>OY755041.1:12271671-13484392 GCA_963576565.1 Aspidapion aeneum | reverse complement strand
CATTGCTTGTTCGACTCATTCCTTGCACGTTCCATGTACCAAAAATCATATTCCTGTTTCTTTGCTTGGTTCGTCTTAGGTTTTTCTTTTCTTTCCGAGGCATTTGATTGGGTGTTTTAACAGTATGTTTTTTCCGAGTATCAGAGAGTTAGTTTAATGTCAATCCCCAACCTGGAGGACCGGGTGATTTTTGATCCCGGTTTTCTTCCCCTCGAAAAAAATGTCTTAATAAATATTTTTCCTCCATTCTCGCTCTTTTTAGAAAGGTACATACCCGTGGGGTTCTATTAACCCCACGCGCAGTAACACTCTTTGATTTAAGCCATTAAGCCAAAATTAGGCATGTTTCTGATATGATAGTTATTAAGATAATTAGCAAAATCGGGCCTAACCTACATTTGAGGTATTTTTTCGTAAATTAGGGTGCCTCCTGATAATAACAATCTATCTTGGCCGGCTCCCTCTAGTCATTCCCCCTCAACGCCCCTTAAATATTTGAAATTAAATCTTCCATATCTCGGCAACGAAAGATGATAAAACAAAAAAAAACTCCACTGTTCTATGTCGTTCGACCAGTAGATTGTGTAATATATTTACATTGTTTGCATATCTTAAAAACTAAATAAGATATATTTTTCAGTTTTTAAAAAAATATAGTTTTCCAATATTTTATGAACTAAAGTAAATATGAAAAAAACTTTAAATAAATGTTCTTCTCGCGTTTTCGCTTTTTCCAAAAATATATATGTATGGGATTTTGCCATCGCAACCATATACGTAATATTCCAATACTCCCATTGTCTTTATTTATTTTAAAACACGACGTTTCGGTTAGTAAGTATCTCTAACCGTTATCAAGTGTAAACTGTTTACACTTGATAACGGTTAGAGATACTTACTAACCGAAACGTCGTGTTTTAAAATAAATAAAGACAATGGAAGTCCGAAATTTTATTTCTACACAATCATTGTCTACGAGTTTCAAACAATGGAATCTTTGTTATATACTCCCTGTTACCTATTTACACAATGGTTGGCGTTTGATGCAAATATTCAGAAATAAAGGTACGAAAAATGCACAGATACCAAATTTACATAGATAGAGTTTTTGTCAACTGTACGCCGATGATTTGACCTAACGAATACAAGAATAAAATAATATTCATGCGTAAAAGTATAACCAATCAGGACATTTTATCTTAAGGACAGCAAAAAGGATAGACTTATACCCATTGATATTGCTATTTCAAATGTGTTTGCATTCTGCATCGTAAGGTACCATAGGTATTGCAATAATATGTACTATATGGAAGTAATATGCATGTCTTTGAAAGCAACCAATCAGGTCTTTTTTGCTTAAAGACTCCAAGGCCCTCTTGTTTGCATCATGAATGGGCAGTTACCGTGGGTTTTGGAATATTATGTATATGATCGCAACTACCACCACCGTTTGATTGATGCCAAGACGCAAAAAGAAATACGTACCTATATGAGCAGATTAGTAAAAGCCATCTTCGACAGGGTGAGTAATAAATATAGCAGCCTTAAAATATTTAAACTATTAGTCCCTGACGTTGTTCCCCTCCTATCCAGACCCCCTACTATTACATATGATAAAAAAAATTAATAAGCTAGGTACCTAACAAGAATGGTTTGACTTAATGTTTAGTAGACAAATTTTATTACAGGTGTTTATAGTCCAAGCAAGGGCTCTACTGAGAAATCCCGTTGTTGCATATACATAATACTCCAAATCTAAATGTAACTGTATATTATTTGTTTTGTTACAGTATCAAAATTAATTAAAACTTAATTCTACTTCATATACCCATCGGGGTGTAGAACTGTCAAGTTGTAACCCATGGCAACTTTTATTTCGTGAAGCACACATTACGAAATAAAAATATTAAGCACATATTAAATAACCATTTGTTTGTCTTTATCGCAGACCAATGTGTGGAATTTGTAAAGGACACACTGATACAGTTTCCTATGTACAGTGAAACCTCTCCTTGCGGACACCTCTATTAAGCGGACACTCCCTTTAGGCGGACAAATTTTTTTGAA
This sequence comes from Aspidapion aeneum, assembly GCA_963576565.1. Lineage (NCBI taxonomy): Eukaryota > Metazoa > Arthropoda > Insecta > Coleoptera > Brentidae > Aspidapion > Aspidapion aeneum. The sequence continues at coordinate 13,482,325 of OY755041.1, read as the reverse complement.
CCAAGCTTTTTCCTATTTCTTTACATGTAAAATTCACTCCAATAACCGGACGCGGACAATTTTTTTTGGGTAAAAAATTCTGAAACCTCCCTTAACCGAACGAAAACCTCTAAAAACGGGACGGAGCGCTGTACGACATGAGCATAAATATTATGTAGTATGTTGGCAACAACGCACTCTGCAGCCGGAGAATTACCTTTCCTTTTTAATCCGGAGACTATAAATACTTCTGTCGTATTTACAACATATTATATTCGGCGGGGGCGGGACTGCTCTGTTTTATTTTTATTGTTTAATTGGGTAGTAATAGATCTCTTTGAAATGGTGCCTACTAAAAAACTTCTTAGTTTACGTAAATAAATGGAAGTTGTTAACGTTTCGGAGAAGGAACATCTATCAACACGAAAGATCGCTGAAAAATTTTATATCGGAAAAACTCAAGCAGCGGAAATTGGTAATAAATATATATTAAAATTTCGCAGTTCCCTCTCATAAGCAGATACCTCCAATAAGCGGACAGAATCTACGGAACCGTAAGTGTCCGCTTATAGGAGGTTTCACTGTATATGTATATTCCTAAGTATTGGAATATTATGTATATGAGCTCTGGCACCCTTAAGCATATAAAAGTATATATATTTTAAAAATAGAAATCAAGACTGGGCGCAATCAATAGCTATTGGGGTCCCACTAAACATGGAAAAAGTACCGATCCCTTTTATTTTTTGACTATTTTGTAAGAATTTTACTCACATTACATATCTTTTACATTCTGACAATGTTCCTAAAGGGAAGTGTGTCGGGGTTTTTACTATGTTTAATGGGACCCCAATACCTAATGATTGCGGCCATTCTTGATATTTATTTTTAAAAAATCTAAGCCCTAATCGACCACCATCTTGAATATCTTGTAATGCTTAAGTATCAGAGTGGCAGCAACCGGATTCTTCAAGTAGAGCCCTTGCTTGGACTATCAACACCAGCAAAAAAATTTGTCTATTAAATATCAAGTAAAACCTACCTAGCTTATTAATTTTTTTGATCATGAATAATGGTGGGGTGGGTCTGTAGGGGAGGGACAGGACATGAAAGGGTAATAGTTTAAGCATTTTTAGGCTGCTATATTTATGTCTTAAAAGATATTTTATGGTCACAAAAATGACCCTGTCGAAGTTGAATTTTACTTACCTACTCATATACGTATATGCTTTTGCGTTTTAGCACCAATCAAACTTTTGGAAAGAAGAACAGCAGAAAACCATTGATTGGAAGTTTTTTTTCATATCTACTTTAGTTTACAAAATATGTGCAAAAATAATATTTTTAAAAATTGAAAAAGCAGTTGTTTTCTTTTATATCTTGTTTAGTTTTTGAGATATGCAAAAACACTGTACAATCTTCTTGTCAATAGACATACAACAGTGAAAAAAAATGCCGTTGCCGAGATATGGTAGATTTGAATTCAAATATTTAAGGAGGGTAAGGGGGGAATGACTAGAGGGGTAGGCGGCCAAAATAGATTTAGATTGGGAGGCACCCTAAATTGCGACCAAATACCTCAAACGTAGACTAGGCTCGATTTTGCCATATATCTTAACAACTATCATACCAAGTTTTGGCGTAATGGCTTCAATCAAACAGTGCTATTGCGAGTAGGGTTCACAAAACCCCATAGATATATACCTTTTCAAAAAAAGCGAACACGGAGGAAAAATATTTGTACCAACATTTTTTTTGTATCTGGTTCGGATTAGAAAATATGGGGAAAAATATAAAATTTGGTTTTTTGAAAACACATATTTTTTTAAATATCTTGTTTAGTTTTCGAGATATGCAATAGAGTGTTAATACAACATATAACCTAGAGATTACTACACAAACAACAGCGAAAAAAACTTTTATCTATAACTGCTGGTTACTGAGATATTGAAGAATCAATTTTAAGGGGTTGAAAGGGGAGGGGGTGTGACCGAGAGGGGGGGAGGCCAAGATATATTTTCGTAGTCAGGAGACATCCAAGTTTCAAAAAATATAGCTTGGCAACCATCATCACCTTGGTGCAGGCGAACCCCTTTTTTATGCCCTACGCCGCTCCACTAGTACTACAAAGCAGCATCTTCTTCACCTGTGATCCTAGGCAGGAGCCCTTACAGAGCCCTTACAGGGTGCTATCATCCGGGCCAGATAAACCCTGGTTTTTAAAGAGGTTGTTACCCCCCCCCCCCCCACTCCTCCTTTTCCGTTAGTGCAATGGGACCCAGGCTGGAGACTGGTATAGCAGAGTTACTTTCCTTTAAAAGTTATTCAATGAATACAAAAAAGCAAAAATTAAGGAAGGCAAGGAAGCACGAGGGGAGCGGTGGGGACTTTTAGTATGTTAATAAGAAAGCTAAAAGCTAAATCGTAGCTCTGTTATTTAGTTGATACGATTTTGCTGTCGCCCAACTAGTATCCTTGGCACCTGTTATGTGTGCTGGCTTTCGCTAAGATAGTGTTCATGTAAAATTGCTTATTTTCTTTGAAAATTGGGAAATTATTAAATTATTTTCAATATTTAGGGGGACAAATGCCCCTAGTTGCGTACGCCCATGCTTGTAAGGGATGTAACAAATATAAGTGCTTACCTTGTGCCCTCAAAATATTTTTAGAGGTATCCATTTCTTGTGTTATCTTATCCAAGCCTGTTTCGATGCTACAAATTTGTTCTGACGCTCCCTACCACACAGGTAGTATCGTGTGAAAGTTTTTTCTGAAGTAAAGTATATTAAGATTAGGCTAAGAAACACCCTGTCCCACGAGCTTTTTAAATCGCTTGTTTTTATTGTGTATGTGTTGAGCCAAAAGTCGCCCTCGATGTCGACCGTCAGAAGTTTTTATTATATGTTAAATTGTTGAGGTTTGGTCATAGTAACTAAATCAGTTAATTTACGAGCTGGTCCTCAGAACAAGGTAGTGTTAGGAGTACACATCGATGTTACAGTGTCCTGAGACATCCTCAGTACGGTACAACCAAAATGAATGGAAAGGCGATGAATTGAAGGTGATAAAACCTGAAAAGGAAAAATGAAATGTGGATACCCACTTTAGAAAACCAACCATCAATCTGCGGTATCAGACAGGGTAGCCTCGGGTCTGAGGCAAAAATCTAACACTACTACGGAACCCAGGTTCAATATTAAATGTTAAAGGAATTTTTTTAGGTTTGGTCATAGTAACTAAATAAGTTAATACGAGATGGTCCCCAGAACAAGGTAGTGTTAGCCATACACATCGATGTTACAGTCTCCTGAGACATTCTCAGTACGGCACAACCAAAACGAATGGAATCGCGATGAAATGAAGGTGATAAAAAAAATGAAATGTGGATACCCACTTTAGAAAACTAACAGCCAATCTGCGGTATCAGCCAGGGTATTAACGTAAATTAACTTATTTAGTCTATGAACAAACCTTAAAAAATTCCTTTATAGCATTTATTATTGATCCTGGCTAATGTTACATTTTTGCATCAGGCCCGACGCTACCCTGGCTGATTATTTTTTAAATTAAAAAAAAATACTTGTCGAAAAAATGTTTAGCTACTATATGTAATGATAAACAAAATAGGAAACTAAAAAACCGACAAGTGATGAAAACCTGCAACCAGGAATTTGTACAGGTTTATTTACATTCACAAACAGTTTGCAAACAGTTCCGCGAATCCCAGTGATTTGGCGAAAGACTAGCGGCGTGCGGGTCTCATGATTTGACGGTTTTTTCACGACACCAAAGACGCACGAACGACTTTGCAGATTTGGACGGGAGAGAACAAAACGTCAAACAAACAATTAAATATTGAAGGGAGAAAATTGAGAACATTTATGGTAACAGCATAAACGGTTCGATTGTTGTTCTGATCGTCAAAATCAAAAAGGGCCGTTTTGTTTTCTGTTCAAATCGTTGCTCTGTTAGTAGTGCATCGAACTGTTCCGGTTTGTATAAAGCTTAATATGTCGCTAGCAAAGCAGTTGGCTAGCACGAGTATAAAATATAGCAAAACCTTTAATAGCGCCTCGTAGTAGGGTCTTATAGATGTACGTAATACTTATAGAGTATATTTAGAGATTCCCAACAAAAATCGATTTTGTATGTGAAAAGCAGTGTAAAGTTTGCTAACTGAAAATCAGACGTCGCTACCGACCAGTTACGAGCAAATATTTATACGTATTTCTGCTTACCCGAACCGATGAAAAAGTGTTTGGTAAAAATTTTCCTCAAAGAAATGTGCTATACCATTCTAACCTTCGAGTAAGTATCTAAGTAGGTAACGATAGCAAAACTTTAATATGAGTTGATCCGGAGTGACGATTAATCGATGAAAGTTGTTCTGTAGGTCCTTAGTGAGAGAAATAAAAAAAACAAATTCCATTAAAAATGATACGGTTAAAGGAAAAGGAAGTGGCATAGCATGCATAGACCAATTAGATTCGTTAATACGATGCAGATTTCTTATTTATAAGAAATTCAAGGAAAGATCTACGAGATATTCAAGAAAAGAGCTACTGGTAGTTTTGATAGATTATGGAATAAATTTAACAAATAATTAAAGCAAAAGGAACAAAATACTTCAACTAATTACTTAAATAACTAGCCTAATATTTACAAGCAAGGCAAAATGTAAAAAGCCTTAGGGCAAAGTAGTCAAGTCTTAGCCAATACTGGGATAACTTTTTACTATGCCAAATAAAAATAAATACTTCAATCAGCGTCTAGCTAAAGTATACTTAAAATTGAATCTATTAATGTCAGTCAACTCCGGCCACTATGCTCCATTCTCCCCTACTTTGTTTTTTTTAGCCATCTGCAAAAATAAATTCTTAACATATTTAATGTATCTCATTGTTACATTTTTGGATGTCGCAAATTCTAAGTAAGGAACATTCACTGAACTCTATTGTCCGTTAGTACAAAGAGACTTATATTTAGAAATTAAATGCGCCCATTAAATTCGACGAGGTCACCGCATTTCTAATGCTTAATAAATATTGCGGTGATGTGTTTGATCTCGTGGGAATAAGACGAATTTTTTTGTTTTTACTTATTGGCTTTGCCTGCTTATTAAAGACAATTTGCCAGCTCAATACGGTGGACACCCAGATAATCTGACTCGAAGTCACTAGGAGCCCGGGACAATCACAGTTAATTCATTCTCACATACATACCACATAAAGACCCACTCCGGTACAAAACAGCGCCATACAAAATAGCGCGGAACAAAATAACGTGAGACAAAATGGGGCAGGACCAAATAGCGGTGATACAAAATAGAGCTGCGATAAAAGAGCGCTGCGACAAAATAGCGCTGCGCTAAAATAGCACTGTACAAAATGGCGTGGAACTAAACAGCTTGAGACAAAATGGCGAGGTACAAAAAGCGCTGGTAAAAACTGGTTTGCACCGATCCAAGTCGACTTTTCCCGTCCAGCCGAGATGGACACGAGGCTGAGGTTAGTTGATTAGTGACCCGGTTAGTTTAGTATATTAACCTAACCGGGCTAGATTCGTATAACAAAAAAAAACTTACATGACCAGATCAGGATAGTTTTTTTTTTGATAATACACACCTAACTGGGTCAGATTAGGATACTAACCTAAGCGGGTCAGGACAAGTAGTGATTGTTTCTGATAAAATGTAATTAAATAAATGTTTTTTCGATCAATATTTCATTCCTTAAAAATTTAATTCGATAAAAATATAATTTAATGAAAAAGTTTTCGATAAACATATAGTTTGATAAAACAGTTTTCGACAAAATTGTTTTCGATAAACACACGTTGTTTGATAGCTTCAAATATTCTTACATTCTTAAATTGCAAGCAATGTATGCATTCACGATACACCGTAACGGCACCATAAAAGGGTATATTGCGAATGCGTTCATTGCTTTCAATTTAAAAATATTTGATGAGTCATTGACGGTACGGTGACATGACAGTGCGTATAATGTGAATCTGCCAATAAACGATAGTAAAAGATTGACTCTATGCTAAAACTTACAGTTGTCCCGGATTTCTCCTATCGTCGGCGAAATCCGAAAAATGTGTAACTCGAATTTGACAAGATTTACAGAATTGACCAAAAACACTTTTTTTAAAAATTTGATAACATCTGACTGGAGTGCAAGTTTTTTATTTTATTAATTTAACCTTCCGCTACACGCGCGAGGACTCTCAGTCCCTAGGAGGTAAAATTTCATAATTTATGGAAAGCTGGAAGTACCTGAGACCTGTCGTTCTCAATATGCTTCGAGCACGCGCTGCAGCTAATTAGTGTTTCATGTGTCCCCTGGCCGCGTGGTCGTGTCATAGTAATTACTGATAGGACTCGGAGTCCGCGTGCGTGTAAATAAGTTTCAAAATTTTTACATTTGTTTTTGCTTAAAAAATAATAGGTTTTTAGGTACAATAACCAGTACCTGGGCGTGTGGAAACCTTTCTGAAAAATTATGTGATCATTTGTTTTGCATTTTTTGTTTATTTTTGCTGTGAAAAACATAATCAGGTATGTTTTTATTCATTTGGAGAGTAGCTAGGTTAGGTTAGGCTATAGAGAAAAATAAAATTTTAGGGAAAAGCTTATTGGGTTGGTACAAAATGCATTTTTTTTAGAATGTTGCCTTATGAAAGTCTGCAAAATTTATTATTACGCCAACGGGCACAAATAGCTAGCTTACCAAAACAGCTATTAATGAGAATAAGACCACTAGCTTAATATGAGGAATATCCACAAAATCCAGCACCTGTGGATGCAGCTGTTCCACGACGTGGTCGTTGCAGTTACTGTGATCGAAAGACATCCTACCAAGTACTCTTGTATCAAGTGTGGAAGATATATGTACCTGGAAGATTGTACAATTATATGTAGAGAGTGTAAAGCTCCTAATGCTGAATAAATAATAATTTTTAAGGACATTTCTGCCATTAAGCAATCATTTTTACTTTTTTCTTGCGAAAAAACTAGCTTTTTCTACATTGCGGACTAACAGTGTCTTGTCTTGTTTCACTTTGAGGTACGTGTAGCGGAAGGTTAAAAAAATCTGCTTTCCTAGAACATACATTTTCTATAGTAATAGCTTTCGTTTTTAATTAATAGATGACACCATAATCTAAAATGCGTCCTAATGTGGAGTTAGGTCACCGTCGCTTACGGACACTCACTTTTTTAAAATCATTTTAGAATTTTAGAAAGCTTCAAAAACTGCCAAAGATCGTCGTTTAGTAAAGAAAGAAACTTTTTTTAAACCATGCAGGGTTGCTCAACAACGCACTGTTTCCTTGTATTCTATAAATAAACTACTTGCTGATATTATAACATTGAGTGGCTTTTTAGACATTATTTTTTCTGCAGATCAATATTTTAATTATTTAGAAAATTTGGTGGAGATTGAAGGATACTTTAACGTTAATGTTGGACACATATCAGCAGGGCTGGGTCCTACACAAACTCAAAATCGATTTAGTAGTAATGAAGTTATAAGGAAATAAATGCAGACATAATTGGCAAGGCAATCGTATAATATGCAAAACAATGGTTAAAGCAGTTTTAGAACTACTGATCCGATTTTGCTAGGTCATACCTGATTGTGCGTGGCAAGAATGCAGCTTTTTCACCGATTTAAAAAATAATTAAAACATGTTCGCAACACAAGAATAAACGAGCATCTTTAAAGGGTACAATTTAATTTCGTCCGCCATCTCGGATTTTCAGATGGCGGACAAAAAAATATATTTGGTCAAAACTCTGATTAATTCTCTGTAAAGTGCAGTTTGTCCCATTAAAATCGATGGTATAGTTCAAAAGTTAAAATGAAAAAAAAAATTTTCCGGTTTTTTTGGCCCACCCGGTATACTTCTAGATTAGGTCGGATATATTCTTTTAGTATATTTTAAAAAAGATATTTAGAATATGATTTTAGTTTATACTTGATATATTCTTTTGGTATATTCTAACAAGAACTTTTCAGAATATAGTTTTAGTTTTTACTTGGTTCGATACCTGAGGTATGTACAAAAAATATTCTAGAATATCATTTTAGTTTATTTCCGATATATTCTTTTTGTATATCCTAAAATAAATATTACAGGATATACTTTTAGTTTATTCCTAAAATATTATTTTTGTATATACCTGGTTCATTATATACATAACTATATAATACTTTTTTTTATGTATAGGGAGAATATATAAAAAAAATCTTTACCAGGAATAATATTTGGGATCCACCCGACACACAATTTCAACGTATGCAGTGCATATATATATATATATATATATATATATATATATATATATATATATATATATAGTTTTATGATGATCTTACAGATTTGGAATATACTTAGTATATGTATTTAGTATATTGATATTTGTCAAATTTTATAATTATAGAATATATGGATTACAAATTTTTTGTCGGAACCAGGTATATTTATTTATTCACATAAAAAACATGTGCTGGTGGTATATGCCACTAGCCAGTGGCGTATATACGGGGGGGGGGGGGCTGGGTGGCAGGCCCCCCCCCCCGAAGCTAAGATTTTTTTGGATATTTTCCACATATTTCATGAATACAAACATAAAATAGCATAAAATACAGCCTCATGAGGTATCGCCCCCCCCCAAAACTGTTTCGGGCCCACCCCGAAACTTTTTTCTATATACGCCACTGCCACTAGCATATGCTATGCATATGAAATAGGGGGGGCATTTTCACATGATTTGAAGTTCTATAGAAGTGCTATAGAAATGCTATGTATGTCCATTTAGAATATACCAAATACTTCCAGAACATGCATATTATATACCAGGTATATTTTTTTGCTACATGGGTATGTACTACCTTCAAAAGATGGATAGCGAAAAACTATAAAAACTTTTTTTTGTAGGTAAACTTTGTTTGCAATTTATCCTAGTTTGGAAAATCTCAGTATAAATACAAAAAGTCTACTTTCCATTTTCTTAAGGTTTTTTTAGAAACATATGAATATTAATTTTTTATTATCATCAATATTAACGAATTTCTTTAATAAAGCAATATTATTAGGTTTCAGATTTTTTATAGGCGTCCTCTAATAAGGGATATTCATTAAGAGATGCCGATTGATAAGACAACAGCGTAATCACTATTACGTTGCATAAAGTCCAATTCTCTATGCTCTGGTATATTAGGAGGTTAGCTTACATGCGCGAGAATCCGGCTACAATCAGCTGGCTGCTGAAATTGATGTTTAGATAGAGAGGGAATAACACAGCTGGGTGCGCAACCCCCAGTTTTTCCGCTCTATGAAAAAGAAAGTTAGTCAGAACAACGCCTGTCGAATGTATTAATAATTAATATAGCCAAGTCCTCAAATACACTAGGCATGTGTAACAGAGAAAATTTTCGCGTGTCGATATAATGATAGTTTAGTCTAAGAATGGGCAATATGGGGTTATAGAGTACTTGGAGAGGGGGAGAATTTTTCTCTTTGGGAAAGTATTTGGGAGTTAAAAGTACAGACAGTGTAAAGCACTCATATGTACATACCAAATAAATTGCATAATACACAGTTCTCTAACTATATTTATTATACTTAGAGTATCTTCTGGGTACAAAAATAGATATTTTAGGTATCGTCGAATTTTTTAAAAGTCGTATAAGTCCATTATTGTGCATAGAAAAAGCTTATCAGAAATGTATATTCAAGATAATTATTTTGTTTTTCTTGCTTTCTTCGGTTGGCTCCACTTTCTTATTAGCTGTTAGTGTTAGGCAATGTCGGAAGGCATTTCATCTCTTCGCCGTGTTCATTGTGATTGATTGAAGCGGACACACCATTAAAACAATTACCCTGATTATTGTTGCACAAATGGGAACAATTCAGCGACATCTTTTTGCTGCTACATTTGAAGCTACTGCAGTCAGTTGCGCATCTACAAAAACTCACGTCCTAAATTTATTTCGGTGCCACAGGATCTTTGGTGAAGACAGGAACTAGACAGTTTGGTTTAGATTCTCAACCCCATAATTCTGGAACTAGCTGATTTCCTAACCAAAGCTGTACTTGATAATATGTTCTATACGAATGTTGTTTCGTTTCTATCTGACTTGGGGGAAGTCATGATAGATCAGGGAGCATTTAGGGAATTTTCATTTGTTGGGAAATTATACCATTTTAACATGCCTAAATGTCCAGCATTTTGTACTTCAGCATGCACGGAGCTGAGCCTGTTAAATACTTTTGCTGATCTTTGGATTTCAGGGTGTTCTTGATAAAGCTTTATAAATCCAAGCTTACCATTTCGAAATGCTGCCGATGTTAAATCGCAACCAGTAAAAGCATTTAGGAACAATATTTATTTTTCTCCAAGCTGCTGCATTTCGTGGGTGGATTATAGGTACACTTTTTCTCTGCCAGATTTTATAAATAAAATACTGTGGTCGGGTGAAGTATTTTCAACAAGGATTACTGCGAGATGTATATTTTCCCAAATAACCTGAATTGAGTTTTGATTTGCAGTGCGCACAATCAGCATATCAGCCTCATCTGATGGTCGCAGCGCGCTGTGAGTCCACTTTCTATCCCCACCCCCTTATCTTCTTAAATTTACATTATATCGTGGAAAGATGAAATAAAAACTAGAATAGTAATTTCTCTTGCAGTAGACCTGATTTAACTTACTTTTTACCCATGTTGTACGTATCAATGTTATTCACTTGTACTACTACAAAAGATAGTGTTAGAGAAATTTGTCAATAAATACAGTACGTTCTGTTTAGAAAATTACGTTCTTACCACACCCTGGAGAAAAACAAGTTTATTTTCTTCAACTTTACGAGTAATCTTCAATCTTTCTTCGATTTATATTAAAAAAGTTAAGGGGTTGACATTACAACAGTTAACATTACCCTAACTTTTATCTCTCGCTCCTGCATATAAGCCTATTTTTTTTTGTATAAAAAAATATATTCAGTTTATTTTAGAAAATGTATTACTTTTAAATACTACAAAAAGCCAATAGGAAAGTTTAAGTAATATTTCTGAAAGTTGAGAAAGTTGATTAAAAAGTGAAAATCTTTTGACAAGTTAAAGGTAGATTGATAAAAATTACACATTTTTAAAAAACATGATCGGTCTTTAACTTTTATGATAACGAATATCTTCTAAAATCAAAAACAAACCTGTTAGATGAACAAGTTTGATAAAAAATATAAGGCAATAATATGTTTTTTAAAAATGACCGATTTTCGATGGCCAATATTCCGTTAAGGATAAAGTTAGCATAACGGTTTTGTAGGGAATTTATTGCTCTCTATTTTTTAGAGAGGTTAGTCCAGTCAAAGAAGGGGTTGTAGAGTGCATGGAGGGGGACCGAACCGAACCGAGCCGATCCAAACGGAACCGAAGCGGTTCGGTTTGGTTTGGTTTTACACTCTGTAGGATCCCGCCATGTCAGGAATTTTCTTTTCAAAAAATATGTTAGAAAGAGACCCCATAGTCGAACCGGTTTGGTTTGGTTCGGTTTAGTTACACACCCTCTAGGATCTCAGAAAAAAAAATCAGGAAAGTTTTTTTTTAACTATATAATAGCAATATTTTGAAACGCGTTATTTTGATACGCGCTATTTTGATCTTTTTTTTTCGATCTTTTGTACTTTCGCACTTTTGTACTGTCGATCTTTTGTCTTTCGATCTTTTGTTTTTCAATCTTTTGTATTTTTGATCTTTTGCATTTTCGATCTTTTGCTTTTCGATCTCTTGTTTTTTGATCTTTTGTAGTTTCGATCTTTTGTTTTTCAATCTTTTGTCTTTCGACCTTTTGTATTTCGATCATTTGTCTTTTCGATCTTTTGTTTTTCGATCTTTTGTATTCGCAGTTTTGTCTTTTGATCTTTGTTCCGCCACCCTAATTTATGAGCACAAATTAGTAAATAAATGAATACATATTTTTAAAATGAATGCTTTATATTGTTATTTTTAATGAATATCTTTGAAAGTTTAAAACAAAAGTGTTAGATGTACAAGTTTGAGAAAAAAGTTTTTTTTTCAAAAATTAACGGTTTTGGTGGGCACTATCTCAGAATCTGTTATGATTAAAGATAATTTTAGCATAACAGTTTTATGGGGAATTTAATCCTCTTTAGTTTTTAATACAATATTTTTTTGTACCGTGCACCATAATCGAGTTAGAAGCACAAAACCGAAAAAATGCACCGTTTCAACCTATCAGGCAGTGCTTTGGCCTCTAAACTCCAAAAACCTGTTAAGGAACTGATCCCTGATCCTTTATGATTACGACGCATCTGTTATTAACCGGATAAAGACACATTAATATTCTGTGAAAGTGTTTACTGTTAAAAAATCTTATTTAGCTTTAAAAAAAACATAATGTACATAGATAGATACATAGATATTTTGTCTTGCCTTGAGCGCCATCTTTAAAATTGTCTTGAAGTGTTGTAGTCTTAAACTAGTAAACTTTTATAACTTCCTTTCGCGTCTCTTTTAAGTTAAAAAAATTGTATTAAAAAAACGTGACCAAAAAAGACGTCGAAAGTGAATAGGTTGGAGAAGTCTTAATCTAGTGGCGTTTTAGAACATGTTGTGGAGGACTTTTCAAGTGTGAATTTGGTACATGAAAATAACGAGGGTAAAAAAACGTGTTTATATACACAGCACCAGAAACTTCAGCAAAAAGTACATTTTTATAGCTTGATTTCCCCTTGTTTTTAAGTTATCTTTAAGCATGTAGATTTAACAAAATAAATATTACATGGTATGAGGTTGTTTTCAAGCAAAAAAAAACTTTGTTATTTTTGTTCACGTTAATTTAACGTTGATGTGATTTTTGTGCTATATGGGTGAGACCGTGATATTCTTTACAAAACTACTATTTTGAATATAATGAACCATTTTGATAAATTTGGGTGCGTTATGCTCTTTCTTAACTCTTTCAATAGGACAATATTCTAAGGATGGAATTTAAATTTCTGTCAGCTGTTGAATCGAATAAGTTTTTATTTTTATATTCACATCTGATTCCATTTACTGTAAATAAGCTCAATTAAAATTAAACATTTATTAATTTTAATATGTAATTTATTTCTTGGCCCTTCCCAATAAAATCGCTAATCAACTGGTCTTTAGTTTGACCCAAACAGGCACCCCAAAAAGCATAGCATATTGCTCAATTTTTACAAGTACCAAATAGCTATGATGTAGAGAAACCGCTTGGGATTATATGGGTTTGCTCCAGTGGGGGGTAGTTTAAGAAAAAAATATAGATGGATTTAAATTAATTAGTGTTTTTATTGTTCTCATTTCTCTTCTTTTAGCTTCAATTTGACTTATTTGTTAAGTCTGTTTTAGCTTTCTATTTTGTTTATGTATTCTTTACCTTAGCCCCTTAAAAAACAGGGAAAGGGGAGTAATGAGGTAGAAGCTTTATGATAATCATCACGTTATGTACAGTGAACGTTGAGATTTGTGGGGAAATTGATGAGTTACACTATTATGCGGAGTTTTTCCTTACGGGTGATTTTTTCCAGTAATTTATAATATACGCAAAAGTTATTGAAATTTCGTACGCAAAAAAAAACTCCTTACAGAATAAACACCGTGACATGATTGTGCAATATGTTTCTTGAAAAAGTTTTGGTTTTAGTCAGAACGGTTCCAGACGTTGCTTAGTGCTAGTTTTATAGTTATGAACCCTAATAACACAAGATTTATTTGAAAATTGCTGCGTAACAGGCTGAAAGATGTGGAAAAACAATGTGAATTTCCTGTCTCCCTTGAAAACAAGGTACTAATTACTGTATGTCCGATGAATGTTATCTGCAAAGTAAATTATTATAGTACTTATCATTTGCAAAAAGATGTGCATAAAGTTATGATTGCCATGTGTCCTTTTTTTCAACGGACAGTCCGTTATTTTAAGGTCGTCCGTTTGCCCGGTCCGTTAATTAGTTCGTTCGTTATTTTTTTTGTTTTTGTATAGAAGTGTTAGTCAATAAGGGTTAACAACATCCCTACAAAAAAATGTTAAGATACGTAAGGCAAATTATGTACGTTTTGATGCTTAATCCCAATCTGAAGTCAAAAAAGCCCTATAATTTTTCGCAGGACCACAAGCTTCTTCTAAAAAGAGGTGGAAAATTGAGTTTATGACGATAAGGATTCAGAAAGTTTTCAGGGTCAAATTCGAAGTCAGCATTGAAAATTTTATGAGGCTATTCTGGTTTAGTATATCCATAATCTAAAAATAATTTTCCCAAGCTTTTTAATGAAAATAAATCTTGAGATAAATAAATAAATAGAAAAAATCAATTTTATAATCCTTTTTAGATGTACTCTATGGGCCCGGGCCGAAGTGCTCTAGATTTTTTTACCTTCCTAGCCCGCATAGCAATGACTGGAGAAGGTATTATTTTCGACAAATTTTTTTTTCAAGATAACATCAAAAATGTTATTTAGGTGTATTTGTGTGTGTGTATATGTCTGTTCGTAAAACGATAGCTTCAACCACTAAACCAACTTTCATGAACATGAAATTTTCAGGAAAAATAGTGTTCAACACTGCGACGAGCTGATTAGATTTTGGTTAAAATCCATTAATAACTTCTTAACAAAGCATCACATTAACATGCGGTTTCGGCGTGTTGTAGATATCATTATTCAAAATAATTTGCATTATAACGAAAAACTTCGTAGGAGCTTTCGTTTCTGAGATATTTTCAAAAAACTGTTTTCAAGTCTGATATCATGGAGTTCACTTAGAGTGTGCTAATAGGCTAGCTAGTAAGGTATCAGATCCGTCGTGGATCCATTTATTGAAGTGTAAACTTCTTTAGGCGCGTTTAGCAGTTTTTGTGGGTACTGAATTGGACTGAGCTCTCAGGCTCGGCTATGTATCGCTCATTCGGGTGAAGTCGGCTCGAGTCGACTAACTGTGTAGAGGAACATTCAGCGAGCGATATGATGATGCAGCTGAAGGCCAATATTATTTATTTCGCCTTGTTGAAGTTTAAACTTCTGCCGTGTGGTCTTAAGCACACACAATTTTTTTTTACCTAGGATTTGGATTCAGCGTCGAAAAGAAAATAGAAATGTCATGAAAACAACAACTTTTCATGGCTAAGCGGGCATAGAAAGATGTTGTTTCTCTTGTGTTTTTCTGTGGGCAGCTCGAAAGCAGTACAGCCACGGGGGTCCAAGATCTAATGGACACCTATTAAATATTGACAGTTAACTGTTTCGTCCTTAAGGGACTCTTCAGAACACTGCATGGTCAATGTGTGACCGTGACATAATTTGTCTCTCAAGTCATATTGCATTTTTGCCGCCTTCGCTACATTTTATGTCGGGTCAGCCGACGTGAGTCAGAAATACTACAAACGTAAAGTTTAGTACCCGTGAATAAAGAAAACAATACTTTTTCGTGGCTAAGCGGCCATAAAAAGATTTGGTCATGGTTAAGCATCTATTTTTTATTGTTTGATGCTTAAAAAATCAGTTATTTTTTTTAAATATAGCAGCCATAATAAAGTTAGGAGTAGAATGTACGCTGTACCAAAGTTTTATGTTTGGAAAAATTAGTTCTAAATAACTGCCTAGCTCCGAAATTTAATGCTCTTATACTTTCCGAGTTATAGCGTGTATTGCTAACCTACCCCCGCCAAGTTAGCAGTGCATCATATAAAAGTAGTCTAAGAAGGCGGTGGGAGGGTCAAAAAGGTTTAAACAATTTAATGCTAATTAAATGCTCCCATTTCTGCAAACAAATAATTTCTGCAGATTCTTTCCAATTTTTTTAAAAACACTCTATTGCCCTACACGAAAAAATCTGCAGTAAACCGCTTTTATGATTGGAAAAATTAATGTTTAATTAGTACTAATTAAATACTCTGCCAATATATGGGCCCCTAAGCTCACACTAGGTACTATAGTTATAGTGTACGTGCGAGTTAATAAAACTAAAATCTGAAATAAATCTTATTCAACTCCAGACTAAATTACCTTTTGTTTGATATCACACAACCCATGTTTTGATTTAAATTCTACCCCCAACCTTAAAAAAATAAAAACTAAAATGTGTTTTGTTTAACTCCGGACTTAATTACCTTTCGTTTGATACCACACACGCCATATTTTCACGTAAACTCTAATTTTTGAAATCAACCCCCACCCTTTTTGAAGAAAAAAAAACTAAAATGTATTTTGTTTAACTCCATACTCAATTACCTTTCGTTTGATATCATACACGCCATATTTTCACATAAACTCTAATTTTTGAAATCTTCCCCCACCCTTTTATTTGGCTTGTGTTCGGTGGATTTTGTTCATTTTTAAATGGGACCATCTCGACCCAAGATCCAGCCTAGGTACCAAATTTCATTAAAATCGGCCCAGCGGTTTTTGAGTTATGCGCGTTGGTCGTTACAAACAGACAGACATACAGACAGACAGACAGACAGACAGACAGACAGACAGACAGACAGACAGACAGACAGACAGACAGACAGACATACAGACAGACAGACAGACAGACAGACAGACAGACAGACAGACAGACAGACAGACAGACAGACAGACAGACAGACAGACAGACAGACAAACAGACAGACAGACAGACGGCGCGACAAAAAGTATATAAAAATTTTTGAAATCGGAGCAACTTTTTTTTTCTCGAAAAAATTAGGATCACCATAGCTCACACTATAGTATAGTATATGTGTGATCTAATACCTAGTTCCGAAATTTAATGCCCATAAAATTCGAGTTCCAGACTGTACTGCCAACTAACTGTAAAATTTAGTATTGCATCAAATAAAAGTGGTTTATAAAGAATTAAATGCTCCCATTTCTGCAAAACACTATTTCACTGCAAAAAGAATTCCGCAGTACAAATATTTAATTATTGGAAAAATTAGTGCTATTTATTAGTTCAAATTTAATGCTCTTATACTTTCCGAGTTATAGTATATACTGCTAACTACACGTTAAAGGTTCGGCAGTACATCACATCATAGTGATCTAAGAAGAGGTGGAGATGGTCAAAATGATCGAAATCATTAAATGCTGATTAAATGCTTACATTTCTGCATTAAATGCTTAGATTTCTGCAAAAAAAATCTGCAAATTTTGACGATTTTTTTACGACACGTTTACAGGCTATTCCTAGAAAAGTAATAAGCACTTAATTAGCACTAAATTCTGACTTTACAAGAAAATTTTAAATGACCTTTTTTTTGGAAATCTTAATGTCTAAAGTTAGCAGTGCAATTTGCAATAACGTGTTTTGAAAACAAATCGTAAAAAATGTCAAGAAATATTTTTTTTTGCAGAAATGGAAGCATTTAGTTATTTCAACCATTTTAACCATCCTCACCCCTTCTTACACTATTTTTGTTTGGTGTAATTTTATCTTTAATGGGCACTTCGCAGTACAGGCCATAACTAGGAAAGTATAGTAGCATATAATTTGGGAAGTCTGGATTTTAAGTGCTAATTAAATAGCACTTAATTAGCACACACTTTTTACTGTACATAAAATGCAAGATTTTTTATAGAAATCTAACACCAGTATTTACTAAAAGGTCTACAGTGCTAAGTGCTATACAATCCTAGGTCTACAAGTCTATTTTTGGTTGAAGGTTTAACTTATTTTTCCCGTGAATGTAATAGTTTTTAATATTTTTATAAATTCTTCAAATACCTTGAGGTTTGAGTAATCTTTTTTCGTTGTGACAAATATATTATTTCTACACAAAGGTTAAAAATAATATAATATTTTGGTTTAAAAATGGTAGCCATATTTAACCCGCCAACCGTGGGCGTCGTCACTAGGAGATGTTCAATAAAAACGGTGTAGTCAGTGTCAGCTGTCCACTATATTTTACATGTTAATTATTTAGATAAGTTAGCGATGATTAAACCGATGTTCAATTCTTTTTACAATATTTAACTATTGACAGGTATTTAATACGGTGATGCATCTGCAGATACAGTTTTAAGTTATTTATGTATTATTTAGCTTTAAAAAAATTTGTATATAAGTTTTTTATCGATCACGGATTATTTCTATTGTTTTTCGAACTTTAAACCATCCTTCAGGGGTGGTACTACAATTTGAGACTATTTTTAACGAGAATCCTACGACTGCACGGACTAAATTTCCAAAAAATAACATTTTGTTACACATTTTTTATTTGGTTTTTCTTTATTTTTAAAGTTAGTTTGAATTTTTTTGAAGTTAAAACTCACTAAGAAATGCCTGCAAGTTAGCGTAAACCAAATCTTTGCAGTAATGTGTGCTGTAAGTATTAAAAAAATACACTTAGATCAAGGTCTAGTACTAAATTCCATGTCAAGTTCATGGACTTTAGTATTAGACCTTGGTCTAAGTGCTAAGTTTAAAAATTTTAGTAAATATTGGTATAAGTGTCTAAAGTGTAATTTTGCATCACACTTAATATTTTACTTTTTAATTTTTCCTATTGTTTCTATATATTTTTTATTTTTAATTGATATTTCAATTTCCTATTTGGTAAAAAATACTTTTAAAACAGTAAATCAAGAAAAATAATCAAAATTAAAAGGGTAAAAAAAACATAAAAAGATATTAATAAAATTCGAATATTAATTATTGAGTGTAATAAGGCAAATTAAAAATGTATGCTAATTTTAAAAATCGAATAAACAATGGTGATTCCATAACAAAAATACAAACTTAATGTAATATTTTAAAAACTAAAAGCGACAGATAAAATTCAGTTTGACAATTGAATTCTTAATTAAAAAATTCATTTATCCAAGATAACTTCTCTTGAAATTTAAGAATCGCATCATCAGTATTTTTTTATTCCCTCTGGAAGAACCTTCATATCTATATTTGTTTTATTTTACAATAATGCCGCATTGGCATAACCATTATCCATCACAGTTCATTACCACGCATAAAAGCCATATGCGGGATTTTTATAAGGGTAAAACCCCGTAAAAATTGGTAAGATGTGGCTTTTTTGCTGCCGGAAATAAACAGACGACTTCTATGTCAAAATTGGGTGAAAACTTGGTTGTTTAAAACACTAATTTTATTTTCTAAATTAATTTTCTTTGTGACGTATTTATATCATTGTTATAGGTTTTTGTCCAAAGAATCTAAAAATGTTAATAACCAATGATTATAAGACAGATATTGTTTTACAATTGGGTAACGGTTCAAAAGAGAGACATTAAAAACAGCGCCATTTCATTTAAAACAGCGACATTCAAAAGAGCGACATATCAAAACGACGATTATCAAACTGGCGACATAGCAAAACAGCGATATTCAAAAAAGCGACATCTAATAAAAACAGCGACATCAAATTAGCGACATTCAAAAGAGCGATATATTAAAACAGCGACATTCAAAAAAGGGACAATTTAAAATAGCGACATTTCAAAACAGCCACATTTAATGTGCCACTCTCGGCTGTTCAGTAACCCCCCTGACTTCCTTTCCGTGACCCTAGGGTGTTAAACCAAACCGAATCAAACTGAACCGAACCAAATCGAAACATTTTTCTAAAAATTATGTTCCTGAAATAAGTTAGCGAGAAACTCCTTTTGGGAGGTCAAAATTGGTGTTTGCCTAGCCTTTGTCAATTGATCGAAAACGTATTCTAACCGGTCCAGATAATATGATAATAATATATATACGGCAGTGTTATCAAGTCAGCCAATACCGCCTTACTATCTCTGGATTAACAAAAAACATATTGACAATCTAGCAACATTTTTTTTATTATAATTAGTTTGCTATTGGATTGTTTTAATTTTTACTAAAACTGGTAAAACCGATATTGGTCTGTAATTATTACAGTTGTATCTTTCGTTGTTTATACATATAGATCGGTAGAACTTTCCCAATATTCATGTTATTAGAAAATTTCCTTCTTCCAATGACAATTTGGATTTGGATAACATTTTTGTAGAGTGATATTTTATATCCACCTCGTTAATTATTTCTTTAATTTCTTGGTAGCTTGATTCTTCAATTTCTTCACAAATTTTTATTTGAGTTAGGTATTATTATTTTCATTCCAATAGAAAATTGATATTTTAAAAAATCCTTTTTGTTTTTAACTTTCAAATTTGTGCAAAATTCAGCCAAGTAAGTTTTCAATTTCTTGGGAACATAAAAATCAAGAAATAAAATACTCTATAAAATCCAATGCCAATGTGAACATATTGCACGATTGCAATAATATTATGTAGGTATTGATATAATCATTAAAACCAATATTGTTACAAAAAAAACATGTATTTATTTACGCAATTTTATCATAAAAATGTCTGCATTAAATGCTGCCAGCTTTTAATTAAGAAAAGGTCATTTTGAACTAAGTATAGAAGAAAATTAAGTATGAGCTTATTTGTCTAAAATTTAAAAAAAAAATATACATATACATAATATATAAAAATTTTAAGGTCAGCGCCGTAACTAGGTTGATTGGCGCCCGGTGCAAGATTGGAGTTTGGCGCCCTACCCCTCTACAAAAATTGACTCAGAAAGCGCCTGCCGGCGCCTCCTGACAATGGCGGACTGTGCGGGGGCACCGGTACCGCACCCCCCTAGTTACCACACTGAAAAGGTTTTAAATTCAATTTTTTCTTCACTGAAAAACGCGATGTTTACTTGTTTTTATATCCATCCGTTTAAAAAAAAGGTTAAAATATCAAATGTCAAATCTAAACTAAACTTTATTCGTGTTTTTACAAATTTAGCATTAGTGGACACTTATATTTGATAATGTTACAATTTTTTAGTCATCATCCGAAAAGAAGCGTTGAAACTTTAATGATGCAATTCTTTCACTTTTTACGAATCGCTTAACCCACAGAAGAGCCTTCGGCTAACTGTTTTACCTGTGCTGAATTTACAGTGTAATTCAAAATGAATAGACAAATAAAATAGTATTTTCTTTTATTGTTATTTATACTACTCTTACTATTGTCGGGGATAAAGGGGCAATATGAAGTACTTAATTTTATAGGCTTATTTCTCCTATTAAATGATCGTCAATTAAAATTAAGTTGGCTATGTTACCTTTATGTTTTAATTTTCAGTTAAGCGATTTATAACTCTATCATACATTTATTTTTGAAAAAAGTGGACTTTGCCCCATTTTACTCCTTATGTGGGTACCTATATGTGGCAAAACGGGCGGGGCGGTTGTGTAATTTAGAATCAATATTTTTGGAAGTCAAGTTTTATTTATTAAAATACTAACCAAGATTAAATTACTTATTTAAAAAATTAAACTTTGTAATAAAAAATACATTTATAATAATTAAATTTAGTATTTACAAAATTTATAAAGAATTTCAGCGACCTAGTTATCGCTGTTGACTCTCCTACACGAATTTTACCCCCATTTTTTGCAAAGACAACATGAAATGGAACGTTCGGTGATGTTACCATAAAAATAAAGAATTTTGGGGCAAAATGGGGTAGGTTACTAAGTATAACAAGGTACCCCACTTTTCCCACATGAAAAACCCCGCCCAAACCACCAGTTAAATTCAAACAAAAATCATACACAGTAAAAGGCTAATTTTACGGGAAACGCGTTTATTTATGAATAAAACATAAACTAATTGTTCAATGTAAAGAAACTTTTGAAGTATGTAAAAGATGTACTTACCGTCACAAAATGCGCGAGCTATTATTCAGCAAAAACCAACTTAAGCTCAGCCGACCGGCATCATATTGCAGAGAGTTGAACCAGTCATATAGATAAAACATCTGATATTAAGAGGTTTTATTCTTGCGCAGTTTACCTAAAACTGCGGTATCCAGTTATACCCCCGTACCACGCCGGCTAATAATTCTATACTGTTTTTCTATCTCTTAAATTACGAGATGAAAAAGTAACAGTAAAGAGTTAGTAACTGGCAATTTTTTTTTATCTTAATTAAAAAAAAATAAATAAAGAAAACACCCAACTGCTAAATTTGATTGTAAGTACTAGTCGCAGTTGAGTATAAAATTGATAGGTATACCTATAATGTGCAACATGCTTCAACTTTAAGTTTTGATGCCCAAAGCGCATTTACGAAATTATACAGTTTTGTGTTTTCATAAATCAGGTTATTGGGTTATTTTGGGTACCAACTGCGACTAGTAGTTACAAGTAAATTTAGCAGTTGGGTGGTTTTTTTATTTAATTTTTTTTTTCCAACTTTTAGGTTTAATTCTTATTCAGCCTTATAAAAAGCACTATGAATTTACAATTCATTTAGCTTTACCCAAAAAGTACGTGTAGATTTTCTACGGACGAGAACAGTGCTACCTTCTTTTGAATGAAGGTGGGGAAGGAGCGAGGGGATTAGTAAAATGGTGTCAAAAAATCTTAAAGGGTGTGCCGAAAGAATTTTTGAAATCGCTCTAAACTTGTGAAAGGTATAGCTACAACTATTACTAATAAGGAAGGAGGGGAGAAGAGAGGGAGGGGAAACTAGTGGAAAAAAAGTCTTCAAGCGTGTGCAGAAAGAACTTTTGAAATCGCTTTTCATTTGTGAAAGTTATAGCTATAACTATTACTAATAAGGATAGCGGGGAGGAGAGAGGGAGAGGGGGTTGGTCCGGTCGGGGGTGGGACTAGTAAAATGGTGTTGGAAAAAAATCTGAAAGCGTATGCAGAAAGAATTTTTGAAATCGCTCGATATTTGATAAAATTATGTGAATATGATTTTTGAATAGGGAGGGGGGAATGACAGGACAGGAGATGAGTGGGAGCAGGGAGGACTACAAAGTAAATTAGAGGACATTTGCAATCGGTAAACAAAGGAATTTCAATGAAATCGCCTGAAATTTAGATAATTTGTATGCCTTAACGCCTACAGCATGTGACAAAATGGCGTCTGAAGACCGCCATGTTGATTCCTGTTTAAAAAAATATAGCCTATCGCACCTTCGGGATCAGTAGTAATTCAACGACACCTTTTTTGTGAAAATCACAAAACAAAACAAAAAACATATTTACTTACATACATACAACAATCGAATAACATTACCCTTCTTTTGCCGTGCTGAAATTGGGTTAAAAATGTTTTAGTGTGTAAATGGCAACATTGTCCCCGAAATGGCATGCTTGGTTTAGTCAGGAAGCTCGAAATATTTCTGCCCCCGCACAGTCTGTTAGGAATCACTTGAAAAAATTTTCGCAGAGGAAAAAGTTGATCGTCTCGGCAAAATAAATCTATGTATGCAAATTCGGCCTTTTACTTATACTTAAAAAGACCGATGTACTGAGGACTATTATTGATTTACCTTGTATGCAATATCTAAATGGTCTTTTACTCGGTCTGCACGTTGGTACATTTGGCGATTTCAACTTTAAAAATATATACAGTCTGAAACATATTTTTTTGAAATACATATATTTTTAGCTTTTATTTGCAATAAAAATTAAAATCGCGTATGTAGCCCTTTTCAAGAAATACTATAAAATTACTTTTTTTATGGAAATTAATGCTCTATGTGCCTTATTAATGTTCCTAAAGTATGTTCTGGTTAAAATATTAATCCAATATGTATATTATGCATTATTATATTTAAAAAAATAACATGAAGATTTAACAAAATTATATAAATGAAACATAACCTTTATTTTGAAGTCAATCTAATTATAACAAAAAGGCAGTAGTCGTGGTGGCTCAGTGCGTTCGCGCATTGAACACTAGTGAGTTAAGGAATCTCGCTTGCTACAGTGGCGGGTTCGATCCCCGTCGGTTGCCGAGGTCGGGTGCGGCAGACATTTAGAGGATTCCTGGGGAGTGTAAAATGTAATATTGTCCTACCCCTTCATTCACGCCGGTAACCAGGCCGGATGAGGTCGGATATCTCGTGAAGGCGGACTTTGTTACACACTCCTTCAGTCGGTAGGCCATTCTAAGGTACAAAAGGACCGGCTAAAAAAAATACCCGGTCTGGGGTTCCAAAGGTGGCCTATGACCCGTGCAATTAGGCGTTCCGAAATGGCGGCCTTAGTGTCGGCGAAAGAGTCACGGTTACCAAATCAGAAAAAAAAAACAAAAAGGCAGAACTAAAAGAAAAATGTGTTATTGGACAAAATATCCTTGTGAAAATAAAATATAGGTTAGTAAAACGCTATATAGGTTGTGCATTGTATGAACAAATACATTGTAGCAGTATTTTTTTATAATCATCAAAATTGTTATTATTTTACTTAAACGTTTTTTCAAAAATACTGAATGAATGATGGTCTGCTACGAGGCCTGCCCGGAAAAAACTTGATATAGTAGAGCATGAATTTTCTGTGTAGGAAGAATTTTGACTTTTTCCAGCTCTATATTGAACTGCTTAATGAATATTTTGTATTGTGGATCTAAAATCTGTCCAAAACAATTGCTAACCACCTTGTTTTTGTTTAAACAACTTTCAAAATGTATTGTGAGAGACGAAAAAATAAAACCTTTCAAGGAATAATTATTATCTATTATTTTCTTACAGGAAATAAACATGTGGCTGTTTCTTCTGTGTTTCACAAGGTGGTTAGCAGTTTTTTGGATAGATTTTAGAGCCAAACTACAAAATATTCATTAAGCAGTTTAATACAAAACTGGCTAAAGTCAAAATTCTTCCTATACTGAAAATCCATGCTCTAGTATATCACGTACCAGAATTTATAGACCAGTATCAAAGTGAACTAGGATTTTT
Organism: Aspidapion aeneum; assembly: GCA_963576565.1. Classification (NCBI taxonomy): domain Eukaryota; kingdom Metazoa; phylum Arthropoda; class Insecta; order Coleoptera; family Brentidae; genus Aspidapion; species Aspidapion aeneum. Next base: position 13,457,574 of record OY755041.1, on the reverse strand, counting down.
TTCCGAGCAGGCCTGGAAGCAGATCCATCATTTATTCGGTATGTTTGAAAAAACGTCTAATTTACATAAGAACAATTTTGATGATTATAAGAAAAAACCACTTCGCTGCGTTTGTTCATACAATGCACAAGATAAATAGCTTTTTAGTAACCTATATTTTATTTTCATAGAGATAATTTGTTTAGCGGCACCAGAATTAAGATTTTTCTTTTAGTTTTGCATTTTTGTTAAAATTAGGTTGACTTCAAAATAAACGTTACGTTTAATTATGTTCAATATTCATGTTATCTTTTTTTTTTAAATATATATGTATTTATGTATGTATAATATACGTATTGGATTGATATTTTACCCAGAACATACTCTAAGAACATTAGGTGGCCATACACACAGAGGTTGATCCGTCGGTTTGGAACAGCACAGATAAGTCTGACCGTTTTGTCCGCAACGATTTAAAACTGCTGCAGTCCACTAACATAAAAAAATCTTTCGAATCAATCCTCCATATCGGTCTGTGGCAGACATAACCGCGCGTTAGTGGGCAAAAACTTAAGATTTATCTGCCGGTTAAACCAAAACTGTGGAATTTCGTCAAGTCGAAAGTTTTATGCGGCACGGTATTTTAAGCATAGTGTATGTAAAACGTTTCGTGCTAAAAAGAAGCAGGTCTGTGTATTGGAATGATTATTAATATGGAAATAATGCATAGTGGTGTAAAAAAGAGACGTTCTAGTGGGTTAAAAGTTATTTGCTTAAGAGGAAACTATTTAGCCATGAACTTCTATTAAAAGAGTTAAGAGAAAATGATACAGACGATTTTAAAAATTATTTAAGAATGGATATTAACACCTATGAACTTTTATTAAATTTGGTAAGAGAGGATCTTACGAAATAAGATACCCAAATGAGAGAAGCCATTGGACCAGAACAGCGATTAAATGCTGCCCTTCGTTTCCTTGCCACGGAAGATCATATGAAGATGGCACTCGGTTATATCATTCCGGAAACATGTGCCATAATATTCAATAAATTAAAGAGAGACTATATGAACGGTCTGTTATCCCTGGCACAGTGTAAACCGACAGACAAGTCTGCGCCGGTTAAAATATCGAGCGCGGAACTCACAAGTTTCGCCCGCCGGTCTGAACTCACAGATAAATCTATACCGGCTATAACTGGCGCGTGGAATGTCCACTAATAGTGGGTTTACACATGCATGAATTTAGTGGCGCCAGTGTTCGCGCCAGTTCTATTGGCACGCCAGTAAAGGTTTACACTATTGTGCGAAAATTAAAAAACTGGCACGCCAGTTTCATTTTTAAAGTGTACACGATACGCGATATGTCGGCTGAACTCTCGGAAGCCTGCAAAATAGTCGCTAAACTTTTATTGAAAAAAAAAATAAAAGAGATTCAGGAAAAGGAACAACGAAAAGGCCGTATCTGCATCGGTTAAAGCATGGTGCTAGTCGATCTACTTTGGGTGCTTCCGAAAAACTTTTAGGAGAACTTGCAGCAGAAGATCCTGCGAGCTATAAAAACCATCTTCGAATGACAAAGCAACATTTTGATATTCTTCTAGAGTTTCTCTTATTTAAACAACATTCTTTAAAATTCGGTCTGCTACTTTAAACCATGGTACTTTTGGGGTGTATACTTCATTTGCACCGGCTCCGGAACGTTGGCTTTTTTTAATTTTTGTCAATTCCAAAGCATATGTGTTTCTTATGGATCATATTTTTGCTTTTACTTCTGCAACTTCAAAGCCTTCAATAGTCATTATTTTACTAATTTTTTGGGAAGCATTATCTCGACTATCTTTGTTTTTATACGAACTACTGTGTACATCCCATAAACAAGGAAAACATTCATAGCCTTCAAGAAACTGTATGGTCAGTTCTGCTGACCACTTTTTTTAGCCATATTAAGCTATATAAACAAAAATAAACAACATTTTTAAGCTCAAACACAATGAAAATAAAAAATAATGTAAAATAATGAACTTAAAATTGGCGAGCCGACGTGCAAGCACTTGTTTACACATGAAAATTTTCCTTTTCTGCGCGCATGCGTCACCACTGGCGCCAGCAAATTCAGTCAGCTGCAGACTTTTTTGATACATGCATGCAAAAAAATAACTTGTGTGCAAGTCGGTGTTTACACTTGCAAATTTAACTTACTGGCGCGCCAGTTTTTATTGGCGCCAGCAAATCCATGCATGTGTAAACTCTCCTTAATTGAAAGACAAATCCGCCAGTTTGAATCGCACCGTTCCAAATCGGCGGATCAACCTCTGTGTGTATGGCCAGCTATTAATAAGGCACATTGAGCATTAATTTGCGTAAAAAAAGTCATTTTATAGTACTTCTTGAAAAGGGCTACATACGCGATTTTAATTTTAATTGCAAATAAAAGCTAAAAACATACGTATTTCAAAAAAAAATGTTTCAAAGTTTATATATTTTTAAAGTTGAAATCGCCAAATGTACCAACGTGTCTGCATTCATAAGTTTACCTGGCTTAAGCACAGAAGAATTAAATTATCTGTGGCTCAAGGTAACCTATGTGCTTTCTTGCATCATGTTTTCTTGGTAGGGACACAGTCTATTTTTATAACTTGGGGTACGTTCAGATTGAAACGTCGGGCGAGACGTCTTGCCGAGCGAAGGACGTCATGGGTAAATCGCCGGACGTCTTGCCTTTGTCAACGATATGGGTGTAATAAAAATAACCTTAAAATATGTTTTTTAAAAATATGGTAAACTTGACCACATTCAATAATTTGTTATAGTTTGTTTAGTAGAGTTAACATAAATACAAACAAGTTTTTTTTTTGTTTTGAGAAATGGAAATAGAGACACTTTTGGGGTACCCGACTTTTGGTGTCTGACAGAGTTTTATTGTACAAGCAATACAGGATTTAAGTTCCTCTGCTCAACACTTTCAAAGAGAAACAATAAATTTGAAAATTTATTTATATGTACATAGTACATAGATGTGCATTATAATATAATAATTTTCGCTGGAGCGTTGAGAAATCCTTAACTATATTATATCAAACCTCTTTGTATGGTTATATTCTCTACTATTATATAAAGAATACAAATCTACATAGTTTAGATGTCTTTTATTATAATTTGAAAGCACAAAATAATATCTGGGTATAATAATATTATTTATATTCCTATAACAATTTGTCCAAATGAAAATTAATATCCACCCACAAAGAAAAATAGATAACTCAATTTAATGTTTTCTATAAGGGATATGAAACAAACCCAACCTTATCAAATTTGGCTTCCAGAATCTTTTGAAACCCCTATATCTAGGAACCTTTATGATAATTTTATGTGAGGTTTTTGTCAGAGGTGGTGGTGACGAGTTTATAAATGGGATTTAAACCTTTAAAACAAAATCACAACTTATCTGTCAAAAGTCGAACAAGTGATTCTTTGTCTTCAAGATAAAGTAAAATGCCACTGCCTTTTTTATATAATATGTTTTCGACAATATAAAAAGATTTAAAAAAAATTAGGGGTTATGTTTATATTCCTACTGCGCAAGTCGAGCGTTTGTCGGCCACCTCATAGACCGGGGTGTAAAAGGCGATTCGCCCGATGTGATTTTTGACCAATATGTACGCGGGTAACTTTCACCCAGCTTGCTATCTGAACGTACCCTTGTTGTAGGGATGTAACCCCCTAATTCTGTATAGTTTATAGATTGTCACTAAAATAAATTTTAGTGATTGATTTCTATTGACTTCCATACAGTCCGCTCTTCCTACCTGCTGCGTGAACAATAGCTTTATGTTTCACTGCTAGGTGAAAAATTGGCCCTAAAATTAACCTAAAAATTTGTTTACAATGATAGTTGTTTGGTTAACTGCACGGTGGATAGAATAGAACGGTGTTCGGATCTTATAAATATATGTCGAATTTTCACGTCACTGGTGGTCTAGCTGATTTTTAGAAACGAAAGGTAGATATGATATGAACAACTAATATTTTTTGATTTTTTTGAAAACTAAGGCAATTCTGGTACTATTTTTTAGTATATACTTATAAAATAATATTTTTCAGACATACCAGTCGTTATTTATTTTAGCCCACTTCATTTCTCTTTACACAAAAACTAAAATTCGAAGAAATTAGTGTGTTCGTTTCAGCTTCAAAAATTATCCGCTGACCTACCTCTTTGTTTACTACCCAATAGTCCTCGGTTCATCTTTGATACTAAACGATCACATTCAGTTTGACTTGTAGTTTAAGTTTTGTGTAATAAAAATAAAGCGGGCTAAAAAAAAATAACGACAATAAGTCTAGAAAATTACATTTTATAAGGATGTACTAGAAAACAGTAGAAAAATGGCCTTAGTTTTCAAAAAATTCCAAAAATATTAGTTGTTCCGTTGTTTATAACAGATCTAACTTTTGTTTACAAAAATCAGTGACGTGAAAAATTCGACATATATATAAGATCCGAACACCGGTCTATTCTATCCACCGTGGGTTAACTGTACCAAATAACTATAACAATTTAGAAAAGTCTCCTCATGTCGGCCTATGTTATGTTTAATAAAGATGAAGAAATGGCAAATAGCTCTTGCGCAGAAATGTCAAATAAGCAAAATGTCTATTAGATTGTCACAGATGTATGAAAAATATTATATACATTTTCTAGCACTGAGGAATAAACATAAAATGTTATGTATTAATGACCAGAATAATATGCCTGCCATAGTCTATAGTCTTATTCTTTCAGCAATAGTAAATGCTATTATTAATTTAAGACTAAAATTCTTAGGGTCGTATTAAACTAACCTTAATTTCATAGCTAATCGTTTTACTTTATGTTTATCTTATTCTCGTTTTAAGGATAAACTATATTTGCATGAGTAATTACTTTTGGGTAGTTTTAAAACTCTTGTTAATCTGGATCTACAACAAATAATTATTAATTCGAGTGTTATCTTACTTTTTTTACAAATGACTTACATAAATTAAAAGCAAGACGCTTATTCTTCAATATATGATTACTTCCTATTAATGTGATAGGTACATTCATAAATTTTAAGCTTATTTTTATTCGTTTCATTAAGCAAATAACCATATACGTAAATGCAAATAACCCATATATGGGCCTCTTATTCTTATTTCACTGTCTATTCCTTCTCTCCAGCTTCTCCTTGGCCGTCCTCCTTTTCTTCGGCCAGTTGGTTTCCATTGTAGTATTTGTTTAGGTTCTTATATCATCCACTAAAGTACGTTCACCCACTGTCATAATTTCTCTTATTCTGTGATTTGTAACTCTTTGTCTTTTTGTTTTCCCTGCTACTCTTCTCCAATAGTCCATCTCCGTAGCGGAAAGCATTTTTTCTGTTCTATCCTTGATTGGCCATACTTCTGAGCCGTATGTAATAGTATAAGCTTTTTTTTATATTTTTATATATTTTGGTCCCAATTATTCCATTTAATAAAGTTATTGATTTTCTTCCTTGTACGTTTCGATCTTTTATAGCTTTGTCTAGTCTTCCGTCAGCTGTAATTTTTAGACCTAAGTATTTATACTCATCACAGGATTGAATTCGCTGCCCGGTATTTAAAATTAGATCCTGTTTCATTCCACCGATACACATACTCTGTCTTATTGAGATTAACCTCTAGTCCCCACTTATTGTATTCTTCTATTAGTTTTCGTGTCATATATTCGAGGTCGTCATAATCTTGAGCCACTACTATCTGATCATCGTATGGTTTCGTACAACGGAATTCCCATGTTTTGGCATTTTCTCTTCCATACTTTAAGGACTTGTTCCAAGCATATCTTGAAAAGCGTAGGCAAGATACAGCAACTTTGTTTAAGACCTTTATTTACTTGAAAGCCTTTGGTTAGTTTTGCTTTTATTTTAACTTTTGCCTTACTATTGCGGTATAACTTTTTGATGGCCTTAATTAGTTGTACGCTTATGTTTGTGTTTTCCAACGCTTTCCAAATTAGATTTAGTGGTATACTATCATATGCCTTCTGCAAATCGACGTAAAGCAGATGCAGCTCTTGTCCGTATGCCATTTTCTTTTCAATAACTTGGGTTATACAAAAGAGATGATCAGAAGTCGATCTACCCGCCCTGAAACCGGCTTGTTCTTCTGCCTCCATGTCTTTATATTCGCTTTCCTCTTTATTTCTTATTATTTTACCGTATATTCTGCTTAGCGTACTAGTCACAGATATACCTCTATAATAGGGTATTTGACAAATTTTAGGAAAGAGTTTAGAATGATACATAGATCCCTAATTTGCTACGCAAAATTATTAAAATAGTATATTTTATCATGGCCACATTTAAAATCAAGTTTTCCAATTTCCGATTTGAATTTGCCTCTAAAACGCTCATTTCTAGAATGGCGTTGCAATGACGTCACAGCGCAGTAAACTCGCGGACAGATACACGGCATTTAAGTGTTGATTTGTTTTTAGTCTGTGTTTTTACTGTTTTTTATGTAAAAAAATGTCCTATAAGTGGTGTGTAGTGAGGCACTACGAATACTAGCATAAAAAACACCTTAAAAACTATTTATTCATCTGCCTTCAGCAGTAAAAGAACGGAAAAAGTGGCTAGAACTTGCTCGAAGAGACCCAAGGGCCTTATCTAATACATCTTCACTTTACATTTGTGAAGATCACTTTGATGTGAGTATAACTAAATTGTTTCTATTAACTTTTCTCACGTTGTCTATAACATATATAACTATTTCGTAAATGACGATTAAATTTTTGAGGTTATGTTTATTATAAGGGGTGAACAACTATAATAGGCAGAAAGGTGTATAAATGTTTAGGCGGTGCTAGGCAGTTATTAGGCAGGACTAGGGAGTACCTCTTAGGGCCGGTTTATCAATGAAGGGGTATCTCGTCGTTTTAGCTAGCCCAGGGCCAACTTTAACCTTGGGGTAACCCACGAGTTAAAGAGAAAAGTGTAACCCAGAGCTCCGAAACTCGCAGGTTGGCAATGCTGATAACAATCGACCATCTAAGTTTTCCTTTCTTATTTGATAGTCTATGATATTTTTGACATTTTGTGGTTATAATCATATGTTTTTGTATTTTTGGTTTTGGGTGTTTTGTTTAAAAAAATGATTTGGAAAAACCTTATTCACCTTCTACAGTTATTGTACTCTAACCAGTAAGTATTTACTACGTATGATGAAAATAGTTTAGCTACATAAAAATTTGCATATGTAGCTCCAAATTTGTAAATTGTTTCTGTTGTACTTATACTACTTATAGTATAAAGTAAAAATGCATCTATAGGTACCTATCTACCTATTAAAGCTAGATTTATACATTACATAATTTAAGAGATAAAATGAGTTAAAAGCAAATGGATTAATAGGTATTTACGTTACTAGACCGGAAATAAGGACTTTACAGGTCGACACAGGAAATTTACAGGGCGAGCCGCAGGCGAGACCTGTAAACCTGCGGAGACCTGTAAAGTCAGTTTCCGGTCGTGTATCGTACGTATATTTTTTTTTAACCGACATAATGAAGCACAGCTGTCTGTCTTACTCAAAAGCTAGAGTAAGTATATGTTTGACTACTTATATTTAAACAATATTTATGCTACAATTAGGAACAATTCTTATACGCAACTACCTATATAACTATAGTAACCATTTTATATGTAAGTTACCTATATGTACCTAATATAAAATTCAAACAATTTTAATGTATCATTACTTTTTCTCTTGAGTATAAATATTAAAAATGCAGTTATGCACATTTTGGATATTTATATTTGCAGCCGAAGTATTTTCAATTTTTGGTGAATTTCTCTGCTGTATATTTATTGTTTCTGAAATGTTTGACAACATATTATTTTGAGCATCAGACACATTAGATGTAGTAAAATCTCTGGTTGAACTTCCATTGCTGGCTGCTACTGGGAAGCTCCCGCCTGCACCTGCTCCAATTTTTTTAGCATTATCAACTTTTTGTCTTAGTGAGTGCTCAATATATCCTTCAGCAACAGAGTTTGAATGCCAGCCGCCCAAATTTTTAAGGTTTAATATGTCTCCACCGCCTTCTATTAGGAGTGTGGCAGCGGTGCGCCTGAATGTGTGTCCGGTGAATTCTTGTGGATTTTTAAGCTGTAGAAATTTGGCGATTTTGGCAGGTGCCCCTCCTACGCCATGAAGACCTACTGGCTGCTTTCTACATTTTCCTTGAGAGTAAAATAAAAAGAATCTTTCATGCGAACATTTGGGGGCCTTAGATTTTTGTATTTTTTAAATAACTTCAAATTTCTTTCACCAAGAATTACGAAAGTTCTTGAAACATTTGTTTTAGTGTTTGGTATATTGACTATTATCATGTCTTCTTTCTCAGTGACGTCTTTTAGGGTTAATTTAGTAATTTCTTCCCTCCTCATTGCTCCCGAAATGGCCATGATCGTTACAACCTAAAATCAAAAAGTAAATTTAAAATTTTTGCTAACTTTACAATTTGTGAACAGTCCCATATGCAACCGATCCGTAATAAAAACTGGTATTTTTCCTCGTCTTGTTCTTTTCACTAGCCGCAGTCGAGCGTTGCCGGATTTTATTATTTTTATCATTAAGAATGCTAAGTTATTAAACAATCGGATACCTAGTACCACAGCCTACCTAGGTAGGCTGTGCTAGTACTAACCTAGATAGTTTTAAAAATACTTTTTCCACTATTATTTAAGTAATTAGTTAAAGTATACATTTTTTATATTATTTTTTGATAAAAATAAAGATGGTAAAACAAAAAATCTGTGTTGTATGTTTTTTTTTGTAATTTAAATGGCAAAATTTGTATGAATCTTTTGTTTGTAATAAATAATAGTTGTAATTGAATTCCAATTTGAGTTTTTTATTTGGTTCCAAAGAATCTATATAAAACAAATTGGCATCATTGCTTAGCTTGGTAGTCCTTGTGTTATGTTATGATTATTTTAGTTAGGTTATTGAATGAAAATTAATAAATAGAATTGTTTTTTGTTTTTACAGAAAAAATTGTTAATTGAAGCTAATAAAATTTTAAAATTTGGTTAAAAGTTACAGTGCAGTTGTTGGGATTGAAACACACGTTTTTATAACAAAAATAGCAAGGAGAATAATTAGGTTTGTTTGTATTTTACTTACTTTGAGCATTAAAAATTCCTCATCCCTTGCTTCTTCCAAAAATTTATTAATTTCTTCTCCACTGAAAACTCTGGCCTTTTTAGGCTTATATCCTGCAGACTTTTTCTTTAAAAATGCAATTAGCTTGTAGTAGCGACTAATATCAATATTTCTCCTTAATGATAAGCAAGTTTTTATTGTTGAAAATAAACTCCATAAACTATTGGACTTCAATGTGGCTGATTTTTCGGCAAAATATGCCACTAGGACATTTTCATCAATTGATTTAACTTTGTTTGTGTGACACCAATTAAGGAATACATCATAATTTCTAGTATATCTCTCTTTGGATTTTTCTGGTAGCAAGTCGAAAGTTACCTTTGATGCTGCTTCAATTATTTCTTCCGGATTTAATTCTTCATTCATGTCCAAGTCCATAATTTACTTATTATTTTTTTAAATATCTCTTTTTAAACACAAGTTTTTTATTTAAAAGGCAGCCATATTGATTTATTTTAAATGTCAAAGCTGTCAAAACAAAACAATTTTTATAAGCTGTCATCACAAAGTCATGGCTAATTTGACTGAAATAGGGACCGGAAAGAGAACAAGAGACCGGAAAATTAAAAATAAAGATCACTTTGGAGACCGGAAAGAATCTGAACTAAACCCGCACTGTAAAATGAAACTTTCTGTACAAAAAAATGTACAGAAAGTGTATGTTTTCTGGTCGGTTGAAAAAAAAGTCCATATTGGATCATATTACTGCATTTTTTAAACTACTCCACCTATTTTATTTCTGTTACAGATCATTTCTTTGCAAGGAAACAAACAAACTTCGACTCTAAACTGGGGCATTCTAATGACGAAATATTAACAAGGTAGGACATCAACAAGAAATAATGGTACTAGTTTCTGGCACATCAAACTGTTATCCCGGAATGACTGATTTACACCCTGTGCAGAGCAAGAGGTTTCCTGGCTGACCAGAAGTTGTTTCAAATCCTTCATCTTATATATTATTTATTCTGTAGCATATTTTTTTTAAATTTTAAAAGTGTTCTAGCATGTTTGAATTATTTCAGTATTTTATTTTGATGTTACTGTATAAATTAATTGTTGATTATTTCTGATTCCTAAAATACTGTTGTATAACAAAAGAAGTCATTTGTCAGGGGCTGTCAAATTAAAATTTAAAAAACTCAGTATTTGAAATACACTCACTTTTTATTTTGCATTTTTAAATAAATATAAAAAGTTTTAAAACTATTATATACATAAATTAGTATTATAATAAAACTGGTACACATATTGAAGATGATTCATATCTCACTGCGACCACCAGTGGATCTATATTGTGGCGCGGTACAAATAGTGGGTATAGCTCTGTTGGCGGCTGGGATATTTATTGGCTTATTTATGGAGTGCTTTTCTATTAAACAATAACTTGCTCATAGAAAAAAGAAACTTTATTTTAGGCTTGCTATGCAGTGTAACCTATGCAAAATGTATTTAGAATATGTTGTTTTAAAAAAGCAATTTTTGATTGTTTCTTAATGCTTAAAATAATAATGATTGGGTATTTAATTGAATCTATTGTAAGTGGCATACTAAACAAAAAAGCAAAACATATATCCTAACCTACATCAACATTTTAAAGTTTCTAAATTTCGCAGAACAAAAATCACTGTTGTTGGCAAAGAAGCCTGCCACCATAAAGAAATTCAGCATTGGCAAGTTGGAGCTATCGGCTTTGGAGAATCCGTTTTCCATTGAAAATGTTTTTTATAGGCAAAACGCAAAATAAAATCTAATTTAGGACGATAATTCGCACTTTAAACCAAAGCAAACATTACCATCCATAAGAAAATAATACAGAAAATAGGTTCGTTCGAGGCGTTTACTGTTTTGTGACGTCACTCGCAGCTGATTGGTAGACCGCCTGTTTTGAATCACGTGGCTAATTGTTTTAATTCAATGAATTTATTTAATTAAAAGAACTATGATTTTGAGAAAAAATTCAATAAAAAAGTTTGTTTTTAGCATTCTTAAGACCTAAAGAGATATCTAAAAATAAATATATATTTATTTTTACTACTGTCAAACACCCTATTGTCACATATATCTTTAATTCCTTTTTGTGTATTGTGGATATATATGACGTTTTTCACTCAGTTGCTACTACAGTTCCATTTAAATATTTTTTGAAAAGATTCCGTAATCTCCAAAACAGTTCTTCAGTGCCATATTTAATAAGTTCAGCTGGGATATTTCCGGGTCCGGCAGATTTACCGATTTTTGAGGTTGCGCACACGTTTTTGACCTCAGAGATTGTGAGGGGTACTGGAGATCCCATCGTTCTAATTATATTGTCTCTTTCTTCTTCCTTGAATTCTGCTCTTCACTTAAAAGTTTTTTAAAATGTTCATCCCATTCTTTGTCTGGTATTGGTGAAATGATATCTCTGCATGTTTCTTTTTTAATCGATCTTATAGTTTTCCAGCTTTCGGTACTACTCCTACCTCCTAAGTAAGAATCTATTTTCTGGCACTTTTGCATCCACGAAAGATTTTTCTTATCACTGATCATTCTTCTCACCTTTGATTGCGCGATTTTGTATTCTTCACTGCTTCTATCTATCTTTTGGGATAAGTAGGTGTGATATAATTTATTTTTTTCCTCTATTTCTCTTTGAATCTCAGCATTCCACCAGTATGGTTTTCTTCTTTTAGAAGTTTCTTCCACGAATCCTAGTGCTTCTTTTGCAGCTTGGTGGATGCTTAATGTAATACATTCGTATTCCTCATCTGGGGTTTCACCTGAACTTTTATTAAGTTTTTCGTTCAGTCTCTTTTTGTATAAGTTTTTTACGCTGTCATGTTCTAGGCTTAGTAGATTATATTTACAGTGATCAATTTCTTCAATCACTGTATCATCAAGATGTTGTTGATGTATGCTTCGGCCTTGATAAGGAAAGATAATTTTGGACTTGATAAGGAAAGATAATTTTGGAGTGATTACTTCCGCATGTTGATCCACGCTTTGTTCAGACATCTTGAAATTTTAGTTTTGTCTTTTGTTTAGTGATAAGATAATCAATGACGGATTTCTGATTTTGTGAGGGTTTGGTCCAGGTATATTTGTTTATTTCCTTATGTTGAAAAAAACCGTTTTGGATTTTTAGGTCTAATTGCTCACATGCTGTAATTAGCCGGTTTCCATTGTCCAATAATGCTATTAGATCATAGTAGTTGTCTCTGAATATTGCGTACTACACGGTAAAAAAATTTGTCTACAATGAAAACACGTACTTTTCTTGAATAAATTGTTTTACCTTAAAACAATTTGTTTTGAATTTAAATATTTCTTTTTAGTTCAGCGCAGCGTTTAATCTTGAAATAAGACTTTAGTTTTCTTCTTTAACAGTTTTGTTTCAACATACTCCATTTTGTAACAAAGCAAATTGTCTTCATATAAGTAATATTTTGCTTCCAAAGAAAACGGTGCCTTAAATTAATTTAGTTCCAATTTATAATAAAACAATTTCTGTTTCACATTAAAATAAAGAGCAAGACATTTTTTGTGCTATATAAAGAAAATATTCTCTGGGTGAATAGGAAAGCACAAATTATTTTACTTTAAAGCAATTTGCTTTGATCTACCGTGTAGACGAATTTATTTCAGCCCCATCTGCCCCGCAATATTGCAAGGCTCACCGCGCGGGTTGCACCTCTATAGTACGTGTTACATACTCAAAGTTCGTATACCTTCTCCACATGCTACCGTCCTTAGTAAGACCCACCTATCTGCAAAAAAATCAAAAATTAGTTATGACCGAAAATGGCTTTAGATAGGTTACTTTCATCTGTTTTTTAAGAAAAATACCCAAATTCTTGTTCGGAAGTATTTTATTTTAAAAAACAAAAAAAAATATTAATATGTACTCTTAGCAAGCATTTAAACTTTAAACTCGATTTTTTCGAAATAAGTGAAAACGTAGATAGGTGGGTCTTACTAAGGACTACAGCATGTTCATCTGCTTTTGATTGATATTCCCGCATTTTTTTTTACAAATAATAATAACACGGCGATATTAGTCAAAAGAATACTTAAAGCGCATAAAAATATTCGTTTCACCCTATGTGCAGCAATACGGGTACGAATAAAAATTAGCTTTTAAGTTAACTTCTAGGTTTGTCTACAAATCAAAATTAGCTTTGCAAGCCTAAAAAATATATTAAATTTATTTATTTTTAGAAAAATACAAAAACGAGCTTAAGCTAAAAAAAATATTGAGGACACAAGTTCACGAGGAACATTAAAAAACTAAAAGCTAGGTAACTTAAAACAGCTACTTAAAATAAAAATGCAGGTTACTTAAAAAATACTGGTAATACAAGAAAAGTAGTGTTTTGTTTTTAAAAGGTAGTTTTTAGGTTTTCAAAATTTACAACGACAGAAAAACTAGTTTAACTAGAGACTCTGTAAGTATTACATATTTTAAAGAAATAGAGACGTGACAAACCCATCAAAGTCACTCAAATTCACATTTTTTGGTTATGATATTTTCTGGACAAGTTCATTGGCGTTTCCTTAAAATAATTTATGTTGTAAGCGGTGATCAATCATCATGCAACATACAAACAAACACATTTGTCCGTCACCCCGTGTAAATGTTTGTCAAAAATCATTTATTTTGATTTTCCAACGCTTATGAATTAACAAGAACGGAAGGTGCGTCTCACTCTAAACAAGGCTATAGTATAGAGGACCGCTATTTCCCTCCTTTGATTTGTATCTATATAAATTTGACTTTGATAAGTTTGTCGCGTCTCTACTTCTTTAAAATATGTCACACATACAGGGTCTCTAGCTTTAACAAGAATATTTTAAAACTATAATATAGGTAATAATAACAGTTGCCTAAACAAGAGGTACGTAACTTAAACAGGTAACTTAGATTTTTAAAATAATAACTTAACTAAATTAGGTATTTTCAATAGACTACTAAATACGGCAAATGCCAAAAAAACACAAATAGAGCTATTATAGCATTTTTTTCTTACTTGATCAATTCTGTAACTTCTTTTTCAATCTCTGCTTCCATTTCACCACCGAGCGAGAACAAACTTAAACAAACACCCGCGTGGTACTAATGGCTAGGCCGCTAGACTGAGCTTCTCCCTGTGCTTCTGCTTTTAATCGCGTTTTAACGAGTCAAAACGTGCATGTGCAGCGTGGTTAGACTAAAGGAGAGTTTACACATGCATGGATTTGCTGGCGCCAATAAAAACTGGCGCGCCAGTAAGTTAAATTTGCAAGTGTAAACACCGACTTGCGCACAAGTTATTTTTTTGCATGCATGTATCAAAAAAGTCTGCAGCTGACTGAATTTGCTGGCGCCAGTGGTGACGCATGCGCGCAGAAAAGGAAAATTTTCATGTGTAAACAAGTGCTTGCACGTCGGCTCGCCAGTTTTATGTTCATTATTTTACATTATTTTTTATTTTCATTGTGTTTGAGCTTAAAAATTTTGTTTATTTTTGTTTTTATAGCTTAATATGGCTAAAAAAGTGGTCAGCAGAACTGACCATACAGTTTCTTGAAGGCTATGAATGTTTTCCTTGTTTATGGGATGTACACAGTAGTTCGTATAAAAACAAAGATAGTCGAGATAATGCTTCCCAAAAAATTAGTAAAATAATGACTATTGAAGGCTTTGAAGTTGCAGAAGTAAAAGCAAAAATATGATCCATAAGAAACACATATGCTTTGGAATTGACAACAATTAAAAAAAGCCAACGTTCCGGAGCCGGTGCAAATGAAGTATACACCCCAAAAGTACCATGGTTTAAAGTAGCAGACCGAATTTTATAGAATGTTGTTTAAATAAGAGAAACCCTAGAAGAATATCAAAATGTTGCTTTGTCATTCGAAGATGGTTTTTATAGCTCGCAGGATCTTCTGCTGCAAGTTCTCCTAAAAGTTTTTCGGAAGCACCCAAAGTAGATCGACTAGCAATCCATGCTTTAACCCATGCAGATACGGCCTTTTCGTTGTTCCTTTTCCTGAATCTCTTTTATTTTTTTTTTTCAATAAAAGTTTAGCGACTATTTTGCAGGCTTCCGAGAGTTTAGCCGACATATCGCGTATCATGTACACTTTAAAAATGAAACTAGCGTGCCAGTCTTTTTAATTTTCGCACAATAGTGTAAACCTTTACTGGCGTGCAAATAGAACTGGCGCGAACACTGGCGCCACTAAATTCATGCATGTGTAAACCCACTATAACTTTAAAACGAAGACTTGTATATGCAAGAATACAGTTCTAGATATAATCTTAAACATTATTCAAAATAGATTATTACAACTCGAATTAAATACATGTATTTTGACTTCGTTCAACAACAGTTTTACCACAATATTTAGCTGGACTATATACAATTCTTGTCTTTGTATTATTGTTTCCAGACTAATTGGTTCCTAATCCAATAAAGTTGTTCCTTTCTATTTTTCTAGTTACCTATATAATACATAATAATATTATATATATATATATATATATATATAATTACGTAAATATTTTTGTTTTCATCTGCCTTTCCCCCAAAATTAATTTTTATATACGCCGCCCGCCGGCCTGTGCGAAAGCTTTAAATATTGTTATTTTTAAAATTAATGCGACAGACTGCTCAAAGGTCAATTGCAAAGATTATAGAAATATTGGTAAACTGGCCATCCAATATTCTTCACTTGTGTTTTATCTCTTTTTTATCGTGGTTGCAACTTATCATTATAGTTTTGTTATTGTACGACAACCATCCGGTCAAAGTCAAACTTTTCAAAATATTTAAATTTAATTTTTAAACATCAAACTTGGAAAAGATAAAATTTTCAAAAATTAAGCAAAATTAACTCCTATTTCACGGAAGGTCAATCAGCACTTCATGACTTCGAAATGGGACAACAAAGAATCGCGCCCCTTTTATCTCCATTCACAATAATAGCCCGTAGACGACTACCACTCCACAGTAAAACGAAAATATGAATTCAGTTTACAAGCGAACCTCGCGCCAAAAACAAGTAGTAGTTAGTAGAACGTCGTTGTCGGTATTTTGACCGGAATTCAACACGTGTTGTCCACACGGTTAATTTTTAGACGCGGCTTTTTTAGTTCAACAGGTGGTTTTTAAAACCTTTGAAAACATTAAAGAAAATTGTGTGATTTTTTGGAAAGACAATTAGGATATTTATGAATTTAAGGTAAATGTTATAATTATTTAGATTTTATTGTGTGAACTGAATATTACATCAGCCAGAGGCAAAAATAAAAAACCGCAAAATATTTTTATAAAAATTTATTAGCACCACAATTAAATAAATAAAACCGTTTTTAACGTGAACAAAAAATAACAAAGTTATGTTTTACTAGAAAACAACCTCATAACATGTAGTATTTGTTATGTTAAATCTACATTCTTAAAGAAGAGAACTTAAAAACAAGGAGGAATCAAGCTATAAAAATGTAATTTTTGCTGAAATTTCTGGTGCTGTGTATATAACGTCTTTTTTACCCTCGTTATTTTCATGTGCCCAATTGACACTTGAAAAGTCTTCAAAACATGTTGTAAAACGCCACTAGATTAAGACTGTTCAAACCTACTAACTTTTTGCCTCTTTTTTAATATATTTTTTTAACTTTAAAGTGCCGCAAAAGGAACTTCAAGGTTCAATAGTTTAAGACTATACACCAAACACCACAGAAGAGTCACATAACACTTCAAGAAAAAGATTGCCCTCAAGGCAAGACAAAATCTATATACATACGTTAGGTTTCTTTATTAGCTAAACAAGATTTTTGACAACTGGTTTGAGCAATAGTGCATTAATTTTCATGGAGAATACTTCGAGAAAAAATTAAGTATTTAAAAGTTATCTACTGTTTTATTCCAGCCGTATATGCAAAACTTAAAAGACAACCCTCGTATCCCTAAAAAGTTTAGTTGCCAAATTTTTGGTGAAACCGCCTGTACGCTGCCTTTATGTTACCGCAGGAACGAAGGGTAATCTATTCCTTTCACATATCTGTGATATATATTACCTAATTTTTGTTTTGTCTTTTAACAATAATCAGAACATTTTTAAAAAGTTAAAGAAGAGTAGGTTTATCAAAAAATATTTTTCGTTTTAGAAGCACCAAAAAAAAAGACTGAAAGAAACTCCAAGAAGTTCCTAAAGCACCAAAAAAGCACAAAATGGCACACGAAGGAACGCACTTAAGAAAACGGGATGAAGACGACGACGCAGAGAGCGAAAGTCCGACACCTCCAGATGGAGGTTGGGGATGGGCTGTAGTATTTGGTTCTTTTATGATTCATGTGATAAGTAAGTACATACAGGGTGTATTTTAAATGATGCACTAAACTTTAAGGGATGGTGGAAAGGTCAAAAGCAGTGAGACTATAATACGGGTTGATTTTGGACTTCTTGATGAAGATTTTACAACACCTGTTTTAATCCAATACTAATGATCCCAGTGGCGTAAATAAGGGGGGAGCCTGCCCCGAACCGAAATCCCCCCCAAAGCTAGGATTTTTGAAAATATATTTCATATTATTTCAAGAATACAAACATAAGATATTTCAAATAAAATACGGCCTCATGGGGTCTCGCAAACAAAAATAAAAACCATGCATGTCTCTGGATCACACAAAAAGCATTAAAAAAAAAACGAAAAAAAATATGTTTGTTGGTATTCCTTAAAACAATTTTTACCAGAATTTTTATGACTAGAATAAAAAAATTAAAAACACCACATTCGGAAAATGACCGATTTTACAATAACGCATGTATTTCGCGTAAATGTTTTAAGACGCTTTAATGTTGAAAAGGAGCCTTCACATTCAACTGTTGTCATAGGCATTGTACATATGACTTTTAATAATTTGCACAGTTAATTATGTAATCGACGGTATTTATTTCCATTTTATAAACAAACGATAACAAAAACAAACAATGACACGCGATCGGCAAGGTTTTTCACTACTGACATACCCCAAATCAAAACAAACTCACACGTCTTCACTAAGGATAGAACCGGCAACGCTAGGAAGGGCAACGGACATTTTCGCACGATGATGATGGCCAACTTCATCTAAACGAAACGTTCCTCCCGCCCCCGCCCGAGAACATCCACCCATACCCCGCTGAAAAACGGGTGAAATTGAAACCTTGCCCCGCGAGGCGCTGCCGGCTTGTAATTATTTACGCTAAAAAAGTTCACCCACTTAGTCGCTTATTGTGAACTACAGATAATAAAAAGAACTAGACAATCATGTCATAAGGAAAGGTTTAACTTTTTTTGTTTGTTGTCTAGTTTTGGGAGGGCACTGCCTCGTTGCCCTCCCTGTAGCAGCCGCCACTAGTCAAAAGTAGACAGAAAGTTTTAATACTTGATGAGAGAAAACTCTAAGAATTTTTTAAACAAATTTGACAAAATCAAATAATTTTTTAATTTATCATGAATGGAATTTTTCCAAAACATAATGTATAGGTTAAGGAAATAAAGTGAGTCCAAATAACCTCTTTGCCCTTGGGGTGGAGAGGCCAAAAAGTTTTTAGATGAATTAAGTTTAAGAGTTAAATCCAGAAACTTTAAAGCCTTTTTCATTCAAAGGATCAGCTTGGCAATCCAGAGAGGAAATGCCATTTCTGTGTTGGGAACCCTTCGTAATTTCGCGGATACTGGTCTGTAAGATATATTTATATTATTATATTATTTTTTATTTCTGGTATTTGATTTTTAAATAATGTTATTTTATTGTATATTTGTTTATAATAATTCAGTTACGTTTGAAATAGGTTTACATTTGTCAATTTTTTTAGGAATATTTTTTTATTCGCTTTTAAATTATTCAAATAATTTAACACCTAAATTCCTACAAATTTCATTGAAATTCCTAGATTTCAATCAGATTAGAATACGTTTTCAGAATCTATTCGGCCGAGTTTCTTCATGCCTGAGTCTATTTTTAGTTTTGTCTGACGTTTTACATGAACAAAAGTTTAAATTGTTGAAAAATAGATGGTTTTACTGCGATATATGTTGACTTTCAGAATAAACCCAACGTCCCATATTAAAAAAGATTCCAAGCTGTGTTTTTCGTTGATGTTTCTTAAATATAAGTTAAATGACTGGCATTTTTTAAAAAAGACTGTAGGTAATCAAGGGTCAAAGATGCGTTTTTGAGTTTAAAGTATTTTTAAGACCTATGAAGATCAATTAAACAAATTATTTAATTTTATTTTACGATCACAACTATTTCCCAATCAAATCAATGCTTGTTTATTTAGTTTTTATATAATTTGAACAAATAAAGACAAAACGAGATAGTATATCGCCATAAAACGATAAATCATTTTAAAATCCACAATATTTTTTTTTTGCGCAAAAATGTTTGATACACAATTTTCATTATTTTTAAATTAGAATTTAAAATGCATAAAATTTGTTTAAGGGAAAGAAAACCATGCATTTTTATAACATCAGGTATACCTTACCTAAAAAAATATAATAATACCTACTGGTAAACTCAAATTAATTTTAACTCTGATATGAAGCTCATAAACCAGAATCAGTGGCGTACGCAGGGGGGGGGTTTGGGGGTGAAACCTCACAGAGCCTCCAAATATTGACCCGTAAAATATAAATATAAAGCTTCTTTAATATGAAATACACTAATTTTATTTTAAATCTGATATGAAGCTCATAAACCAGAATCAGTGGCGTACGCAGGGGGAGGGGGGGGGGGTGAAACCTCACAGAGCCTCCAAATATTGACCCCTAAAATATAAATTCTCCTCAAAAATCAAGATGAAAATGTGTTCCATGCTCGAGGCGGCCCCCATGATTCATTTTTGCATACGCCGCTGCCAGAATTGAGGTTAGTTTAAATTGGTTACATATACGTATAAGTACAATGTAAGCAAACTTAAAAAATTAATTAACTTGTTATCTGATAATTTAATAATAATGGTTAAACCAAATGGATTTGTAAGACTGATATACAAAGCTGATAAATCAAAATGGATGTTAGTTTAAATTAGTTACAAATACAAGCAAACCAAAACTTTTATTTTCTTACTACTTAATTAAACTCCACATACTCACACAAACTTGTAAGATAAAAAAGGTCATCCCTCTCTTTAATTGTAGTAGGGGAGAGCGGGGTTAGTTATAATACAGTTTGGTTTTTATTAGTTACTTTTTACTTTGCCTATTTTTTTCCAGAATTTATATTTGTGTTTTTTCTTGTATGTTTTGGCTATGAAATGATATATTTAAATTGCCAAAAATTTTATTATTACGGACTAGACTTTTTTTGTTGATACACGTTTTTGTTAAAACTTACCCCGGGATCATTGGGGCAAGTTTTAACAGCACGTGGGGCAAGTTGTAACAGACAAGAAAATAAAGGTGCAAGTTCTCTTCTAATTTATTTTTTAAAGTAAAACAAATTTTCAATACTAGTTAAGGAACCAAAATAAAAAAATAAGTCCATTAGTTTTTAAAGTAAAACACACTTATTTTGAAACCTTGTTTTTACCTATTAACAAAAACCTATTTTAAACTATTAAACACATATAAAGATACAACTTAAGATAATTGGTGTAGGTATATGTTGTTCCTATTTCTGAGGTAAGTTTTAGCATGTTACAACTTGCCCCTGTCATTTTGTTACAACGTGCCCCAACTTCACGTTTCAGTAAACTTTATTGTTAAAAAAATTCAATGCAGCTTTATATAAAAAAGTGTGCAGGTATAGATAAAACCGATACACTTCTTTATAAATAAATAAAAAAAACTGTTAAGTTTTCATCATATTTTTCCGTAAACCAAATTCAAGCAAATTAGTGTTAATTTTATTTATAAGAAAAAAATTGTGTGTGTTTTCCTGCTTAAAGCACAAACACTGCACCGAATTCACCCTCTATCCAGGGCCAACTAAGGGCCTATCCTTAAATTACGTAACGCTCTAGGGGGGGACGGGGGTTTGTCCTTGCGTTACACTTAATGTTTTTTCTTGAAAATGCGTTACGATGAGGTAAAAAATGCTGAATTTTTGCGTTACATAATTTAGGAACGTTCCCTAACTTGATTTAAAAATAGAATACACCTGTTCAAGTAATTTTGCCCTGCTTTCCATTTTGAAAAACAAAGCGGTGTTTCAACAAGCCTAGTCTCCCCTACTTTTGACATAGGTAATTAACTTAATTTAAAACATCAGTTAAACCACTGAAATATTTGAACTAATAAAATAAATATGCTGTCCTCAAACAGGAACAGGAATCTATTTTATAAATAGGTCAACATTTTGGCACACTTGTATATTTTCCAGATCACCCACTAGATTTGAGTATGTTTTGTTTGGTACCTATTTAGTTTTTTACTTACCGTAGCAATGGCTAGAAAAGGTATTATGTTCGAGGAATTTTGCCCTATCTTAGGAATATCGCCGTAACGTGTCTGTGTGTGTTTTTGTGTGTATGTGTATTTTTGTCCGTAACACGATAGCTAATAAACCTCTGAATGGATTTTCATGAAATTCAGGTAAAATAGTGCTCCACACTCTTAGATATACTCTTTATAGATATATAGATTTTGGCCGAAATCCATTAATACTGCTTTAAAAGCTTTTTGCAAATTAAAAAATTTAAAACATGGTAACTTTTTAACGGATCATCGCATCAATATTTGGTTTTCTGAATATTGTAGACTACAGTTTGCTTAATAATTTGTGATCTAAGCAATAACTTGGTAGGAGGTTTAGTTTCTGTCATATGAGCACTTTTAACTCAGTGTATTTAAAAAAAATTTGATACCGTTAATCTTAATTGACGAGCAACTTATCAAAACGCATTATGTCCACCCGAGGACAAAATTCAGTTTGTTGCGGTTTTGGATTTACCTTTACCTCTTCTGTACTTCTGCTAATTCGGAATAAATCAAATAGCATTATATCCTTATCTAATTTGAGTGCAAAGTATGATGCTCACATCGAAACGCATTATGTCCACGAGAGTCGACAGATCAAAACGCATTACGATATTTGACCGATAGTAGGCGGCCTGCAGTTCGCATGACATCGTGCGGATCACCTGATTTTTAAATTCTGTGATACTGTCGTTAGTAATTATTGTTGAAGTTTGGTACCTTTGAAAATTAAGAAAAAATGAATCTTTTGATGTCAGAATCAAACTTGAACCATCGTATTATTTTGATGACGAATCAAAAATTTTCATGTAACTACTAAAGCGTGGTCGAAATCTGAAAAACGTACAAGAGCTATCTGACGTCCCACTTGTGAATTTAATCAAAGAAGATAAAAAAAAATATGTTAAAAAATTGCTCCAAGCAAGATTTGGGACCGACTGGGAAAATAAAATTCCGTTAGCATCTTCAGTTTTCTTTAACCATGCCCTAAATGTTGCGCCACAAATTCCAGAAGGACCTCGCGACGATGACGAGGAAGAAAACGTCTGCGAATGTTTAGAAGAAGACCAAATTGACCATATTTAATTCATAAGTATGGTTCTTGCATTAAAGTTATTTTTCAATCTTGATTTTATGTGTTTTTATGAAACCGCTCAATTGGGCTTTATCTTTTTTATTTTTTTACCTATTAAATGTTTACAACATAGATCATTATGTCCAATATCGGCCACAACAAAACGCATTATATACACAGTAATGGATCAAAACGCATTATATCCAACTATTTATTGCTTTTCTCAAACAATTTATGATAGTTTTGATTTCAACGATATCTGTTATTAAAAGTATCTATTAATATCTATGGAAATACCTTACTATGTAGTTTCAAAATAAATGGGAACAATAAAATATTAGTTTTTTGTTGATTGTGAAAAAGAATGTTAGATGTACAACATGCGTTTTGATAAGTGGCTCCTCAATTGGTCATTATATTGTGGAATCATTGGATCCGCCAAAATAAACCTTTCAAAAGTAAAAGTGAAATATGAAAAAATTAATAAAATCATGCAGTATTTATTTAATTTGACCTTACTTTGAGGAGTGTTTGATATTTGAAGTATATTTTTCGTTGGCAAAATGTTTTATTAGATTTTTTTATAATTCCGGCAGCGGTTTTTGACCAAGATGGCATACCTGCTGTTTCTCCGAAATTTTATAAATATAAATCCATAACGAATCCTTGAAGGTCATCTATGTTCACCAGCAAATGGTCAATGGCAACATCGGCGTACGCCAAAGTAGCATTCCAAAAATATTATTCCATTGTTTTTTAAATATAATAAATAATTATAAAAAGTTAAACAACCTGATGATTTGACGTTTAAAAGCCAGGTTAGAAATAAGAAATAGACCTATTAAGGTCTTGTGACCCCTTGACACAGCAGGTTGAATTCTCCTAGAATCATATCTAATCACTAGTCGTTCACTAAAGCCATAAAAAGCGAAAGAGTCCTAGGCTTAAATTCGACCCAATACAAATAGGGAGTATCTAAAGAGCCGATAATCCGGGTCTTTAGTCAAAATGCTAAAGAGCGGACAATCCAAGCCATTAAAAACATTTCTTTTGGTTAAGTTAGCTTAGAATCTTTGTTTATAGGGTTCAAAGAATTATCCAAAATGTTTTTTCATACTTTTGCCATATAAAGTTTACTTTTCATTTCAATTTTTAGGGATAAAGGTAACAAATCAGGGGTAAAAGTAAGGAAACACCTTGGAAAACACATTTAAAATAAATGGATTTATGATGTGTGTGATACCTTCCTAGCCCATTAGCACACTCCAAGGGAACTTCACACTCCACCCTATTTATTACCCTTAAAAAGTTTTTTTTTTAAATATCTCAGAAACGAAAGCTCCCACAAAGTTTTGGGTTATAACCGAAAACCGCGTATTGATCTCTAGTAAAAAATTTATCATTTTTAACAAACTATTTTCGATGAGAATCTCATGATAATTGGTCCAGCCGTTCCGAAGCTACACAGACATCATGATGAGGTGGCTAAGATAGGTCCAAATACACCCAAATCAAACATTTTCGGTGTTATTTTTCAAATTTTTTTTTCTAAAATATTATCCTTTGTATCCATTGCTGGGTGGGTTAGGAAGGTAAAAAAGTTAACTTATTGATAGAAATAAAAATAAAACATATCCCAAAACTTTTTTTGTTATCCATAAAGTTGAATTTGTGGAATATGTGTGCGTGTAGTAACCTCCTTTAACATTTTTGCCATGTTAGAAAGCTCTACCTATACACTTAATTACGGATTCACAGTATTGATTATTAGTCATACAGTTCAAATGATATCTAAGAGATAGAGCGCTACAGCAATTGAAATCAAGGGGTTTTAAAGATTTTATGCATCGCCGTCTTTGGCCTACTCAGCCGGTAAGAGTAACGTCATTAGATCGCGAAAAGAAAACCATTTTCCTGAATTGCTAACTTGACAACAGCGCTAAACTATTTATCTCTCTTAGTGCCATTTATTTAAATAGCGATCTTACTTCAGTTCACATATTTTTCAATGGCCAAACGATCGTTGACGAACCCTGTATATGTAGGTTTTTCATAATTGCAAATATCAAAATGAGTGAAAGATTTTATTTATTTTTTATTTTTATAACTTATTTGTATTTTAATTACATAATAAAATAAATACTATATTTTTTTGTAAAATGTTTTTTTAAATAACTTTTTTGATGCACCCTGTAAAAAATCTAAGATCACTGAAATAAGTGTTCAATTTTGCGCTATAAATAAAAAACCAACAGTTTTACTTTATCAGAAATAATAAACTCACAAAATCCAAAAAGTTTGGGGTATTTGTAGCATAGATATCAAAAAATGAAAAGTTTGCATTTTTAAATTACTTACTTTTAAATTGTACAAACTTCTTAGAATTTACCTATAAAATTGGATGTAGGTAGGACCACATTTAGTTTTTGAGATATAATGATTTTCTTTAATATGAATACACTAATTTTATTTTTGAATTCTGCTTCAAATTTTCTTTAAAATAATTGTTTTTAGGTAAGTCTTAAGGGGGCTGTAGGTAAGTATATATCTTTAATAAAACATAAATTAAATAAAAGTGTCATGTCATAAACAAACAACTGAATATCTCATAAAGTAAATAGCTGGTCATACACACAGAGGTTGATCCATCGGTTTGGAACGGCACAGATAAGTCTGACCGTTTTGTCCGCAACGGTTTAAAATTGCTGCAGTCCACTAACACAAAAAAAAAATCTTTCGAATCGATCCTTCATATTGGTCTGTGGTAGACATAACCGCGCGTTAGTGGGCGAAAACTCAAGATTTATCTGCCGGTTAAACCAAAACTGTGGAATTTCGTCAAGTCGGAAAGTTTTATGCGGCACGGTTTTTTAAGCATAGTGTATGTAAAATGTTTCGTGCTAAAAAGAAGCAGGCTCTGTGTATGGGAATGATTAAGAATATGGAAATAATGCATATTGGTGTAAAAAAGAGATGTTCCAAGTGGGTTAAAAGTTATTTGCTTACGAGGAAACTATGTAGCCATGACCTTCTATTAAAAGAGTTAAGAGAAAATGATTCAGACGATTTTAAAAATTATTTAAGAATGGATATTAACATGTATGACCTTTTATTAAATTTGGTAAGAGAGGATCTTACGAAACAAGATACCTAAATGAGAAAAGCCATTGGATCAGAACAGCGATTAAATGCTGCCCTTCGTTTCCTTGCCACGGGAAGATCATATGAAGATCTGAAATTTTCAGTGGGAATTTCTGCAAATGCACTTGGTTATATCATTCCGGAAACGTGCCATAATATTCAATAAATTAAAGAGAGGCTATGTGAACGGTCTGTTATCCCTGGCACAGTGTAAACCGACAGACAAGTCTGCGCCGGTTAAAATATCGAGCGCGAACTCACAGATAAATCTGTACCGGCTATAACTGGCGCGTGGAATGTCCACTAGTTGAAAGACAAATCCGCCAGTTTGAACCGCGCCGTTCCAAACCGGCGGATCAACCTCTGTGTGTATGGCCAGCTAATGTGACAGGTGACACCAAATTTGACTCGTAAATTCTATGTTAAAAAAAAATTACAAGTTATAGATTCCTTCTCAAAAGTGTAAACTTTTGAGATAGCCTCGGCTCGTACACCTTTGGTGCAGCAGTATGTTACTGAATAGTACTTTAATTCGGAATTAGCACATTCTACCCTTTTAGGGACTTCAATGTACTAAGTAATCTTGCGTCTCTAATCCATAGCTCAGAGTTGATTGTTTTTTCATATTCTTTTATAACTGTTTTTAACTCTTCATGACTTTTAATTTTTAGCCCTTTTACCAAGGCCATCTTTTATGGATTTCATAAATAACTATATAATAATAAACATAATTTACAAATTGCTGTCTTAAAAACATTTTGAATATTTCTTCATTAATTCATTCATTCATTCATTCATATTTCGGTTTGGTTGGCCTATGCATCAAAGGCCATCTAGCCATAGTCTGCAACTTAATGCTCTGGTTTCTGATTTGGACAATCACAACCACGGTGGATAGAATAGACCGGTGTTCAGATCTTATAAATATATGTCGAATTTTCACGTCACTGGTGGTTCAGCTGACTTATGTAAACAAAAGTTAGATATGATATGAACAACTAATATTTTCTAAATTTTTTGAAAACTAAGGCAATTTTCCTACTATTTTTTAGTGTATTCTTATAAAATAATATTTTTTAGACATACCAATCGATATTTTTTTAGCCCGCTTCATTTCTCTTTACACAAAAATTAAAATTCGAAGACAATAATGTGTTTGTTTCAGCTTCAAAAATAATCTGCTGACCTACATCTTTGTTTACTTCTTAAGTGCTTGGTTCACCTTTGATACTAAACCACATTCAGTTTGACCTGTAATTTAAGTTTTGTGTAATAAAAAATAAAGCGGGCTAAAAAAAAATAACGACAATACGTCTAGAAAATTATTTTTTATAAGAATGTACTAGAAAACAGTAGGAAAATTGCCTTAGTTTTCAA
This sequence comes from Aspidapion aeneum, assembly GCA_963576565.1. Taxonomy (NCBI): domain Eukaryota; kingdom Metazoa; phylum Arthropoda; class Insecta; order Coleoptera; family Brentidae; genus Aspidapion; species Aspidapion aeneum. Next base: position 13,430,337 of record OY755041.1, on the reverse strand, counting down.
AAAATTCAAAAAATATTAGTTGTTCCGTTGTTCATTTCATATCTAACTTTTGTTTACAAAAATCAGCTGGACCACCAGTGACGTGCAAAATTCGACATATATATATATAAGATCCGAACACCGGTCTATTCTATCCACCGTGAATCACAACACACTCACATTCATACACATATAGACCCCCAGGGTAGGCAATTTTCTTTTCTCATAGAGGATTTAATTTTGCCTGATGCTCTTTGTCGAACACAGGGGCCTTTATCGTTCTAGCGCCTCTACGCTCTTTACACGGGACCACAGGCTTAACGTGACTTCCGAACCATGGTCTTGTATTCATCATCAACTTTGCCTACTTTGTATGCCCAAACTTCGCCCAAGACAGGCTTTACCCCTAGTTCCGGTAAATCTGTAATCACAAACGGAGAGTAGGTTCGAGTTTGTAGTGGCAGGCATGGGATTCGAACCACACAACCTCTGATTGGCAATCGGACACTTCGCCCGCTGAACCAATCAGGGCCACTTGAATATTTCTTTAAGCCCTATAAACAAAGATTCTAACCTAACTTAACCAACAGAAATGTTTATAATGACATAGGATTGTCTGCTCTTTAGCATTTTGACTAGACTCGGATTATCGGCTCTTTAGCATTTTGGCTAAAGACCCGCATTGTCGGCTCTTTAGACACTCCCATACAAATAATTATAGAATCTTTACCAAAGCTGTTATTTTCTTGGCGTGACCTTGAGAATTTTTTATAAGTGAAAGTTTTACCATTGTTTATAGCCTGTTTTGGTATCTGTGCCCCTCAGTGTGACGTCAATCCTAATAGATCTATGGCCGTGCAAAAGCATGTCTCAATAACTTGAAGGTCGAACACTATTTAAACTAGGTTGAGTTAGGTTATGCCTTAATATTTGCCAGCATTATTTTGCAATTTCCAATAAGTCTATTATTATAAAAAAAATTGTCAATAAAAAATTAATTCAATAAGTTATCGAAATTATTATTTGCATGGAATCGTTTTACAAACGCAATTTTATTATCATAATAAAGATAAAAAACTGGCGTGGGAAAATTTTATAATTTAATTGTTTAGATGTCAAAAACATGCGTCTCATTGAACACAGTAAACAAATAGTTATTTAAACAACAAGGTTTGAAAACGACACTTTGCACACGATCGAGACAGTTTGGTAGACCGAGCCGAAGGCGAGGTCTACAAGTCGAGGGAGTGTGCAAAGAGGTTTTCAAATGAGTTTTTTACAATATTTTTTATACGACTGCTAATAAAGAAAGAAAAATCAAATTTTAATTTAACTTGTTTTTATTTCCGACATTTTTACAACAAAACTTTAAAAATTCAACAATTTTTTGACGTATCTAATCAACAAAACATACGAGCAGAGACGGTTGCTACGGAACTAAGCCAACTTATATTGATGGGTGACAACAACAAAAATCACAATGACGGGAGACCCGTATGCAGAAATGACATAGGCGTGCGCAAAAATGACATAAGCGTGTGCCAAACGTTTTGCACACAGCGTGCGCAAAATGCCATTTTCAGATCGTGTTCTCCGTGCGCAAAACCCCCTTTTACAAGACAGTCGTATAAAAAATATTTTTTTGTATGAACAGTCGATTTTCTATATTTTAGAGTTTCCAAGAGCGGGCATACAGTGGTACTTTTGCACCCTAGAGAGGGCATATATAGATAGGTTTAAACCGTCTTCGTATTTTATATGGAGATGTTTTATTTTCTAGAGCACCATTTAAAACTAACTGTGTAACATATTGTTTTGTTTGAAAAATTTACAATTTTAGAACTGTTTTAATTTTACAAATTTTTTTTTGTACTTAATCATTTATTCCTAGTGAGACGATTCCATTTATGTAAAAATGTACATTATTTGAAACTTTTTAAACAATTTATTTGTTATATATAAATACATAAAAATATTATCAATATCTACCCGAAATTTCTCTAAAATCTTAAACCACAAAAAAAAATAGCTTAAACCAATAGATTCTTATCCTAAAACATAAATAAATGTGTAGATATTTATTATTGTGTTATCACTTGATAAAAACTGCCCTTGATTAAGATATTATCTAAAGAAAACCAAATCCATCTCTCTTGACTGAACCTTCACGTTTTTGATAAAATATTTTAAAAAAAATATAAAGGTTTGATTTTAAGATTATTTTTTATTATACACATATCAAAAATGGTGCAGTCGGCAATATAAAAAGTAATCTAATTTGAAAAAGAAATTGGTTTTTGTTAAGATAAAATGTATTTATTATTATTTATCAAATTAGCCATATTGGCTCGTTTTATTAGGCCTTGCAAAAAACGTTAACACCAGTTCCATAGGCCCACAAAAAATTGGGAAAATGTTTAAAATATGTTTTTTTTATTTTTCTTGTGGCATTTTGTATCCTTAACACATTGTTTTTTTTTCAAAAAAGTATTTTTTTTTGAAAAATACAATTGGTTATACAGTTAAATATTTAGCAAGTTAGACATAACTTTTTAAAGTAGCCGCTTTGAAATAAAAATAAATGTGTTTGTAGAAATCCTCAAATCAAACAAAAATTTCGAACATTCATTTTTGTAACTTAGTAAATAATACTTAAGGTGAGTAACAAAATATTTTTGATTAGTATTAACTTAAAACTTAATTTTTCGAGTTGAATTCAGTTAAATCGGGGGGAGGGGGCATCCCCCCTCTCGCTTCCTCAAAAGTGATCTTTTACAGTATTTTTCTAATTATTTGCAAACTTTTAACTAGGCCGAAAACAACAAAGGTTAAAATGCCACAAATAAATATAAAAAAATATTTTAAAAATTTTCCCCTTTTTTCGTACGTGAATGGAACGTGCATTACTGCCTGCAGAGGGTGGTAAGGTACATCGTTAAAAAGGAAATTGTATCCGCTTGAAAAATGATCTTCAGAAGATTTTTGGCAAAGTTGACTGTTTTCGAGTTATTAGCAAAAAACTATCAAAAAGCACGTTTACCCCTGCCAGTGTTGGGGGGTGGTTCCGTTTCGTAAAAGTCTTTCCATACCAAGTGTGTTGCTTCTATCATTAAACGCACATATCGCTTGAATCTCGGATGTAGGGCCTGAACTAAAATGCAATTCAAAGATTTATGCAATAAAGTTATGGCGAGATTTCGGAAAATCCACTTCCTAGAAGCTTTTATATTACCTTTTGGCAAATGGTCAATTTTTTCTATTTCGACCCCGCTGAAATGTGGACAGGAGCTGAGATATTCAAGATGGCAGCCAGCAAAGCGGCGAAATTTTAAATTACCGCTGTAAAGTCCAAATTGATACAGATGTACATTCAAAATATATATTTGTATAACTAAAAAATAATATCATATTAGATTTTTTTAATGCATGCAAAGTCCTCCAAAAACCCCCCCAGATCCCCCAAAATCTAAAAATTTAAGGTTTTTTTCAAATTTTCTTAAAAACTAATCTTCTAAGAATTTTTTTTATAAAATACTTTATTGTTGACATTAAATTTCCCTTTTTAACAAGGTATATTTTAATAGAGTTAGACTGATAACAAACTCTCCAGAGGGGTCCGTTAATTGAAGTAATTTAAAAAATTTGAAAAAATACCCATGTTTTCCCAAGATTTCTTCAATTTTCTTTTAAACTAATGTCTACAGGAAAACACGTGTTATACTTTGTTATAGTCAATAAAATTTCCTTTAAAATGATGTACAACATGATCGGATAGGTTTCATAGTTAAAACCTTAGGGGCATTTGTAAATTTATTCAATTTAAAAAAAAAAACAGAAAATAAATCATTTTTCTTACAAGTTTTATCTAATTTTCACAGAAAGCTGTCCCAAAGCTGTCCACCCACGTGGGTTCAAGATCTTAATAGACACCTATTAAGTGTTGACAGTTAACTGTTTTATCATTAAGCACTCTTCGGAACACTGCATGGTCAAAGTGACAACCTTGTATAGCTAGAGAGACGGTATATACCTACATCTGATCTTACGATATTGGTAAGAGAAATAATAAATATTACCTACGATACCGTATGCTTTTCAAAGAAGTGGCGACATCTACCGAATACAAAAGAAACTATCACACTAACAACAAAAGGCATGCAGATTAAACGAAAAATATATAAGTATCAAAATACTTTTATACCCGCTTAACTACGAAAAAACTTTTGTTTTTATTCACGGGTACTAAACTTTACGTTTGTACTATACTTTATTCTAGACAGTAAAATTTCCTTTTCAACAATGTAAAACTCAGTGGGATTGGACTTATATCAAACTCTCTAGCGACGTCCGTAAATAAATAAATAAACAGGTGACTTTGTAAACCTTGTTGCGACTCTTATTCCGCCAATATCTGTCACATGCAGGGACTCTACCTACATGCGTTTTAATGTAAACAGTGCTTTGTTTGTCATCCACGATATGTCAACGCACCAGCTGATCAATTTGTAACGTCAACCCAAAATGATCAATAGGCATGTATTCTTTTCACCGGTGAGTCAAGATATGGTCAAGATTTAGTTTATGACCTAAATCAAGACTGACAGTGTGGCGAACATCTGGCAAAATATCTCACTTAGAAACCATTCACTAAGTTGATAGGTACCAGCAGAGAACTGTGATGATTTGGGCTGGAATATCGCCAGGGTTTCAAACAGATATCGTCTCTATTGAAGGGTATCTAACAGTCAATAAATGTCGGAATCGCATTCTTGAACCTATTTGCCAACACGCTGCAGAAGTAGAAGAAAGTTTTGTGCTTATGCATGACAATGCACGTCCGCAATAACAGTGAACATTTATTCAGGTATTGCTATGGCTTACACAATCCTTTGACCTGAAGTCCATTTGCGACGCACTTAATGTGTTTAAAAGAAAAATTATTTTAATTTAACATAATTAAAACATAGTCCAATCTGAATACTCTAGAGCCGCTAGTGCGTGCAAAAAGGTTTGCCCGGTGCGTACAGAGTTCGAGAGCGGTGGGGTGGTTCTTTATAAAGAATAAATTGATTGAGATAAACAGCACCGAAAATATAAGGGCGCCAGGAAGTGAGCAGACCTTCCAATCTCTCGGTCTTTTTGAGGACTCTATTTTATCAGATTAGAGGAGTGTAGATAAATAATAAAAGAATTAATTCTCCTGTAATCCTGTACTATATTTCATTGAAGAATTCAAAAGAATTAACATTGTTAATAAAGTGGATAATAATTCAATGAAAAGGAAGTTTGAAGTTAAGCAAATAAATAACTTAAAATAAAATAATTACATCTCGGGTAATAATCCAAAATAACGTTGGACGTGCGCGCGCAACATGATCATGTACCGCTTACATAAACGCCGCCGCAGCCGTACTTTATCCACAACGGATATGAAAAATTAAATTCCTAATTAAATAAATAATTAAGTAAAAATTCATGACAAATAAATTTAACAATTAATAAGAAAATCCAAAAAGTGCATCTTTAGATAAAAATTAATCACCAATAATTAATAATTGAAATTGGAATAAAAATAAAACTAATAATGATAAAAGGTTCGATCATACCAATCTCCTTTCTATCGTCTCAATCGGGAAATGTCACAAGTCAGGAAACTACTCTGCATCTCTGAATCACTTGCGGGTGAAAGAATTTGAAATGAACTCATGAAGTCCAAGGTAATAGCGAGTATTCATGAAGTCCCAGAAAAGGAACCAGTATAAGCCCAGGGAAAAGGACTAGTGCTTGTAGACCGTGGAATGGACTAATTCTTGTAGCCCGTGGAAAGCACCCTACAATATTTCCACTAATGTAGTAAGCAGTAAAACAACTGAGCAATCTTTGTGTGCATTTATTTATTTATTTAAAGAATAATATTTTTATTTAATGACTTTAGTTTATTTGTAAATAATAATTTTAATTTGATTTTATTTCTCCAAACAATAATATTTTTATTTATTTAATTTAAAAGAAAAAGAACCACAATAATTTAGTTTATTTAAATAATATTTTTGTTTTAATTTAAATTGTTTAATTTATCAAAAAGAAATCCAATTATGTATCTCTTTTTTATTTAAAGGATAATGTTTTAGTTTATTATAATTTAGGTTCATAAAAAAAAATAATAACATTAATTTACTTTTAATCAGTTAATTTCATTTCGAATTTATTATTTTATTTAATCTATTAAAAAAAAAGGTAAAGCATAATTTATTTTTATTTAATTTATATTTTATTTTATTTGGAAATAATAAATTAATTTTATTTAGCATGATTCAATTTTATTTAAAATAATTTTATAGGTCATAAATATCCATGAGTTTTATTTTATTTTAATTTATGTTATTTCATTATTTTATAATATTATTTAGTATAATTTATTCAAAAAAAAAAAATAGGGACTTTAGTTTAATTTTGTTTCTTTTATTTTATTAAAAGAAAATGTATTTTATTTGGAATTACTTGATAAAATGTATTTATTCTATTATTTTTGTATTTTTTTTTTCAAATAAAATTTTCTGCCATTTAAAAATGTACGTGATTTACACTAGTACTGTGATTAAAATGTACGTGGTTTGACAACTATAATTGATACAACAGTACTACAATTTTATTTAAAGTGTACGTGGTTTTTAGAATTTTGGCACTTCAGTTTTTCGCTCCTTAAAATGTACGTGATCTCAATGTGACAATTAAAAACCCACGTGGGTCATAAGCAAAAATTGTAAAACCATTCATTGTAATAATCCCTTGTTACAGTTTGCTATTTCTCTTAATAATTATTTTATTAAATTAGATGTTTTATAACATAAAAATAACATTTTTAAAGGCAAAGATATTTAATCCGCGACACTACAAAGATGCTCAGTAAATATAAAACTAAGATGGATAGAAAATACTGTGAAAATAAAATACTAATAATTAATTACCTTGTGATGTTAAAGGGTTTGACAACCATGCCCATACACTGTATCGCATTAAAATCCACCTTTCGGCGATATGTCAGTCAGTGTGACTCCAAAATCAAAAATATCAACACAAACCATCAAATAATAAAACACTGGGCAACATTGTTTGAAGAAATTTAGGAAATCCAAATTGATTGGCGAAAAAAATCGCGAAATAAAATTTCTTCTGTAACTGCAGCGAGTGATGGACAAGGAGTAACGTATTTTCAGCAAAATTCGTAGCAAATCGGAAAATCAGCGCCATAGGTGGTCAAAATATGAACTAATAAATTAGAATCAATTCATCAAAATTTTGTATATTAATATATCAAAGGACCACCAAATGACCAACAAGTGACCAGACAGAGAAAGAGTACAAAATAACTTAATTGAAATAATACACTAAAAATAAACGAATTAAATCTAACATCTTTTTCTTACTTACTAGCTTGAATAAGAAAGAGCTATACTAACAATATACATTAAGAAAAGATATGCGTTTAGCAAAAATAAAAGATAGAAGCAACAAGAAAGAAAAAGACAGGCAAATAGAAAAGTCACCAAGTTGCCGCACAGGGCTTAACACACTGTGAACAGAAGATTTAAAGAAATCTCGAAGGCGGGCAAGTAGGCCGCTATTATGGGCTTACTCTATCATCCTAAGAATATAAGCTATAGAGAGAAAGTAGTTATTGATAATAATTGGAATAACTATTTATAAGAATATAAACAATGAAAACATAACTAAAAACAACAAGTTGTACCAAGAAAAATATTAAATCTGCCACATTCTTACAATGTTCAAAAATCCAAGAAATCTCAGGAAAAGTTTCAAAGTCAACGTGGCAACATAGCATTTCTTCTCCAAAAATAGAATGTGTCTTTGCAGGTGACAATTTGCATTGAAAATCGCGATCAGTTATTGTGTTTATATTGTGATAATATAATAAAATTTTAATTATTAAATAAAATTGCACTTGTGTAGATCTAAAAATTGTGCAGAATAGTCCGTAAAGGATTGCTGAATACTATGCTACATTGCTAGAAATCCTAAAGCTGATACATTGGGAGGAATAAGTCACTAAAATACAAGGTAAGATAATAATAGGAAAATAGACAAATAGAGGTGTTAAAATAATCTATTTACATGTTTTAGTCTATGAGCTAGGCGGATCATGATGCAACAATAATAGGCAAACTAGATAGAGGCTAGAAAAAGTCACAGACAAGCTATAAACTAGGAAGATGGATAATAGACAAAAAGCTAGAAAATAGACAAAAATCAGCATCAAACAGATATAATGGATACTAGAAAACCTGAAATGGGCCCCAAGGATGATGCGCGGAAAGAAAGAATAAGGTAGGTTGAAAATTATAGAAAATAAATAGACAAATAGGTGAACTAAATATTTTTACTATTTTTAGGTAAGCTACAGCCCAAATAGAATTACTGGAAGCTAGATAAAAACAGAGGAGTATCTCCGATGCAAAAGAAGTATGAAAAATATTCACCAAAACACTAGAGAATAAAATAGACCTAGATAGTAGGTAAATTTGTCTAGGATCAACCAATTTGGAATAAAGTGGACTACAATTGTTGCTTTTTATTTGCAATACTATTATTAGCTTTTAGGAGTTGTTTTTGTAAATATTTAAGAATATTTTAATAATAAAATGCAGATAAAATAGTTATAAAAATTTGATTATTGCAAATAATGTTATTGTAGTTAATTTTTTTTTATTTCTTACGCAACATTTATTTTAGAATTTTAAAAGAGAAATCTAATCCTTTTAAAGCCAACAAAAATAAAAATAAATTTAGTTAAAAATAAAACCTACCATTTTCATTTGTTCTTAATTTAAAAAATTGGCGAATGCGATAGATCTATTGTGCTTTTGTGAATCAGATAAAGAATAGAAATTTAAGTTATTAATAAATTATGAAAAATAATTATAGTAATTTAACCAAAAATATTTACTAAACTCTAGTGACGAAATCAACACGTCACAGCTCCCCCTTTTCTCCGATAGGAAGAAAACTTGGGAAGAGTTTTCTGACGATAATCATAATCATCGAATAAAAGAAGTGAATAAACTACCTTACTTACGTAATTAATAATAATGTACATTTATCGAGAATAATAAATGTCATTCTACAAAAATAAGTATTTACAACAAAAATAATACTAATATGAAAATAATAAACATTATAAAATTTACAAATTATGAATTAATAAAATTCTCTTTTGGTATTTTGCATTTAAATTTGAGAATTTGAGTCATCATCAGGATTAGTCTGGTCAGGTTTTAGGTCCTGAACATGCCATATACCTTTATTATTGCCATTGTCGTCTTCTAGCTCATAACAGCAAGAACCAACTTTGCGTATAACGATAAACGGACCTAAATAAGTAGGAGCTAGTTTGGCATTGATATAATTGGCGGCATTAGACAGAATTTTGTTCTTTCTCCAAACCTTCTCACCAACTCTATACGTCATTGGTCTCCGACGTAAATTATAATATTTTCGCTGACGTTCTTGGCCTTGAGAAGTTCTTTGACAAACTTTTTCATACATTTGACGAAAACCATTTTGTCTTTTCTCGATGTCTGATAATATATTTGGTGTATTGTCAATATTCATTCGATTCTTATAGTCCTTGCCAGTTATTTTATGTTCTCGACCAAAATTTACAAAGTGTGGGGTAAATCCTATAGTTTCATTAACACTAGTTCTAATTGCACACGTTATAGCAGCTAGATTTTGGTCCCATGTACGATGGTCTTCTTGACGAATGTAGCAACTAATCATTGTTTTGACATCTTTATTTGACCGTTCGGTCGGATTCGGCCTTGGATAATAATTCGCAGTGTAAAATGGTTTGACTCCGTATTTAGCACACAAAGACTTAAATATACTAGATTTTAGCTGTGGGCCATTATCAGTTATGATGTATTGAGGAGTGGAAAACATTAAAAATACATTTTCTTCAACGAATTTAGTAAGAGAAGTAGCTTTAGCGGAACGACATGGAAATGTTAAAACAAATCTACTGAAATAATCTCTGACTACTAAAACATAAGTATAGCCTTGTTTCGATCTAGGAAATGGTCCGATATAATCTAAGCTAATACACTGCCAGGGTTCTGTGATATTTGGTCTGGTTCCCATAAGACCACATGGAGGTTTTTGTTCCACTTTATGCTGAGCACAAATTTTACAAGATCGAACATATCTCGCAACATCGGCTTTTAGTTTAGGCCAATAATATTTTTGCTGAATTCTCCAAAACGTTTTGGAAACGCCAACATGTCCAGAAGTCGGTATGTCGTGACATTCGGTTAAAATTTTTGATCTTACTTCTTTTGGAATAACGAGTTTCCACAAATCTGGGGTATAACCAAGGTCTGGTATTTGACATTTGACAAATTTGTAAAGCTTATTACCTTCTACTCGCCAACTAGGAAATTTGCTTGGAAAGTTTTCTACATTTAGTAACATTTTTAAATACCATCTATCTCTTATATTTACGAATGGAAAATCATTCTCTTTACAATCAGAGTTTTCAATTTCAACAGAATCTAATGTTTCTGGAACTGCTCTACTAAGAAAATCGGGAACAACGTGATCTTTTCCCTTTCTGTGTATGATTTCAAAATCATATGGAAGCAATCTTAAACTCCACCTTGCAAGTCTGCCTTGAGGATCTTTTAAACGAAAGAGCCATAGAAGGCTATGACAATCTGTGATAACTTTAAAATGTTGTCCTTCAAGATAATGTCTTAAATGTTCAATAAAAAAGATGACTGCGAGACACTCTCGCTCAGTAGCACTAAATTTTCTTTCTTGGCGTGTTAAGGATCTTGACAAATAACATATCACTTTTTCGCCGTCTTCAAAATTTTGGGTTAGTACGGCACCAATACCATATGCTGATGCGTCGGTCTGCAAAATAAAACTTCTTTCGAAATCGGGGCAAGCTAAAATAGGTGCTGATATTAACAGTTCTTTTATGGTTTTAAAAGCTGTATCACATTCAAATGACCAATTCCATTTTACTTTCTTTTTCGTGAGGTTTGTTAATGGAGCTACAATAGATGAAAAGTTTTTGATAAATTTCCTGTACCAACTACAAGTGCCTATAAAACGTCTAATTTCAGTCACATTTTTTGGGGGTTGCAAATTGACAATACTCTCAATTTTTGAAGGGTCTGGTCTTAAGCCAAATTGGTCAACAACGTAACCTAAATAATGGAGTTCTGGAAGGCAAAATTGGCATTTATCTTCCGAAATTACAAGTCCAGCCTCTCGAAGTCGATCAAACACAATGCCCAAGATTCTTAAATGTTCCGAAAACGAACTACTGACGACTATAATGTCGTCAACGTATACCATGACGTAGGGAATTAGGTCAGCTCCAAGAACTTCGTCTACAATACGCTGCCATGTAGCTGGAGCATTAGTTAGACCAAAAGGCATTCTCAAAAATCTATAAAGGCCTCGTCCTGGGACTGTGAATGCTGTAAAATCCTTAGATTCATCACTAAGTTTCACCTGCCAAAATGCTGACTTTATATCGATTGAGCTTAGATATTTTGCATCTCTCAGTTTGTCTAAAATCGAGCTGATGTAAGGAAGAGGATATGCGTCTTTCTTAGTTAAAAAGTTCAATTTCCTGTAATCAACACAGAATCTGTAGTCCCCATTCTTCTTTTTAACGAGACAAACAGGGCTTGACCAAGGGCTTTTGCAAGGCTCTATAACTTTCAATTTCAACATTTCATCTAGTTGTTCGTCGATAATTTTCTGTTTAAAAGGCGAAACTGGGTAATATCTTTGCTTTAAGGGGGTGGTACCAGGTACTACTTCAATCGTGTGCTCTGTAACATTGCAACAGCCTAGTTCTTTTGGCATCTGAGACATTTTTTGAGACACAAATTGATCTAATTGTGTTCTTTGTTCATGAGTCAAGGAATCTTTATCTTGAATGGAATTTAACATTGGCAAAAGTGGATATTCTTCTTTGGTAAAGTGCCAAACATCTTCATGAAGATTTGGAATTATTTTCATACTGGCCCAAAAATCTATGCCAAGTATTATTGTATGAGAGAGTTCTGGCAATACTAGGATATCTATTAATTTAGTTTTTCCCATCAAACTAACAGGAGCTTGGATGTATCCAGTACTTATACAACTTTGGCCGTTAGCAACTGTACAATTTGTTTTATTTTTCTGTAATTGTAAACCCAATCTTTGAAGAATATCATAACCCGGAAGTCCAACAATTGTTCGTGAAGCACCACTGTCTAATAGTCCAAGTAAAGGATAACCGAGTATTTCAATCTGAAGGTAGGGACGTTTGTCACCATTAGCGTGTGAAATTACGTAATCTAGCAATGCTTTGTTAGAATAATCAATATTGGTCGTCTGTTTTAAATAATTATTAGGAGGGATCATGCGACCTAACGAGCCTCCTGGGATCCGTTTCCCGGATTACATTTTTGACAATTACGACTGGTAACTCCTTGATTTCCACACCGATAACAGTGAAGATTTTTAGGCTCTGGACAATCTCTATTAAAGTGTCCTACTTTCTGGCAATTAAAGCAAGTAATAGATCTTTGAGGTCTTTGCGGAACACTAGCATTAACAGTATTTAAAGTTTGCTGTACTTCTGGTATATTTGATGGAGATGTTTGGAATTGATAACAAAAATTTTGTTGGGAAGTGCTTCGTGTATCGTCCGTAGCAATAAAAGCGAAATCTGGCTCTACAAAGGTATTTCGTTTTCTAGATGGTGGTACAAAATGATCCACGCGATATTTCTTTTGTTCTAATTTTAAGCATTCCTCCTCAAGTTCTACAAGAGAAGTAACAATGGGCAATTGGGTGGTGTAAAATGGAGCTAAATTACTTGTACAAATGTCTAATTGTACGTCAGATGGAATTTCGCCATATCTTCTGAATAAAGCTTTCATGCAGCGTAAATATTCCACAATGCTTTCAGAAGGATCTTGAGTCCGTGCAAGAATTTCTTTGAAAAGTCTTGATCTATAGTCTGGAGGTTCAAAATGTTTAAGTAGCAGATTGGATAATCCGGTCCAATTATTAAATCTGGAACGATTGGCTCTAAACCAATTTAATGCTTTGCCATCAAAAAGATCAATAGCTTGATCGAAAAGTTCTAGATCAGATACGTTTCTTGCAATTTTTAATTCATCGACTCGTTCTAAAAAGGTATGAATCGTCTTTTGTTTCGGTTCAGCTGTAAATTTAATGTCCCACTTTTTAACGGGAACCATTCTCGAATTTTTGCTTTGGCTAATAGATTTATTTACATTGATTGGAGATGTAACATGTTCATCTTCAAGGGAAGTTTCTGAGTCAGAAATGTGTAACTCATCCATAAGCACACTTAAATTTGGATCTTGCTTCATTAAGCTCTCTAGTTCTGATAGAGTACTCAATATACTGACAATAACCTCGGATCGATCCTTCTTTTGTTCTTCAGATAATCCATCTAAAGGCAGTCTGTCTATTCTTTGTAACAGCTGCACTAATCTTGATTTTACTCGAGCAAATTTACTACGAGCATTTTCACCAAGAACGTTTTTGGTTGAATTTTTTAACTCAGTAAGTTTTCTTTTAATCAATGGTACTTCGTCGTCATACGTAAATGGATATTTTGGATAAGTCAAAGGTTTTCCTTCTTTTTCCAACTTAAGAATAGGCCTTAAGCAGCTTCTCAGGTCATCAGTTCGTTCATCAGCAACCGGGAGTCCTCTAAAGGTAAATTCGTACACAAGGTCTTCCTTCTTTAAATAGTTTATTTCCAATTTGTAATCCATGATGACTCAGTTCAAGCAAATTATCAAAATAATGTATTGAGAAAGCAAAAATAAAATAATAATTTCAATTTTAATTTAAAAAAAGTCAAAATCGGTAGTCTTTATCGGGAAAAAAAAGTTTTTGAAAACTTTTGATGAACAAAGAAAAATGTTTTATCAAATATAAAAACAAATAAAACAAAAAAAAATATATTTTTGTGTTTTAAATTTATAATAAAGTTTTTGTCAAAATAAAAAAAAGTCTATTTTGAGTTTTAAGTTTTTTACCGTCAGCATAAACTGTATATTAAATTTTATTAAAATCTGACAAAAAAAAACTGTCAAAATGACATGTGGCCAAAATCGAGCAACAACTGTAGTATTTCACTTCACTAAATCCACGGATACTATGGTAACCAAAAAGAATATTGCGAAAGACAAATCAATTGGTTATCTTTATAATAAAATGTTTTATTAAAAATAAAACAAAGACCTTAAAAATGTTTCCATAGGCGCAGGCGCGATAAATCTATAATAAAGGTCAAGGAGAAGGGTATTTAAATCGAAATCAATAATAAGCGATTTTTTTTAAAAGTATTTAAAAGAAAATACAAAAAAAAATATTGCGCATGCGGGAAAAATCAAACAAGCGTTACTGCGCATGTGCCAACGTTTGTTTACTCGCCCCACGTTGGGCGCCAAAATTTGCGACGCACTTAATGTGTTTAAAAGAAAAATTATTTTAATTTAACATAATTAAAACATAGTCCAATCTGAATACTCTAGAGCCGCTAGTGCGTGCAAAAAGGTTTGCCCGGTGCGTACAGAGTTCGAGAGCGGTGGGGTGGTTCTTTATAAAGAATAAATTGATTGAGATAAACAGCACCGAAAATATAAGGGCGCCAGGAAGTGAGCAGACCTTCCAATCTCTCGGTCTTTTTGAGGACTCTATTTTATCAGATTAGAGGAGTGTAGATAAATAATAAAAGAATTAATTCTCCTGTAATCCTGTACTATATTTCATTGAAGAATTCAAAAGAATTAACATTGTTAATAAAGTGGATAATAATTCAATGAAAAGGAAGTTTGAAGTTAAGCAAATAAATAACTTAAAATAAAATAATTACATCTCGGGTAATAATCCAAAATAACGTTGGACGTGCGCGCGCAACATGATCATGTACCGCTTACATAAACGCCGCCGCAGCCGTACTTTATCCACAACGGATATGAAAAATTAAATTCCTAATTAAATAAATAATTAAGTAAAAATTCATGACAAATAAATTTAACAATTAATAAGAAAATCCAAAAAGTGCATCTTTAGATAAAAATTAATCACCAATAATTAATAATTGAAATTGGAATAAAAATAAAACTAATAATGATAAAAGGTTCGATCATACCAATCTCCTTTCTATCGTCTCAATCGGGAAATGTCACAAGTCAGGAAACTACTCTGCATCTCTGAATCACTTGCGGGTGAAAGAATTTGAAATGAACTCATGAAGTCCAAGGTAATAGCGAGTATTCATGAAGTCCCAGAAAAGGAACCAGTATAAGCCCAGGGAAAAGGACTAGTGCTTGTAGACCGTGGAATGGACTAATTCTTGTAGCCCGTGGAAAGCACCCTACAATATTTCCACTAATGTAGTAAGCAGTAAAACAACTGAGCAATCTTTGTGTGCATTTATTTATTTATTTAAAGAATAATATTTTTATTTAATGACTTTAGTTTATTTGTAAATAATAATTTTAATTTGATTTTATTTCTCCAAACAATAATATTTTTATTTATTTAATTTAAAAGAAAAAGAACCACAATAATTTAGTTTATTTAAATAATATTTTTGTTTTAATTTAAATTGTTTAATTTATCAAAAAGAAATCCAATTATGTATCTCTTTTTTATTTAAAGGATAATGTTTTAGTTTATTATAATTTAGGTTCATAAAAAAAAATAATAACATTAATTTACTTTTAATCAGTTAATTTCATTTCGAATTTATTATTTTATTTAATCTATTAAAAAAAAAGGTAAAGCATAATTTATTTTTATTTAATTTATATTTTATTTTATTTGGAAATAATAAATTAATTTTATTTAGCATGATTCAATTTTATTTAAAATAATTTTATAGGTCATAAATATCCATGAGTTTTATTTTATTTTAATTTATGTTATTTCATTATTTTATAATATTATTTAGTATAATTTATTCAAAAAAAAAAAATAGGGACTTTAGTTTAATTTTGTTTCTTTTATTTTATTAAAAGAAAATGTATTTTATTTGGAATTACTTGATAAAATGTATTTATTCTATTATTTTTGTATTTTTTTTTTCAAATAAAATTTTCTGCCATTTAAAAATGTACGTGATTTACACTAGTACTGTGATTAAAATGTACGTGGTTTGACAACTATAATTGATACAACAGTACTACAATTTTATTTAAAGTGTACGTGGTTTTTAGAATTTTGGCACTTCAGTTTTTCGCTCCTTAAAATGTACGTGATCTCAATGTGACAATTAAAAACCCACGTGGGTCATAAGCAAAAATTGTAAAACCATTCATTGTAATAATCCCTTGTTACAGTTTGCTATTTCTCTTAATAATTATTTTATTAAATTAGATGTTTTATAACATAAAAATAACATTTTTAAAGGCAAAGATATTAAAATTTACACATTAAAATCCACCTTTCGGCGATATGTCAGTCAGTGTGACTCCAAAATCAAAAATATCAACACAAACCATCAAATAATAAAACACTGGGCAACATTGTTTGAAGAAATTTAGGAAATCCAAATTGATTGGCGAAAAAAATCGCGAAATAAAATTTCTTCTGTAACTGCAGCGAGTGATGGACAAGGAGTAACGTATTTTCAGCAAAATTCGTAGCAAATCGGAAAATCAGCGCCATAGGTGGTCAAAATATGAACTAATAAATTAGAATCAATTCATCAAAATTTTGTATATTAATATATCAAAGGACCACCAAATGACCAACAAGTGACCAGACAGAGAAAGAGTACAAAATAACTTAATTGAAATAATACACTAAAAATAAACGAATTAAATCTAACATCTTTTTCTTACTTACTAGCTTGAATAAGAAAGAGCTATACTAACAATATACATTAAGAAAAGATATGCGTTTAGCAAAAATAAAAGATAGAAGCAACAAGAAAGAAAAAGACAGGCAAATAGAAAAGTCACCAAGTTGCCGCACAGGGCTTAACACACTGTGAACAGAAGATTTAAAGAAATCTCGAAGGCGGGCAAGTAGGCCGCTATTATGGGCTTACTCTATCATCCTAAGAATATAAGCTATAGAGAGAAAGTAGTTATTGATAATAATTGGAATAACTATTTATAAGAATATAAACAATGAAAACATAACTAAAAACAACAAGTTGTACCAAGAAAAATATTAAATCTGCCACATTCTTACAATGTTCAAAAATCCAAGAAATCTCAGGAAAAGTTTCAAAGTCAACGTGGCAACATAGCATTTCTTCTCCAAAAATAGAATGTGTCTTTGCAGGTGACAATTTGCATTGAAAATCGCGATCAGTTATTGTGTTTATATTGTGATAATATAATAAAATTTTAATTATTAAATAAAATTGCACTTGTGTAGATCTAAAAATTGTGCAGAATAGTCCGTAAAGGATTGCTGAATACTATGCTACATTGCTAGAAATCCTAAAGCTGATACATTGGGAGGAATAAGTCACTAAAATACAAGGTAAGATAATAATAGGAAAATAGACAAATAGAGGTGTTAAAATAATCTATTTACATGTTTTAGTCTATGAGCTAGGCGGATCATGATGCAACAATAATAGGCAAACTAGATAGAGGCTAGAAAAAGTCACAGACAAGCTATAAACTAGGAAGATGGATAATAGACAAAAAGCTAGAAAATAGACAAAAATCAGCATCAAACAGATATAATGGATACTAGAAAACCTGAAATGGGCCCCAAGGATGATGCGCGGAAAGAAAGAATAAGGTAGGTTGAAAATTATAGAAAATAAATAGACAAATAGGTGAACTAAATATTTTTACTATTTTTAGGTAAGCTACAGCCCAAATAGAATTACTGGAAGCTAGATAAAAACAGAGGAGTATCTCCGATGCAAAAGAAGTATGAAAAATATTCACCAAAACACTAGAGAATAAAATAGACCTAGATAGTAGGTAAATTTGTCTAGGATCAACCAATTTGGAATAAAGTGGACTACAATTGTTGCTTTTTATTTGCAATACTATTATTAGCTTTTAGGAGTTGTTTTTGTAAATATTTAAGAATATTTTAATAATAAAATGCAGATAAAATAGTTATAAAAATTTGATTATTGCAAATAATGTTATTGTAGTTAATTTTTTTTTATTTCTTACGCAACATTTATTTTAGAATTTTAAAAGAGAAATCTAATCCTTTTAAAGCCAACAAAAATAAAAATAAATTTAGTTAAAAATAAAACCTACCATTTTCATTTGTTCTTAATTTAAAAAATTGGCGAATGCGATAGATCTATTGTGCTTTTGTGAATCAGATAAAGAATAGAAATTTAAGTTATTAATAAATTATGAAAAATAATTATAGTAATTTAACCAAAAATATTTACTAAACTCTAGTGACGAAATCAACACGTCACACATTTAATTGAGCATATTAGGGATACGCTGAAAAGACGTGTTTTAAATCAAGGAATCGTGTTCCAGAAAAGACCACAGCTGCTAAATAGTATGCAAGAGCAATATGGCACCAAATGGTAGCTTTATTGCAACATATTGAGCAAGACAATATCGACAATTTAATAAGATGTAAACTTTAGAAATTTTGAATGTCAATGAAATTAGGGAAATTTGGCAATATTTGACAGCACATTATCCAAAAAACTCTCTATTGTCTCTAAAACACCTATTAGAATTAATTCTCATATGTAAAATAGGCTTTATTCTGTTAAGATATATGTTAATCATTGTAGATAAAATACCGATTATTGAAAAATATTCTTGTAGTTTTAATAAAAAATTGAAATTATTGATCAGCCCTAGTAAAAACTATTGTAACCATTTATTGTATCAGCAGTGCTGTGAAATCAATTTAAATTGGATTTGTTTCAACCCTATTGGAAATAGTTGCCCCTTACCAAAAAATTGCCCTTTTGCCACAGTATGAAATAATATTTTAAATATTAAAGTGGTTTACTTTTCTGTACAAAAAATTCCGAAACCATTTACGAAAATTGCTTTTAGTTTAAAAAAATCATACTTTAAAGCTGTTATCTTATCAATAGCCAGTTTGACGTACTAATTAATCAAAATAAAAATTCTTTGTCAATAAATATAATTTCTGTTTCATTGCCAAATATAATAAAACTTCCTGAAACACACTTATCTATCAATTTACAGATAAGACATTTAGAAGACCCACAAAGAATACAGGAAGATCTGACTACATTATCTTAATGCTAGGTCTGGCAGTAATTTTAGTTTTAATTTTGATTTTCTACTTTCTAGAAAGCAAAGAATTTCAAACTGAAAGTATCCCCTTAAGGGTTCTCCAATAACTTAACAACGAGGACGTTGACGAAACTAAGTGTGGCGAACTAATATTTCTGGAATAATAACATAATTAATATGGCCCCACTAACAATAATTAGGCATCATTAGACTTTAAGCTTTAGTGGTCATTTAGTGATAAGTAAGTTTTTGCAGTTTTGACAAATAAAATTATTTTTTAAAAAAGCTACGTCGCTTGACTTATTTAATTCGGGATAATACCAGACATAGGTTCGTAAAGAGAGAGAGGAGCTTATGACTTTACTTTGGTTTTTAAATAAAAATGTTTTAATTTTTTTTTTAATTACACCTAACCGAACCGTACCAAGCAACGGATGAACCAGATTTATTCAGTAGAAAAAAAAATTTCCGACTTCATTTCTTTTGATTTATTTTGAATACTACAGGTGTTTAAAATAAATAAAGATAATGGAAGTTCGAAATTTTGTTTCTACATAATCATTGTCTGTCAGTATTCAGTATTTTCCAAATATATTAGCAACTTAGGAATGAATTCTTTAATAATTACTTTGTCCCTTCTGCCGTGGTGGAACACAAATGTCAAAATGTATCGAGGGATTCTAGGCATAATACAGTTTTTTACATATTGATTTGTACCTTGGCTTTGCCGTGCACGCGTTGGTCGTGGCGAAAAAAAATCGCCTTTACCAGACAGAATAGCTCATGGAACATGTATGCCAAATTTCATTGAAATTAGTTAAGCAGATTTTAAGATTAGCGGGAACAAAAAATGTCATGTTTCGTTATACAGGGTGTCCCATTTAAAACGCTCTACCCGGGATTTGTCAAGAACTGCTGAAAATTTTAAAAAATGCCGAGACACGTCGATTTTGTTTGCGAGAGGGGCATATTTTCGCGATTTCGCAATATTTCTGTCTATCAACCCCTAGCGAGTGCGCGTTTTACTCCTTGATTATGAATAAGAAAAGTGCATCGAGTGATACCTGGTTGGAAAGGTCTTTCTATTCTTTATTCAGAACTAATTTTATTTTTTATATCGAATGACTAATTTTTGAGTTATTTGATTCAGAATTTATTAAATGAGCAATCTGAACTAACCGCATAATTTCACTTAGGGTTGCAAAACTGCATTATTATCGTTATAAGGACTACTTAATTCATAAAATCGTCTATATGCCTTCAAATTTGACTATAACCTTGCCGAGAATCTTTTATTTCTTCTATTTTACCGGAATCAATTCAAATTTAATTTTTTCCAATCCAAAAAAGTAAATGATAAATTTTTCGTTGTATTATTTTACTCATTTTTCGGATGTTTAGAACGAACGAAAATGGTCTATTCCCTTCACGAACAAATTGGGATTTTCGTAAGTTATTGTCAAATTTGAAGGCAAGAGCAAGGGGGAAAGGGGTTCATTTTATGAATTACGTAGTCCTTATAATGATAATAGATAGTTTAAGTTGTGCTACGTATTTTTACGTAAAACTGAACGTTAAGCGCTCAACGTTTTGTTCCAAATTTGAGTTTAAGTTGAATGTTTTTACGTTACCATAACAAGAGAATATGGAATTCGGCACTGTGTGTTTTTGATGTTACAATTTTGTTTTTTGTCTTTTCAACTACAGTAGGAATATATTTGCAAAGAATCGTTTGTACTGGAAGCGGAAATTATCGCCTAGGCCTCATTTTTCGATCGGTCAATCAACCAATTCTATTCTTTGGTAACGTTAAGGTCAATTCTTTCAATTAAATTTTTTCAATTCAAAATATACTTTATTGTCAATAATCAAAAATCATCTGACAAAGCAGGCTAAAGCTAAAGTGATAAAAAAATAAAATATAATAATATAATACTAGGTTTAAGTTACAAATAAGGTAAACAAATAAATCACTATAGAAAACAATGACACACTAAAATTAAACTAAAAAAAAAAAATATCACAATTTTTTAAAATCAAGACCTTTCAAATCCACTATTTCTAGTTTATTAAAACAATATAACCATATATACATATATACATATACATACATATACACACACATACATACATAGACACATACCCAATCGATAGATTTCGAACGCAACAATTCAAACCAAATTACTTTAAGTTAGCTCTATAATATTCACTTAGTGAATAATATGGCTTGTCAAGCAGAAATTTTTTGACTTGTTTTTTAAATTGTTTGATGGATGTCGCAAGTCTGACTGCCAATAGTAAGTGGTTGGACGCCTTTCTACCTTCATAAATTAAGGATTTTTGGACCAGGGTAGTTTTTGGAATAGGCTAACGTAAATACGTAAGCTCCTAACGTGACCTTGTCGACGGTGTGACGAAGTGCGCTTGCGTAACTGTCAAATCTCACGCTTACGTAAAAATACGTAGCACAACTTAATCTATCTGATAATGCACTTGTACAGGTCTAAGTGAAATTATGCGTTTAGTTTAGATTGCAACGAAGTATCACTCGACCCACTTTCCCGATTTAAAATCAAGGGTTGAGACGTGCCCCCGCTAGGGCTTGATAGATAGAGATTTCGCAAAATCGGGAAAAAGTGTCGGTTCGCAAACCAAATCGACGTGTCTCAGTATTTTTTGAAATTCTCAGCAGTTCTTGAGAAATCCCGGGTGGAACGTTTTAAATGGGACACCCTGTATATGTATTAAATAAATGATCGACTATACTTAGGATATTAAGCTTGCGTGCATACTGCCTATTTGCTTGCAATTACTGTGACTAATCCAATTTTCAAACAAAATTACAATTAAGTTTAATATTTTCTGAAATTGTTGCAAAAAGTTTTATTGAGTTTCTGGTCTATAATTTGAGATTCTGGTCTATAATTTGGGACTAGAAGAAGATTTAAAAAATTAGGGGAATGCTTTGTAAAAGGAGTTCGTTCTTTTTTTATTTATACTGGAACTTTCCATCCAATCAGGATCAATCGCCCAGTTTCGCAAAGTTTGAGCAGAGTTAAAGAGACATGGACTTGAAAAATGTGTGTAAAAATAGCAATGGCTAGAGAAGGTATTTAGATTCGACGAATTTTTTTTTTGAGATAACGCAAAAAATATGTTATTTGGGTGTATTTTGACCTATCCTAGCAATATCGTCCTGATGTCTGTGTGTATTTGTGTGTCTGTGTATATATTATTTCTGTCCGTAACACGATAGCTCCCAAACGGCTAAACCGATTTTCATAAATTTTTCAGGTAAAATAGTGTTCGACACTTTTACGAGCTGATTAGATTTTGGTCAAAATCTATTAATGCTAATGACAGTTTTTTGACAATGAAAACTTTGTGACGGAGCGTCGTATCAATATACAATATACTTTTGGAATATAGTAGACTACATTTTGCTCAATAATTTGTCTTTTAACCAAAAACTTCGTAGGAGCTTTAGTAGTGAGATATTTACAAAAAACTGTTTTCAAGGCTGCTATATTATCATGGCTTCACTTGAAGTGTGCTAATAGGCTGCCTAGGAAGGTATCAGATTCATCATGGATCCATTAATTTTTTTAATGCATGCCTACATGAAATTGAAGATATTGGGAAATGGACGTAGGGGCAAATTTTGTTAAAAATGTTTTAGAAAATAATAATAAATATAGTTTTGAAATATTAAAATGTCATAAAACGTCCCTGTTTCAAAAAAAAGTGGAAAAAAGCAATTTTTGTACAAATCTGTACTACTCGTTTTATCCAACACAAATATGAAAAATTTTAACGCTTTTGAGAAAGCATCAGGCTTATTAAGAAAAAAAAACATTATTAGATTTTTTCTCAAATTAAAAATTTAAGAAAACGCATAGTATTTCAAAAAGATGGAAAAGTTTTAGCCAAAAAAGCTATTAGTTGTAATAAAATCTGCTATTAGTTTTTTCTTTTAAATTTAAATAAATAAAAGTTTTATTTACAATTTTTATCCGTAGCGCGATTTTTTTTTAAAACCACCTACTTATCTTAATTTTTTGTAATAATTTCTTTATCTGCAAATTTTTTTTGTACAATTTTCTTTAGGGGTGCAATTCTCCCGCAAAATATCTAAAATGATAGCTTTCAGTGTCATTTTTTTTGGTGTGTGTACACAGATTTTCTGTAGTGCATTTGGTTTGGCACCATTGGGGCTTATCGCATGGGCGCACCCGGGGGAGAAGGGGGGGGGCTCAGGGCCCGGCCCCCTTAAGGCTTAGATTTTTTTACATATTTTCCACATATTTTATGAAAAAACACAAAAAATGGCTTAAAATTCAGCATCATGAGGCTTCAGGTCCCCCTTAGGAGGCCTCGCCCTCCCCCCCCCCAAGACATATGCCTGGGTGCGCCACTGCTTATTGTATTAAGTTATGAAATGAGGGATGCTTTTGTAATATAACGTTCGGAAGGCGGAGCTTCGACCTGGTTAGATAGGTCACTTACTTATGAAGTTCTACGCGTGATGGGCCCTTTCACATGAATACCACCTGTTAAGCCTGGAACGACCTAAATTTGGAAAAACCTAACTGCAACAAATTTAGGAAAATAAAAACTGGTGAATATTACAATACCGAACCGAACCGAACCGGACCCTGGGCCTAAAGCCGCTTTAAAATGCCCCGACTGGTTGCGCCCTGCAAATCCAAAGCAATAGATAATAAAAATGCTTAAATGTGTTTGGCCGTTCCTGTTCCCCCCTCTCAGAAAACTCTGGCGTCGCGACTGCTCGTTTCAGAAATGTTATACTTTGCCAAAATGCACTGTTTTAAAAAAAAGTGGAAGGAACCACATTAAAATTAAACAAAATATTTTTGAAATAATTTTATTACGATTATTATAAGGCACTCTTATCTTAAATTATTAGAAAAGTTAATAACAAATAAATAACTATTACGATTATTATAAGGCACTCTTATCTTAAATTATTAGAAAAGTTAATAACAAATAAATAACTATTTGAGGGCCGTACCCAGAAAAAAAATTCGGCGGGAGTAGGATTTAAAAAAATTCAATAAAAATATATGCGCTGTGCAATCTTTGCCCAATTTTTGTTGCTGAGAAATCTCTTTTAACACACTTTATCGACTGGCTATTGATGATGGATTGATCCCCCTTGATCGCCTCTAGGTATGGCCTTAAACTATTTTGCTCATTTGTTACATTACTTATCTGTTTATGCTGAATTGTCTTAGAATAATTCTATATTTAACATGGTAAAATTATTTTCTGCATGCTGTTTCTGTTTCTCGATTTTTGATGATACACCGCGTAAATATTTATTTTCAGGAAAGTAAGCAAACAGAAAAAAAATACACAGTTCATAATTATTCTGTTTGCCTTCAAATACTTTTGTTACCTAAATTAACGCATATCCGTACGCATGCGAATAAAAGTATAATTATCAAAAAAATTATCAATTTTCTACCTATAGAGGGTGTTTCTTTAAGGATTGCGGCCGGAAACTACTACAACTACGATCTCGAGAATTTTTTTTGTAACAAAATCAGACTTTGCGCATTCACCTAAATTTTTTGTTTTTGTAGCTCCCCACTATGGGGCAGTAATCACATCTCCCGACTTGACATTTTTTACTAAACTCTGTAATATTCATAAAGATATACCATATTTGCATTCCTTGAAAAATTCTGTATAATTTGCGCCAGTCATAAGTCAAAAAAATTAGAATTTTTAAGGCTTTTCTTAATATGCCGAATAAACAACAACAAGAACCGGTTTAGCTCCCATGTAGAAGTAGGGGAGCGGCGGGTAATCAAGAACAGCGGGCAATGGAGACCACGCATTTTACACCGCTCGTGACATCTTTGGAAATACATGTGTACATTGGAATATTGACCATGTACGAATGTATTTACTTTCAAGCAATTTGGCCTCAGTCGAAATTCAAGCGTGGTCTGAACAGGTTCATGTCTGTTTTCCGTAGCTTTGTTGTTGTTATTATTATTGTGCGCAAAATAAAGTATGTAAACAAATGTAACTAAATTTAAATATCTTTTATATGATTTACTCATACTACGACATGTCGGCTCAAACCTGAAATATTTCTAAAATTAATTAAAACAAAAAATGTCAGTACTAAAAAATAAGTAAATTGCAAAATCGGGTAATAAGGAACACTTGTTCCTGATTACCCGCAAGTATGTTTTCCAATACTCTACAATATAATTGAGGAGCTTGCGTTTAAAAGCGGCTGTATCCGTTTTTTTGCCGATGTGCCTTTTTTGCGATTTTCGGTTAAGTTTCACAAGATCTTTTAACCGGCACGTTCATTTGCGTTCAAAACGAGCTATTTGTATTTTAAAATCGCATATAACGTCGGCCTTTTGCATGTATAAAGGTGAACCGACGAGAAGTTTTTCTCGATTCCTGAACATTTTTTCGAAATATATCCATTTCGCTTTTCAACGCAAGCTCCTCAATTAATGGTAATATTTTGCATATAGTTATCAGTGCAGATACCTTTTGCAAGGGAAAAAATTAACAGATTGAAACTAATGGAAATTGCACCCCTGTGGTATTTTCGACCTCTTGTACTTTCGACCTTTTGTTTTTAAACCTTTTGTATTTTCGAACTTTTGTACTTTTGACCTTTTGTATTTTTGATCTTATGTTTTCGAACTTTTGTACGACTTTTTGTAATTTCGACCTTTTATTCGCTGCCCCTTTTTTTTTGGTTACCATTTTTTATTGTTCCATATTATCCTTGTGTGCTCAATTACCCGACAGTGTCGGCTAATTGGAAAAATGAAACTTTTTTGCTAAACCTATTTTAAGGTGCAGAATTTATATTTTTAGTTTATTAAAAAACTGTTATTTACTCAAGTACAATCAAACTTTGTGTTGATTAAGTTGTAGGTTTTAGTTTAGCTTTTCCTAATAAAAAATATTTTTTCTTTAGGTGTTCCTAATTACCCTCCTCTCCCCTAATTGATTTTTTGATAAAAAGGGGTATTTTTATTCCCTCTCTGTGGGGAGGTGACACAGAGCGATGTAACATATGAGAGGTCGAAATTATGTAGAATTTTTCAAGGAATAAGAATATCGTATTGAATATATGATTATCATAGACTTTCGTTAAATAATTTAATTTTACCCGATGGCGGGGAGCTACAGAAACAAAAATATTTTAGGTAACTTGACAAGGCCCGATTTGTTATAAAAAAACCGAGGTCGTAGCTGTAGTATTTTCTGAGATAAACCCGGCTGCCATCCTGAATGTGACACCCGTTTATGGCATTTAATAATCCTTGGTTGGTTTCTGCCTAATCAATGTCCTTTTTTCGTACTATTTCTTAACCCTTAACTTGGCAAACGTGTATTCACTTTTAAAAAAATATGATTTTTGGTTTTTATGATAAAAATGTGCATTAGCTAATGTTTTTTTGTGGTTATTGATTTTTTTAAATTTTCAAAGTCAAAATTTTGACATGTATCTGTGAGGATACACTGCCAAGATCTAGTATTCAAATTTAAAATTTAGACATGTATCTGCGAGGATACACTGGCAAGAAAGAGCTGTGCCTATTTGCTATTTTTTTGGATAAAAAATAGCAAATAGCCACAAAACGTTTTTTTTTGGTTAAAAATAATTCTTGGGCCATAGTTGTTAAGGTTATTTATTTATTTTTCAACAAAATTTCTGCACAACCTAACGTAATATGCATTTTTGAATAAGCTAAACTAATAAAATCACATTTTATTTATTTGTTATAATGAAAATCTATAAAACAATTTCTGTTTGATAAAAGACATAACCTAACATTGCATTTTCCACAATATACATGAATTTGACCAGACGTACAATTCCTACATCTTCCTTTTTCACGAAAGATCGGGAAATGATCTAACTTATCGAATCTGCTGTCATTTTCGGGCCTTGCCTCTACAGGCTTTTTAATTTTCTTAGGAGGTTGTGGAACTTCGGAATTGCTGGGACGTCCCCTTTTTATTTTGTTTGTCTGAAAGAGACCTTTTGCGATAGAAATTCTAAATTTCTTCAGTCTCTGTGCATCTTTTGGATTTTCCTCTAAAAGTTGATACTCACGTCTGTAAAGCAACCATGCTTTGTTGACACATGTCTAAAACTTGCGAAAATAAACACATATACCATCTGTGTTTTCATTCCAGTTCTATAAAGTGCAATAAACATGTCAGCCAAGTCGACTCCTCCCATTTGGGTGTTGTAATGTTTTACTACTTGCGGGCAAACAATTTGAACCCTGCTTCCTCTTGCTTTAGAATATCTCTGAATTGTTTTAGTTGGATTTGCAGCTATATATGAACTGCAAAAAGTCACCGATTTGTTATCAAACCATTTTATTATTGTCAAACGATTATTGTTATCTACTTTTTGGTCAAACGATCCTCTGCCTTCTTTTCGCAGATCTGAATCTGACTTGATGGGGCATCCTCTTAGACGATTCGCTCTAACTGTGCCCAGACTTAGGATACCAAACTCTTTACGAAGGTATGAAACCAGCTCCAGACTTGTAAAATAATTGTCGAAGTAAACAGTTGATAATGGCTTATTCTGAATTGAGTTGCAAAGGGCAATAACAACTTTGGCGCCAAAACTAAAACTGTTTTGGAATTCTGAAAATTCGTGGTTTCTGAATGTATCTTCCCCACCATATGGAATAAAATCATATACCATTCCAGATACCCCACACCTTACAAATATTTTAAATCCCCACTTTTTTGGTTTGCTTTTTATATATTGTCTTCTGGAACCGGCTTTCTTACCTTTATAGGGTACCATCATTTCATCAGCCGAGTTCTTCATTTCTTGTTCAATATTCAGACAGTTTTGTCTGACTCGTTCAAGTATGGGTCTAACTTTGAAGTATCGGTCACTATTGATTTCTTCGTTATTGACAAAATGAAGGCTACGACGCAATGCTTGGTACCTTTTCAGGGGCATTATATCTGCAATAGGAGCAAAACCTGTATTTTGGCTCCAGTAGTCAGTATATGCGGGCATATCTACAACACCCATCATTAGTTCAATACCTAAATAATCTTGTATTTCATTAGAGTTTGTATCTACACATTTACCGAATTGTTGAGTAGAATATAGGTCAGTCTGGGCTACTATTAGATCTATGATGTCATCACTAAAAAACATTTTAAAATATTGTAAAGGTGTTTTCAAGTCTTTTGGTTTTGTAAAATCGTGGCTAGAATGACGTCATCTTCTGATTCTATCTCATCAACCTTAGGAGCAATCACGGGTTCTAATACTTTTCGGTTTTCTTCATAAATTTGCAAATCTTCTGGAAGAACGCGCTCCAGTAATTCTTCATCATTGCCGTCAGATTCGGGATTACTCTGCGCTCCGGCTGGCGGTAGAAGTGAAAATATTCGGTCAATTCTTTTCATTATTATGCCCTAAAAAAAATAACCTAATATTATATACTGAACTTGGCAATGTATCTCACTGGATACATAATATTTAGACTCCTGTTTACAGAAAATAAGTAACGATCATGCAGCTATTGATTCGCTATGTCAATTCACATATCTAATGTTACAATATACCATATAAATAACACACGCAAACCACAAAGAACTAAATAGGACAATAAACTTACCACCTGAGAGGTTTACAATCATCGACCGGCAGCCATATTGCACGCACTTGTAAACAAATGAAGCAAATGTAGGCGCGAAATTCAAATAAAAACAGTTAAGTTATAATGCTTGGTCACCACAATGTATCCACTCGTATACTGTGCCTAAATATGGGAGCTAAACCAATGCGGGTCTTTTCTGTGAAATTTTGAATATGATGTATCCTGAGAGATACATTGTCAAGTTAAGGGACTCAGATAGGTATTTAAAATTATTCAGTTAGGTAATTATTTAAAATGGAATCTTAATTTGAAATTAATTTACAAATCCAGAATTAAATTTTGATTGCCTCACTTATTTTTTTACATAGAACTTATAACTGATCAATCTCAGGTCAAATGTCAATAAGTTAATAAGTATACGCATTTTTGTTGAATTTACTACGGGAAAAATTTTAAGATCTCAATAGGACTCTTAATTATATCTTAATTAAGCATAAGTATTTGCTTTATTTATACCATTTGAACTTTGACATTTGTTAGAAGGTTCCCAAATAAATAGTTTGTTATAAAATGGCGTGCATTCGCAATATACTCTATACCTAATAACACATTGTTAAGGTGTTTTATTTATAACATTTATATTAACTAAAATTATATAAATTAAAATGCGCGTAACTAAAATCGTATTTAATTTAATTAAAACATCGCATTGACCGTGGTGCGTTGCAAATCTTGTGAGTTGAGTGCCACCTTAGACATGGTTATTGTAAATGCAAGTCCGAGAGTAATATCCCTGGAATAATAACATCTCATCTTGTTTGTAATAACAAATATATTGCTGACGCCGTACATTGAAGTTTATATATGCACCCAAATGGTCTAATTAGGTATCATTATACTTTTACAAGTTGTATTGGTCATTTTAGTTATAAGTATTTTTTGTAGTCTTTTCAAATAAAAAGTTTTTTAAAAGCTACGTCACCGGACTTCGTATTTAATTGGCGCTGCGAACAGGATAGTGCGATTTCGTCCTTTATCGGTTTTCCGTTGTACGAAAGTGACTTTTAAGTCTTAGTGCGCTATTCAAACCGAACTTTACGTCCCGTACGAATTGTGAACTTTTTCTTAAAAGAAAATACCTTTTACGACGTCGAACGTAAAGAAGTGTTGTGGAATAAAGCCTGGAGTTGAAGCTAGTGACGTCTACCGTGTTGTATGAGTCCCGCCGAAGCCAAAAGCCTAACCAACGACACATCCCTACTGAGCCCGGTGTCATAGGCAGAAAAGCTAAAGTCAACCCCCATTTATAGGATTCCTTTTGGTGGCGTAACCTCTACAGAACAAGCCTTATGGATTTATCCTCGATTGTTATGTAAGTTTCTTTGACTTTCTTGATGCCTAGGCGATTAAAGAATATTTTAGAAAAGAACAAAACAAAACTAGGATTAGGAGCAGAAAATAAGAAAGAAAACGTTAAAACTGAAATTGAAAACTATCTAGCAAGTTTGAAGAAACCGTCTTTAAATTTAAATTTTGAGCAAATAAGTAGTTTGCAAAGTAGTTTAAGAAATTTAAGTGGTCAGTCGACATCGAGACTAGACACTCAACAGCAATTAGAAAGTATAGAAGAAAGTTTAGAAGAAAATACTGAAAATAATTTAGAAAATAGATTTTTAGAAAATTTTGATTCTTTAAATTTTGCAAATTTAAACACTAGTTTTAACAGTAGTTTAAGTAGCGTTAGTAGTAACCAATTAGATAACACTTTACAAAACGAAGAACTTTCTAACACAATGGAAAATCTTAAATTTTACACGTCATTGTTGCCCACATTTGATGGCAGTCAATCCCATTTAGAAAGTTTTTTGATTTCTGTACAAGAATTTTATGAACTTTATTTTGGTAATTCTATTGAGCAACAAAAATTGGTCCTGTCTGCCATAAAATCGAAACTGGTAGGCAAAGCTCAAAATTTTCTATTAGAAAGGCCAGATTTAAATACTTTTGAAAAAATTAAGTTAGCTTTAAGACAAAAATTTGGTGATCCAATTAATCACGAAATTTTGATGCAAGAACTTCAGTACATTAAAATTGACGCAAACGAAGACATTTTGCAGTTTATCGATAGACTTAAGGCCTTTTGCCAAAGAATTTTTGGAAAAATTCAATGTGAAGTAGCAGATAACGCACAAAAGTTACTGCTTATATCTCAAGTAGAAAAAGTATCTGTTTTAATTTTGACCGCAAACTCCCCAGACTCTTTAAAAACGCTTCTTATGCTTAAAACTCCTGCAACTTTAGACGAAGCCTACAAGGACGTCATGAGTAATAACATAGTAGAAGCGCAAGTCAATTTTACAAGTAATAACTCGAACTTGCACAAAGGAAATAATTCATTTTTAAAACCCAACAATAACTTTAGACAAAACCAAAATTTTAATCGCAACCCCCAAACTAATCAAATAAGACCAAAACCACCCCAACAACGTTTTAACCCGTTTATGCAACCTTTTTCGAACCCTCAGTTTACCAGACAATTTAATTTTAATCCACCTTTTAACTCTCAATTTAGACAACCTAACTTTAATTTTAATCAACCTAGACCTTTTCAAAATCAACCTCAAAATTTTCAAAATTTTGGAAGACCAACTAACGCCTTCGCCCCACAAAATAAACCCATTTTAGACAAGCCAACCCCTATGTCGACATCAACAATTGGTCCGTCAAGGCAACACTATCAAAGACCCCCATACAATCGACCTTCAGGAATTTTTAAACCCTCAGGATTTTTGACAAATGTAGAAACATACCCAGAACAAACTTACGAACAAAACTACGAACAAACCTACGAACAAACCTGTGAAAATCAAACTTACAATAATTATAGTGAAGAAAACCCTGACTATTTTTACGATCCTCATTTTTATAACGAAGAACCCACTAGCCAACAAGAAAACTGCTCTTACGAACATAATTTACAAACAAACGCCGCAAGCGAAAATTTTCAGGAAACAGCCTTGGATCCCCCGTCGACTTAAATAACGTTGCCCGACAAATCGAACTACCATATTTTTATTTACCAAAAACGCAAATAACAATTCTTATCGATTCAGGAGCCTCAGACTCTATAATCTCCCCAAAAATAGCCAAAATGTACCCCGATAATATATTTTTTGAACCTTTTGAAGTAACTGCCTGCAGAAAGACATACAAAGAAAATCAAAATTTAAAATTAAATTTATTACAAGAACTAGGAATAAACGAAAATTTTAAAATGCGTGTTTTAGACTGGCATAAGGACTTTGATGCATTAATAGGCTCAAGAGACCTTAAAAATTTAAACGGTATAGTCGACTTTGAAAATAGAATATTAACTTTAAACAAAATTAACATTCCTTTTTCGTTAGCCTATAACGAACCTTTAAAGCAGCCGATTCAAAATTTTCATGTCAATTCCTTGATAGTCCCTGTCAATTACAAAAAAGGCACTGCACTTTTGCCCTCTTTTTCTATAAATGATCACATTATTCCCGACAGTCTCGTAAAAATCGAAAACGGTTTTTGCAAAATCCCCAATCCAAACCCAAACGTCAATATTAACTTTCACGATCGAGTCAAGGTCATACCTCAAGAACAATTCGATATAATTGACCCCCCTAATCAATACAACACAGCCTTCGACCCTGACACACAATTAAGACTAGATCATCTCACGCCTCTTGAAAAATCTAAAATTTTGCCTCTTTGTAAGGAATTCAGAGACATTATGTATAACGAAAATTGTGACCTTTCTTTTACAAGTCAAACTAAACATTTTATCCGCACGACAAACGACCGTCCTATCTATGTTAAATCTTTTCGACATCCTCCAGCAATGAATGCTGAAATTCAAAGTCAAATTCAAAAGCTTCTTGACAATAAAATCATTCGTCCCTCCATTTCTCCCTATTCTGCACCTGTTTGGATAGTTCCAAAAAAAGCAGATGCTTCTGGAAAGAAGAAATTTAGGTTAGTCATCGACTACCGCCGCTTGAACGATGAAACTATTGAGGACAAGTGGCCTCTTCCAAGAATAGACGAGATCCTGGATAATCTAGGAAAATGTACCTACTTCACGACCCTTGACCTTGCCCAAGGTTTTCACCAAATAGAAATGGATCCTAAATCCATCGAGAAAACTGCTTTCACAGTTAATAACGGCCATTTTGAATACTTGCGCATGCCTTTTGGCTTAAAAAACGCCCCCGCCACATTCCAAAGAATGATGGACGAAGTCCTTAGGGACTACCTGTACAAATTCTGCTTTGTCTACATGGATGACGTAGTCATATTTTCAAAATCTTTATCAGAACACATTGATCATATTAGAATCATATTTAAAAAATTAAAAGAAGTAAACCTAAAAATACAGCCAGACAAATCAGAGTTTCTACAAAAAGAAGTTGCATTTTTAGGGCATATCATAACGCCGGAAGGTATTAAACCGAATCCAATGAAAATCGACGCGATCATACGTTACCCTATACCTAGAACACAAAAAGAAATAAAATCTTTCTTAGGTCTCGTAGGATACTACCGCAGATTCATAAAGAACTTTTCTAAAATTACATTTCCTCTCACGCGATGTCTACGAAAAGGGAGCGAAATTAATATTAAAAATCAGGAATATCAAAATGCTTTTCAAAAATGTAAGGAACTTATAACAAACTCTCCCGTTCTTCAATATCCCGACTTTACAAAACCCTTTATACTTACGACAGACGCCTCAAACATAGCTCTAGGCTCTGTCCTTTCGCAAAATAATAAACCGATCGCATATTACTCCAGAACTTTAAATTCAGCCGAGAAAAACTACTCTACTATGTATGTAGAAAAAGAACTCCTTGCTATTCTAGAATCAACAAAACACTTTAGACCTTATCTTTACGGACAAAAATTCACCATAGAAACCGATCACAATCCATTAGTTTGGCTGTCAAAAATTCAAGAGCCAAACTCCCGTTTAATTCGTTGGAAACTTAAACTAGAGGAGTACAACTTCGAAATAAAATACAAAAAAGGCAAAGAAAATGTCGTTGCTGACGCACTCTCAAGACATCAACACCCACGAAACAAATGACGTCATGTCTATATCCCCTAACGTCGATCACTCAGTTGCGGACCTAACCGATTTTAATCTCTCCGATTACGTCATTAACGAAATTTACCAAGAAACACAAACCAACCTAACTCGCCTTAATGAAATGACAAAACCATCTACATCAAACTTAAATCCTTCTCAACCAATTGAAACTGACAAAGTTCAGAATGATAACGACTCTGACGTCACCGTTCACTCGAACAACGACACAGACGGAAAATACCTACCGATTTCAGAATTACCCCTAAATTACGCAACTAATCGATTAATAATCGATTACGGTAAAGAATACAAACATTTCCATACAAACCCGTTTAAGAAAAATCATAACTTTGTGCGAATAAACAAAGATCAGCAACAAGGATGCATTCTTAAAATCTTAAAAGAAATAGTAAAACCCGATTCACTTTTCACGGTTTATATCCCAAATAATGAACTCAAACTCGAATTTCAAAGAATAGTTAGCTCAATTTTAAACCCTCATGCAAAACTTATTTTTTCAAACATTTATGTAACAGATGTCATTAATACCGAACAGCAGACAGAAATAATAGCAAATTACCACAAATCTAATCATAACGGCATAACTGAAACCTACAATCATTTAAAACAAAAATATTATTGGCCTAAACTAAGAGACTCTATTACCAACTTTATAAACACCTGCGAAATATGCCTACAGAATAAGTACGAAAGACACCCTTACAAAATAGCATATGAAGGACCCTTATTGGCCGAAAAACCTTTTAAAACTCTTCATATGGACGTTTTTCGATTTTCAAATTGTCAATTTTTAACTATCATTGATTCATTTTCAAAATATGCACAAGCTTATTTTATCTCCGATCGAAACGCCGTTACTATTCTTAGCAAATTAAGACATTATTTTTCCCACCATAACACCTGTCAAAAAATTGTGACAGATAAAGGAACTGAGTTTGACAACAATCTCCTTAAAGAGTTCTGTCAACTATTTTGTATCGATTTACATTATACAACACCCGCTAACTCCTCTTCTAATAGCCCCATCGAAAGGTTACATTCAACTTTGTTAGAAAAATTACGTATCTTGAAAATGCAAAATCCCGATGAGACACCTCAAAACATAATGACGTCAGCCATCTTAATATATAACCAAAGTATTCACTCTACTACCGGTTGTTCCCCCTTTTCAATTTTATATGGCCCTTATGTGAACGAACCAAACATAAATAACGACCTCACTCTTTTTGAACAATATAATGAACAACGAAAGAAAGAACTAATACCTTTTCACGATCAAGTTTTCAAAAAAGCATATCAAAAACAGTTACACACCACACAAAAACAAAATAAAAACACCGAAGAGCCCCCTCAAATTCAAAAAGATCAAACTATCTTTAGAAAAAACACCCTTCGAAATAAAATGAACCCCCAATTTATCCCTACCAAAGTAACTAACGTCAATAAAAATGTTATAACTGGTATCTCAAAAACTAAACCAATTAACACACATGTCAGAAAAATAAAAAGACTCAGGAAAAAACCTAAATCATTCCAGGTTCCTGATCCTGTCCCTCCTGACATTGACGAACCTCAACCAGGCCCTTCAGGTCAATAGATTGGACAATAATGGATTCTACACCGAAGAAATCTCTCCTTCTTTAGTTGTAAGCCATTATCATACTATGTACATACCTTTTAATATGACAAAAATTAAAACGTCTCTAAGCCAACTTTTTACTACTAATTCCCTATTTTTATCCCCTTTAGTCAATCAAGTTAATAATACTTTATTAAAAATACAATTTCAATTCCTTGAATCATGCTTAAACGATACGTACAATACTTATGAAAAACTAAATTCTTTAGAAAACAATGAACTTAGAAAGAAACGTGGTTTATTCAACCTACTGGGAAGCGGTATTAAATTTGTCACCGGAAACCTAGATAATACCGACCTAGACACAATAACGCAGAACTTACAAATACTGAAACAAAATCAAATTAACACGATGCACAAGATAAATGACCTTAGTTCATTTGCCGGGAATATTATAAACAAATTCCAGGAAAATGTAAACATTATAAATAAAAACGCAAAATGCATTCGCTTCGAAATTTTAAAATTGAATAATGAAATCACGTTATTACTCAGTATGCAAAACCAAATTTTACAAATCTCAAAACTAAACAAATTTTTGGAAAAAATGCTGAGAATGATATCTTTTGCGCATCTGCAAACTTTAGATTTAGAAATTTTGAATGTCAATGAAATTAGGGAAATTTGGCAATATTTGACAGCTCATTATCCAAAAAATTCTCTATGGCCACTAAAACACCTGTCAGAATTAACTCTTATATGTAAAACTGGCCTTATTCTGTTAAAAGATATGTCAATCATTGTAGTGAAAATACCAATCTTTGAAAAATATTCTTGTAGTCTTAAGATAGTTTATCCAATACCTAATAATGAATCAAAAATATTAATTAGCCCCAGTAAATACTATTGTAACAATTTATGGTATCAGCAATGCTCTGAAATTAACTCAAATTGGATTTGTTTCAACCCCATTGCACATAGTTGCCTTTTACCAAAAAATTGCCCTTTCGCCACAGTAAAAAATAATTTTCAAATTCACACTTTAACTTATAAAAGTGGTCTACTTTTCTGTACAAAAAACTCCGAAACAATTTACGAAAATTGCTTCCAGTTTCAGAAAACCACACTTCAAAACTGTTATCTTATTAACAGCCAGTGTGACATAATAATTAATCAAAATAAATATTCATTATCAATAAATAACATTTCTGTTTCATTGCCAGATATAATAAAGCTTCCTGAAACAAACTTGTCTATCAATTTGCAGATAAGACATTTAGAAAACCCGCAAAAAATGCAGGAAGACCTTTTGGATCCTTTAGTCCTACAGGAACTTAATTTTGAAAGCCAAAATTACATTATCTTAACTTTATGTTTGGCAGTAATCTTGATATTTATTTTTATTTTCTATTTTTGGCGAAAACAAAAAACCTCAAAGACAAAAAATATTCCCTTAAGGGTTCTCCAAAAACTCATCAACGAGGACGTTGACGAAACTAAGGGTGGAGGAGTAATATCCCTGGAATAATAACATCTCATCTTGTTTGTAATAACAAATATATTGCTGACGCCGTACATTGAAGTTTATATATGCACCCAAATGGTCTAATTAGGTATCATTATACTTTTACAAGTTGTATTGGTCATTTTAGTTATAAGTATTTTTTGTAGTCTTTTCAAATAAAAAGTTTTTTAAAAGCTACGTCACCGGACTTCGTATTTAATATTAACATAATATCGGTAGCTAACAGGTACCTGAAAACACTTCTTAACTATATAACCTTTATCTCATTTTCGAGTCTACCTAAAACTTAAATTTTATGTTTTTCATGATTTAAAAGAAAATAAAGATATGTAAGTAATTATGAATAAATATAAATATTTGTTGCAGTGACATACAGTTTTTATGTTAAAATACAAAGCTCAAACCCCCCACAGATTTATAATTAACTTTATTGAAGCAGTTAGGAAATATGATGTGATAAAATTTTTTATTGTGTACGCAAAAGGAATAAATAATTAAAATTTGTTATCCACAAGTCTCATGCTGGGTTTATAGATGAGCAAAATAAAATATAACAAAATTAAATTAAAACAAACAAAATACGTTTACTGTTATCAAATACCAAATTGCAAATAATGCAAGGACCTACAACTTTAAACAACAAGTGAAATTAAAGAAAGAAAAATAAGAAAAAAGTTTGTTTTAACACACGAAAAGGTGATATCATGCTTTCAGACGTTGATTCTTTACGTCTAATTTGAGTTATCATACCCTTGACAGTGGGAAAGAAGAATTAAAGAGATCAGTTGGATGACTTGGTCGAGTTCATACCCAGAGAATTTCTCGTTCTTGTATTGAGACACCGCAGCCTGCATAGATGGAAGTTTTCCGAAAATTTATATATGGCTTCGGTAGTTCAGTGGTTAGAATGTTTGCCTAGATAGCAAGAGATCCCGGGTTCGATCCCCGGCCGAAGCAAAAAACTTTTTTCTTATTTTTCTTTCTTTAATTTTACTTGTTGTTTATAGTTTTAAGTCCTTGCGTTATTTGCAATTTGCTATTTGACAATTATATTGGCAATCGCCCATTTTGCGATCAGAAATTTTAACACACGAAAAGGTGATCTCATGCTTTCAGACGTTGATTCTTTACGTCTAATTTGAGTTATCATACCTTTGACAGTGGGAAAGAAGAATTAAAGGGATCAGTTGGATGACTTGGTCGAGTTCATACTCTGAGAATTTCTCGTTTTTGTATTGAGACACCGTAGCCTGCATAGATGGAAGTTTTCAGTGGTTAGAATGTTTGCCTAGATAGCAAGAGATCCCGGGTTCGATCCCCGGCCGAAGCAGAAATAGTTATTTACCTAACTAGTGCGGAAAGTGATACATTTAGGCACGCGACGAAAGTTGCTCGAACGACGCTTTGCGGAGTTCGGGCACGCCGTCAAGGGCGGAAAAGGCACTTTCCGCAAGAGTTAGGTACAAAATTTTTCCTAGTTGCATAAAAAACTTGGTTTTACATTTTAATATATTTGGTATTTTTTACATTAAAACAGCAAAAAACAAATTCTGTTTTCATTTTTAATTTAATTGAGTTTATAAATGGGTCAATAAGTCTAATTAGGCCTCATTTTTAATTTAATTGAGTTTATAAATGGGTCAATAAGTCTAATTAGGCCTAAAATTCACGGCGTGGGGAAAGTTCAACTTTCCGCACGCAAATGCGTGCGTAAAAGTGCACTTTTACGCACGCAAGTAGGAAAACTTTTTTCTTATTTTTATTTCTTTAATTTCACTTGACGTTTACTCTTATTGTATACGATGGCTGTTTATAGCTTGAAGGAAATGGTGCATTTTTGAGTAAACAACAAAAAATAACTTGCCTTTGAAGCTGCAATTGTTATGAAGGACTTTAAAAAAGTCGTCCATAAGAGTACGTATACACCAAACTGCTGCTCGAACGCGTTGTATGTGCGCCGCTCGCGCGCTGCTCACACTCCGCGCGCAAACACGGATTCGTCCTGTTTTCGTGTTTTCAAGTTGCGCGCGCGCCGCTTGCAAGCCCTTTGTTAAAAACCAGCTTTCTTCGACTCTTCTTTGTGTGTTAGCAGATCCTATGGGACGGCATCGGCAGTTTGTTGTCGAGTTTTCATTTCGATGCGTGTTTGCTGTTTTTCTGTGGATCGCAGAAAGTTCGTTGAAACAAATTCGGCGAGCGGCGCACACGCGGCGCTTTCACGGAGCAGTTTGGTGTATACGCACTTTAAGAGCTTATTTCTGATTACAACTATGGTCACTGCATCCTGGAAGCCTGACGCTGGAGACGCCAGGATATGCAGTGACTCTAATTACAACTTATGACTCATACAGTTAAGTGCTGTCAAAATAGCAAATGCGAGAAAGAAAAATAGGAGATATGTTTTTGTTTGTTGCAGTGTTTTGAAAGCGACATATTTCCGCACTACTTTTACGTACGCTTTAATAAACCTAAGAATCATTACCGGAATATTTTATTTTATTCTGTTTTAATGCTTTATCCGCATGGCAACGATCTGGCAAATAAAGGATCCAGTAATAAGTTTCGTGAAGTGGTGGGGATGTTATGTTTAAGTATACAAAACCTATGAATTTAACAAACCTTTATTTATAATTTTGGTTTTTTTTATGTTTTTCGAAGGAACTTATTTTCCGCACGTGATTGCCGGCTAAACTCCTCTATGACTCCAAACCCGATTTCTCCTTTTAAGTAGTTATTTTATATTATTAACTCTCCATTCAGAAAAATAATTGTCAGAAAATTAAAGAATAATAAAACAAAAATAATAATTAAAACAAAGTACAGTGTAACCTCTCCTTGCGGACACCTCTATTAAGCGGACACTCCCTTTAAGTGGACAAATTTTTTGGAACCAAGCTTTTCATTATTTCTTTACATGTAAAATTCACTCCTATAACCGGACCCTCTAATAACCAGATGCGGACAATTTTTTTGGTTAAAAAATTTTGAAACCTCCCATAACCGGACGCGAACCTCTGACAACGGAACGTAGTGCTGCACGACATGGGCATAAACATTATGTAGTATGTTGGCAACAACACACTCTGCAGCCGGGGAATTACCTCTTTCCGTTTGAATGCGAAGACTAAATACTTCTGTCGTATTTACAACATATTTTATTCGGCGAGTGCGGGCCTGCTGTGTTTTATTTTTATTGTTCAATTGGGTAATAATAAATCTCTTTGAAATAGTGCCTAGTAAAAAACTTCTTAGTTTACGTCAAAAAATTGAAGTTGTTAACGTGTCGGTGAAGGAACATCTATCAGCACGAAAGGTCGCTGAAAAATTTAATATTGGAAAAACTCAAGCAGCGGAAATTGTTAATAAATATATATATTACAATTTTGCAGTTACCTCTCATAAGCGGACACCTCCAATAAGCGGACAAAATCGAAGGAACCGTGAGTGTCCGCTTATGGGAGGTTTCATTGTATTAGGCAACAAATAATATTGTATGACTAAGTGTGGTTTTGATTATAATAAAAAAAAATCAATAAAAAAAAACACAATCTGAAAACAACGGAAAAAATTAAAATAAAGTTATAAAATGAAAAATTAAGAGAAAAGTTTGGAAAAATAAATTTTCGCAAAAATATATCTTTCTATAATGGTATTGGTTTGTAATATTCTTGGTTTGTCAATATTGATTCAGATATATAGCATTAAGTATTTTAAAATTGCTAAGAATTTTTTAAATAACAATTAAACATTGTAATACATGAAACTCTTAATTAAAATAGTTCAACATAAAAGGGGTTTCAAGGTAATCCTAGACCACAGTTTATTAATAACACTTCTTGGAAACGTTCTTTAGCTATAAATGTGCATCGATAAAATAGTTGAGCCTAAGTTGGCTTCTGAGGGGAAAAGACCTAAATATTAGTAAAAAAGGTCCCAATCTTTTTCTAGTTTTTAATATATAAATCCCAAAAAAATTACAATACGGATTACTCTTCTTTTGTCTTTGCCGCAAAATATTCAGATGCATGTTTGTTATGCCATCTTCTTGGTGTTGCCTTTAATCAAAACCAACTTACACAGACTTAATGATTTAAAGGTTAAATGATTTGAACGGCAGGAATTAGGAAGGTATCCAGAATTTAAAACTAATAAGTTAAAAGATAACTCTCATGTGAGATTATGAAACGACTTTCAAAAAATGACATTTGGAATGCCCGCTTTAAGCAATCCATAATTGAAAAAATAAGATCAGCTAATGTTTGAAGCAGGCGCGGATCTACGGGAAAGGAAAAGGAAGAAATCCCCCCCCCCCCCCCCCCTAAGTCTCAAAACCACCTGGTCACTAAACAAAATAGTTTTATGCAATATCTATTATGTTTCCCCCCCCCCCCAATATAAAGTTCCTAGATCCGCCCCTGTATTAAGGGGCGCAAATATTAGAAAGTTGCCCATTAGTCCAGCGCCATAGCGTCTTTCGTGGGCTTTTTCATGAAGATTTTATGAAACCTGTTTTAATCCATAACTTATGAACACACCAACACTGCCTGTCCTAAAACTATTTGGATTTCACTCTCCACGACCTGACAATCTGCAGGAACAGTGATCCATGCCAATCCAGTCCTGACAATCTGCAGGAACAGTGATCCATGCCAATCCAGTCCTGACAATCTGCAGGAACAGTGATCCATGCCAATCCACGACCGATTTCGGCCTTTTTGGACCATCCTCAGGCGATCAACAACATCAAAAAATGTTTTTTTAAAATGATTTTTTAACTTTAAAAACAACTGATACTATAACAGTAAAAAACATTGAAAAATAGATGTTTTTTAACTATTCAAAAATATATTTTTTTCAATTTTCTCCAAAGATAAGGTAACTTAAATAATGTAAAACACATTCATCTAATTTGAAAACGCAGAGCAACAAGAGTCCGTTGAGATTTTCGTGAACTCGACACTCAGAAAAGGAAATTCGAATCTGTAGCTTCTAAAAATTAAATTTAAAATTCTATGTAAACAATAATTTTGCAGCGAGGCATGAGAATTCTGCCTGAAATGAATAACCGAACCCATCAAAGTGGGAACTTCAAACGAGCATTTAGTTGATTATTCTTTGTCTTAAGGCGCGTATTCACTTCGCGCATTCGTTTGGTCTCGCTGCGAGGCTTGCGAATTCTGCCTAAAATGACTACGCGGCTTAAGGTCCAGCGGCTAATCGGCCGCTGTCGCATTCCCTGTCTGATTATCTATAACGTAGGTATGCGATATTCCATACAAAATCATTTTTTTTTTTTTTAGTTTAGGTTTCTAACCTTGTGGTGCTTCATTAAAATTACTGCAAACCTATTTGTTGTTCTTGAACTATACCATCTTTCCCACACAACTGGAGTATATTCCGCTCCAAATTTGTATTCGCTCTCATTATTAATATTTGTGCTTTTAATTTGGCACGTTTGCTTCTACAAAAGGCAAATATTTTACCCAAAATAACACAAAGCGTCTCTGTTACCGACTTGCATCAACTCGCAGCGAAACTCAACTAAAAATGACGATGGTTTTATTTTTTTTAATGTTAAAAAAGCAAAACCTTTGTTAGCTTCATATATCTTAAATTCAACGTTAGAAATGAGATCTATGAAAAACATAAAAATCAGTGGCGCACCCAGGAATTTAACATCTAAAAAATCCCCTCCCTCCTGAGTGCACCTATGTAAAAATAACCATATTATATTGATGGTATTATTTTTAAAGTTAATAAACTTATGGTTCTTTAAAGGTTTGGTTCTTAACGTTATTAATAAATTTATTTTTGGTAAGGCTTTTACATGAAATTTTAGTTAGGATTTTCTAGGTTTTTTTAATGTCCAAAGTTGCCTTAATTTTAACACAAATTTGTGCTAGAAAAAGACATTTAACATTAGTTTAACGTTTTTTACGATTTTGTGCTTACTAGGTAGTATGCGTCCAATTCAGCAGAGTGTAGTTTAAGATATCTATACAGGGCTCGACCTCGAACGTTTAGCCTTTATGAAAAACGTATAAAAAAGGATGAACTTATGGAAAGCAAGAAGTCAGTGAGGGACCAAAGACGCGCATATTCATGAGCGTTTGCCGCTGTGACTCAAAATTCATTAATAGTTTTATATTACTAAACAGGAGCAACTACAGTAAGATTTCCACTTTTAAAAGACGAAGAAATAGTCATTATTATTTTATTATGTTATGTTAGCTTTAATCAGGAAACATTAAATCGAGAAAAATTCAATTTTTTTATAATTTCTTCTTCTCAATAACCTTGCTCTTTTATTAAAGTCGCGCTTAAATATTTTGTTTGCGCGTGTAGTAACCTCCTTTAACATTTTACGGATGTGCAGAATTGATTATTACGGATTCGCAGTATTGATTATTACTCATACAGTTCATATTATATCTAAGAGATGGCGCTACAGCAATTAAAATCAAGTGGTTTTAAGGATTTTATGAACTTTTTTTTTTTTAATTAATAACCTTCCGAGTGTTACTCTTCTAGTCCGGTAACAAAAATCCGGCAATTGAAAAATGAAACACCAGTAAACCCTACGAAGCAGGTTTCAATATAGTTTAAGCTCTACTTTTTATTTATTAGATGCTCAAATCGTCCTCCCTTTGAGCCTACTCAGCCGGTAAGAGTAACGTCATTAGATCGGGAAAAGAAAACCATTTTCTTGAATTGCTAACTTGACAACAGCGCTAAATTATTTATCTCTTTTAGTGCCATTTATTTAAATAGCGATCTTACTTCAATTCACCTATTTTCAATGGCCAAACGATCGTTGACGAACCCTGTATATCTACACTGTGATTTCAGAGTGTATGTATTGCAACTTACCAAAAATAAAATTTAAAAATAAAACGCTCATTAAATTTAGGTTGTACTATTATTATCTCTCACTGGAACATAATGTAGGAGAGAAACGGTAGTTTTCTCATAATATTATTGTAAAATAGGTTATTTACTTAAAACTCAATTTTTTTTACAGGATACCAAGGATTAGATAAATTATTACATTTATCACGATTTCCTTTATTTCTGTTACAAAAGTTAATACAAAAACAACGTACATATGTAATATCAAAATACCTACTTTAAAACTATTCAACAACAATCAGTCGAGTCGACCTTAGTATCGTTAATGTATGACGTTCCGGTGAGAAAAACGGGTAAAAGTCAAAATATTATTATTATTAATAAAATGCAAATTTTGCACCAACCCAATGTATGACAGCCCGCAATTTCTCAAGAAATTTCATTTCAGACCTGTAGTATCTTGGAAAATATGATTTTAAAATTTGAAAACAGTCCATTTCTTACAATGGAGCTTCGTGACATACAAAACAGAAATTTTTTTTAGTCTTCTAGGCTACTACTTAACCGTCTATTTATATACATCGGACCTAGAGACTAGAGAGATCCAACAGGGGGATCTCATATTAACGAAACAGAGCAAAATTGACTAACATAAACATGTTTCGAACCTGTTTTGATTTCATTCTTTAAGAAAAGAAATGTCTTGGAAAAAGAAATAAATCAAATCTCCTTTTGATTTGAGAGAGTAAGTTTTCTCTTAGTCTCAGACAAGACGATGCCAGTGTGCTTCA
Source organism: Aspidapion aeneum (assembly GCA_963576565.1). NCBI lineage: Eukaryota > Metazoa > Arthropoda > Insecta > Coleoptera > Brentidae > Aspidapion > Aspidapion aeneum. The sequence continues at coordinate 13,385,523 of OY755041.1, read as the reverse complement.
ACTTTCGAGTGCTCGAGCCAGATCGCTAGATGGCACCACACCTTAGAATTTACTCGTATTTAACGGATGCGAGTAACTCATATGTAGGAGTTGGTTTTGGTTAAAATTGGATTACCTAGGTATGCTGTTCTCCACTGATTACTTGAAACGTCTGGAGATGCTACCTTATGTAAGTTGGAAAACAACCAAAACCAACTCTTCCTTCTCTTTCTGACACTCGCGAGTTTAGCACACACACCTTTGTGTGAAGTATAAAATTCGTTTTGAATAATTTTTAATTCCAAGTAAAGATTTGTCTTGAAAAAAAATAATACAGATCTAGGTTTGCCTTAATTTGAAAAAGCTTTCTTTTACCCAAGTAATATTTCTTTATTTATAGCAGAAGCTAAAAGGTTGCCAGCGCCTTTCCTTAAAACCATTAGTTTCAATATTTGGTCGCTAGCACGTTCCCATTACCCTTATATACCCCTTAGACCTCCTAAATGGGACTCCCCAATTGGTGGTGGCAACCTATGTATTAAACTCACTATAAAACCATAAGAAATAAACTCCAGCTTCGCCCTCTAGCGGTTCCACCAGTATAGAACCTTTTAGAGCCTAAAGCTATTATGCCAGGTTCTAAAAGCAACTCAGAAACGTCCTCTATCCTATTATAAAACTAGATTTGGTAATTTGGTATCCTGGCGATTCTGTTGAATACCATAATACCTTTAGAGTAAAGAAGTTTTCCTATAAAAGCTATGGCGATATTTTAGATTCACAATGGCTATATAAAATAATTTAGGTCACAAAATTGCAAAAAATGTCAGAGTCCCAAAATTATTTTATCACGTAAAAATATACCGAGTTTGTCGTTTTGTTGATGATCAAATTGCCTGCCAGATTTATTTTTCTGATAAAATCGTATCTAAAAAGCTCTCAAAACAAGCGCGCCAGCTCAAGAATGATTTTTAATAGTTTTTTGATAACAAAATAACAAATACTTAAAATAAAAAAAAATCATTTACACTATTCACCATTAAAAAAGTCTGTTTGGTTTACATAAATCAAAATTAAAGTAAAATTATTGTTTAAAAACACTGCTAAAACGACTAGATAAATATTTTCTCTTTACAATATTTTCTAAATAAATTTCTATACGCCATTATGGTTTTATAGTGGTCACTTGGTTTTATTTGTTACTGTATCGCAACAAGGATTTTTGAGTGCCCTTATGAAACCAACAAAAAAGAACAATGTAAACATAGTCAACATAACCTCACTTAAATTTTTTGTATTTGTTTATAAAGTGATTAAAAGCGTATAATTCAACACTTATCGTGCAATTTCGACACAATCGAGAGGGCCAGTGTAAAGATATTCGTTGTGCCTGCAGATTGGAGGGCAACCTCTTATATTGGCCGTCTAAACAGGCCTTATCTAGGCCTGGGTGTCCTACCCAGGAGGACGGAAACTCAACAATTATTAATTATTGGGCTTTAAATAATCAATCTTGCAATAGGTAGGTACCAATCTGTACCTAGGTATATCTATTATTTTTACAAGAAATACCTAAAAAAATAAAAGACGAAAGTATTTACTTACTTCTGTTAGAAGGAAACAAGGTTTTATATGGCAGCCTATTTAAATAATATTTAATATACAGCTATGGGTAACTATATAAATACAAAAAAATTAAGTTTACCTTTATGCCTTCCTATAAAACCTTTTTAAAATGCCTAAAAGTAATGGCAAAAACCAAAAGTCTAAAGTTTATATTTACCACTCTTAAAAACCTTAAGGAAACTAGGTTCTATATGGCCGCCTATCTAATCATATTTACTTTTAAACTACTGGTAACTATAAAAACAAAAGGATATAAGATAACCTTTTAACTCTATTATAAAACACTTTTGTGATGACCTAAAGTAATGAAAAAAACTAAATGACCAAAGTTTATATTTATGTCTTTTTAAAAACTTTAGGTAAAATGGTTTTATAGGACCATCTTTATAAATCAGAAATCAATAAAACCAAAAGTATCTAAAAGGAACAGAAGGAATATCAGTTTTATTATACTCCCTTTATAAATCACTTTTTGGTTGTATAACACCCCTTTAGGTAATTGGCTATATAAATTACCTTTATGTAGCTAAATTGATCCTAAAACCCATAACAGCACCCTCTAAATAACCTAGGAACCAAATTGATAAAACCTTGAGTGGTAATAATGTTACTTGGGTACCCTATAAAAGGCTATTGTCTTGAAAGAAAACTACAGAAATGTTCATTATTCGATTTTAAGTCAAGGAAATTATTTGTTTTCGAATTAGAATCAAAAGTGTTTTGTTTTGAATAAGCAAAATTTTGCTTCCAGAGAAAACGGTGACTTAAATTAATTCAGTTTCAATTTATAATAAAACAATTTCTGTTTTCATTAAAATAAAGAGGCAAGACATTTTTTGAGCTAATTCAAGAAAATATTCTATTGGTGAATAGGAAAGCACAAGTTATTTTAATTCAAAGCAATTTGCTTTGATCTAAAGACAATTTTTTTTACCGTGTAGATTCCAACATGCCCATTGCCTTGCGGAACCCCAGAATAGAAGGGAAATTTTGAACATCAGAAAAGTCGAGGAATGTAGGGTTCCGCGGATGCCTTAAGAGTCTTGTTTATGTACAAGTCTTACCCATTTTCTCGCCGGACCGCGAAATAAATAAAACTTTTACGCATTAATAAAAAGCATTTTTCAGTTTCTTGCATTTGGCTTCAAATAAAAATGCCAGGTTATTTTGTTTTCTTTTTTCTAGTTCAACCACCTTGTATTATTTTGGAAAATTTCCAAGAAAAACCATGTGTTTTTTATAATTTATTATTTTGATTTTATGCTAAAAACAAGCTTTATCACCAGGGGCGTGCCAAACTTTTTTGTTGCACGATGCAAAGGAAAAAACCACTGCCCCTCATTTAAAAACAAATTTGTTGTGCTATTTTTTTCTGCACCCTGGCAACTAGAATTTGTTTTATTTACTTTAGGGATTGAAAGTGTATATTTAATTCCTCTTTGGAGGTACTAAAATGACACATTTTAATCCTTCGGAGATTAAAAGTAACAGTAAAAAGTATACGACACTCAAAACTTTGAAGGAGACCTACGCCATTTTCGCCTTAGGATTAAGTCTTTGGGTTTTCAATGTTCTATTCAATATAATGATTTCGCCAAAAGATTTTGAAATACTTCTAAAGCTTTCCCACTCACCCATTAATTCAGGGGCGCAAGTAGCCAAGCTATTTTGGGGAAGCTTGAGCACCAGGCTTAATAGCTAAAGAACGAGAAGAATACTACTACAGACTTAACACACTCTAAGATAAAGGAAATATAAAAAAAAAAATACTAGAAAAAATTCAATTGTGAGGCAGGCGAAAATTTTTAAAAAGTGAACTATTTTTTGGAAGAAATTGCCCCGCGGAAATTAGTTTTTATGATTCAGATTCTGATTCAAAAGTAGCTTTATTGTCATAGATACAGTGAACATTGACAAAGCCATGCTTATCTAATATATATATATATATATATATATATAGATATCCGCTGATCGTTGTGACATCCAGGCGTAAAAATTTTTGATATCTTGTGACATCCTTCGACGCCGTGACATCCAAATTCGGATGTCACAACGTTTTTCCATGTTTTTGGTACAGTCCTGATGGGGAGGGCCCGGGTGTACCTAAATTAAATGGATGTCATAGCATACCATGAGTCTGATGAAGAATACAGCAAAATTTTTAAAAAATTTTGACGCCAAAATTTCCGTGTATATTGGCGCGAGTATATTCAGGAATTGATCCAATTGATATTCATCACTCTGTGACATCCAATGTATATTTTCATCGTAATTGCACGCACTTGTAACATCCGTCAAAGCGACAACCTTGCATTATGCCTATTTTATTAATTAAATTTGGTTTATTTTTTATTTTGGGGCGGCTGTTGCTATGTGGTCCAGCGATGCACTTGACTTGCATCTTTGTAAAAATATTTTAAAATGTTAGCATAATAAATAATGTTAGCTAGCTTATTGGGAACATAAATATAAAATATAAATAAATATTCCTTTATGTACCTCAGAGCAAAAGTGAATTAACTAACGGACTTGGATAGGGACTTGATACTATTTGTGAATTGCTATCTCCGCCCTCCTTTTTACCACGTAGTTAAAGTCAGATGAGTAAAAAGAGCGCTAAATTTTAATCTAGCTACGTCAAAACGTACTGATTTATATAGTATATTTTTACCTCTATTCAGTGATTTTTTACAAAAACAAATCTGCTGAATTAAATTAGAATTATTATAAATCCATCAATACGTATATACCGGGTGGGCCAAAAAAAAACCGCACAATTTTTTTTCATTATAACTTTTGAACTATACCATCGATTTTAATGGGACAAACTGCGCTTGGCAGAGAATTAATCAAAGTTTTGACTAATTATAATTATTTGTCAGCGATCTCAAAATCCAAGATGGCGGACAATATTAAAATGTACCCTTTAAAGATGCTGGTTTATTCTTATGTTGCAAACACGTTTGAATTATTTTTTTAAATTAGTAGAAAAGCTGCGTTCTTGCCACGCACAAGGTATGAATCAGCAAAATCGGTTTGATGGTTGTAAAAAAAATATTTTTGTTTCAACCATTGTTTTGAAAATTATACGATTGCCTTGCCAATCATGTCTGCATTTATTTCCTTACAAATTTATTACTACTGAACCTTTGACTTTGATGAAATAAAAAACATCCTGGTGAAAATTGATTGTTTTTTAAAGATCATGATCAAAATTTATCGCCATCTTAAAATTTAAGATGGCGGACAGAATCATACTTGATTCTTAAAAATGGTGGGTTTATTCTTATTTTATGGAAATATTTTAGATTCTTTTTTTAATTTATAGAAAAGCACTTTTTTCCCGCGCACAACAAGGTAGAAATTAGCAAAATCGGTGTATTGGTTTCAAAAAATCTATTTCTGTTTTCGTCATTGTGTTACAGATTATACGATTGCATTGCCAACCCTGTCTGCATTCATTTCCTTATAAATCATTATTACCAAACCGATTTTAGTGAAATAAGAAAAAATATGGTGAGAATTGATTGTTCTTTCAAGGTTATAATCGAAATTTGCCGCCATCCTAAAAGTTAAGATGTTGGACAGAACCATACTTGATCCTTCAAAGAGGCACTTTTATTCTTATTTTTCGAAAATCTTTTAGTTTTTTTTATTAATTTATTGGAAAGTACTTTCTCCCGCTTAATAAAGTACAATTTAATAAAATCGGTGAAGTGGTTCTCACAAAATCTGATTTTGTACAATTGTTTTACCAGTTATGCGATTGCACTGCCAATTTCTGTCCGACATCTTAAATTCTAAGATGGCGGCAAATTTCGATTATAATCTTTAAAGAGCAATCAATTCTTACCACGATTTTTTATGTTTCACTAAAATTGGTAGAATTTATAAGAAAATTAAAACGGGATTGGCAATACAATCGTATAATCTCTAAAACAATGGTTGAAACAAAAATAGATATCTTGAGAACCACCACACTGATTTTAATAATTTTTACCTCGTTGTGTGGGGAAAAAGTAGTGCTTTTTCATAGATTATAAAAAATCTAAAACATTTTCGGAAAATAAGTATAAACACGCCATTTTAAAGAATCAAGAATAATTCTATCCGCCATCTTAAAATTTAAGTTGGCGATAACTTTGATCATGATCTTAAAAAAGCAATCAATTATCACCAGAATGTTGTTTGTTTCCACTAACATCGGTTCAGTAGTAATGAATTTATTAGTAAATAAATGCAGACATGATTGGCAAGCAATCGTATAATATGCAAAACAATGGTTGAACAAAAATATTTTTTTATAGAACCACTGAACCAATTTTGCTGAATCGTACCTTGTCGTGCCTGGCAAGAACGCAACTTTCAGACTAATTTAAAAAAATAATTAGAACATATTCGCAACACAAGAATAAACGAGCATCTTTGAAAGGTACATTTTAATTTCGTCCGTCATCTTGGATTTTGAGATGGCAGACAAAAAATGATAAATTAGTCAAAACTCTGATTAATTCTTTGGCAAGTGCAGTTTGTCCCATTAATATCGATTGTATAGTTCAAAAGTTATAATTAAAAAAATGTCCAGGTTTTTTTGGCCCACCCTGTAAAGGAAACGAGTTCAGAAACTGCTTAACCGATTTTATAGAACCCCCCCCCTAATTGCGCCTCTAATATATTTATTTATTTATTTCCAAGGAGTAGCACATATAAGAAAAATTCAGAAGAATAATTTAGGTACCTAAAAAAAAGTAACATGTGGGTTAGCCGATTTGGCAAAAAAATATAGATATAAAAGAAGAGAAAATGGGAATAAATTGCTAGACGGAATAATGAAAATCTTATATTTTTATTTTATATTATTTGCATAATAATTAAGGGCCTTAATTCTGCCAAAGTGGCGCCAGCGTCAGTAAATAAAACATATCCAGCTAGGTATAGAGCTACATAATTTATCAAAAATTCGCTAAACATAACCCAACAAACATTTAAAGTTGTAACGACGAAACCCCAACTAGAAAGAATTTCTTAAAAGTAACCGCAACGTACTCCCGCTGCGTCTCAGTATACCATACAGCGACGTTATAATTCCCTAAGTGGGGAACCAATTTCTGGTTATAACTACTTGGCCAAGTGTTTAAAGTCACTGTAGTAACAACTACACTACAACGTCGTAGCCAGGTATCTACTACGTCGTAGAGGCTGTTTTTTTTTCCGTAATGGCATAAAAGTTGCGATGTAGTTGCAAATAATAAAATCGTTTCTTTTTGGTAGAATTGTTACACAATATGGTGGACACAACAGTAAACAGACTCGCTTAGTTTTTTTGTTTGGTTATGGTTATAATATGTACTATATTATCCAAAAGTGTGAGAATTTACGAGCAGAGGATCAAAATTCGAGTGCGACGCAAAGTTTTTTGTATAACATGCATTATATATATTGCAAAAAACCGGTGCGCCCGTAAAATTGAGCCGTTTTCTGGTAGCTGATGGAATTTTTGTGTTGTGATTTTGGAGGTTATATTTTCATAATCGACAGTTAACTCCAACAAATGGTGCTTAAGAAGAGCATTTTTGGTAAGCTTCAACTAATTTGTTTCTAAAATAGTATAGCTCTTTAATATGAGCTCATAAAACGACAACAAAAATATTAAATTTTCTTTCTTAAATAAAAACATGGCGTCCCAAACTATATTCCCTGATAGTCGAAAAGGTTACTTGAAAGTGAGCCTAAGTTACGGCAACGTGTCACTTACGACTTTTATGTCGGCATTCCTTTTTAGTTCTAAATAACACACTCGAATTTCTACTCCTTCGTTGCAGAAACGTATTATTAACTAGCTTTCGCCACTAGAAAACGTCTACAGAGTGATAGGAACCACGCAATAAGTATAACTACTACCCTCAAGTTATTGGGGTGTCGCCACTTGTCATTTGCCGTTTCTGTCAACAACAACACCACTACTTATAGGTTATGTACGAGCGTGAATTTGTGGTAGGTTTTAAAACAAAAACAAGATAAATTAAATTCCATTAGAACAATAAATGAAGTGCCAATAAAAAGAGTTTTTTAAAATGTAACACAGCACAAGTTTAAGTTTATTCACTTCAAACCAAGCTTTAACAACAGCACAAATTTGAAGAAAACCAAAAAGAATTATTGACCCAAGCTCAACACATAAAATGAATCACAGTGAGACATGACACGTCAGCACAAGAGGCATAGATTTAAACCGCACAAGAGGGTTACGATGGCGCAGCACAAACCACGAACGACCGTAAAGACAGTGAATAGAACAACAACAAGTAGCGTAAAAGATTAAGGATGGAGATTAAGCATGGACCAGGGAATTCTTAAAATCCGGGTGCGGTACTCGTTACTTTGGATCAATATTTTGCATTTTGATTGTTTTGCAAAATGGTCAAGCAATGAGCTCGAAAAAATGGACTGCTCAAGGTAGTTAAAAAAATATTTGCAAAACTATTCCTAATATTCCCATATTATAAAAGGAGCCACAAAAAGTAGGGCTAAGAATGTGTGCGACAAAGATGCGACTTCAAAAAGTCTACGTTTTCAAAGTAGAAACAGGAAGGAGAGATTACTTTAAAAGATCGACATTAAAAAAAAGTCAAAGTAGTTGCGGCTTTAAAGTTGATCCACAAAGTTATTTTGTCTACATTATTACATCAGATGTTACTATGATGACACAAACTTTTGTGGTAAAAATTAAAGTTATAATGTAGTTGTCGGATACACTTGTTTGGGACTCCAATGAAGCTTAACTTTCTAGTGGTAATTAAGTAGGATATAAAAGTCAGGGCGACTACGAAATAATAATAAATGGTAGAGAAGACTATCAGAATCGACTATCAAGAAACAATCCTAAGAAGTAGTTTAGAGGGTCGTTTTTACGAAACATCTACTATTTCCTGATACTAAATAGTAGTTAGAACTAAAAAGTAACAAATTTTGGTTGGGATCACCACATTTCTACTATAAGAAAGTAGCAAAGCCTTTAGAACATGTAGCCGCTACTATAAATGTTTGTTGGGAAGTAAGTACCTAGTCCAGATTATCTAGATTTTTTTTTTAAATCTAGGTACTGTAGTCATAGATTTTACTGGAATATCGGCCATTTTTTGTGTACCGAGCAAAGTCGATTAGTAATCAGTTTCTATGTGACTATGCTTGGGGGTGCTTCGCACCTCCCTGTTTACGTCTTGGAGGTGCCCTAGCTAAGGACACTCATCGTAAAGGCAAGCTTTATAGGAAGCGAAGCTAACGTCAAGCTTTCTATTTTTTGGTTATTATTTTTGACATGTTTTTCTCGGTTTCGCATTGGCGGTTCTGTTTTATTTTGAAGATGTTGTTTTACACAGTATGAAGGTACCTAAACTATATATATTTAAGTAATTAAAAAGTTATGCTGCAAACTATCTTGAAACTGTATCATTATTAAATAGATCTTTAGACTGTGTTAAAACCACATTTTTAAAATAACAACGAGCCTCCAATGCGATACCGAGGAAAACATGTCAAAAAATTTAAAATCAGAGTTAGGCTTCGCTACCTGTAAAGCTTGCTTGACGATGAGTGACCTTAGCCCTAGCCCCTTACTACCCCCGTAGTGGTAGGTATTCTATATTTGCAAACGGCCGGTCCGCAATCGGCCAGCCCTGGGCTGAGTTGAGTATGTATACTTCGATTTAAATTCGTCTCTCTGTGACATCCACACTTACATAATTATGTTTTCGTTTTATTTGTGACCCCGCGTAGAAATCGAGCAAAAGCTGTTCCGGCAAAGTGTTTTTTTGTTTGTAATCAAAGTTTATTGAATGTAAAGGTAAGTAGATCTGAGGACACGGCAGTGCCCCGCCAAGTTCGCGCGCCGTAACCATCTTTTCTTAAAACATTTCAGCCGATATTTGACATACCTAAAACTCTACTTCGGAATGAGCTACGAATCTCAAACTGCACAGTCGTAGATCTCCATGGAGTTAACAACCCCTCCAAGTTTCATGGAATTCCATAAAGTAGTAAAGTAGTTACGAAATTTCAAAAAACGTCGAAATTGCCACTCACTGACACACAGACATGCTACAAAGCTAAAATGTGGCAGACTGTTAGAAATTATGACCAAACCCCTGGAAAAAATCATAAAACCCCAAAATTTTAATTTACTCCCCTCTCATATAGGTACATTTAAAGTTATGTAAAAGTAGCATCGCCCACTTACAGAAATGCTAGAGAGTTGAGCTTTGGCAGACTGATAGGACCTATGATGAAACTATAGGAGAAAATCAAAAAACCCCAAAATTTTAATTTACTCTCCTTCCCTATACATTTAAAGTTATGAAAAGTAGCATAGCTCACTTCCAGAAATGCTAGAGAGTTGAGCTTTGGCAGACTGATAGGAACTATGATAAAACTATAGGAAAAAATTAAAACACCCCAAAATTCTAATTTACTTTCCGCCCCTATAAATGTAAAGTTAAGTAAAAGTAACATTGCCTACTTCCAGACATGCTAGCTGAGCTTTGGAAGACCGATAGTAACTATGATAAAGTTATAGAAAAAAATTAAAACAACCCAAAATTCTAATTTACTTCCTTTTCCTATAAATGTAAAATTATGTAAAAGTAACACTGCCCACTTCCAGAAACGCTAGAGAGCTGAACTTTTTAAGACTGACAGACAATATTATAAAACTATATGAAAAAATTAAAAAAGTCCAATATTTTCATTTACTCTCCTCCCCTATAAATGTAAAGTTATGTAAAAGTAAGATTACCCACTTCCAGAAACGCTAGAGAGCTGAGCATTGGAAGACTGATAGGAACTATGATAAAACTATAGGACAAAATTTAAAAACACGACAATTTTAATTTATTTCCCTCCCCTATACCTGTAAAAGTAACATTGTGCACTTTCAGAAACGCTAGACAGCTGAGCTTTGGAAGGCTGATGGGAACTACGATAAAACCATGGAAAAAAATTAAAAAACCTCAAAAATTTAAGTAAGGCATTGCAAAAATTTTGAACAATATTCCGCATATTTTACTACTTTAAAAATTAAGTATTATCCAATTCCTTTAAAAAAGAAGTGAAATCATAATAAAAACATTTCATGGGAAAAAAAGCCAAGTAGGCGAAAATGGCATTCCGTAAAAAGAATTGAGATAAAAGTAAAGCCAAGTTCTCCAATACAAATTTCAAAATGAAAGGTTCAGACAGACAAACAGACGGCGCAACAAAAAAGTTTCAAAATCATCTGAAACGCAATGATATATAAGCTCACACTACTATAGTATAGTAGTCGTGTGAGCTAAAATCGTTGGGCGCTTTGTGCCATATTTTCTATGTATATCGAGAGCCCGGCGTTTTTTTCACAATAATACTAGTATTTTTCGTTCATTATTGTTTTCAACTAATATTAAGAATTATTTTTAACTGTTTAGTTTGAAGCGTGTTTTTTAGTTTTTTTAACTATATTTATTTTAGCTCACACATATACTATACTATAGTAGTGTGAGCTATGGTGATCCTAATTTTTTCGAGAAAAAAAAAAGTTGCTCCGATTTCAAAATTTTTTATATATCTTTGCGTTTCAGAAGATTTTGAAACTTTTTTGTCGCGCCGTCTGTCTGTCTGTCTGTCTGTATGTCTGTCTGTCTGTCTGTCTGTCTGTCTGTCTGTCTGTCTGTCTGTCTGTCTGTCTGTATGTCTGTCTGTAACGACCAACGCGCATAACTCAAAAACCGCTTGCCCGATTTTGATGAAATTTGGTATCTAGGCGGGGTCCTGGGTCGAGATGGTCCCATTTAAAAATGAACAAAATCCACTGAACACAAACCAAGTAAAAGGGTGGGGGTAGATTTCAAAAATTAGAGTTTATGTAAATATATGGCGTGTGTGATATCAAACGAAAGGTAATTGAGTCTGGAGTTAAACAAAATAGATTTTAGTTTTAAAAAAAGGGTGGGGGTAAATTTCAAAAATTAGAGTTTACGTGAAAATATGGCGTGTGTGATATCAAACGAAAGGTAATTGAGTCCGGAGTTAAACAAAATACATTTTAGTTTTTGTTTTTTTTAGGGGTGGGGGTAGATTTAAAAAATTTGAGTTTGAGTCAAAACATGGCTTGTGGGGTATCACACGAAATGTAATTTAGTCTGGAGTTGAATAAAATATATTTCAGTTTTTGGTTATAATAGCTCACACGTACACTATAACTATAGTAGCTAGTGTGAGCTTAGAGGCCCATATATTGGCAGAGTTTTTTAGGGGTGGGGGTAGATTTAAAAAATTTGAGTTTAAGTCAAAACATGGCTTGTGGGGTATCACACGAAATGTAATTTAGTTTGGAGTTGAATAAAATATATTTCAGTTTTTAGTTATATTAGCTCACACGTACACTATAACTATAGTAGCTAGTGTGAGCTTAGAGGCCCATATATTGGGAGAGTTTTTTACTTTTTAGTTTAATGTGCTGTGAAATCGTGTTTTTTAATTAACTATTAAGTTAAAAAATTTCAAGATAAAAGTCAGAAAAGCCATTTCGATATAGTAAGCCGATTTTAATGTGCAGCTACAGGTTTTTCAAAAGTCCGAACAACCGAACCGAACCGGATAAACATACATACAAACAAACAAATGTCACAAAATATTTCTAAGTTATCTTAAAAAAAAATCCGTCAAACATAATACCTTTCCTAGCTTTTGCTGTACGAACTAGGAAAGTAAAAATTGGGACTGATAAAAACTGGTCCAAAAAGATAATGGGAGTTACATACAAAAACGGACAACTTTTATCTAATTTCACCTACAAACTGTGAATAGAGGGTACAATAATTTATAATAGGCTCATTATTTTTCAACTAAATTTAACTGAAGTTAAGTTGAATAGAAAAGGAATTTTTAAATCTAGTCAGATAAAATTTAATCTGACGAGTTTTTTTAACGTCAAATTGCCCGATTTAAATGAAATTTGGTACCTAGGCTGGGTCTTGGGTCGAGATAGTCCCATTTAAAAATGAACAAGATCCACCTAACGCAAGCCAAATAAAAGGGTGGGGGTAGATTTTAAAAATTGGAGTTTATGTGAAAATATGGCGTGTGTGATATCGAACGAAAGGTAATTGAGTCTGCAGTTAAACAAAATACATTTTAGTTTATTTTAAAAAAAGGGTGGGGGTAAATGTCAAAAATTCCTAAGGAAAATATGGCTTGTGTGGTATTAAACGAAAGGTTATTGAGTCTGGAGTTAAACAAATACATTTAAGTTAAAAAAAAGGTAGGGGTAAATTTAAAAAATTAGAGTTTAGGTCAAAACATGGTTTGTGTGGTATCAAACGAAAGGTATTTGAGTCTGTAGTTGAATAAAATATATTACAGTTTTTAGTTATACTGTCATAAATAAGTTTAAATTCGGATCATTTTACTAGAGCAATAACCAATATTGCTGCGCTTGCACTAATTTCGTCTATAAAAGCCGATGCTGGATAATAGACCGGCATCACTATAGCAAGTGATCAACCCAGTACACCACTGAAATACGTGATCCCTACGAACCCAGTACACCACTGAAATAATGTGGTCCCTACTTAACATAACTAAGTAAAACCTCACTATGGTGGTTACGCTTTATGGCCCATAAGGCCAACTCTCTACGGCCTATAAGGTCTATTTCTTATGGCCCCTAGGTCAGCTCTCTCCAGCCAGCATCCCCCTTTTTACATTATTTAATTATTTATAGCAATAACCTCTATTCCTGTTAATCTGTTTTCTTATATAAAATACATGTATAAATGTGGATTCTTTATACTTAATTTTCATATTCCCCTAAATCCCTCAGTGGGCACTAAATAACAAACCTGTGACATATATGGTAGAGATACCACTTGTCACAAATATAGTCGTGACAATATTAGCTTACACGTACACTATAATTAAAGTACCTAGTGTGAGCGTAGGTGCCCATATATTAGCAGAGTATTTTTTTTAGTCCTTGCCGTATATTCATCTTGTAAGCCTATTATGACATCAATAACGTGCTTGTATATTTTATTTGTTATTTTCTTCCCCGTGACATCCAGTGTATATTTTTCTTTTTTGCATACAAATACCTGTAACATATTTGCACACATTTGTGACATCCCTAACGTCTTTGTATATTTTATTTGTTATTTGTTTCCTCGTGACATCCAGTGTATATTTTTTATTTTTATAGAGGTGCTTGTTACATCCGTTATTTTATTAAACATTGGCAACATTGCTGGATGTCACAAGTTAACACAAATATTTAGGGATGTTACAACGTCAAAATTTTTTGTATATACAATGGACGCCACAAAGATATGAAAAATTTTATTTCTAAATTTGTGAGTTTATACAAATATTTTTATGGAATTAAAAATAAAATATTTTTTATTACATTTCATATTTTTTATTTTTGGATAACACCAGGTTTTAAAGTGGATGTCACAAAAACCGACTTTTTGCTGGATGTCACAAGATACAACGGTCGAGTATATATATATATATATATATATATATATATATATATATATATATATATATATATATATATATATACATATATATATATATATATATATATATATATATATATATATATATATATATGATATATGTATAAAAATAAATAGCAAATGTCTTAAAAAAACAATAAATAGTAAAAAAAAAATATATACTTAAATTCAAAAAAAAGTTTGTGCCTAGTTGACCCGCGAGTGGTGACCCATGAATAATAAACGATATATAGAGATTGGTGGTGACATACGGTGTGTATAATTTTTTTGTTTTATAATGCCAGTTTGCTTGATGACTAATAAAATAGCCGAATTTTCCAACACTTGTCCTCATATAATTACATAAACAAATTGTAACTAGGATACCTTTTTGGCATGCACGTCATAAATAAATAACAAAAACCATACACCCACTCAGTGACCCCGCTAGATCTAATTCCGTTTTGCATGCCTTTGCGGTAGCACGTTACGCTCGGCGGTCTTAATCAATCAGTGAAACAAGTACAGACATAAATATCATAAAGGTCAAGTAATTCATACATAAAAATAAAATTTGGCTAAAATACACACACAGTCAAATTGTAAAATATTGTTAAAATGCAATAAAATAAGACCAAAAAGACGCGTGGTAAGTTTAAAATTTGTTTACAATACATACAGTTAAAACATTGAAAATATTGTCAAAGTGCAATAAAATATAACTAAAAAGATGCATAATTCATTCATGTATAATGAATTAAATTTCTGAAAAGTTAAGTTTTTATATATTTGCAATACAATAAAAACTACTGGAAAACTGAAAACACTTGCGCAGCAGGCAAAAATTGGAAATTTTCCCCGATTATGTAAAGTCAGTTCGCCCCTGATAAATTATGCTCATTTCATTTGTGGAGGCCAATTTAAACTCGAGGATGCGCCCCTGTATTACCTGTTATGATATGACACTACCAAGTATACCGGGTGAGCCAAAAAAAACTTTTTTTTTCATTATCACTTTTGAACTATACCATCGATTTTAATCAGATGTCCAAGATGGCGGGCGAAATTAAATTGTACCCTTCAAAAATGCTCGTTTATTCTTGTGTTGCGAACATGGTTCAATTATTTTTTTTAAATTATTAAAAAAGCTGCGTTCTTGCCACCCATAACGAGGTATGAATAAGCAAAATCGGTTCGGTGGTTCTAAAAAAATTTTTTGTTTTAACCATTGTTTTGAATATTATACGATGGCCATGCCAATCATGTCTGCATTTATTTCCTTATAAATTCATTACTACTAAACCGATTTTGATGAAATAAAAACATTCTGGTGAGAATTGATTACTTGCTTTTTAAAGATCATGATCAAAATTTATCGCCATGTTAAAATTGAAGATGGCGAATCATACTTAATTCTTCAAAATGACGTGTTTATTCTTATTTTCTGAAAATGTTTTAGTTTTTTTTTTTAATTTATAGACAAGCACTTTTCCCCGCACAACGAGGTACATATTAGTGGCCGCAAATTTTGATCTTAATCTTTAAAGAGCAATCAATTCTCACCACGATTTTTTTTATTTCACTAACATTTAACGGTTTAGTAATAACGAATTTAAAAAGAAATTAATGCAGACAGGATTGGCCACGCAATCGTATAATCTGTAAAATAATGGTTGAAACAAAAATAGATTTTTTAAGAACCACCACACCGATTTGACTAATTTGTACCTCGTTGTGTGGCGGAAAACTAGTGCTTTTCGATAAATTTGAAAAAAACAAAAATTTTTTTGTACAATAATCAATTATGATTCTGTTTGCCATCTTAAATTTTAAGATGGCGATAAACTTTGAACATGATCTTTAAAAAGCAATCAATTCTAACCAGGATATTTTTATTTCATTAAAATCGGTTCAGTAGTAATGAATTTATTTAATAAATGTAGACATGATTGGCAAGGCAATCGAATAATATGCAAAACAATGGTTGACACAAAAATATTTTTTTTAGAACCACTGAACCGATTTTGCTGATTTGTACCTTGTTGGGCGTGGCAAATACGCAGCTGTTTTACTAATTTAAAAAAAATAATTAAGATATGTTCGCAACATAAAAATAAACAAGCATCTTTGAAGGGTACAGTTTCATTTCGTCCGTCATCTTGAATTTTGCGATGGCGGACAAAAAAATACATTTAGTCAAAACTCACAGTTGTCTTATTAAAATATTATATAGTTCAAAAGTTATAATGAAAAAAAATTGTCCAGTTTTTTTCGGCCCACCCGGTACTTAACAATCAAATTTTATTTGCAAACAACGCAAAGTTTGATTGTACTTAAGTAAACATCAGTCTTTAAATATACTAAAAATATAAATTCTGCACCTTCAAATAAGGTTTAGCAAAAAAGTTGCATTTTCCCAGTTACCCGACACTGTCGGGTAATTGAAAACAGAAGGCGGATAATAAAGTACGATAAAAAATAGTAACAAAACTAAAAATAAATACCATCAGAACGACAACTTACAACCCAAAAATAGAAATAAGTAAAAACACTATCAATTTTTTTCAAGGAACTGTTCAGAAGCACAGATTAGTGTAGTTATTAGGCTTGTCTACACCACTATACATAGTTATAGTTCCGTCTTCCAGAATTGATGTCGCGAAGCCATTTTGTTTTTTTTTCAAATTCACCGCAAATCATACATGACTCCTCATGATTATCTTCCACTGAAACATTTTCAGGATTGATATTACCATTAATTTTATTGTAGGGTAATTGGGAACATTCTAACGGGTTATCATACAGGAACAAGTGTTCTTAAAAAGTATTTAAAGATAGTTACATTTGTCTGCATACCTGATCTTACGCACAACAAACATTACATCACAGCTGCTGTAAACAAAAATTGGTTCATACGGGCTTGAATTTCGAGTAAAGCCAAACTGCTTGCGCTCTGTTAGCAGTTTTGCACATGGCCAAATACGGTTGCGGCTCGTGACGTTATAAATTGCGGGCAGAACTTTATATTGCATGGAAAAGGAGGTTAAAAAACTTACCAAACAATTTTATTTTAGCATCTTACAAACAAGCAGATACTTGGTGTAGTTTACTGGTTTATAAATAAAGTCAATTAGCCCTTCTTTTACATGCGCGAAGTGCTGGGATTACCACCAGTTTCAGACTCATCATGGCCCCATAGAGCAACCTCAAAAATCCCACAGAATTTGAAAGTCTATTAACCTACTAAGTATGTCTATTTTTTGCCACATTTTCATTATATTCGGTATTGTTTTGCCTACAGGCACTATTCAATTGGCACCTAATATCAGTCTTTCCTAGCATAGAAAATTCTATGTGGTTATTTAAATAAGTAACAGTTACTTTGTGTCTTTAACTTTTCACTAAAGTGCTTGATATCACACATTCCCTTTGCCACCCACGCCGGATCACTTCGTGGATTGTTCATAATAAGACATGTAAAGCAAAAAAAAGCATTTCGTTTTTCACAACCGCACAACCAGTTTTCAGCATCGTATAATTTTTTATTACTTGCACTAAAATTTTGGTTAATTTTTAGGATTTTTAGGTCCGGTCTATGTGGCCCTAAAGATTTTATTTGTAATCAAAGTTCATATGTCAACCTATTTAAATTTGCACAGTTAATTATATAGTCGACGGTATTTATTTCCACTTTAAAAACAAACAATGGTCACTCGACCGGCAAGGCTTTTAACTACTGACCTACCCCAAATCACAACAGACTCATACGTCTTCACTAAGGATAGAACCGGCAACACGTAGGAAGGATAACGAACATTTTCGCACGATGAATATTGCCGACGTCAACTAAAACACAGCCTCCTACCGCCTCCGCGCGAGAAGAGCCACCCATACACTGCTGAAAAACGGGTCAAATTGAAATCTTGTTCCGCGTGGTGCTGCCGGCTTGTAATTATTTACGCTAAAAAAGTTTACCCAATTAATCGCCTTTTGTTACTCACAGACTAAAAAAAAGAACTAGACATGTCAAAAGGGAAGATTTAACTTTTTTTAAATAAATCAATTAAAAATACTGTTTGTTAACTAGTTTTGGGAGGACACTGCCAAGGCATCTTTTTAGACTATATTGTGTATCCATTTGGATACGCAAGCCTTCAGATTGGATACCCAGTAAACAGGAATTGGATACCCACTTTTGGACCTTCGCCTTTTAAAAATATAATTATAATTTGATACCTAAAATAGAGGGTGTAATTTTAATTAGTAACCAATCTGTAAGAAATGGTGCGGTAGGTCCAAAGTAGACAAAAAGTTAAAATAACTTTTGGCCAAGTTATAGCATTTGTAGAATTTTTAAAATGACTATTATTTGAACAACATTAAATAAATTTAATACTATTTAAAAATATTCTATGGCTTTCTTTCCAAGAAAATATAGATAGGTTAAGGATACAGTGTGGCCAAATAATTTTTGGAATAGGTATTTTTTCAATTCTTTTAAGAATTGATATTTTTATGAGCTATTAAATTTAATTTAATTGAATTTACACAAAAAAAATTTTAATATATTTTTGTATATGTCTAAAGGCCTCTTAATAAAAACATAAAATATTGGTACTACATTTTACAGATTGTTTAAAGTTTGTTAAAAAAAACAGATTTTTGATAACAATTTTGAGTATTTCTATTTAATTAAAATAATTTTA
This sequence comes from Aspidapion aeneum, assembly GCA_963576565.1. NCBI lineage: Eukaryota > Metazoa > Arthropoda > Insecta > Coleoptera > Brentidae > Aspidapion > Aspidapion aeneum. Next base: position 13,366,682 of record OY755041.1, on the reverse strand, counting down.
CCATTTAATTATTACCCCTATTATCATATTTCAAAAAATCTCGATTTTCTGTTGTAATTTTTAAGAAAGTTAAAGTTAAGTTAAAGTTAAAGGAAGTTAATAACAAAAATCAAAAATTAAAATAAAAGCGTTAAGTTTGGCACCCTTTATCTAAAAAACAAAGAGTTTGATGCAAAATGTAATAAGAAAAAAATCCTTATTTTGATTTTTTTACCACAGATTAAAGTTGGCTGTTATGATACCATGATATTAGAGCAAAAGAAAAAAAAAGAAATATTCAATATATATATTTATTGTGTCAAAAAATACTAATTATGTAAAGTAAGCATTGATTTCGCTACTTGAAGTTAATGAAAGTAAGTAACTTTATGTTAAAGTTTGTATCTTATGGTAAGAATTTCTAGATACAGTGTACTCCGGTTATAACGTACCTGGGTTATAACGTACTTTCGGTTATTACGTACATGTTTCATTGGTCCGGCCATAAAACTTTTCTTTTTAATTGTGTTGCTTATAACGTACGTCCGCTTATAAAGTACATATTTTCTGATCCCTTGAGGGTACGTTATAACCGGAGTACACTGTATTTGAAAGTATCAAATTGGAGTGAAAAAACCGGGTGGGCAAAAAACCTAACAAAATGTTTTTCGTTATAACTTTCCAACTAAAGCACCGATATTACCAAAGCAAACAGTAGTTTGCAGGGAATTGATCGGACATTTGTGTAAAAGTATATTTTTGTCCATTATCTTAAAATCCAAGATAGCAGCCAGAATCAAACTTGATCCTTGAAAGAGGCTCGTTTATTCTTGTGTTATGGAAATTTTCGATATTTTTTTGTTTGTAGAAAAACTCTATCTTTGCTACGCACTACGAGATATAAATCGTTTAAATCAGTTTAGGTCCCTAAAAATTAATTTTGCTTCAGCTATATTGTTTTACAGGTTAACGATCCTGTCTGCTTTTAAAAGATCACAATAAAAAACTTTACTTTCTAAAAACGGTCGTTTATTTTTCGACCCTTTTTTGAATTTATTTAAAATTTGTCACAAATTTTACTCAATTTTTAAAAAAAAATTGCCATAAATCTCCTTTAATACTAAATTTCACACTTCAGACCTATCAAAAACCGCTAATAAAAATAGTTTGATGTTTTCTGCCACTTTGCCCTTCCCCCTGAAAATCCTGGATCCGCTACTGCAAGGTACTAATCATAAAAAAATTAATCCTCGCAACAAAGAAGCGATCCTTCATAGAAGGACACATTTGAGTTTATTCCAACATTTTGTTAAAAAATGTCGGAAAATTTCAATAGTTTTGTTCAAAGAGCAATCGAGTATCACCATAATTCTTCTTTTCTTTTCATTGAAATCGGTGAATTTACAAGCAAATTATTGCAGAGAAAAATTAAAATAACAGTTGCTATAATAATTATTATTTAAAAAACCACTAAACCGATTTTATAGAAGATTAGGATTTATTTTTCGGGAACCACTAAACCGATTTTAATGATTCGTAACTAGTTAAAATTAATGTTTCGGAATCCACTAAACAGATTTTAATGAATTAATGATTCGTAACTAGTTGCAAGAGGGTGACGAAAACAGAGCATTTTTAAGAATTCCAAAAAAAGGGCATTGATTCTGTCTACCACCTTGGATTAATTTAAAAAAATATATTTCGACTCGAAAGCCTAATTAATTTTCTGCAAAGTTTGGTCTGTTCCATTAACGATCTTATTGGTAGTATAGTTCAAAAGTCATAACAAAAAACATTTTGTCCGTGTTTTTTACCCGTTAGATAATAGTACCGGGTTTAACTACAGTTTCTTTTCATTTTGATTAGTTAGACAAACACACACTATAATTGTGGCCTTAAAAAAAGTTAAAAAATAATTTGGGCGCCAATTTGTGGCCTATTAAAATGCGTTGTGTGACAATTTGCCAACTTGTGACACAACAAAACCATTGAATAATTAAACAAATATCTGGAAGCAGGACTGTATTTTCCAGCTAGGTAAAACATTGATATGCCCGGTAACTTTTATACAGTGGAGAAGGGGGGGTTCAGAAATAAGAAAATTTTAAGTGCGCCACATTATTTAATACCAATGTTTTACAAAGAAGATCTTAAATAAAATACAGTTCAACCCAAACGTTGTAGCCAAACAATGAAATTCTATACTTCCGAGGCTTCCAGAATATTTGTGTAATTAAAAAGCCAAAAAAAAAAAAAATAAACAGAATAAAACTCTAAAAGATTGAATTAAGATGACAAAACTAGAAGCACTTTACAGGTAGATGGAGTCCTTTAACAGGCCATAGTGTACCTACATCTGAGTCAGTAGTGTGAGACTCAGTTGTATAAATGATTGAAAAAAAATAAATATACTTCCGAAATTATTCTGTCATAGGGGAGATCTGGACCAAATATCCGCTGTCATCATTCTACGCTAGGTCGAATGAGACAGACAGCAACCCAGTCCGAGATCTACCCCATGAGGTAAAACAGTGTAAAGAAACCGCTAAAACATATAACCTCATCTCTCTTTTGTCTCCGCAAAGTTGGTCATCGGGCTGTACAAATAATACAGAAATTTAGTTCATCTTGTATATTTTGATTGTAAAACCTGAGAAAAATACTTTCACAAACAAGTCAGGGCCAAAATAGCAAGGCACTTTAAATAGGGCCAAAATAGCAAGGCACTTTAAATTTGACAGTAAAATTATCTTAAATAAATTAAATGAAGGAAACAAGTCAATGTAGTAAATATGCCGCAAAACTATGGTTATGACGTCATACCTTATCTTGCGTTTACAAGAGGTGTTAAATTATACTGTAAAAATTATATTGGAAAGATTATGTCTAAATTATATTGTGAAAATTATATATGAAAAAAAATTATAGTTAAGGCTTGCTCCTACCTTGCTCCTTGATTATTTTATATATAAATGTGTGTTCTTGTTTGTAAACCTGGAGTTGTCCAGACACCTCCTCACTGCTACTGCTGCTCCTGGTTTGCCCGCGCCTCCCCTACTGCCGCTTAGCACATCACACTAGGGCAGCACATGGTCTCAAGTGTTGATGGTTCCTTGCCCCGAGCGTAAAACCCTGTGGAAAATGAAATGTTTCAGTTTCCTGGTGAACCCCATGTCGACTCAATAAAATACAGCAGATTTAAACAGATGAACTAAAACAACCCTACGTACCTTTCCCAGGGTTAGAACTGGCTCGTCCGGCTTCCCACCAGCGTCCAGCACCGCTGCCGATGGAATGGACAGGGCTGTAGACAAAGGAGAAAAACAATATATAGTTTTTATCCAACACGTGGTTAAAAGAAAAATATAAAAACGCCAAAAATTCCCCACGTCTTTTGTCAAAAAAAAATACATTTCACACGAAAAATAATTACAATTTGGGAGGCAATTATTATCTTGAAGAGTCCTCAAATAATAAAAAAAAATGAAAAAATAAAATCGAACTTACCAATGCTCTTTCCGTGCAAATGGCGTAGGCCGACTTAAATCCCTCTATGTAGAGGATATGAGCCGTCCACGAGATACGCCTCACGACGGACTCACTCTTTACAGTCTCTGGGACAGAACCTGCAGTTTTTGCAGTGCCACTACACAAAAACAATGGCGATCCCAGAAACTGTTGTCGACCCAGCCAAAATTTGTTAGCAAAGAGAGACAAAGCACTTCGTCGAGAATACCAGAATAATGAATTGGCCGGAAACCGTTTTGTAAATTTGGTGGGGAGTGGGGACGGTAAAACGCAATAGTACCAACCTAATCTTCCCGGTTAAATTCAAATAAAGGATGCAAACCTATTTATAAAAAACTTTTTCGCCAAAAATAAATCTCTACCTTCAGTGGCAAGACTGGAAGAAAAAACCCGCTAACCAATGAGGACATACAGCAATAGTTCTATACAGGTATATAGGGGGCAGCACCGACCAAGGGGATAGGAAGTACGTAAAACGCACCTTGAGGTGTTGTCGGATCTATTTCCACGGTTGAAATTTTTATAACAAGGACGTCGAGACACCCTCCATACATTTGACCGAACATTTGCCTACCGGACCCCCACCAACATATCAAGTAGAAGAAGAATAACCCGACGGACTAGAAGAAGCTCAGCATTGAAACCATCAACTGTAAAATCAATTACTGGAGATCAGGGCATGCAGCAAACCCAGGAATATTCGAACACTCAACTAATTCCCATATGAGTAAAGCTATACTAAGTGTAGAATTTAGTTGTATTTTAGCTACAGTTTTAGTCACAAGTTTCCTTTGCTCTTTATATATGTTTTCTCTAAGATTCATATGGTTTGACGCCATTCTTGTAAAACATTTCTACTGTAATAAAGTTGTTTCTGAACCTGAACCCAAAAATACACACTGAACTACTGCTAAGAAGCTCGGCACAAGAGTGTTCAGATGTTAACTCACACGATTTCGTTTATTCTTTTAGTCTTGGTTTTTATCCCTCGTTTATCTCCCATTTACAAAAGTGCATAACTCGTATTTATTTTATCCTTTCCCTATCAAATTAATAAAGATATGAAAGTGGCGGAGCCTCGGTTGTTCCTGGTCGACCCAAATATGTTTTTGTACTATCAAAACTAGTTAATCCGTGAAGGATATGAGGTTCGGATTGTCCCAATATCCTCGAAATAAACGTAAGGGAATGAAATGTTCATCTAAATGTTTCCTTCCTGTTACTGAAACCATTTGTGATGCGGCAACGCCGCCATTCCCCAGCATAACAGCTGTTTAACTTTATGAGCGTCAAGAGAATCACAAAATTCCACAGATAAAAACAAAACAATCAAAATTTTTATGTGATTTTCCCGAAGCCTGTGATCTTAAATTCCAATTACGATGTCCAGATAATGCGATGTGCGTAGTGTCCACAGTAATTCGATGGAATGCCTCCTTTTAAGGTAACTTCCTAGACCCTATGTAACCTCCAAACCTAGCTCTATAAAATACCCTTACTTTGTGTACAGAAAGACGAATCAAAGAGCCTTGATTATTTACCTAAATAAACAAATATGTAACGTTGTCTTAAACGTAAAAATGACACGTTACATAATACTCCAAAAACTTTTTCAAGACTAATGTTTATCTAGTTTTGGGTTAAATCGGGCGGGGCACACCAAACGGCGCGGCGGCGGGCCTTTTCAGAAAATTAGATACGCAGTAAAAAATCACTAAAAGATGCTCTGACCGCCACTACACTGGTGAAATATGTAAAATACACATGCATTCCCAAAGATGCTTCTGATGGTTTAAATTGCGTGTACCCCATTATACGCTGTTCCTGATTACCCCTCGCTCCCCTATATACAAGGTTACAAATTAAAAAGGATCCACCTGGATTTTCTCGAAAATTATCAGGAAATTCAAAAAACGCCGAAACACGTCGATTTTGTTTGTAAGGGGGACACTTTTTGGCTATCTTGAAATTTTCTTAGCACGAACCCCCTTCGAGGGGTATACTTTACCCCTATATTTTGAATAGGGAAAGTCGGTCTAGTGATACCTTGTGTTCTAATTTCCTGATAATTTTCGTTCGTATTTAAAATTTGTTAAACAACTAAAAGTGTTTAAAATGTTATATCAAAACATAATTTAAATTATTTTAAAGTAAGAACACTTTATTTTATTGAAGTGTAAACTTCTTTAGGCGCGTTTAGCAGTTTTTGTGGGTAGTGAATTGAACTGAGCCGTCAGGCTCGGCTATGTAACGCTCATTTGGTTAAACTCGGCTCGAGTCGACTAACTGTGAGAAACATTCAGCGAGCGATATGATGATGCATATGAAGGCCAGTACACAGAAGAGTTCGGTTCGGTCCGCTTTGCAGAATATGTTATGGGCAAATATTATTAATTTCGCCTTCTTGAAGTTACACTTCTGCCGTGTGGTCTTAAACACACACAATAATTTTTTATTTTTAAGAAAACTTTTTTTGGCAAGCCTATGCTGTTTGTTATTATAATTGACTGTACAGTGTAAATAGGTATTTAAATAAATTCAGCATTATGCCTGTCATTAATATTTGCATATTTCAAAATAATATACATAAATATATATTTACAGTGGAATATTAACACAATAGGATTTTAATCCTTATCAATGTATGTATTTAATATAATTGACGGGTCGATAATACCTAACGAATTGGTATTTTTAGATCGGATAGGTAATTAACATTAACATTTTGTACTTGTTTGTTTTAAAAACAAAAACAATTTTAGTTTTGTAAATTTAATATATGCATATTGAAAATAAGTATGATTTAATTTATTCTTAATTATTTATTAAAATATCTCCGTGATTATTTTCTTTTAAATTAATATTTATTTTTAAGTGAGCTATCTTTGATTATTTTATATTTTTTATTAATATTTCATTAATATATTTTTATTTAACTTTATCCAAAAATTCTTTAAAACATTTCTCCGCTAAAGACCAAGGAGCATTGGAGAAAACACACAACTCTGTAGAATTTTATAAAAAAAATCTATGTGTATGCTTCTTTTACTTACAAAAATCTTCTGCTTTTAAATACAAAAAATTTACGAGCCTATACATTTTTGGTGATTTATTCATTTCAAAGCAATAAAAAAGGCAAAAATTTGGCAATTTACATCATAACTAGCCTCTGGATCGTTTCTAAATCTAAATTGCATTTTATTAATATTTCGAACCCAAATATATCCGTTTCTCCGTGTAGGTCTACCTAATTTTAAGAACTGCCTTCTATAAAAATAAATCTTCTGAAATATTTTCGTAATACAACTACTAAAAATCTACAAGATCTTTATTACTATTATTAGAAAGACAGAACGCAGTATACCAAAACTATGTACCTTAGTTGAAAATTAAGAAAACAATAGAATATTATAATATGACAAAGAATACAAATGTCGTGAAAAATATGACTACTGATAAAATAATAGATAAAATGTCACAAGCATTTGGATGAACAAAATGCATTTGTAAAAATTAAAATTTGGTTTTATAGAAGCAAGAACATAAATTGAAAAACTAAAAATAAAAGTGCTGCTTCTTTTTTTAAAATTTTAATATTTTTGTCTCTACTACTGCAGAATATAAGAGAAGAATTTAAATGCAAGAGAAGTCAAAATATTAAAAGAATGTTGCGACATATCGTCAAATGAACTCTTTGGAAAAGCAGAAAATTAGATTCTCTTTGACTATTTCCAACCTTTCCTAGGAAACGTAGCTAGAAAGATTAGATATACCTATCTAATATTTATATAATCTTAAATTCATTTAAACTCGTCAATTCTATATAGTTTAATAGCATTATCTTTACCATTTGCTACTTAATTTCCGATATAGAACATTTTTTTTCTGAAAGTTAACTTTTTTGGTGTCACTAAAGTGGCACTAAATACATATATTATTTACAATTTTATACATTTGTACCAAAACTGAACTATATCGAACAGGTAACGAACCCTGATCTTGTGATGGTTAATTTCAGTGGCGCAGCTATCGTTGGGCAAACCGGGCCAGTGCTTTGGGCCCCGGCATAAAATATGCCCCAGCAACCCTAGTAAAAACATCGCTTTTAAGAGGCAATAAATTCGTAACTTAAATGTAACTAAAAACTTGTTGTTATAAACTAAATTTTCAGTAAAAAAAAACATTTTTTTCACAAAAATTTTATTTTTATATGTTTTTTAAGTTCAGCTTTCAGACTTTTTTTTATAAGAAACAACAAAAATAAATATTTCTTGTTTTTACTGCCTTCTTGGTCCCTCCCCTCTAGACATCCTGAATCTGCCACTGTTAATGTACAGGGTTCGTCAACGATTGTTTGGCCATTGAAAATATGTGAATTGAAGTAAGATTGCTATTTAAATAAATGCCACTACAAGAGATAAAGAGTTTAACGCTGTCAAGTTAGCAATTCAAGAAAATGGTTTTCTTTTCGCGATTTAATGATGTTACTCTTACCGGCTGAGTAGGCTCAACAGGGAGGACGGTTTGAGCATCTAATAAATAAAAAGTAGAGCCTAAACCTGCTTCGTAGGGTTTACTGGTGTTTCATTTTTGAAATGCCGGATTTTTGTTGTCGGACTGGAAGAGTAATACTCGGAAGGTTATTAATTTAAGAAAAAGAAAAGTTAATAAAATACTTAAAACCCCGTGATTTTAATTACTGTAGCGCCATCTCTTAGATATCATTTGAACTGTATGACTAATAATGAATACTGCGAATCCGTAATAATCAATACTGTGAATCCGTAAAATGTTAAAGGAGGTTACTACACGCACAAACAAAATATTTAAGCGCGACTTTAATAAAAGAGCAAGGTTATTGGTAAGAAAAAATTATTAAAAAATTGAATTTTTCTCAATTTAATGTTTCCTGATTGAAGCTAAAATAACGAAATAAATAATAATTACTATTTCTTCGTCTTTTAAAAGTGGAACTCTTACTGTGGTTGCTCCTGTTTAGTAATAAAAAACTATTAATGAATTTTGAATCACGGCGGCAAACGCTCATGGATATGCGCGTCTTTGGTCCCTCATTGACTTCTTGCTTTCCATAAGTTCATCCTTTTTTATACGCTTTTGATAAAGGCTAAACGTTCGAAGTCGAGCCCTGTATATTTTATATTCATAAGGTTTATAAAATAGCTTGCTTTAAGAAACCTAGCTTTAAAATACGTATTAAACCAATGATGAAATTAATGATTTTGCAAATTGAAAAGCAAGAAAAAGAGATTCTATTATGTTATTAATGCAAAAGATTAATTTTTGTTAACAAGCTTTTTATATTCTGATTGACTTATGAGGGCCCTTAAAAAATTATTTGCCCCGAGGCACCATGACTTCTAGCTACGCCGCTGCACATACTTGATAAATAAGAGCACGTGTTAAAGTCCTGCAGCCAAAAAACTCTGCAGATTTTGCTTAATTTTGCCATAAGTAGAAGAACTTGTAGAACAGTTTTAATGTACGAATTCAAGGAAACTATTTTTACAAGGAAAACAAATTTTTTTTAGACAAATCCTTACTGTCTACCAATCCCCTGCCCCTGGCTGTCTCTTTCACATTAAATTTTTTATCAAAATATTTTCTTCTTTTTTAGATGACGGAGTAACCTATTCATTTGGCATATTTTATGACGAGTTTTTAACGTATTTTAACGAAGGCGCTGCTCTGACTTCATGGATTTTATCAATTTTAGTAGGAGTAACTTTATGTTCAGGTAAATTGTTATTATTTACTCATTAATTAAGCACAAATTTAGTATTAATATTAATTTTATATGTCTTTCTCTTTCTTTTAATACGGAGTAAGCCATAAATCTAAATGGAGGTTCAAATCAAGAAAATTGAAAAGTCGTCCTCCACTAAACTTATTTAGATCATACTAGTTTCGGCTTCTACGGCCATCATCAGTGATCTATTGGTAAACCTTTTTATATCACAGGACAAAACATAAAACAATGATCTCAGTTCAATAAAATACAGAAACATTTAGTTTAAAATCTTAAAATTATTTGTTAAAAAACCAAATGTTTCTGTATTTTATTAAACTGTGACCATTGTTTTATGTTTTGTCCGGTGATATAAATAGGTAGGTATACTGCCGTCCTTAATAAGACCCACCTATCTACGTTTTCACTTATTTCGAGAAAATCGAGTTTAAAGTTTAAATGCTTGCTAAGAGTACAAAGTAATATTTTTTTTGGTTTTCAAAATAAAATACTTCCGAACAAAAATGTTGGTATTTTTCCTAAAAAACAGATGAAAGTAACCTATTTGAAGCCATTTTCGATCCTAACGCATTTTTGATTTTTTTGCAGATAGGTGGGTCTTACTAAGGACGGCAGTATAACGATAGATCACTGATGATGGCCGTATAAGCCGAAACTAGTATGATCTAAATAAATAGTGGTGGGCGACCTAAAATTTTCAATTTTTTTCACCAAAATTAATACTAGCACCAACACATAACACTAAAACTAAAAGTACCAATATCAGAGGAACTGTAAAGCAAATGTCACTTTATATATTCCTTTATTCCTTAGGCTTGGGATTTTTTTGATATGATACTAATGTCCAAAGTAGAATACCAGAAAGCTTATTAGGGACCTTTTGCACGCCCTCCTTTATCCTTTATAAATACGACATTAAATTAAAGATGTCACGTGATATTTAGTAGTACAATTTTGACCTTTTGCAGACAAAATTTTTTATCCTTTATTTATCTGCCAAAAGCCTGTTTTGTATTCTGGAGGCAAAATTAATTAAAAAGTTCCGAAAATAACTAGGGGAAATCAGTGAAAAACTGCCAGGAAAATATAGGATTGTTTACTGTGTACTTCTTATTTTTTTACGTACTTTACAGAACATTGATGACTTTTGGCTAGTTAGTGAACACTGTTGCCAAACAACACATACCTACCAGTTTTTATAAAAACTAATTTTCAATAACGGGACAGGTATTCTCGTAATGAAAAACGCATAGCGTTTTTAAGACGCTCACCGTTTTATGACGTTAAATTCGCTCAGCACCTCACCAAAAGTGCAAAAATGGTATTCACGTACGATTGCGCTGAGCATTTTTTTAAAACGGTACCTTGGCGTTTCGAAAAAATTCAAACCTATTAAAAAGTATTATGCACACAGTTATTAACAAAGAAATTCAAGGAACCCTAGAAGACGCATCCCCATTATTTAATACGCAAATTCATTCATCATGCATGAAATCTCAGAAAATTTCGCCGAATCCTCGCAGGCAACACTGTAAGAGGTATAAAAGAGAAATCAATGAAAAACCATGGGCGTGCAGATTTTGTTGAATATAAAATAAATATATTATAGACATTTTCCTATAAAATTTTTGCACCCAAAATTATAAAATTTAAATAAGTGTAAAATATTACCGGTACAGCTTTGACAGCCATTCTATTTAAATGACTCTTTTTACAGAATTAATTTTTTTATCGATTTATAATATTAGAAACCAATAACTTATTTACAGCTGGTAATATCCGTAGTTTTGATTTTTATTATTTTTCCCTAAAGCTAGGAAATCTACTTTATATTATTTTTTCTGGATATAGAAAAGTGTTACTTTAATCCCTAAAATTTAAAACACAGGTAAAAGTGTTTCTTTTTATTTCAAATTGTCAATGTCAAAAGATGTTTTTTTTAGCTTTTTACTCTTTCACCTTGGTGTAGTAAATTTGTTCTGTTAAAAAAAGTCAAAAACTTCGAATTATATACTCAGACCTTGAGATATTTATCAAAATTTTTGCATCAGGATATTTGATCCCCTAGTGTACAGAGTGCATTTTCGACACTTTTGGCTGTTTTCGGTTTCTATGTTTATAATATTGATATGCGATGTTTACTATCATTATTCTCTTCAAATTAAAGCACACTAAGGTGTAGTCGTTTTTTCTTCAATCTTCTCTAGAAGTTTCCGAAACCACCCAAATGATAAAAATGGGACAGCCTATACTTATAATATAGATTTTTTGTTATATTTTATCACCAAAACTCTTGCCTCGAAATAAAAAGCACTGGATTGGTTTATTTTACCAAAATCCATTCTTAGTTTATTAAACCCTAGAAATTAGTTTTTTTAGAAAATATTTGGTATGAGTCTGTGTTTTTTTACATTTGCAAATGTTAAAAAATATGACTTATTCAGTTTTATCAACAAAATACTTTTGATTTCCATAAAAAAATCTATTTAATTTTTATTTACCAAATAAAATAAAAATGAAAAAATATTATTTATAATTAAGTGATTATTATACAGGGTGTCCCATAACTTAGGCGCCATAGTGCAGCAGGTGATAAAGGAGGTTATTTCCAAGAAAAAAGTTTATATAACATGGGGCCAACATTCATCTGTTTTTAAGATATAGGATTTTTAAAGAGGAGTGGGTGAAAACGGGTTATACAAAAAAAAATCTGTCACAGCCAGCTGAATACTCAGCTAATTGTGATTAAAAAATGTGGTACTCCTTTTTTGATAATATTACAAGTGGAGGAGGTACGGGCTGTCAAAATAACCTCGAAAATGTATAAAAAATAATAATTTTTTTTAAATTAATTTTTGCTTTCTCTTTTAAAATATATCAATAATATTTCATTATTATGTCTCGCTAGAGACTTGTTTTTATTAACAAAAAATATTTAAAAAACATTGCATTTAATATGGCATTCATAAAAGTTCATACCAGAAAAATAGTATTTTCTAAAAAAATTGACTGACTAACTTTTTTCAAATTAATTTTTTTAAATTAATTTCAATTTACTGCTTTTGTTCTAATACAAGACTACGTAATTTCATATTTTTACTGCGTTTTTTTAAAAAGGTATTATCACAAAAGTTAAAAAAACAACAAGTTTTTGATCAGACATGACCTCCTCTATCACTTGTTGGCCTATGGCCCCTAAGTTATGAGACACCCTGTATATACAAACATTAATAAATTTGGCAAATATAAGAATTAAGAACAATATTTTAATCCATTTGACTCAAGGCTCTCTTTTAATTAATCACCAGGGACTATGCAGTAAGTAAGTGAAAAGGAAGTTAAAACTCTTTTTTTCTGTGTAAAAGTAGGTACTACCTTTTTTCTTCTTATAGTTATATTTGTTAATTCTAACTAATTTTTTACATCATTGCATGATGATCGAACATCAAAAACAACCAGTGATAATATATTATGTATACTTTATAATAAAAAGAGATAGTTGAATATTTAACTACTAACCACTAGTAGTAAGTAGTTTTCTTAATTTGAACTAGTCTTTAACACCTGACCTTGGGCAAGGCATTTGGTACAAGATAGTGCCTACTAGGTGCTAAACGAACATACTGAGGATCAAAGTGGTCAGAACAAAGACATGCCCAGTTTGACAGAATTTTTTCCTTATTAAGGCCAATAATCTCCCTCCAAAGCTCTCTCTTGTTTGGATCAGTGGGGAACCTAGTAAACTCATAAATTTGAATATTTTTAAAATGTTTAATAACTGTACAGTAGCATGACAACCGAACATAACATCACAGAGTGAAAATGGATGTTTACATAAGAAATATATTTTTTAGAGTTATATATTATTGCCAGAATAAATTAAGAAACTTCTCCAAAAAAACCCAAACACTAGAAGTGGGAAAATAAGGGAATTTGCAACAATAAATAATGTTTCTTAAAACTTCTTTGTAAAGTAAATCACTAATATTTTGTAAAAAAAGTTATAAACCACACCACTGTCTTACCAAATCGTAAACAATATGACGGTTTCTGGAAGAGATTCAAACTTACCGGTGAAATGATAAATCCAGCCACTTCTCGTCACTTTTATCACACAGAATGCACTTCTTAGGCATTTTTAAAGTTATTTAATACAAAAAAATCTTTATTTTGTGATAAATATCCCAAAAAAACAACTAAAACACACGTTTATTCGGATAACCTCTCAAAGGCAACGTTAAATGATGCAAGGGTGACGTTTGGTCTACATGGTTGCCGCTATTAATTTTTTTTCTGAAAAATAGCGAACAAAAATCAGTTTTTTGCATTTTACGCGGGAACGATAAGTCGTAGGGCAAAATTTAATGTATGAGAAATATTACCCATAGGATTCCCTACAATCGGTCTTCATAGTCTATAGGTCTACAACCACACGTTTAGGAGAAAATTTCAAAAAATTATGTTTTTTGCAATTTATGCAAAAACGGTAAGTCATAAAAAAAAACTTTATTGACATAAAATGATCAAGACACAATTCTCTACAATGCGACAATGACAATTTACAGCTCTACAACCACATGTGTTGAAGACAGAGGGTGCCAAAAATGCCCATTATATACTTTTTTGCGTTTTACGCAAAAACCATAAGTCATAGAGCTGTGACTCACATAGGTGAATTGTAGAGAATGGCGTCCTGGAGATTTCTTGTCTATAGTGTGTTTTTCTAGGACCTACCGTTTTTGCATAAAATAAAATAATAATTTTTGCAAATTTGGCGCCCTATATGTTCTACACGTAGTTGTAAACCTGTGGCCCAAAAGGAAAGAATGTAGAAAATTGTGTCCTTTAACATTTTATGTTTATAAAGTTTCTTTCTACGACTAAAAAAAACACATTTTTTGACAACTTAGCTGCCATCTACCATCTAAACATGTTTTTGTAGACCTATAGACTATGGAGATTGATTGTAAAGACTCGTATGGGTAATATTTCTCTAAAATAAAATTCTTCCCTACGACTTACCGTTTTTGCGTAAAATGCAAAAAACTGATTTTTGTCAATTTTGGTGCCCTCTATCTTCTATACATGTAAGTCTAGAGCTATAACCTTTAAGAAAAATTGTAAAGGAATTTTTGAAGTGTAAACTTCTTTAGGCGCGTTTAGTAGTTTTTGTGGGTACTGAATTGAACTGAGCCGTCAGACTCGGCTATGTAACGCTCATTCGGGTGAAGTCGGCTCTAGTCGACTAACTGTGAGAGGAACATTCAGCGAGCAATATGATGATGCAGATGAAGGCCAGTATTATTAATTTCGCCTTGTTAAAGTTTACACTTCACACAATTTTTTTTTGTCAACAAAGGTTTTCTCTGCGACGTTCCATTTTCGCGTTAAATCAAATCAAAAAGCTTTTTGAGTTTTCCAGAGTTGCCCAGGGGAGTTTTGTAGACTATTTTTTTTAAGCTATATATATATATATATATATATATATATATATATATATATACATATAATATATATATATATATACATATTATATAAAGAAAAGGTTTTTTTAACTTTCGTGATCAAAACATTTAAATTAAATTTATTTGGACTAAAAGCAAGAGTTATTTTTATACCGAAAACATTTGTAGTGAGAACAATAATTAATAGTTAAAAGTGCAGTTTAGTAATCTCGTTTTAATAACTTTTGAAATACCACCTAGGAATACAAAACTAATAAACTATTTATGAACTCTAACCTCACACCAAAGAAATTTAATTAAACTTACTTTCAGTTAAATGGAGTCCCGTTTTTTTCAGAAAACCGAAAACCAAATCAATATTTTAAACTGCGCATTCGCTACCGTACTTTTTCTTCTCACATAAAATATCTCCCTCTCAGCTGTGGTCGAGCATATGTGAAGTTAGTAAGAGGAAGATAATTTTATGTGATCAGAAAGAGAGAGGTGCGCATGTGCAGTAAAAAAAAATGGTTTGCATTACAGGATATCGCCGCTAGTTATTTTGTGTTCCTGCAAAAAACAAGCTCAAGTTGGTTAACTGCACAAAAATTGCAATTTGGTGCTAATCGTTGTACGTTCTATAAAAATCGACAATCAACAATCTTCGAAAAAAACCAACTTTAGCTGATTATTTCTAATTTATACTTTCCTTTTAATTCAAAATAGATAAGGATTTAAACGGCCACATAGATCTATAAAAACAGGGACTTAAAAGCAAATGTTTTATGATTTTTGTTAAGTTTAGGTACCTATGTAAACAAAAATTTACCGATTGATTATTGGATAACATATTCTAACTTAAAAAAAAACTTTTTTTCACACATTTATATATATGTGCATATAGGCACACAGACAGACATGCATACATACATATCTAGAGGTTATACTTACAACCTAGAATTAAATTGTATAGAAAAACATTATTAATGATAAGATCTCAAAAAAAAAATCAATGAAAACAATCCTTTTCTCACATAGGATGGTAAACATATTCTATTACAGGTACATGTATAGCAATCCAAAACGTAATCCGAATTCAAAAACAAAATATTCTTTTGATTTTTATTAGTTACCATTTTACTTATGTACCTACATCAAAATTACAAGTTATAAAAGTACTGGCAACATTGTTGCGAATTTGAAAGAAATCCCCAGTGTAATACTTTTTGTGTCTGATGAAGTTTAGGATTTCTATACGGGGTCTACCTTTAGTTGAATGTTTTTGGTTATTAATTTTTTTGGCCAATTTTGTATTTATAGTGGTTAAGGAGGCTTTCAGCCTATACTTTAAGTACAATAAGGTACCAAAATAGCTACTTTTCTTATTCTTCAAGGTATAAATGAAGGATTTTAAGGAATCTATTTAAGTGGTACAGATAAATTAGTAATTCAAAATTGTTTATGGGCAGGTTTTCTACACTTCTATATGTAAAGATACCCTATAGTGTAGGTAAACGAGCATTTGACCCTTATTGGAAACACTCTAGTATAATCGAGTGTATTCAGTTGGAACAATAAAATGGTGGTGGTCGTGCTAAAACTTTAAAAAATTTACATTTTAAAAATTATTGAAGATTTTTAACGAAATCTTCTTTTAAAACTTTATTTAAATTTATGGTTTACGTATATATTACCTTTATTATTATACCCTAGGAGTGTGGGGGTCATTAAAATCATGTTAAGACACCGCTTGCTCAACATTTCTCTTTAAAACCATTTCTAACCATCACCTTCTCTAGAGTTTCGATCTTGTTATCACTAAATAATAAAAAACACAAATGTCAAAAACCATGAATAAAAAGCGAGAATTGGAAGGATGCTAGCGAGTTTCATCCCAAGGGCGCGTTTACCAACGTGAATACCATATTCGATCGGTCAGCGCAAATGCCATGCGAGGAGGGTGCTGTGCGTTTCGCTTAGCGTTTTCAAAACGTCACGTTTTTAAGCCAATTTATGAGAATACCAGTCCAGGCATAAATTTGCGGATTACCCCGCATTAGCTCTTGAAATAATTGTCAAAAATATTTTAAATTTATATTACATTTTGACATAGCGTTATTTGCGCGGCAACAATGTCTCTAAATAAAGGAACTGCCTGCGATTGGAATACAAGTAAGGTCAAACATTATCCTTAGTAAGGATAGTAGGATAAGGAGGGGTAGTAAAGGATAAAGTTACTTTTACCGGTTTTTTCCAATTCTAGGTCCCATATCTAGTGCACTAGTAAACCGGTACGGCTGCCGACCTGTCACGATCGGGGGCTCCATATTGGCTTCCGCCTGTTTGGCAGTATCTTATTATGCCCCCAATGTCCTTACACTGTGCTTGACCGTGGGTCTTGGAGGTGGATTTGGTTTTGGTAAGTAAAGTCTTTAAAAAGTTTGTTAAGAGAAAGTTTACAAATAACCAAGTTCATAAGATTTTTAACAGTTTGTTTCTGTAATTCACTTGTCGCAAGCTTTAACGGAGAGTATGGGAAAGTTCAGAAAGCGATGAATCGAGCTATAAGTATTCATAACAATTGCCAAATATTCAGATTGTTTGCAAAATATAAGTTGACCTTAAACATCGAGAATATATACAAGTGTAGTCCAGGAGCCGACACGCAGCCAGCCGAGGAACGAGGAATAATAACCCAGGAGCCTGCAATAAGTGCTTTACAGTCGGTACCAGGATGGCGCCAGCATAAAAATACTCTGCCAATATATGGGCCCCTAAGCTCACACTAGGTACTATAGTTATAGTGTACGTGTGAGCTAATACAACTAAAAACTAAACTAAATATATTTTATTCAACTCCAGACTAAATTACCTTTTGTTTGATACCACACAAGTCATGTTTTGACTTAAACTCAAATTTTTGAAATCTACCTCCACCCTTACAAAAAAACAAAAACTAAAATGTATTTTGTTAAAGTCCGGACTCAATTACCTTTCGTTTGATATCACACACGCCATATTTTCACTTAAACTCTAATTTTTAAAATATACCCCCACCCTTTTTTTTTAAATAAATTAAAATGTATTTTGTTTAACTGCAGACTCAATTACCTTTCGTTTAATATCACACACGCCATATTTTCACATAAACTCTAATTTTTTAAATCTACCCCCACCCTTTTATTTGGTTTGTGTTTGGTGGATTTTGTTCATTTTTAAATGGGACCATCTCGACACAAGACCCAGCCTAGGTACCAAATTTCATTTAAATCGGCCAAGCGGTTTTTGAGTTATGCGCGTTGGTCGTTACAGACACACAAACAGACAGACAGACAGACAGACAGACAGACAGACAGACAGACAGACAGACAGACAGACAGACAGACAGACAGACAGACAGACAGACAGACATACAGACAGACAGACAGACAGACAGACAGACAGACGGCGCAACAAAAAAGTTTCAAAATCATCTGAATCGCAAAGATATATAAAAAATTTTGAAATCGGAGCAACTTTTTTTTTCTCGAAAAAATTAGGATCACCATAGCTCACACTACTATAGTATAGTATATGTGTGAGCTAAAACACGACGACGACGACTGTAGCGCTGGAAAGAAAAGAAGTCTATCGTCCATAACAAAGTTCTGTTGGTTCGATAGCGATGTTAGATAGATGTAAATCTGACATGTAGCAGGCCACCTTTCGGAAGGGGGGTAAAAGCGTAGGTCCACTGTGTATACTTGCTATGCAGTACCCAACAAACATTTAAAGTTGTAACAACGAAACCCCAACTAGGAAGAATTTCTTAAAAGTAACCGCAATTTACTCCCGCTACGTCTCAGTATACCATACAGCGACGTGTTAATTCCCTAAGTGGGGAACCAATTTCTGGTTATAACTACTTGGCCAAGTGTTTAAAGTCACTGTAGTAACAACTACACTACTGCGTCGCAGCCAGGTATCTACTACGCCGTAGAGGCTGTTTTTTTCCGTAATGGGATAAAAGTCGCGATGTAGTTGCAAATAATATAATCGTTTCTTTTTGGTAGAATTGTTACACAATATGGTGGACACAACAGTAAACAGACTCGCTAAGTTTTTTTGTTTGGTTATGGCTATAATATGTACTATGTTATCCAAAAGTATGAGAATTTACGAGCAGAGGATCAAAACTCGAGTGCGACGCAAAGATTTTTGTATAACATACATTATATATATTGCAAAAAACCGGTGCGTCCGTAAAATTGACGAGTCGTTAAATACCGAGATGAATTCCATCAAAGGAGCATGCGCCAAAATTAACGTCAAAATGTCTAATTTAAATTATTGGCGCGAATACCGGGATTGGCGCGAGATCGAAGAGCTTAACGTATAATAAAAAATTCAAGGTATAAAATAATGGTCAATTCTAATTTTTAGGTATGATTTTATGTAGGTACCGGGTGGTTTTTTATAACCGGAGCACTCAGCAACTTTATCATTGAAAATAAAGGGCTATAATAAATTGTAGATTTTTTTTGGTTAATTATGATGATGATGAACTTTAAAAGCCAACATAATTTTTTTCTATCCGTCACCATGTACATGGTGTCCCAAATTCGATGTTTTTGGGGAGTTTCGGGTATTTCTAGAGGAACTAAAAAAACCTCATCAACCTTTGCGACACTCAAATTTCAAAAGAACCTTAAAGGTGAAAATCGCATTTTGATATAGCAAGCCGTTTTTAAACTACGGGGTGTTTTTAAAAAGTCTGCATTTTGGGAAGGGGTCTATAACTTGTTTATTTATTAATATTTTTATTTCTGTGAAATAGACACTTTTTTAAGAGGAATTCAACTGTTAAATTAAATTTCATTTGTCACGTTTAGTTTTTGAGATATCACATAAAATTAATTTTTCTATATGGGATTAGTGGGATTTCTTTATATTTTTGTTTTTTTTTATTTTTACCACATATTTTAGTTTGCTTAATATTAAAAAATAATAAAGAGGTGATTAAAAAATAAAAATAAAGAAAACAATAAAAAAAATTAAAAATTAAAATATTGAGTGTGATACATCATTTTAAAGGAAATTTTAGAGAGAGTTTTAGAGTTATTCTGTAAGAAAAATAACAACTTTATGCAATATTTTAAAAACCAAAAGAGATAAATAAAAACCGTTGACATCTGTCAATTCTTCAAGAAAAGATCTATAAGAAAGCTATTTACACAAAAGCAAAATGCAGACAAAAACACTCCGTAGCTTAAAAACGGCTTGCTATATCTAAATGTAGTTTTCACCTTTAGGCTTCTCTCAAAATTTGAGCGTCGCAAAGGGGGCTCAGTTTTTTTCTTTCTCCCCTAGAAATACCCGACACCACAAAAAAACAACGAATTTGGGACACCCTGTACAGGGTGTGTCAATAAAGTCGATTTTTTGAGAGGGAACACCCTGTATATTTTTGCATTTTAAGATTCGTCTTTTCTTTTTGATTTCAAACATATACAATATCTATGTGCTGCGATTAATATTTTTTGAGGTATATGCAGTATTTCTTCTATATGCATTTCACGTTTATTTTGTTTTTCCATGGGAGTATTGACAAATTTAAATGCGCTAAATCTTAAAAAAAAAATGTTTATCGTAGCATAGACATACAGTAGAACCCCGATGACAGTGTTTATTCAAATTAAATTGGGCACTAAATAATTTGTCACACAACTTGCACGTCACCGGCATTTTCACAGAACAAAAACGACGAATTTTCATCAAGAAGAACTGGGAATTATTAAAGTGTTGCTGTATAAAACCATACTGAAATATCTCTCAGTTGATTGGTTGGCAGAAGTGACAGATCAACGCTTGCGCACGTCTTGGAATTCATCTCGGTATTTAACGACTCGTTAAAATTGAGCCGTTTTCTGGTTTTTGTGTTGTGATTTTGGAGGTTATGTTTTCATTATCGACAGTTAACTCCAACAAATGGTGCTTAAGAAGAGCATTTTTGGTAAGCTTCAACTAATTTGTTTATAAAATAGTATAGCTCTTTAATATAAGCTCATAAAATGACAATAAAAATATTAAATTTTCTTTCTTAAAAAAAAACATGGCGTCCCAAACTATATTCCCTGATAGTCGAAAGGGTTACGTGAAAGTGAGCCTAAGTTACGGCAACGTGTCATGTACGACTTTTATGTCGGCATTCCCTTTTAGTTCTAGGTAACACATTCGAATTTCTACTCCTTCGTTGCGGAAACGTATTATTAACTAGCTTTCGCCACTAGAAAACGTCTACAGAGTGATAGGAACCACACGATAAGTAAAAGTACTACCCTTAAGTTACTGGGGTGTCGCCACTTGTCATTTTCCGGTTCTGCCAACAACAGCACCACTGCTTATAGGTTATGTACGAGCGTGAATTTGTGGTAGGTTTTAAAACAAAAACAAGATAAATTAAATTCCATTATAACAATAAATGAAGTGCCAATAAAAAGTGTTTTTCAAAAATGTATGTTGCAGTCGAGAGCATGATCCCTATTCTAGAATTTATAGGAAGTGTTGGTCGAGGAACTAAAAGAACGTAGTCACATCAATGAAATCAACTTATTGTTACTTTTTTTATTTACGCATTGCTCTCACAATTCGTATGTAGTATTTTTTATTATTTTTAAATATTTTCGCATTCTCAATATTCAGTAATTTTTATTACTATAAGCTCTATAAGTAAAAAAAAACAATCTTTGAGACTTGTTAGATCGCTTAGAAATCCGCATGTTACTTGTTTTTTTATTAGCGGCAAGGTTACCGCAAATTACAAAAGTTCCTAGATGAAGCCCAAAGAGGTTTATTTTAGGGGCCGTGCATAAATTAGATACCCTTCATAAGGGGGTAGATGATAGCCGAAGCGTTACATATAGTGGGGAAGGTGATGTTGCGACATCGTTCCGTAAATTTTTTTACCGATTAGTTTTAAGGTTTCTTTTTAATGTTTCTCATTTTGTTACTATTTTGTTCCTATTTGTTTGTGTTTTACTTTATCACTATCATTATAGCAATAAACTAAAAATAAAATATTTTGTTTTGGAAGAGGGATATATAAAGTTAAAGTCCAGCTCAACACATAAAATGAATCACAGTGAAACACGACACGTCAGCACAAGAGGGTGGTGCTACAGCACAAGGCACGAATGACCGTAAAGACAATACAAAAATAGAATACCAACAACAAGTAGCGTAAAAGATTAAGGATGGAAATTAAGCATGGACTAGGGATTTCTTAAAATCCGTGTGCGTACTCGATATACTTTGGATCAATATTTTGCATTTTGATTGTTTTGCAAAATGGTCAAAAGACCAACAATGAGGTCGAAAACATGGACTGCTCAAGGTAGTTAAAAAAATATTTGCAAATTTATTCCTAATATTCCCATATTATAGAAGGAGCCACAAAAAGTAGGGTTAAGAATGGACGCGACCAAGATGCGACTTCAAAAAGTCTACGTTTTCAAAGTAGAAACAGGAAGTAGAGTTTAATTAAAAGTTGATGCAAAAAGTTATTTTGTCTACATTGTTACATCAGATGTTACTATGAAGACACAAACTTTTGTGGTAAAAATTAAAGTGATAATGTAGTTGTCGGATACACTTGTTTGGGACTCCAATGAAGCTTAACTTTCTAGTGGTAATTAAGCAGGATATAACAGTTAGGGCGACTACGAAATAACGACTAAAAAGAAAGTAAAACTTTAGTAACGTCCTATTGTGGTAGAGAAGACTATCAGAATCGACTATCAAGAAACAATCCTAAGAAGTAGTTTAGAGGGTCGTTTTTACGAAACATCTACTATTTCCTGATACTAAATAGTAGTCAGAACTAAAAAGTAACAAACTTTGGTTGGGATCACCACATTTCTACTATAAGAAAGTAGCAAAGCCTTTAGAACATGTGGCCGCTACTATAAATGTTTGTTGGATATAAAGATCCCTGCCATCGACAAAGAGGTCCAGGCAAAATTAAGTACTATTAGAGAAAGAAAAGTTGTATCCTAACGGGCACATGCATCAGTTTGCATTATCGCTGCCTTGCTTTGATAGTGGCATAACTGGAAATGATTTTTAAAAATAATGGCAAAGGCAAATATTTATGGATTTTTTTTGTTTCAATTAAATCAATCAATAACTTACTCATGCTTGAGATAGACAATAAGGAAAATTTTGTGTTAAAAATATTTTATAAAATTGATAAGGATCACGCAAAACAGAAAACGCAAAAACGCATTTTTTTAGTTGTGCCACTATCAAAGCAAAGCAGCGATGACATGACAAATCGGTGTTTGCGAAAAGGGCGCGCCGTGTGCCTAGTCGCTAGGCCAAAAATGGTTTCCCCACTACTACTACCACTTCTGATTGGTTAGGTTAACACCTTTGATAATGTTAGAAGGTGGGCAACAATTATAACAAATAAATTTTCTTAAATCGAATCCGCAACGTTTATGAAATACACCTCACCCAAATTCTAAAGCATAAAATTTAAAAAAAAAAGTATATTTATTTTCTACAATAATTATTTTTATTTTCGCGCACGGATTTTTGTTTGGAAACGAGTGTATTAAATTGATGTGCAAATATTTACTTGAAAAATGATCGGTGCTCTAAATAAGATTTAGAACCTGATATCGGCCACCCATTGCTGTTTAAAAGTCATTAGCTAATAGGTGCGTTAGTCATGTATATGTAACTTTTATAAATAATTTGCAAAGATTGGTAAAATGTAATAGTTTAGCAAGGCTTATAGTCAAAAATCGAGTACCGTGGGATAGTTGGGAAAGATATTTTAAAACTACCTTAGAACGACTGGTAATAGATCCCACAATATTACCTAAGTCAGCAGGTGTCTGCCTCCAGTTTGAGAGGGATGGCCTGTGTGATGTGATAAATCCGAGATAGCAGCTTTTTTTATTGTTTTTTTTTTCAAACTTTGGCTTATAACTTTCGCTAAATTAGTTTGACAGAAAAACTGCCAGTACGTTTTTTGTTAGCAAAAGAACTCTAATTATTATATTAAAGAATATAGGTTTATATCTTATAAACTAACAAAGATATTATTTTTTTTTTAATACAAAAAAAATTGAAGAAGCAAGTTTTAGACTATCTCAAATCGATTATGGTTCACTCAATTTTAAGTCGACGGGTAATCCTGGCCTTAAATTTGCGATATTTAAGAAAAATAATTAATGCTTTTATTGTATAATTCAATAGAGATAAATTAGAGTGTATATACCGTAATAAATGTAAATGTAACCGAACCGAACCGAACCGAACGGTCAGAGTTCGCTTTTTTAATAAAAAATATTATTAAAAAGTGCGCTCTTCCACTCAGGCCAACATCCAACATTAATACCTAATCTATACCAAATAAAATAAAATAAAATAACATAACAAATGGTAAATGTTCCCATATGTTTTAAGTATCCCATGTAAACAATAATAAAATATTCTAAATTAAATAAAAAAGCAATTATTACATTATAGACTATAAAAATACGTTTTGACTACAAAACGAAACATACCTACCTATTTAATAGTATAATAATAATTAATTATGTGAGACCTGATTGAGTAAACAAATAAATATTATTTTTGCTAAAACTTAGTACAATTTAATTTTTTATCAAGACTGGTATTATTGCCAAAAGATCTATGGCAAAAAATAATTACCTTACAATCTTTGACATGGTAAATGCATTTAATTTTTTTTTACTTTTAATACCACAAAGATTAAAATTATTTTAATCCTTGGCATATTAAAACTATTAGCTTTAAAACAGGGATTAACAGTACACTGTAAATAAAGTTTAAAGGGCCTTAATATCATAAAAATTAATTTTGATAATTGATAAAATATTTATTTTTAAAAAATTACCAAAAAATAGTAACTTCTTTTTACCAAAAAAAAAACTGATAATTTTGGACTACCCCAAATCTATTGGTTTTGGATCACTTAATTTTAAATAGCCTGGTGTTTGCCTCACATTTGAGTATAAGACCGACTGTGTGACGACTTAAATCCAATATTGCCACATCAGCTTTAAAGAAGAACTGTATAGGTTATAATTTGTTCGCAATAGAACAACAATTTAATTGTCGTTTCCACAAGCTTTATGTCTCAAGAACTATTAAAAAATATATTAAAATTCTAGATTGAGCAAGAAAATTTTGGGTTTGACTCCAAATTAAGTTAAAGGGCCTGTGTGACGTAATAAATCCAAGATGGCGGCATTTTTCCTATTTTCTAAACACCCGGAGATTTACCATTGAGTGATCCATCGCCAATCGATTGAGGGTAGTCCTAAACATTTTTGCTCATTCTTGTTTTTAGCTCACACATATACTATACTATAGTAGTGTGAGCTATGGTGATCCTAATTTTTTCGAGAAAAAAAAAGTTGCTCCGATTTCTAAAATTTTTATATATCTTTGCGTTTCAGATGATTTTGAAACTTTTTTGTTGCGCCGTCTGTCTGTCTGTCTGTCTGTCTGTCTGTCTGTCTGTCTGTCTGTCTGTCTGTCTGTCTGTCTGTCTGTCTGTCTGTCTGTCTGTCTGTCTGTCTGTCTGTCTGTCTGTCTGTATGTCTGTCTGTCTGTCTGTCTGTCTGTATGTCTGTATGTCTGTCTGTTACGACCAGCGCGCATAACTCAAAAACCGCTTGGCCGATTTTGATGAAATTTGGTACCTAGGCTGGGTCTTGGGTCGAGATGGTCCCATTTAAAAATGAACAAAATCCACCGAACACAAACCGAATAATAGGGTGGGGGTAGATTTAAAAAATTAGAGTTTATGTGCAAATATGGCGTGTGTGGTATCAAACGAAAGGTAATTGAGTCTGGAGTTAAACAAAATACATTTTAATTTATTTTAAAAAAAGGGTGGGGCTATATTTCAAAAATTAGAGTTTAAGTGAAAATATGGCGTGTATGATATCAAACGAAAGGTAATTGAGTCCGGAGTTTAACAAAATACATTTTAGTTTTTGTTTTTTTTAAGGGTGGGGGTAGATTTTAAAAATTTGAGTTTAAGTCAAAACATGGCTTGTGCGGTATCAAACAAAAGGTAATTTAGTCTGGAGATGAATAAAATATATTTCAGTTTTTAGTTAAATTAGCTCACACGTAAACTATAACTATAGTACCTAGTGTGAGCTTAGGGGCCCATATATTGGCAGAGTATTTTTTTAAGTTTCTTTTATATTTAATATTTGTATAAAATATTTATATCTTTTATAGTTCTTAAGATATAAAGCTTACTAAAACGACATAGTTAAATTGTTCTATTGCAAACAAATGACAACTTCTTTTCTTTAAAGTTGATATGGTAAAAGTATGTGAAAAAAAAACATGAAAAAACTCGCAATCTTGGATATATGAAGTCACACAGGCGCTCCCACTCAAATTCAAGGCAAACACAGGTTATTTAAAATTGATTGATCCATAACCAATTGATTTAGGGTAGTTCAAAATTTTATTCCTAAGTTCCTTTTTTTGGGTAAAAAGAAATTACTATTTTTTCGTAATTTAAAAAAATATCCTTATTAATGATTAAGATGTAAAGATCATTTTTCTACCATCTTACTTGTTGTTTTATTGGAAACAAAAAACATCTTCACAGTTTTTCTGTAAAACTAATTTAGAAAAAGCTATAAGCCAAAGTTTGGGAAAAAACATGAAAAAATTCATTATTTTGAATTTATGACTTCACACCGGCCCTCCTATTAAAATTGGAGGCAAACACCCGGTGACCCAAAATTGTATGATCTATTACCAATCGAACTATGCTATTTTAAAAAAATCTTCACAACTATCCCACGGGATACCACAGGCCACTCAACTATAAAGAGCTTTTATAATTAAAGCGTTTTTAACAGTGACACTTATAATGAGACCTAGACCTTATTATTTTTTCAGGACTAATCTACTTACCTGCCATTGTCAGTGTGACAACATACTTTGAAAAAAAGAGGTCACTAGCAACGGGCATAGCTGTATGCGGATCGGGATTTGGAACGTTCATTTTTGCGCCAATCATATCAAAGCTTTTGACGGAATTCGGCTGGAGAGGATCTATTTTAATTATTGCAGGTACGACAACTTTAATCCTGGGCTAGAATTTTCTTTTTCGCAAGCTTAGATGTTTTGTAGAACGCATCCAGTATAAGGGGTTGCTAAAAAGGGTCCGCTCACGAACTAAATCGACGATTCCAGGTTTTTTTCTAAATTTTTAACAGTTCTCGAGAATTTTTTTTTCAAATCTTTGGTTGTCGCATAGATTTTTTTTTAATTTTGTTAAACTACAAATGACTATAATAGGCCAGTTATATTAGGGATTCACCTGAAAAAAACTAGGTGCAAGCTGGATTTTTGTATAATTATTCCTTAGCATCCGGGATACATCCTTACATATTCTCCGCTAAAATCTTCCTTGAGCTTCGCTAGATATAAGGCCCCAAATATTCTAAAAATCAGTATTTTGTAATTACCTTGAAAACTAATAACTTTAAAAAAAGTCAGGAGTGAAAAAATACGCAAAATCATTCGGTCTATACTATAAAATTAAGAGAAAAACCTAACCTAACATTTAAAAAAATATATTTTTAAAAAATGTTTTTTTTACTTGTTTCAAAATAATAATACTTTATAATATTAAGCTTGATCCCCACTTGTATCAAACACCATTTACTAAAATTTAGTTTTTGTTTTTTTAAAGTTAAAGAACGTTAAGTAAATGTTAGGAAAGTAGTTAGTAATAGCCGGACCAACATTGGGATTTTGAAAATTTATTTTTGTACAATTAGGAACTGTACAACACAAAAAAGCGTAATATCAAAAATATTTAACTTCGAACCGAACCGAACAGTGTTAAAATAAGCGCAAATGCGCACACGTTTATTTTCTTTGAAATTCCAGCTAACCAGATATTAAAGTACTTTTTATAAAATATTAGAAAAAATTGGTTTTGCCTAAACTTAAATGTGACAAAGGGGTTTGGACAAAATAAATGGAACATAACATAATTAATATGCAATTTTCAGTTTTTTATGTCAAGATTTTTCGTTAAGGCTATCAAAAACTAGGCTGTATGTTATAATTTTAAAACCTTAAAGTACCACCCTTAGGTTAAATTTATTTTGTTTAAACCCCTTCGTCCCAATAAAGTTTAGTGCTATCAATAGCAGTTTGGCTGGAATTTCAAATAATTATAATAAAAGTGTGCACATTTGCGCATATTTTAAAGCTGTTTTTACCCAGAAGTTGAACTATTTTAGTACGTATGCTTTTTTTCTCATACAGTGCTTAATTGTATAAAAATATTTTAACTACTCGCGTGCGGTAAAGTTACTTTACCGCAAGCTCACCACTTAGAAACCTTAGCAACATGTCAATAAGACAGCTTCAATATTTGTTTAAATTTCAATTCCATCTAATTTGACATGTTTATTTATAAATTACATTCAACATTTTGAATAACACATGCGGAAAGTATCTTTACCGCCCTTGACGGTCAAGCCGTGAGTGCCATCGCGTGCTTAGGTAAATAACTATTTTTCCATGTCTCATTGGCGGTCCGGATATTATTGACCATTGGCCTAAGCCTTACCTAAAGTTGTTTAACTTTTAATTAACAAACAGTGGCGGCTGCTACAAGGAGGGCAACGAGGCAGTGCCCTCCCAACACTAGACAACAAACAGTATTTTTAATTGATTTATTTAAAAAAAGTTAAATCTTTCCTTACAACATGTCTAGTTCTTTTCTTTAGGCTGTGGTTAACAAAAGGCGCTTAATTGGGTAAACTTTTTTAGCGTAAATAATTACAAGCCGGAAGTACCACGCGGGACAAAATTTTAATTTCACCCGTTATTTCCCGGTGTATGGTTGGGTGTTCAAGCGCGGGGCGGGGGAATGTTTGTTTTAGGTGACGTCGGCCATGTTCATCGTGCGAAAACGTTCGTTGCCCTTCCTACGCGTTGCCGATTCTCTCCTTAGTGAAGACGTATGATTTTGTTTTGATTTGGGGTACGTCAGGGTCAGTAGTTAAAAGCCTTGCCGGTCGCGTGTCCATTGTTTCTTTTTGTTTGTTTTCAAAATGGAAATAAATACAGTCGATTATATAATTAACTGGGCAAATTTAAATACGTTGACATATGAACTTCGATTACAAATAAAATCTTTAGGGCCACATAGATCGGAACTAAACATTAACCGAAATTTTATTGCAAGTAATGCAGAGGGGTGTTCCAAAAAAACTTATAATAGAAAATTTCATAAAATACTCTGCCAATCTATGGGCACCTAAGCTCCCACTGGATACTATAGTTATTGTGTATCTACGTAAAAGCTAATATAACTAAAAACTGAAGTATATTTTATTGAACTCCAGACTCAATTACCTTTCGTTTGATACTACACAAGCCATGTTTTGACTTAAACTCTCATTTTTCAAATCTACCCCCACCCTTTTTTTAAAAACTAAAATGTATTTTGTTTAACTCCAGACTCAATTACCTTTCGTTTAATATCACACACGCCATACTTCCACTTAAACACTAATTTTTGAAATTTACCCCCACCCTTTTTTTTTAAATAAACTAAAATGTATTTTGTTTAACTCCACACTCAATTACCTTTCGTTTGATATCACACACGCTATATTTTTACATAAACTCTAATTTTTGAAATCTACCCCCACCCTTTTATTTGGCTTGTGTTCGGTGGATTTTGTTCATTTTTAAATGGGACAATCTCGACCCAAAACCCAGCCTGGGTACCAAATTTCATTAAAATCGGGCAAGCCGTTTTTGAGTTATGCGCGTTGGTCGTTACAGACAGATATACAGACAGACAGACAGACAGACAGACAGACAGACAGACAGACAGACAGACAGACAGACAGACAGACAGACATACAGACAGACAGACAGACAGACAGACAGACGGCGCAACAAAAAAGTTTCAAAATCATCTGAAACGCAAAGATATATAAAAAATTTTGATATCGGAGAAACTTTTTTTCTTGAAAAAATTAGGATCACCATAGCTCACACTAAGACAGACAGACAGACAGACATACAGACAGACAGACAGACAGACAGACGGCGCAACAAAAAAGTTTCAAAATCATCTGAAACGCAAAGATGTATAAAAAATTTTGAAATCGGAGAAACTTTTTTTCTTGAAAAAATTAGGATCACCATAGCTCACACTACTATAGTATAGTAGTAGTGTGAGCTAAAAATAATATGTGCTGAAAACTGGTTGTGCGGTTGTGAAACAAGAATAGTTATTTACCTAACAAGTGCGGAAGGTGGTACTTTTCCGCACACGGTGGCAGTTACACGAACGACGCGGAGCGGAGTTCGGGCAAGCCGTCAAGAGTGGAAAAGATAGTTTCCACAAGAGTTAGGTACAATGTTTTTTCTACGAGTGTTTTTGTCCATCTTCTTTATCAAAAAAACATGTTTTAATTCGCAAATATTTTATAATAATGCTAGAAAATGATACATAAGATAGAATAGTTACATAAATCATTTTATTAATCCTAAATATCTTCATTTTTAACAAAACAAAAATCGTGCGGAAAAGTAACTTTCCACTACAACTTTTCCGCACAATTTTTTTTCTTTTCTACCCGAATTTTTTATGCACGGAAAAATAATGAAACAGGATTTTTTTATCATGATACATTAATAATAAACTTGTATATAAAGAACATTTAATTAACAATAACGAAAAAGTTAACGATGGTATATATTGAAATTGAAAGTGCATTTTGTGTTTGTTGCATGCTGCACTATAGCATCTTGAATAACGTCGTTTCTTATTTGATTTTGATTGGTTGGTGTTTGGCCCACTACAGAAATGTCTTAATCAGTTTGCTGCTGAGAATTACTAATGTAGTGAATGGAGGAAGGTATATTGGTCTGTACAGGCTGTAACACATTACAGGATTCTTCCTTCTTTGCTTCTGGTAGCATCGCTACAGCAGCACTTCTCGAAAATCAAACTTGTGTGTAAGAGAACGGGTTTTCATTTGTGAACAGGATGATTCTTTCATTATGAACGTGCGGAAAAAAATCGTGCGAAAAAGTAAAAATGGTGCGGAGAAGTAAAATCGTGCGTACATCTTAACAAACGAAAAATCGTGCGCAAAAGTTATGTTCTCTGACAATGCCTATGTGAACGCTCATTTTCATCATTAAAGCGTATTAAAACATTTACAATGTGTAAAAGTAGATTGAACGCCTTAACTATGTGTTCAATTGAAATAAAATTGTTGAATACGGATAATATTAATGAACACTGAAAAACAAAAACTAAATTTAAATACATCGTGTTTTGTAGAAGTGGGGATCAAGCTTAATGTTTTAAGTATTAAAATTTAAACAAGTTAACTACTACTATATCGGTTTAGAACGTTTTTCTACGTTGTCCGACGCCTATTCTCCACCTCCTTCGATCCTGACAGTCATCTTCCGTCAGGTTTTTTTGACTAGATATTCTCATTGATCTTCTTATTGCATCCATTTTGACACTTTCCATTTTTGCTTGGTATTTTTCTGTTACGCGACAAGTCTCTATTCCATACAACAGCGTGCTTTTAACCATTGTTTCATATATGTTAAATTTTACATTCTTTTTTATCTCTCTGCTCCATAAAATACTGTTAAGACAACCAATAACCTTTTTTGCTTTTAATATTCTTTTTTCCAGTTTTTTACAGTCTGTTCCTGTCTTATCAAATGTGACACCCGCGTATACATACTCATTGCATGGAGATATTGTTTGTCCATTTTCTAGTTCTAATTCACTTGATTCGTTTCCAATACATAAGTACCGTGTCTTGTCCACGTTCACTGTTAACCCCCACTACAATTACTTGGTCGTCAGCAAACTATAGTGTGTATATGGTAAATCGGTCGTGAAGTTGTATTCCCATGCCGTGTACTTTGCGTTTCCAGTTTTTTAGAGCTACTGCGATATATATTTTAAAAAGAGTTGGAGAGATACAACATCCCTTTCTTAAGCCTTTCGTTACCAGGAATTCTTTTAAAAGTCGATTTCCAATTTTAATTTTAGATTTTGACCCTTTGTACAGTTTTTTTATCACTTTTATGTATGTATGATTGATATTAGTCTGCTCTAACACTGTCCATAATTTTTCTACTGGAACGGTTTCATATGCTTTTTGTAGGTCAACAAAGGTAATATGAGTCTCTATATTTCTGGCGCTCCTTTTCTCAATTACTTGTTTAAGACAAAAAACATTATCACTACAAGATCTGCCTGCACGAAACCCACTTTGCTCTTCTTCTTCTTGTTCATGAAAATCACTCTCTATTAGATCTCTAAGAATCCTACCGTACAATCTACTTAGAGTACTGGTTACTGAAATTCCTCTGTAATTGTTGCAATCCAGCTTGTTTCCTTTTTTATGTATTGAGGATATGAATGCAATTTTCCAATCATCAAGTACTAGATGTCCGTTTATGCATTGATTGATAATATATGTGAGATTTTTCATTTCAGCATATATTACCCCAGGTCCGCTAGCTTTCCAGATTTAAGCTTTTTAATACTATTCTTTGTCATTTCTTTTTCGATGATTACTTCCTCTCCATGTACTTCTATGTCTCTCCTCGGAGAGGCTGCCAGATATTCGGGTCTCGTCTCCTACAGCAGTCCCTAATAGTGTTCTGTCCATTGTTCTGGTTTGATGATCTGGATGTTTACTTTTTCTTTTGTTTGGTTTTTTACTGTAGAAATGAATTTCTATACTTCAGAACTCTGCCTACCTCCTACGTGTGTATTTATATCATGGTATTTGCACTCGAACATTTCATTCTTTTCTGTGCGCATCAAATTTCTTAGCTGTCTTCTGGTATCCCTGTAGATTTCAAGGTCTCTTTGCTCTTTAGTACTGAGCCATTTCAAGTATGTGCGTTTTTTCTTCTTGACCGTTTCCTGTATTTCCTCCATCCACCACATCTTATTGTTATTTCTATTATCTTGGTATCCCACAGCTTCTTTGCTTGCTTCCTTCCTCTTCAAATGAGTGCTGTGTTTAATAATTTTTCATCCAATCGTTTTTGATACAATCTTGCTAGACTTCTAAAGTTGTATTTTTGATTTTCTTCGATACACTCGAGGTTTTCACTTTCTCCAATACTCTCGCCTCTATTTTTTTTTCTTACAGGGGATAATATTTTTGCTTTTACCAGATGGTGGTCAGATCCACAGGTAACACCACGAAGTGTTCGCACATCATACCACTTTAGTTCCGAGTGTTGTCCACCTATAGCATAATCAATGATTGATCTAAGATTTCTTGTTGGCCGAATCCAGGTATACCAATGAATATCATTATGTTTAAAAAAACCATTATTTATTTTTAGATTATGGGTTTCACACAATTGTATTGTATTGTACAAGTTAACTACAGGGTAGATAAAAAATACAATTAAAA
Organism: Aspidapion aeneum; assembly: GCA_963576565.1. Classification (NCBI taxonomy): domain Eukaryota; kingdom Metazoa; phylum Arthropoda; class Insecta; order Coleoptera; family Brentidae; genus Aspidapion; species Aspidapion aeneum. Next base: position 13,333,464 of record OY755041.1, on the reverse strand, counting down.
AAAACATTTTTTTTAATTTTAGGTTTGGTTACTTACTACTTAATTTTACATTATAAACCGAATAATTTTGCGTATTTTTTCTTTCTTGACCTTCTTTAAAAAAGTTCTAAGTTTTCGAGAAAATCGCAAAATACTGATTTTTAGGACCTTTTGGGCCTTATAGTTAGCGAAGCTCAAGGGTGATTTTGGCGGACAATATCTGGGGATGTGTCCCAGATGCTAAGGAATAATTATACAAAAATCCAACTTGCTCCTATTTTTTTCAGTTTCAGGGTTTTTTCACCTAATATGACTGGGCTATAAATATAAAAGGCGGAAATGCACTGCGCTGTATGTTATGATAAAGTTCAATGACGTTCGCATAGTAATTTTAAAAATGTATAAGCATGCCTACCTACAAAGGTATTGGTTTCAATATTTTCAAACAAAGTTATTTATATAGGTACAAACATTTTTATAAATTACCTACGATTTTTGCATACATTGTGGAGTAGATTGGGAAAATTAAATATTCTTAATTTGATTTTTAATAGACAATCAAATACTTTTCATATTTTTAAACCTTAACAGGGCTTACCTGTATATATTGGGTGAACCAACAAATTTTACACCAAATATAATTGAGCTAATAATTTTTTATTGTTGATTAGCAAACAGATGTAATTTTTAATTAAAACTTTAGCTTTAGCTCACATAGCATAAATAATTTTTGTGTTGTTTTTTAAATAATATTTTTAAAAAAATTGGAAAAAGACCGCACCACTTTCCTATAGTAACCGAAAGAGGTTGTCGGAAACTGACGTTCTGCATTTTTTTCTTATTTATAATTTTTAGTTTTAATTAATCGTTTTCGGCTGCTTTCAAAGCGCGCGAAATCATGACGCACAGGTCTGCCCCGGCACCTGCGCGCCCCATACCTGTGACGAAAAAAAATGACACTTCCGTCAAATCTGCGATACCGGCATGCTGCCAACAATTTTCTTGTACTTATAATTAAAATTTAATTAATGTCTTTCGACATATTTTCACTAGTGTGTGCAAGCTGGAAAAAGGGCTACAAGAACATCGAAGGGTTGGCCAACCAAGAACAGCTCGAACGAGATTAAGGGGTAGGTGCCAGCAATTTTGTGCGTCCGACATAGTTTATTCCTAAACTTTTATATCATTCCAGCAAACCAATAGGTAAATCCATTGACTTCTATACCCTACGGGTAGACCCGGCATGGGCCAAAATTGCCATTATATCAAGCTTTTATCGCAATTGACCAAATACAAGTAAGAATTTAATGAGCAAAATAGGGATGAAAATAGAATTTCGGTTTGGTGAGTCCGGAAACATGCAACATCGCAAAAATATTCTATTTGCTTGTCTTGGATAAAAAAGGGCAGTGGCGGCGCAAAATAAAAATTTTGAATTCCACTAGAATTTTTTTATCAACAATTTTCTGTTTGAATAATAAATAATTCATGAATACTTACTTGTGTGTGTTTACAAAATTCTCTTCAGTAAAAAAAAGAGTAAAAAGAATTTCTAAGCATGCTAAGTGCAGTGGATGTATTAAAATTATTGTTTTCATCTTAGAACTTTACAAATGTTGTACCTTCCAGGTAAAATATTTTCTTTCTTTGAACAAGGGTCTTCTTCAACTCTTCTTTTCTTGGGTGGACTACAAGTTATGCTCGAGTCAGATGAAATTTCGGAACTAAAAATTTCAATTCGAAATGGGACAACCGGGCGCAGGGCCAACTCGGCGCCGCCAACAGGGCGCCACGCCGGGCCTAATGGGCGCCGGGCCAACTCAGCGCCGGACTATTTTTTTTTCGATAAAATGTGCAGATAAAAACAAAATAAATATGTTATTTATACAAAACTTTCAACATCTATTAAGTCGGGTGTTGAAATTTGGTAGGTGTAGTGTTCTGCGACTTGAAACACCGCCAAGTTCCATATTCGATACATATCGATGCATAAATAAGAAAGTCCGCCATTTTGGATCCGCCACTTTAATTTTTTTAAGGTTGTTTTTCATCTGCACATTTTATCAAGAAAAAATATTTTAGTCCGGCGCCCAGTTGGCTCGGCGTCAAGTTGGCCCGGCGCCCAGTTGGCCTGCCGCCCAGTTGGGGCGCCGAGTTGGCGGCGCCCAATTGTCCTAGACTGCAACACATTTCAGGGGTCTGGTACGTTTTACCACCTTTCTTAAAACTACGAAGTTTTTTGAAAAATGATAATTTTAGACCATTTTATAGTGATTTCTAAAAAAAAAATTGCGGACTATCGTTGATTTTGTTAAAAAAATTGAAATTGAAACATTCTTAAAACCCCATTAAAACCCATACAAATTGCTACAAAAGAAGCATTTTCTCATTTCAAACTGAAACAAAACGGTCCCTGACGTCTATCAGCTGTCAACAAAAACTTGAAATAACTAAGGTCACTGATCCAAATCGGGTCAGTTTTTTTGGTCCTTTTATGAAAATGCACAATTTTTAAAAAAGCATGAAATTCAAAACAAAATCAAGAAAATTATGATTCCTACATTTTTACAAATAAAAATTAGTTTAATTGAACATTATATCAATTTTTATTCCTTAAAACACTAAAAATTAATAATTATTTACTTTTTTAAAATTTATCGAAGGTCTAACTGAACAAAAGCAAACTGAACCCATCCGTATCGAAATGAACCAAATCAAACCGAATCTAACGGTTCGGTTTGGTTCGGTTCGATTTGCTTAAACTGAACCGAACCTAACCGAATATAGCTAAACCTAACCTAAACAATCCTAGCGGAACCTAACCGAACATACTCAAACTGAACCAACCTAACCCAACCTAACCCAACCTAACCCAACCTAACCCAACCTAACCCAACCTAACCCAACCTAACCCAACCTAACCCAACCTAACCCAACCTAACCCAACCTAACCCAACCTAACCCAACCTAACCCAACCTAACCCAACCTAACCCAACCTAACCCAACCTAACCCAACCTAACCCAACCTAACCCAACCTAACCCAACCTAACCCAACCTAACCCAACCTAACCCAACCTAACCCAACCTAACCCAACCTAACCCAACCTAACCCAACCTAACCCAACCTAACCCAACCTAACCCAACCTAACCCAACCTAACCCAACCTAACCCAACCTAACCCAACCTAACCCAACCTAACCCAACCTAACCCAACCTAACCCAACCTAACATAACCTAACCCAACCTAACCCAACCTAACCCAACCTAACCCAACCTAACCCAACCTAACCACACCTAACCCAACCTAACCCAACCTAACCCAACCTAACCCAACCTAACCCAACCTAACCCAACCTAACCCAACCTAACCCAACCTAACCCAACCTAACCCAACCTAACCCAACCTAACCCAACCTAACCCAACCTAACCCAACCTAACCCAACCTAACCCAACCTAACCCAACCTAACCCAACCTAACCCAACCTAACCCAACCTTACCCAACCTAACCCAACCTAACCCAACCTAACCCAACCTAACCCAACCTAACCCAACCTAACCCAACCTAACCCAACCTAACCCAACCTAACCCAACCTAAACCAACCTAAACCAACCTAACCCAACCTAACCCAACCTAACCCAACCTAACCCAACCTAACCCAACCTAACCCAACCTAACCCAACCTAACCCAACCTAACCCAACCTAACCCAACCTAACATAACCTAACATAACCTAACCCAACCTAACCCAACCTAACATAACCTAACCCAACCTAACCCAACCTAACCCAACCTAACCCAACCTAACCCAACCTAACCCAACCTAACCCAACCTAACCCAACCTAACCCAACCTAACCCAACCTAACCCAACCTAACCCAACCTAACCCAACCTAACCCAACCTAACCCAACCTAACCCAACCTAACATAACCTAACCCAACCTAACCCAACCTAACCCAACCTAACCCAACCTAACCCAACCTAACCCAACCTAACCCAACCTAACCCAACCTAACCCAACCTAACCCAACCTAACCCAACCTAACCCAACCTAACCCAACCTAACCCAACCTAACCCAACCTAACCCAACCTAACCCAACCTAACCCAACCTAACCCAACCTAACCCAACCTAACCCAACCTAACCCAACCTAACCCAACCTAACCCAACCTAACCCAACCTAACCCAACCTAACCCAACCTAACCCAACCTAACCCAACCTAACCCAACCTAACCCAACCTAACCCAACCTAACCCAACCTAACCCAACCTAACCCAACCTAACCCAACCTAACCCAACCTAACCCAACCTAACCCAACCTAACCCAACCTAACCCAACCTAACCCAACCTAACCCAACCTAACCCAACCTAACCCAACCTAACCCAACCTAACCCAACCTAACCTAACCTAACCCAACCTAACCCAACCTAACCCAACCTAACCCAACCTAACCCAACCTAACCCAACCTAACCCAACCTAACCCAACCTAACCCAACCTAACCCAACCTAACCCAACCTAACCCAACCTAACCCAACCTAACCCAACCTAACCCAACCTAACCCAACCTAACCCAACCTAACCCAACCTAACCCAACCTAACCCAACCTAACCCAACCTTACCCAACCTAACCCAACCTAACCCAACCTAACCCAACCCAGCCCAACCTAACCCAACCTAACCAAACCTAACCTACCTATTGTTAATAAATATAGTAAAAGTTGTTAGGTTTATGTCCAGGGGGTAACCATTGTCCATAATCGTCGGAAATCGAGTTAGGATTAGTGTATGCGACCATAAACATTGAGTGGCGAGTGAGTGTTTGGTCTTCAATTTTTTTAGGGAAATTTTTCAAAATCTTTTTTTGCGCACTCTGGGCACCCTAATAAACCGTAATCTGGTCACCCTAATCCATCGCAATCAAAGAAAATGGGTAATCGAAGTGTCACAAATTTTTTGTTGGTTTCTATTCTTCTTTTATATTATGTAGGACAAAATTATTAATTAAACTAAGTGACCTTATTAAGTAAGACAGCATGATAGTCAAATGACATTAGAAGGACATAAACATATGATACCGGCCTGTAGACCGGTCGCGGTGGTCATATAATAATAAATATATACTTTCGCGATGAAAGACCAAAATTTAACTTAAAATTACTGTAAAGTCCGCAAAAAACATTAAATTTATCGAAATTTATAAAAACATAGATCAGTGTGTGTAACAATTCATCAAGATGTATGAAACTCGACCGTGACATGTCAAAAGTTTGGTTCGAAAAAACAAAAACAACTGGATAAAAATCGGTATGTAAGAATTTAAAAAGAAATCATTTTTAAGAAAATCAAATACTTTTTGTTAATTTTCATGCAATGCAAAAAAAAGTGACACTTTCTGAATCAAAATGTGTGAGGGTAAAATCGCACGGTCGCAGAAAAAACTATCTATCGTGACGTTACTGAACTTTCTCGTGTTTTAGGAAAAACTATCTGTCAAGACGACTTACCCATGAAATGTTGTTTTTTTATGGATTTTTTTTCTTCTTTTGCACAAAAAACAATTTTGGACCATGTTTAAACTCAAATAGTTACTTCTAAACTTGTTTTTAAACGTTTTAAGATTTCTTTTTGTAATATTCCCGCACAAAATTCAAAAAAAATCATTTCCGTACTTAGACAACATTGTCTATCAGTTTTCCCTGTATACACGGACTAACAGGTAGAATCACTCAAAATACGGCAGGTGGATTAAAGGTAGCCAGCTGCTTTTCTGTCGCACTTATGCCGTCAGTGTGAAAGAGATAAAAGTACCCTTATATTATCTAGGGTATTATTAGCATGCAAAATCACCCTATCTTTGTCCGTTTCACATGTTCAATAATGTCTATCTCTGTTTTTATTGTAAAAGAAATACCCGACCATAGGAACCAAATTGGATAGGGTCAATAAAAAATGCCTTGTCTTTCCGTCTCTAACGCCCTTTTAGGGCGTTATACAACTCAATGGGTAAATCCTATTGGAAATAATTTACGGTCCTTTGAATTACGCCTAGAGCGAACAGAGGTTGTATAGTGGAAAAAACAGGGTGGCCGCATCAAAATAAAATAAATAACTTTTCGGGTATTTGTCGGTTTTTTTTTTAAGAGTTCGAAATAACTTCATTTTTAATAAAAGAAAAATCGTGAGGAAAAGTATCTTTTCAGCACTAGTGCGGAAAAGTTACTTTTCCGCACGATTTTTTTACTTTTTCACACGATTTTTTTATGCACGGAAAAATAATGAAACAGGATTTTTTTATCATGATATATTAATAAGAAACCTTATTCAAGGAACATTTAATTAACAATAACGAAAAAGTTAACGATGGTAAATATTGAAATTGAAAGTGTACTTTGTGTTTGTTGCATGCTGCGAAAGACAAGAAATTTATGAGACTTTTAAGAAAACTTTTAGAACGGTTCATCAAATTTTCAGCTTATTATCTCTCGTTCCAAGTTGATCTCTTTTTTTAATTAAGCGACTGTATAATTTTCTCAAGCGTTTTATATAGAATACAGTTATTTTAAACCAATTTTAGTTATCTTAATTTGGTGACAATTATTATGTTCGTCAAAAGAAAAATTGTTTGTTATTTCCAAAATTTATCGAACCCGAGGCAAAACCAAACTTACAAAAAGTGGGGGCCAATATGCCTTTTTTTATTAGGCTGTACATAGAGGGGATTAAAGGGGGATCAATCCCCCCCAACTGGTTAATAATAATAATAATAATAATTAGTGGTATATCTTTGAGCCAAAGTGTTAAGTTTAAATCATTTATTGTTGTAATCTGCAGAGTTTTTTTAAGTACTGGGTGGAAAAAAAATATGCCCATTTAGTCAAACTCAGTATGTAGGTACGTGGGCACAATAGATCCAAATGTGGTCGCAGTGCATGGAGGTCCAGTAGGGCCTGCCACCACTTTCAAATACAATACAATCCCCCCAAATAATCGGTAATGTGAGTTAAAAAAGATTTCTCAGCAACACAAATAACACAAAAAATTTGCACAATACGCAAATATTTATTTAAATTTTTTATCCTTGACCTAAATTTTTTCTGGGTACGACCCTGGTCTTTTATTTGGAGTTCTCTAAGAACAGAGGGTGCTATGACCATTTTCTAATCAATCATTTGTTTTCTTTTTAGGGATTGTTTTGGAATGCATTTTATTTGGTGCCCTTTTTCGACCATTGGAGAACGATGACGCCAAATCGGAAAAAGACCCAAAACTCCTAAAATCTGCAAAGGCCAAAATCGACATTCATATTTCACATCATGATATCAGTGACCAATACACTCCTATATCACAATCAGATGGAAATGGCAAAATGCATCGACCTCACAGCGTAGCCCATTTCCATGGAATAGAGCCGGCACACTTCCAAAAGACAGAGCTAAATGGTAAGTTTATTGTAAACAAGGTAAATTTTAATTATCTTCTTTTTCACAGGATATTTTAATCCTGACTTAAGGAAGCTTGACGTCTCTAATGATGGTAACATAAGCCTGAGCATTAAACCTACCAAGCAGTGGCGGCGCGGTAAGGGAATTAACGTCCTTAAATTATGTAACACAAAATTCTGAATTTTTGACCCCCTCCCCCCTCGTAACGCATTTTCAAGAAAAAAAACACATTAAAAAACCATTGAGTGTAACGCAAAGTCAAACCCCCCTCCCACCCCTTGAGCGTTACGTAATTTAAGGATAGGCCCTAAAGGACAACCTTTTTGTTTGATTTTTAACTTTTTGTTAAAAAAGGTAAACTTTTCGTTAAAAAAAAGGTAAACTTCTAAAATCCCGGAAAGTAATGATTATAATATCGTTATAATATCGTTATGTTTCCATGTTTTATTAAAGTTTTTTGTACCACACAGCGTTTTTATAAAACTAATTATTACAAATGCCTTTGCTTTGGAAAACACTAAAATAAAAATTTATTCATAAAAGTATCGTAATGCCGTAAATTATGTCAACCCTCAACTAGGTACAAATTTGCAGTTGCCACTTGTTCTGAATATAAACGGGTGACTACCCCAATTTTCTAAAATTTTGCATAGCTCAGACGTCAGTTGAATGGTTCTATCCTTTTTAATATGTGGTACAATCTGTATTCATCCGTCCTTTATTCGGGGTAGTTTGGTTAACAGACCCGGCAAAATCAATCACGCATCTACACAGCGCAAACCCGAGAAGAGCGAAGCACGACGCCAGACCAAGACAATAGTCCGAATAGGCACAAGCTTGCCCCTCGTACCAATTATACAAATTTTGTAGGCATGTGCCTTCCTAATTAGTGAGAAAAAAAAGGACCAAGAAATTCTGTACTAAAAATTAGCCGGTGCTGCAGCCCAAGGATTCTAAAATGTCCTCTTGCCAAAATCCACCCCCAAATATTCACAGAAAATCTTCCGGCTAAGTCTTCGTGTCCCGAAATATATTTTTCTTGGTAGCGCGTTCTTGGTGGCCGATAAACTAAATCCTGTTTTCGATCACTGTGTGATTTTTCATCTGTGAACATCACACGTCATCTTCGTTTTTCAGAGAATAAGTTAAAGCAAAAATTAGATGGGGCTTATTTTTTTCTGGATATACACGACATCTTAATATGGAACGCCTTATTAGCCTTCGACTCGTTGTAAGTAAACCAGGAAAATTAGACGCGATTCTTGCTTTATAGGCGTTGGAAAAAGGATGATCTTCTAAAAATTCTATTAGTTGCTGATCTTCTTGGAGCATGCTGATTTTGATCAAGCCTCTACCTTGCTTTCGCCGAACATTTCCCTCTTGTTTATGTTGTCTTTTGAATCGCACAATCGTCGATGTGTTTCGTTCATAGTGAGCGGCTACTTAACGCACCGACCCACCGTCATCTAATTTGGCCAAAATTTGAGCTTTATTAAATTCGGAAATTTGTGGAGGCATTTTAGAAAACTTGGACAAACAACAACAACCGACAATGTCATGTTTTTGGCAAATAATATAATATTTGATTAATAAGGGTACTGAAATGTGTGTAAATCCTAAATGATTTTACCACGTTAAATCGCCGTATGCATTTTATGTGACGCCTTGTGTAAGTATTTATAGAACCGTGGAGGTACCTTTTTTCAAATTTGTTGCTCTAACTCGAAAATCGATTAAACTTGATCAAATTTATTTCTTTTTTTTTGGTCACTTTTTGGGTGGCAGTTACTAAAATATTATTTCAAAAACCTGCCTGTTTTTATTTCATGATCCTACACTTAAATATAAGGCAAAAATCTTGAGGAATCCGAAAAAGCTCAAAAATAAGCTCCTGTGACAAGGTGTATATAAATGACATAACCTCAAATTTTTGGTATTAATTTTTTCCACTCAATTATTGCGAGATTTATTCTTCTGTTATTTTAAATGTCTCAGACTATTTTAGGAATTTTAGGGTGTCCCATAAAAAAAGTGGTATTATAATGAAGACATGGAGTATATGATGAGAAAGTTAACGGAAGAATGCCAAAAGTGTGCGTCAACAGTGAGCGTGGACAAAACACAGTACTTATGAGTATGTATACTTGAGTGTCACATTTGATAAGACAGGAACAGACAGTAAAGAACTGGAAAAAAATTGTAGAAGCAAAAATGGTTATTGGATGTAAAGGGATGTAAAATTCAACATATATGAAACAATGGTGAGAAGCACGCTGTACGGAATACAGACTTGTCGTGTAACAGAAAAATACAAAGCAAAAATGGAAGTGTCAAAATAGATGCAGTAAGAAGATCAATGAGAATATCTAGAACAGATCATATAAGAAATAAGATCATAAAAGAAAGAATGGGAATCGAGAGAATCATAACGGATAAAATTACCAAAAGACAACTGATATGGTACGGCCATTTACAACGGTTGAACGACGAAAGATTACCAAAGAAGATCCTAGAATGGCAATCAATAGGGCGCAGAAAAAGAGGGCGTCCTAAACTGAAATGGCAACAGGCAATTCAAAGATCAGTGGGTCAAAAAAATCTGAAACAAGATGATTGTCAGGATCGAAGCAGGTGGGGCGTCGGACAATGTAGAAAAACGTTCTAAACCGACAGAGTAGTAAAAGTATTAGTTTTGATTGTCTCAGAGAGAAGGAGGACAAGGTGAAGCACAAAGACAGGCGGGCATTGCTTCCATGTTCTTGTAGCCCAATAAGTATATCTTTGTATTTTGGATTATCCAAATGTTAAATTTCCTCAAAAATTTTATTTTTGCAAGAAAGAAGACCAAAACCTTTATCTCTTTTGGAACATGGAGACGATAAGTTATGCGATCTGCAAAGATTTAGCCAAGTGCTTAAAGCAAACTCAAAATTATGGTAGTTTTGATTGAGGTTAAATAGTAGAGGTATGAGGTCTGATAAAAACTCAGAATCATTTTTTATAAATTGGACTAAATAAACTTAAATAAGTTATATTTCAAATTCAAATAATTAAATTAATAATAAATTAAGTAGCAAAAAGTTATCTTTACACGAGCAGCAGTTTAAACCTAATCTGAGCCGTTTTTTAGAAACCAAAGAAAATTAATAGGGCTTTATTGGAATAAAGCCAGGCTGTAATAGCGCCAGGCAGTAACCTGACAGTTTCACATTGGAAAGACAGTTAGTCTTTCAAATGTGACATACTAAAGTCAAATTTAAAACTCCATTAATAAAGGAAGGCACAATTTGTAAGATCACACCTGATCTTGGAGTACCAAAAAAATACTCTGCCATTTTATGGGTACGTAATTTCACAAGTCTATTGTAATTTTTACCCATTTTGGTCTGCGAAAATAACCCTTTATTCGCTTTATCCCCCGGTTTAACACCACTCAAAAAAACAAATTTTAATATATGTTTACCTTCTTAGCCCGCGTAGCAATGGCTAGAGAAGGTGAGAAGGTATTATTTTCGACGAAAAAAAATTTTTTGAGATAACGCCGAAAATGTCTTAATTGGGTGTATTTTGACCTACCTTATAGCAATATCGTCGTGATGTCTGTCTGTGTGTGTGTGAATATTATAGCCCCTAAACCGCTGAACCGATTTTCATAAAATTTTCATGTAAAATAGTGCTCGACACTGTTACAAGCTGATTAGATTTTGGTTAAATTGCACTAATGACAATTTTTGACAATTAAAAAATTTAAAAAGGGCTAACTTTTTAACGGAGCATAGTACCCATATGCGGTTTTTGTAATATAGTAGACTACATTTTGTGTCATAATCAAAAATTTCGTACAAGTTTTGGTTTCTGAGATATTTACAAAAAACTGTTTTCAAGGCTGACATACCATGGTTTCACTTGATGTGTGCTAATAGGCTAGCTAGGAAGGTATCAGATCCATCATGGATCCATTTATTTTTAACTTCATGCACAGTTAGCTTTATTATAGTTAACACTGTAATATTTTTATAGCATAATTTTTGAAATCTACTCCCACCCTTTTGTTCAACTTATGTCTAGTGGATTTTATTAATTTTTAAATGAGACCATCCAGAGCCAGAACCCAACTTAGATACCAAATTAAAATTAAAATCGGGCAAGTAGTTTTTGATTATGCGCATTGGTCGTTACAGACAAACACACTGACCTACAGAGAGCGCGACAAAAAAGTTTCAAAATTATCTAAAACGCAAATACCTATATTTTTGGCAGATCACCATAGCTCACACTACTGTAGTTATAATATACATGTGGGTTAATGTATATAATATATTAAACTAAGAATACTAAAAAAGGTCAAGGACACAGATAAAAGAAAAGAGATTTAAAAAACTCAATTTCCGACATAAAACCCCGCCATAACCATTATCGCATTTTATCTCTTTCGTGACGCCGGAAAATCCTGAAAATCCTAAATGTGATAAGGAAACCGTTTAACAGTAAGGGAGCGTTTTGGATTGTTTCGTGACAGACATGATAAAAAAGATGACGCAAATCATTGAAATAAATTGCGCGCTTATGGTAAAGTTGATCAAACAAAAAATTACGCAGAGGTACTTATGACGTAACGTAAAGCGATAAGCGATTTTATAGACAATGCTATGCTATCATTATATTAGAATTCGAATATATAGACTGGGCCACAATACACGAAGACATGGTATGTCAGCGGGCATCCATATATACCGGAGATGACGCTTGACTGTCACTTGTCGCTTTCCTTGATCCTCCACTTTGTTGACGTCACATCCGGGGCTGATTTTTTTTTTGATGGTTGCGTCACGACACAGCTGATTGTCTTAAAAATATTGAAGGTGGAATAACGGTTCAAGAATATTTGATTTTTTTAAAAATAAAGTCGGTTTTAAGATTGTTTTTACTATATTCTTGAAGAACAATTTTTTTTTAATGTATAGAAATCCTTAATTTTTTAGAGCCGCTTCAATAGCTCACACTAAAATTAAATTTAAAACAGAAGCGAATGTGACAAACACAGATGACAAAGTCAAATACATGTCAAATATAACAGTTGGCATGCGGTACATGGCGGGTAATTTGAATTCAAAATAAGGAATGCAAAATTTTGAAGATTTTAACCTTTTAATCTTCTTGCATCCTTACAAAAGTTTGGTGGAATATGGGGATGGGATCTAAGAATATTTCACTGAAATTTCGCCGAAATCTGTAGTGCCATTTTAAAAATATCATAAAAAAACATCTGACCTCCCATAAGACCCAATGTAAAAATCAGCCCTGGGAGAACAGCTGATTTTTTCAGGGTCGTGGCCTCTATTTTTGTGTTGGCCTTGGTCATGTACATGACAAAATAGCGAAATTGACATGCAGCTAATGTCAAATGATGCTTTCGCGATCGACGATAAGTGTCCAAGGAATTAACAATCAACTTTACGTTTTGCACAAATTTACGCTTGAGTGTACTTAAGAAGCTTGGTAAAATTTGATACATTCGATTTTTTTGTAATTAAATATTCTATTTTTAAGTGTTAATTTTTATTAAGTAATTTTAAATATTTGGTCCACTGTATATTATCTGGACTTTTGAGCCTGAAATGAATCTATCTTTTTCTACCGGCCGTCAAGGTTATTGAATGAGCATAGGTCATTGTCAAATTTTAACGGTCAGTGCAGGTCAGTGTGGTTTTATAGCACCGAGGAAGCGTGTGATATTCATAAGAATATCCATTAATTTGGATTCACACTCTTTTCCTCCAGTTGAGGCATTTATCATTTGGTTTTAGTTGTTTGGTTACTCAGATATTTGCCGAAGAGCTTAAAATTAGTTTGTTGGTGCTATTGGCCAGTGATAAAACGTCTCTATTAGTTTTGTGGATACTGACTATTCTATTCGTTTTCTATCTTTCTTTGCACATTAAAATCTGTATGTACTGTCCTTCTCGAAATCACATTTTTACCTGTGAACTAATAGGTTACTTTTGGTTATTTCAGACGTCCTGGTTATAGTTCTGGTTCTGGTTAAGGTTATGAATATGGATTCCTAAACCACTCCTGATTTGTAATTTAGAGTAATATGGTATTTCTTAAGCTTCTTTATGGATCAAACTGACCAGTTACGAAAGGACAGTGTGGCTGCCAGTCATCCTTTGCTGATATGATAAGTACCCCATAATGGCGTGATTTTAGAAACGATCGCGTTTAGTTTTATCCTTACTAAGTGGCTAAATACTTCATTGACTATGATCATCTAGGTCTATGTTTATTCCTATTAAAATGTTAGTTAAAGGTTACTGTGTAGTCAGGAATAAAGTTGACCCGCGTATCTAATCGAGGTTAGAAAGCTTTACTTTATCCCTGAGAGAGTTCTATGATTTAGAACTAAGTCTCCTTAATTATGGTATAAGTTTAGTTATTTAATTATTTTGAACCATTTAAAAGTTAACTGTTACTTAAAATAATGTAACACGAATTTAGTAATTGATTTTTAATAAAATGTAGTTATCGAAATTTAGGATACTTTATTTCAAGTTACACAGTGACATCATCTGATGCGTGCTTTTGGCAAATATAATTATGGATTCCTTAGTGGTTAGGACAATTCCTATAAATCTGGCAACTATCAGTTTGGTTTGAGGTTACGTGGTTAAATGAAACCACTTGGCCAGATTAAGCCAGATCAGAAGAATGCAATAGCCCCATTTTGGTGCTGAACTTACAAATAACTTGCTCCAAATTGAAGGGACACATTGTATTTGGGTGATTGTTCCCCGGTCTACGATATACTAATACACGGTATGTCATCATGATAAAATAGCAAAATCGGCTTAGAGCTTATGTTTAATGTTACTTCGGCGATCGCCGATAAGTGTCCAAGGAATCAAAATATTAACTTGAAATTTTTCAGAAATATCGGTACGCTTAAGAAGCAGGGGCCAGATCATAAAAATAAAAGTTCTATATTTTGGGACTTTTCTGAACTCATGCAGAGTTCCATTTTCAACAACATAAATTTTAAACCATAGTTTGAACAATCGTAGGACAAAACGTTTGCTCGTCATATAATAAAAATGTTGGGCGATTCACTATTTGAGATTATAAACACTCAAAATCAAAATTAAATAACAATATAAAAACTTACCAAGCAATTGTCGAGCAAACGTTCGGTCTACAATTGTTCAAAATAACTTGACAGATTGTTGAATGGGAAGCGTGGCCGACCGGGTTAGCGCGTTGGTTCGTGCATATAGCAGTGCTGGCTATACTATAGGGATAAAGTATAGCTATATGACTTGACCGACCGCGTGTAGAGTGGGCTCGCTGCGAATCATGTGGGCTCGAGTACCACGGTGGATAGAATAGACCGGTGTTCGGATCTTATATATATATATGTCGAATTTTTCACGTCACTGGTGGTCCAGCCGATTTTTGTAAACAAAAGTTAGATATGATATGAACAACGGAACAACTAATATTATTTGAATATTTTGAAAACTAAGGCATTTTTCCTACAGTTTTCTAGTACATCCATCCATCATACAGGATAAAATGTACTTTTCTAGACGTATTGTCGTTATTTTTTTTTAGCCCGCTTTATTTTTTATTACACAAAACTTATCTATCTCTTGTATCTCTAAAACGGAGCAATTTCGGACTAAGGTAAGTTGCTTTAAATCGACTTATTTTGACCTCAGAAATATGTGCTAAAATTTTGTACAGACCTTTTAGAGACACCCTGTATATATAAAATCCGAGGCATATCTCAGCAAAAACTTTGTCTAAAAAGATTGGGCCATTGATCCTAGCTAAAAGAAGAAAGTCCCAGTGAAAAAAACACTTCTCTACTAGAGACGTAAAAAGTTGTAGTCTCTTTCCCAGACAAACTTCTAAAAATTGCCTCCTTAACTAAGAGACGGATTGTCATACCAAAATTCGCCATAATTCTTCTCTTGAAATTTGCAAAAAGTATTTTTCTCATCTCTTCAAAAACTACATTTTTCAAAAAGCATTGAGTTTGGGTCATCCTGTACACTGCTTTGCACTTGAAGAGTGGATCAGTGTCAAAATAAATAATAATCTACCCTACTACAAGTATACCCTCCGATTAAAATTAGTTGGGGTCCATAATCTCTAGCAGTTAGTTACATACCTTTACTTTAATTTTTCAAAGAAGATTGGCTCAGTTCATTTTTAAGACCATACCCATGAGGGGATCAAGGGGGATCAACTGCCCCCCTTGCCCAAAATAGTCGATAAAGTGTTTTAAAAGAGATTTCTCAGCGACAAGACAAAAAAATTGCACAATACGCAAATGTTTAAAACTATGTGGTTTTAACTTTCTCCAAGGTCGATTACAAAGATGTGAATCATCCTTGTTTGGCAAACGTCCTGGCAAGCTGCAAGAACAGTGATCCATGCCAATCCACGACCGCTGTGGAGCATAAGCTTTGTGAAACCAACAGAAACCACTACTCCGAGGGAAAATAACCCTACCGACATTGAGTTATGCTGATGGTTTGATGCTTTCTGTTGGTTTTCACGCAAGTATTTATTGAATCTCTCCCCTCCCGAATTTTTTTTCTGAGTACGGTCATGAGTTTAATGCTTTATCATACTTGCGACTTAACTTATTAGTTATCAACTCGTATCATGTCGTGATTTAATGTGTTTATATGAGAGGATCGTATCAGTGTCAAAATACCTATTTATTGCTTTAACCATATGAATAAGGTAGTTAGCAGAAGCACCGACCGAGGGCGTTCATAGGCTCGAACATTTGATTTGACACCCGAAAACGCTCGGCAGCTCTTCCTCTTTTTTAAATGTTTGCGCTTCGGAGCATCAAATCAAGCGCTCGAGCCTGTGGACACACTCGGCCGGTGCTTCTGCTTTTTACCTTATTTATATGTTTTAACCTAACTTTAATATTACAACCAACCTATGGTTAGTCTCTATTCCAATAAGCATAAAAATCATGATTACAAATGTTTTACGCAAGTTGATTATTATCATTCTTCATTTATATTCGCATTAACATCTCATTTTTGCATTATTAATTTAATTAATAGATCTCTATTACCGCATCACATAACGACTAATTTCGCTGACCAAACAGTAAATAAATGCTTACGTAAGCAAATTTATTCAACATAATAACCACAAATATTAATATTTCACTTATTTCTCTAATAATTTAATTAACTATTCTCCAATTTAAATAAATACATATATTATTATATTACGTATTATTATATCTTTATATAATATATTACAATGTGCAGAGTTTATGCAGTGAATAATAATTTTTATCAAACAACTTTTCGTGGCTAACCGGGTAAAGAGAAGTTTTTGTTTTTCATATTTTTCACTGGGTAGCTCGAAAGCTTAACCTTACGGAGGCGGGTCCAAGATCTAATGGACACCCAATAAGTGTTGACAGTTAACTGTTTCATCCTTATGGGACTACTCTACTACTTAATGAGGCCGTTTTGTCTCTCAGTCTCTCATCCTACATCGATAGTGAGAAAACTCTCGCAAGAAGCGCCATCTACCGAGATACGAGAGGAACTAGAACAAGAGCAGGCGAGTTTAAACCTATATATATATATATATATATATATATATAATATATATATATATATAATATATATATATATATATATATATATATATATATATATATATATATATATATATAATATATATATATATATATATATATAATATATATATATATATATATATATATATATATTATATATATATATATAATATATATATATATATATATATCGATCGATGAAAAGATCGATTGCAAAGAAAAAGGAACCATCCGTGACCTACGACAGTAATTCTTTCAGACCAGAGCAACGCTGATTAGCGTTTTAACCCACCATGAGACGTGAGCGTCAATCAGCGGAATTTCTAACTTAAATAATACTAACAAACGTATTTTTTTTTAGTTCCCGTGAATTTAAATGAAAGCTTTCGAACTACTGGCGGAAAAAAAATATGAGAAACAAAAACTTTTTTTACCCGATTAGCCACGAAACCTTGTTTGATTTTTAAATTTACTAACTAAAAAAAATTTACGTAGGTTAAAATAATTTTTATGTTGAATTAAGAAGATCATACTATTATTTTCAACATATTATATACCTTTACATCATTCTAAAGTATTTTTTAGGGTATTCCGGAAGACACACTTCTACTACAAATTACTTAAATAAGTCGATTTAAGACATTACTTTTTCTTAACAAAAAAAGTTAGGGCCATTTTAAACCATCCACAGATGTCCATATTCGGATTTCGCATCCCAAAAAACCTCGGTTTACCAATTTTCAACGTAATACGTTAAAAAATATTCCTATTTAAAAAATTGATATTTATTTTTTAATTTATCTCAGAAATTTCGCACAAAATTAAGTTGATTTAAATCGACTTATTTTAGTCTAAGGGATCTGTGGTAGGAGTATGTAAAGAGCTTTTAGATAAAGGCTGATAAGAAGATAGGCACGCCTGTAGTTTTACAGAAATAAAAAATCAAAAGAGTTAAAATACGCAATTTAACGTAACTGTTTTTTAAAAAAATATTATGTTTTTGTTTTTATTAGAACATAAATTTTTAATCGTGGAAGTCCATAAAACATGGGCTATACCCGATGTTAGCTCAACCCAAATTTCTTCTCATTTGCTTTTCTCTAAGCACCGAATTAATTTTGAGATCCAAAATATATTTATCAAAGAAAAAAAATTATATTTGTGATTTCAGGCAACATTCCAGGCAACTATAAAGCCAACGGCAACGATTTATCCAGGTTAGCTCTAAGTCAACCCATGCTTACCCAATCTGAGGGTCACTATAGAGGCGGCCACTATGGCAGTTTCAGACGACACCATGGACCCATCGACAGACCCGATGTCTTTTACCAAGGCAGTCTGATGAACATTCCATCCTACAGATCGAAACTGAACTTGCATCATCATGGAGATAGTACTGATGTGGAGAGAAGACATTCGGCTTTCAGGTAATAATACAGTGAAACCTCCTATAAGCGGAAACTCACGGTTTCGTCGATTTTGTCCGCTTATTGGAGGTGTCCGCTTAAGAGAGGGAACTGCGAAATGTTGATATATATTTATTAACAATTTCCGCTGCTTGAGATTTTGCGATATTAAATTTTTCGGCGATCTTTCGTGCATTTTTCCACATAAAGTAAGAAGTTTTTTTACTAGGCCCCATTTCAAAGAGATAAATGATTATCCAACTTAACAATAAAAATAAACACAGCAGTCCCGCCGTATAACATAATGTTGTAAATACGACAGAATTATTTAGTCTCCGCATTAAAACGGAAAGAGGTAATTCCCCGGCTGCAGAGTACATTGTTGCCAACATACAACATAATATTTATGCCCATAAAACTATAAACAACAAGTGAAATTAAAGAAAGAAAAATAAGAAAAAGTTTTCTGCCTCGGCCGGGGTTCGAACCCCGGATCTCTTGCTATCTAGGCAAACATTCTATCACTGAACTACCGAAGCCATACATAAATTTTTGGAAAACTTCTACCTATGCAGGCTGCGGTGTCTCAATACAAGAACGAGAGACTCTCAGGGTATTAACTCGACCAAGTCATCCAACTGATCTCTAAATTCTTCTTTCCCACTGTCAAAGGTATGATAACTCAAATTAGACGTAAAGAATCAACGTCTAAAAGCATAAGATCACCTTTTCGTGTGTTAAAATTTCTGATCGCAAAATGGGCGATTTGCCAATATAATTATCAAATACCAAATTGCAAATAATGCAAGAACCTAAAACTATAAACAACAAGTGAAATTAATTCTTTAATTAGGTCCTTGCATTATTTGCAATTGTGCAGCGCTCCGTCTCGTTGTCAGAGGTTCGCGTCCGGTTAAGGGAGGTTTCAGAATTTTTTAACCAAAAAAAAGTGTCCGCGTCCGGTCATTAGAGTGTCCGGTTATAGGAGGGAATTTTACATGCAAAGACATAGGCAAAAGCTTGGTTTCAACAAATTTGTCCGCCTAAAGGAAGTGTCCGCTTAATAGAGGTGTCCGCAAGGAGAGATTTCACTGTATTTGATTCGCATTCTTTCTTTTATTATCTCATTTCTTATATGATCTGTTCTATATATTCCCATTGATCTTCTTATTGCATCCATTTTGACACTTTCCATTTTTGTTTTGTATTTTTCTGTAACGCGACAAGTCTCCATTCCATACAACAGCGTGTTTTTAACCATTGTTTCATTTTACATTATTTTTTATCTCTCTGCTCCATAAAATAGTGTTAAGTCATCCAATAACCTTTGTTGCTTTTACTATTCTTTGTTTCAGTTCTTTACAGTCTGTTCCTGTCTTATCAAATGTGACACCCAAGTATACAGACTCATTGCATATAGATATTGTTTGTCCATTGTCTACTTCAAACTCACTTGATTCGTTTCCAATATATACGTACTGTGTCTTGTCCACGTTCACTGCTAACCCCCACTTTTGGTATTCTTCCGTTAACTTTCTCATCATATACCCCATGTCTTCTTTATCATTAGCTACAATTACTTGGTATAGGTCGTTAAGTTGTATTCCCATGCCGTGTACTTTATGTTTCCAGTTTTTTAGAGCTACTGTGATATATATTTTAAAAAGAGTTGGAGAGATACAACATCCCTGTCTTAAGCCTTTTGTTACCGGGAATTCTTTTGAAAGTCAATTTCCAATTTTTTTGGATTTTGACCCTTTGTATGCTTTTATCTATGTATGATTGATATTAGTTTGCTCTAACACTGTCCATAATTTTTCTACTGGAACGGTATCATATGCTTTTTGTAGGTCCACAAAGGTAACATCAGTCTCTATATTTCTGGCGCTCCTTTTTTCAATTACTTGTTTAAGACAAACAACATTATTACTACAAGATCTGTCTGCACGTAACCCACTTTGCTCTTCTTCTTCTTGTTCATGAAAATCATTATCTATTAGATCTTTAAGAATCCTTCCGTACAATCTACTTAGAGTACTGGCTACTGAAATTCCTCTGTAATTGTTGCAATCCAGCTTGTTTCCTTTTTTATATATTGAGGATATGAATTCAATTTTTCAATCATCAGGTACTGGATGTCCGTTTATGCAGTGATTGATTATATATGTCACATTTTCTAGTAGTTTCTCTGATCCATATTTGAGCATTTCAGCGTATATTCCACCAGGTCCGCTAGCTTTTCCGGATTTAAGCTTTTTAATACTATTTTTTATCATTTCTTTTTCGATGATTATTTCCTCCCTATATACTTCTATGTCTCTCCTCGGAGAGGCTGACAGATATTCGGGTCTCATTTCCTGCAGCAGTCCCTTGTAGTGTTCTGTCCATTGTTCGGGTTTGATGATCTGAATGTTTACTTTTTCTTTTGTTGGGTTTTTTACCGTAAAAATGAATTTCTATATTTCAGAACTCTGCCTACGTCCTCCGTGTGTATTTATATCGTGGAATTTGCGCTCGAACATTTCATTTTTTTCCGTGCGTATCAAATTTCTTAGCTTTTTTATGGTTTCTCTGTAGATTTCTAGGCCTCTTTGCTAGTACTGAACCATTTCAAGTATGTGCGTTTTTTCTTCTTGGCCATTTCCTGTATTTCCTTCGTCCAACATATCTTATTGCTATTTCTATTATCTTGGTATCCAACAGCTTCTTTGCTTGCTTCCTTTTATCTTTTTATTATGTTTGTATATATCTCTTCAAATGAGTGTTCTGTGTTTATTAATTTTTCATCTAATCTTTTCTGATACAATCTTTGCGTACTTTCGATTTCTATACTTCTGAAGTTGTATTTTGGATTTGATTCGATGCATTCTAGGTTTTCATTTTCTCCAATACTTTCGTCTCTATTTGTTTTTCTTAAAGGGAATAATATTTTTGCTTTTACCAGAAAGTGGTCAGATCCACAGGTAACACCATGAAGTGCTTGCACATCATACTACTTTAAGTGCAAGTGTAGTCCACCTATAACATAATTAATGATTGATTTAAGATTTTTTGTTGGCTGAATCCATTATTTGTTTTTACGTTGTGGGTTTTATACAATTGCATCAGTCTCAAGCCGTTATCATTTGTTACTTCCACTCCAAATGGTCCTACCACTTTGGTTTAGGTCTGTCTACCAGTTTGATTATTACAATCGCCAGCATAATTATTTCCCTGGTATCAAATCTCTCAGGATTTTATTAAGATCCCCTGTTTCGTTAGACACGTAAGCTATTTTTTGCAAGCTCTAATAGTGGTGGTGTGGTGGTTCTTTTCTTAATGCGTTTATATAAGTGAGAAATAATATACCACACCATATAAGAAAATACTCCCCATGTACCGCTCTACCATACTGGGAGTCTTTTCTGATTTCTGGTATGATGCGGTATGCTGTCACTCACTAGTAACCAAGATGGCATAAAATGCTCGCAAAACAAGGCTTTTGTTATTGATAAAACAGGCATAGAGCATGGGTATACTAGAGTCCCTGAATGTTGACATATTTGGAAAGAATTTCTAGGGTATACGAAAAGCAAACTCGTTATCATTTATATCCGATCAAGGCCAACAAAAAATACAGGCCACGGTCCTGAAACAATCAGCTTTTCTCGGGAGGCTGACTTTTACATTGGGTTTATAGGAAGTCAGATATTTTTTTATGATATTTTCAAAATGGCACAACAGATTTCCGCGAAATTTCAGTGAAATATTCTCAGATCCCATTCCGATATGCCACCTAACTTTTGTAAAGATGCAAGATGATTAAAAAGCTAAAATCTTCAATATGTAGCATTCCTTATTTTTAATTCAAATTACCCCCCATGTACCGGATGCCCATTGTTATATTTGGCATGTATTTGACTTTGTCATCTGTGTTTGTCATGGCATTTGTTTATTTGTTTGTATGTACAAGGCCAAAAAAAAACACAGGCCACGACCCTGAAAAAATCAGCTGTTCTCAGTGGGCTGACCTTTACTTTGGGTCTTATGGGAGGTCAGACACTATCCCGATATTCCACCAAACTTTTGTAAGGATGCAAATTGATTAAAAAGTTAAAATCTTCAATATTTAGCATTCCTTATTTTTAATTCAAATTAATCGTCATGTACCGCATGCCAACTGTTACACTTGACATGTATTTGACTTTGTCATCTGTGTTTGTCACATTCGCTTCTGCTTTAAATTTAATTTTAATGTAATTTAATGAAGCGGCCCTGAAAAATTAAGGATTACTATACATTTTTTAAAAAATTGTTCTGCAAGAATATAGTAAAAGCAATCTCAAAACCGGCTTTATTTTTAAAAAAATCAAATATTCATGAACCGTCACTCTAACTTCATTAGTTTAAAGATAATCAGCTGTGTCCTGACGTGACCATCAAAAAAAAATCAGCCCTCGATGTAACATCAACAAAGTGGAGGATCGTGGCCCGTCCTTTTTGATAGTCCTGATCCAAGATGAGCTTTTGGTGGACGCGGTTGAAAATGACCTTTCGAAGTAGATTTAAAAGTGTCCAAAAATATCTTTATTTTTCATTAGTTACAGAAAACACCGCCACGACGAAGATGATGAAGAAACTTATAAAATGTGCGGCTGCATACCGTGCTCTCCTGAAACCAAGGACACTCTAAAAGAAATGACTGACTTCTCGCTGTTTAAGGATCCAATATTTCTTCTGTTTTTGGTCAGCAACTTCCTTACTAGTATAGGCTTTAACATTCCGTATGTTTATATTGTAAACAAAGGAAAAAGTGTCGGTAAGTGTAAATTAAAATCTGCTTAAATACACACCTTTCTTTACACAAATGCTCTTATGGTATTTTCTAATTCTAAGTGGGTAATAAATGAAAATAACATTTTTTCATCTACAATATTTTTACGCTGTGTTTTTTTTTTAAATAAAAAGGAGTTGTGTGTGGTTTACCAGATACAAAATAAATTCGAAAAATCAGTTTTGATAAGCAGTTTCAGATTTATTTTAAAAAATACAAAGTTGGATAATTTAAAAAAAAAATCTTTTGAATGATGACTTGTGAAAGATCCTATTTGTTTATTTATTAATATTTTTGTCATGAAAAGTTGGTTACTGACTTTTCATGACAAAAAATGTATAAACTTGTAAAAAAAATATACTTTTACCTATTTCTTACGAACTGTTTATGCTATAAAAAAATATGGACATTACTCAAATAAGTGTGTAAAAGTTTGCTCTAACTTTACCACACTGGGCGATTGATGGTACTATCGTCTTTTACTGTATTTTGTCAGCAATTAATAGTTTCAAATATCAAAAGAAGAAGGCATATTTTTAAAACGCATTACATAAATATCACCATTTTTGGTTCTTGGATTCAACTAAAATGCCGATGTTTATGTCTTCTAAAATTATCATAGTCTTAAAATAGTACTTATTAGAAGTTTAAAAAACTTATTCAAATTTTGTAACCCTCCTTCCATATTTCTTTAAAAATATTTTCTTTCCTCACAGGAATGAGCACAGAAACTGCTGGTACCTTGATCTCAGTTATTGGAGGGGCCAACACGATTGGAAGAATAGTTTTGGGTTACCTTTCCGATAAACCGTGGGTCAACAGGTTGCAAGTGTACAACTGGAGTCTTACTCTTTGTGGAATAGGTAAGACTCTTCAATAATACATTAAAAATATTTTTGGGTTAAATATATTAACTATAATTATAAAAACGACTGCTGCAATAGATCCTCTCTGATATTCATTCCATAGTGAAAATTGTTGAAGAAAGTATAATTTTGCATTACTTCCGCTTGTATTTTCTAAGAAACCTAAGTAGATATTTTACAAAATTTAGTAGGTACTTTTTAATTAAAATGGCTTATGCATCTGTCATTGAGTTTTCGGCTCTCAAAGAACATTGTTGTCAAAAAGCAAGAATGACACACACTGCTTTTAGCAGTTAAGATTGCTGGTACATACAATGTTGAAAACAGTCATTAGGTCTACTCAAGATACATAATGTACAACACCGCTTCTGTTAACTTCGCAATTTTTAAATAGTTAGGCATCAAAATAAACATTAGGTTTCCTGCATCCAAATAAGCCCTTATAAGGAATGGTCCAATGATACGAAGTGGTAAGTAAAATGAGTTTCGGTCTGACATTTCTTTTCTTTCAGCCACGTTCATAAGTGCCTTCTTCTACGAGTACCAGTCTCAGGCGCTCTACTGTACTGTGTTTGGTTTCACTATAGGTGCCTACGTCGGGCTAACTTCCGTTGTTCTGGTCGACCTTCTCGGAATAGACAAGCTGACCAATGCTTTTGGTCTTTTGCTTCTGTTCCAGGGTATCGCTTCACTTGTAGGACCACCCATTGCTGGTAAGTTAAATTATTCAGCCGATGGGAAAATTTAACTATAGAAAAAGAATAGTAAACTTGAGTTTAGGAAGTTGTAACCTTATTATTAATGTGCGCTTTATGATTTACTGTTACTACTTACTGTTAAATGATTCTGAAAAAATAACTAAAAAATACATCATCGGCTTATGAAAAAACAACTTACAAGTACTTCCGTACTGTACTTAAAATAATAATAATAATAATATCATAATAATAGGTTTATTTATTCAAATAGATAATATAAATGATACAAAAAATTTCCATTTTGATTAATAAATAAACACGTTAAGCGCTGAAGCAGTATAACACTGC
This sequence comes from Aspidapion aeneum, assembly GCA_963576565.1. Classification (NCBI taxonomy): domain Eukaryota; kingdom Metazoa; phylum Arthropoda; class Insecta; order Coleoptera; family Brentidae; genus Aspidapion; species Aspidapion aeneum. Next base: position 13,308,277 of record OY755041.1, on the reverse strand, counting down.
TTGTTAGCGCTGTATACATCTACAATCTATTAATTGTACTTGTTACTTGAAGTACTTTTAACAATGTACTTGGAAATGGACTTAATTTTGTTAGGTAAAGTACCTTACGTACACTAAAAATCTACTTCAAGTATACTGGAAGGGTACTTCAAGTACATTATAAGTACTGTAAATACATTATAAGTACTTTAAGTACATTAGAAGTACTTCAAGCATATTCGAAGTACTTCAAGTACACTTAAAGTACTTCAAGTACAATAAAATGTTGTTACTTGGAGTACAATGTAGATAGGTAAGATGTAATGAGCCGAAGAAAACAACTCAAAGACATGACATTTTGCGATTTTTTGTTGTTGCTGTCACTATGCATTGGAAATGTCACAAAAGTGTAACTGCCCATGGCAAGGACTAAATAAATTATCCCAGAACAGAGGTCCAAGAATTTTTAACTAACCTGTGCGTAGTATTTTCGTATTTTAAATTATTTTTTTTTTATTACAGGTAGCCTAATCGACCATTATGAATCCTTTGACCCTGCGTTCATTTTAGCCGGTGTGGCTATAGCATTTAGTGGAATCATCTTATTTGCCATTCCGGCCCTGCAAAGACGACAAGTCAGAGAAAAAAGTAATGTGCCAAATATAATGTCTGTTGAAACGTAGCGGTTACGTTGTAAATTTGAGTGAAGTTTAGAAACGTTTAAACAATTTATAAAGTGGAAATGCTTGAATGAGTGGAATAATGTGAGAAAACTATTTAAATTTTTTCAAATAATATGTCTATATAAGGTAGGCAAGCCTTTTGTAACTGACTCCAGTTTATTTAGTTAACGTTAAGTCGGGTATTCTGGTGAAATATGCCCATACCAGCCGCCTGCAAATACGTTAGAGCATAAATATGGGGCATACCCATGCATTCTCACACGCGATGCTTGTAGCGGGTAGACAGGATTACGGTTACTGCGCATGCGCCAGTTTATAATAAAATGAACCACCAAGGTTTTGGAACATACTCCGTTACAAAATATAAAATTTAGTACCCCTAAATTAAAATTCAAACAAGTTTTCGTGGCTAATCGGGTAAAAAAATAAGGGTTTTTGTTTCTCTAGTATTTTTCCGTGGGTAGCTCGAAAGCTTAACCAAGATCTAATGGACACCTAATAAGTATTGACAGTTAACTGTTTCGTCCTTATGGGACTCCTCAGAACACTGCTTGTTCAATGTGACACCCTTGCTAAATTAAGTATACGGCTTTATCTCTCACCTTACATTGTTAGTGAGAAAACAAAACCATGTACTTAACAAGAAGCGCCATCTACCGAAATACGAGAGAAACTAAAACAGCAGCAGGCGAGTAAAACTGCTATATCATCGCTCGAAAGAAAGAATCCATCAAGTGACCTACGACACACATTGTCCTGCTAGATCAGATCAACGCCAATCGCGTTTCTTCCGCTATCAAAACGTTGGCATCCGCGACTGTCAACGGAGTTTAAAGCCAAATATTAAAAAATGTTAAATTTAGTACCCGTAAATTAAAATTTCTACAAGTTTTAGTGGCTAATCGGGTAAAAAAAATAAGGGTTTTTTGTTTCTCTAGTATTTTTCCGTTGGTAGCTCGAAAGCTTAACCTCACGGGAGTCCAAGATCTAATGGACACCTGTGTGTGTGTGTGTGTTGACAGTTAACTGTTTCGTCCTTATGGGACTCCTCAGAACACTGCTTGGTCAATGTGACACCCTAGAGTATAAAGCCGTATACTTAATTTAGCAAGGGTGCCACATTGACCAGCAGTGTTCTGAAGAGTCCCATAAGGACGAAACAGTTAACTGTCAACACTTATTAGCAGTTTTACTCGCCTGCTGCTTTTTTATAGAGGTATTTAAATGCTCTAGCGTATTTGGCCGCCTGCTTTGACTATTAAATGAATCAACAATAGTCCATTATCATCCAAGAGCACCTGGATAATTACAGGTTTTGGGGCAAACTTTGGGTCCATAGACTAGTTTCGCTGTGCTAGCCTAATATATTTATCTTTCTTTAGCATATACATGCAAAAATTTTGACTTATTTAACCAGTGGCGGCTTCTTTGTTTATATGGAATGCCCCATCTATTTCCATAAATAATAAAAAAGTCAAAAAATTGCCCAGGAAAATAAATACAAAGAGGCGCATATCTATCTATCTCTACAAATATGTCAAACTGGAACATGCTAAAAAGGGAGGGCGATAGGCCCACCTCTGGGGAAACACAACAGTACCTATATCCAATCTAAAATACAATGAAAAATGGCCTTGATTGACCTATACTAACCTGCCGTCCCGAAGAAGAAAGTCTCATGTAAAAATTTTACGTTTTGGGGACTCGGGTTTATATTTTTATAGTTTTTATTGTCTTATACTTTTGATAAAAAAGGAAAAAAAATTGTGTGTGCTTAAGACCACATGGCAGAAGTGTAAACTTCAACAAGGCGAAATTAATAATAATGGCCTTCATCTGCATCATCATATCGCTCGCTGAATGTTCCTCTCACAGTTAGTCGACTCGAGCCGACTTCACCCGAATAAGCGTTACAAAGCCGAGCCTAACGGCTCAGTTCAATTCAATACCTACAAAAACTGCTAAACGCGCCTCAAGAAGTTTACACTTCAAAAATAAAACCACATAATTAAAAGACAATAAAAAAGTATAAAACTTTAAACCCATTTTTCTCGAAACGTAAAATTTCTACATGCGGCTTTCTTCTTAGGGACGACTTAGAAGGGATTTTTGTTACTACGGTTGTTTAAAAAACTGAGTACAACAGTTTTTTCTGACTATAGTCTGACTTTGTCGCCTAAATCGGCGATGGCTTGCATCGTCACGCGTCGTCAACTAAAACGAGTGCTCTCGCAGCTGCGTGACTTACAAAAAGTCCCATTTGTTTGTTTTACTGTTAGGGGCGGAACGGGCAGGGCCCTGTATCCAATAGAATCTGTTAAAGGCGGGGTACAACTTTGGCTGTTAGGAATCAGTTTGGAAAAACAAGCCACCACTGTAGTTAACTCTTTGATTAGGTGTGCTTTGTTACTAAAGGGCTACGACGGATCTTTAGTAGTTTGTTTTAGATTACAAAAATTAGGTACGTATACAAATTTAAGTAAGCATCACCAATTTATACTTTATCTAATAGTAAACTATAACTTTTTAAGCGTTAAGTTTATAGTATAATCGGCTTTATTGTTATTAAGATCGATAAAGTGATAAGTGTGGGCCAAAAATGTCTGTGATAAAGACTCCTGAAATATACGATCCACATTATAAGCCAAAATAAGTTTGCCATAACTGAGTTAAAAGTCATTTTAGGGACTTATAGGAATAAAACCTGACCTTATTTTAAACTCGGCAGTATTGTGACAGATTTACATATACGGCCTTTGTCTATGTAAGAACCGGATTTATTAGTGTCTGCTTTTAATAAATGAAAGCGACTTTATTTTTAAATTTGACTGTGACGTGTTAATTTTGAGAGGTCAGCTGTCAGTCTTCTTTGTAAATCTGTCAGAATAAAGCCGAATAAAGCCAGGTTTTATTCCAATAAGCCCCTATAATCTCATCTCCTTACGAGTATTTTTTTGTTTTTAGTTCATGAAATCCTAGATCGGGTAGGGTAGGCCATCTTTGTTAGCAATTTTATTAGACAAAATTGTCTAGTCAAAAAAATTTAAGTGGCTGTCATTTTAGAGCACAATTTGATTATTTTTTTAGTAAATTAGTAAGCTATCATAATTTTTGATCAATGTTTTTTCTCTCGGGGAGTCTAAAGAAGGCAGGACCTTTTATTGACTTTAATTAACTCACCATAAAATTGGCTTTAATTTTAATATTTAAGATGGAATCATAAAAGACATAAAAAAAAATCGAGGCAGTTTCGAGGAAGAGGGGTTATTTAGGCTTATTAATATGGTTTTATTTGGGTAGGGGCAATTCGCCGCGGGGACAATTCGCCGCGAGAATTTTTGTTTAATTTTTATTTTAATCTAGCCTAACTTATGTTTTCTTAAATCATAACTCCCCTGTTTTCATGTTGGAGGATCAAAATCTGTGTTAAACCAAACCATGGTCAGTTCATCGCAAGCGCGGATCTGGGTCAAAATCTAGGGGGAGGGGGGGATAATAGGGCGGGGGGTAATTCTCCTTTTTACTCTACTCTAATAACGCTTTTTTTTCAAAAACTAATACATAAAAAAACAAAAAAAATTTTTTTTTATATTTTTTAAAAAGTATGTTTACTACACACAAAACATTAAAATAAATATTAAAAAATTTCTCGCGGCGAATTATTCCGCGGCTGATTATCCCGCGGCGAATCGGCCGCGGCCAATTGTTCTATTTCCTTTCATTTATCTAAATCACCCTTCACCATTTGCTAAAATATTCAGGATGGCGCCATGGCGGTCGAAAGGAAAAACGGGAGGGTGGGTCAAGTTTGGACCAACATTTTTTTAGGGGCATTTTCCGTGCTGGTGATTTAAAAAGTAAAAGTTAATATGATTTATTGTAGACTCGTCGAATTAACTTGATGCGATTTATAAATTGTTCTTAAAAACGCAAAGAAAGAACATTTTTACTATTAAATAATAGCGTTTGTTTTACTTAATTTATTAAGGTGCTAAAATATGTTTAGTTTTTATGCTGTACGCGATAGTTTAACCATTTTAATTAACTGCAAGAAGCTTAAAGAAGGATGTAAAGTTGGGACATTATAAGAAGTGAGATATCGGATTAAATCCCTAAAATATCTTTTATCTAAAAGTACCTAAGTTGATTAAAAATATGAATAGCTACCTTCGCGGTCGCTGTATTGGATTGTAATAATAAACACCATCATCACTGATCCATTGTATCACAGAAAGGAATAACTTTAATAATAACTTTAATCTTCAGGTAATCGATTTAAGAAAGCGCGTTGCCATTGAATACAGTCATAACACTGACAAAAATAGTAATACAGAACGGTGGCGGATCCAGGAGGGACCAGAGGGGCCCGGCATACTCCCGCTATCCGACAAAACTTTTTTTTTAATTTACAATAATACATAGTATTATAAATCAAACAAGAACAGCAAGGTTTTTTTTAATTTGGCTTTCTATTTGGAATTCTGGATCCGCCACTGACATATTAGTTGTTCGACCATTTGTTTGGTTTACTCTGAAAAAAGAAAAAATTATTGTCGTGTAAGCTTAGGTACTTACTTACTGGTTTTATGTTTGTATATATTGAGAATCCTACGTAAAAGTCGGACCTTTAGTACTTAAATAAAAACATATTTATTGCAGTAAATAGGCTCTAGCCCTATATTTTAAAACCACTGCAACAGCAAAAAAGTTGCTCTTTATTTCTTTTAACGGTTCGACCATTTTGTTGCGCACATTAAAAGCCTTAGGCCTGATCCATAGTTTCACTGCTTGCCGCTCACTTCTATTTCTCTCTTTCTTTAATAGAAAAAGATGTAAATATAATTTGTATATTTTAAAGAAATAGAGAAATAGAAGTGAGCAGCAAGAAGTGAAACTGTGGATCAGCCCTGACGAGGTTACTAGTCCTCTCCTTTTCTTATTGCATTTGTATAAGTGAGAAACAACATACCACACTATACAAGAAAATATTCCGCCTGTAAGTACCGCTCTGCCATACTTCAGTAACTATCTTGAGCAGATTTTGTATAGTGTGGTATACAAATGCACTAAAAATTTCGCAAAAAAATTGCCTGCTCTATGTTCGCCACTGTCCACACTCCCCCTGGTAGGTTGGTGGATTTGTCCTATTTTTTGAACATTGTTCTGTAGACCATGATGGTGTACAGCATTTTTCAAATAGTTACTTGTATTTACTAATTTTTACAGATAGAGTCAAATGACTTGTTTATTAATAGGTCCTAAGCCGGTTTTCTCCAAATACAGAACTGAACGATTATCACTGAACATATCAAAAATTCACTGCATTGTTTTTTAAAAATACTTATCAAATTGCCTCTTCATAATGTAATATGATACAGATTTTAATTTTAAAACTTTCCACCACAAATATTTTCAATTAAAAAGTTTTTGGAAGACCTCGTTCATTTTGGTTTTCAGGGGCATCTTTTTAAAGTAAGTGCAATTATGCATGATTTACTTAAAATCATATAGATAAAAATGTTAAAATTAGAAAAGAGGTCAAGTTAACAAACAAAAAACTGTCGATTTCTTTGTTTGGTTGCTTTTATAGTGCTAATGCTAATATTAATCAAAAATAAGTATATACATTTGTTTTGAGAATCAATAAAGATAAAATGATAATTTTAATCGTAGAACTTTTAAAAACGACTAATAAAAGTAATAAAATAGACAGTAGCGGTAAGAATATTAAAAGACCATTTAAACATTTGTTTAGTGACACAGTAATAAAAAGGTCTGTCAAAAGCCTTAAGACAACTGTGTTTATTTATTTAAATCATTTGTTTTAGAAATGAAGACCCAAATGGATGAAGGTGCTATGTCGCATTTTATTTAAGTTTGAGTTTTTTCCACCAAATCTAAGAAAGAGGGCTATTTTTTCTTGCAAAGTTTATTTTTGAAGTGTACGTATCATAGAAAATCATTGATTGGTGGGACCTAACAAGTGATGAAACAATTTATTTAAACTAAAAAGTTGTAATAAAATATGCGAAAACCGTTAATACCGAAAGAATAATTTTGCGACTTGGCACCTTCATCCACTTGGATCTTCAAATATTTGAATTTAAAGACACTTTTCAAACGCAAATATTTTAAAATAGGATTGATGCGACTTTTTGAAATAAAATAAAATAAAATTATATTAAAAGCAATTAAAAATCCTTTTGACTATTGTGTGACTTACCCTGAATTCCTATAAGTTTTAAAAGAGTTGTCACCCTATTTTGGATAGGACCCTACATCTGTGAATTTAGGATGCAAAATGTTTTCCTATAAACATAAATTAAATGTCTCAGAGTTTTTCCAAAAAAAAACCCGTATAATAAGAGTGCCTATTTTAAGAGGAAAAAGTTTTAAGATTAATATCCTGTGTAAATAAAGAAATATAGTAATAGTTTGGTGTTACGTTCGTATTCACAATTTTGCTTTTTTCTGTTAGCTGTAGCCGGAAAAAAATTAAAATGGAGGTAAACATCAGAAGCTCACAGCCAAGAGCAAAGCTATGTATCAAGCTTAACACTAGTAGGCCATTAATTGTATAGATGTTTTTTAGAGGTGAATTTTTAGAAAAATCCTTAAATTTTGGACAACATTAATCTTCCTTTGTAACAAGACTGCATTTTTTTAATTCGACATAGGTATCTTTTACCTATTTTATTAGAATTTTTTTATGTCATTAGTTATGTATATTGTGTTTTACTTAAAAGGAAAAGAAAGAAAGATATACAACTGTAAATTGTGAATGATAAAAATAAAAAAAGGGGTTATATTATATGGCCCCATAATTTTATACAGGGTGTTATAATAGGTTTTTTGTAATGTATCTAGTTCTTGCTAAGTATGATTTTTGTTGTGGTTTATATATAATTATTATACCGGATGAGCCAAAAAAATTTGCATTCAATTTATTTGTTAATGACATTTTAGGTATCTCACCAGTAAAAATATTAAGTTCTTTAACTATATATAGTTGCATATTGTTTCATATTGTCGCAAACTAGTTTTAAGTTAAAAAATTAATTAGCTTGGCTTTTAACAAGGTGCCAATTACAAAAATCGGTAAAAAGCCAAAACCCTTTTTAACCCAAATGTCACAATTTGTTAAATTTAAAATTATTTATTTAGTTCAAACTTTTTTAATTTATAATTTTTAGTGTATCAAAAAACTAAAATTGTTGCCTATAATATAGAAAAAACAGTGCTAAATGAACTTGTTACTTTAAACTCTTTAGTCATTGTTTTTATGAAATTGGTAAAATAATTAAAAAATCATTAATAAATAAATTAACTATAATTTTTTGGCCCACTTAGTAAAATAAGGGCGTGCCTTACAATAGCTAAATCATTTCCATATTTTTTTTATTTAAAGTTTTTCTTTAATTTTATTTAATATGTTTACTTATTATATTTACCAATTTTTAATACCTAAATAAAAAATAGGGATATATGTATTTCAAAAACTTGTTTTATTTTTTGTCACTATGTTTTTAATGTAGCATAATTTAAATAAAAATATAACTAATTTGCACTTATTTTAACATTATGTAGTATTTTTTTTATTTTAATCCGAAATCCAACATAATGCGATGTGACAAAATTGATTCCGGCTTTTTAGTCAAGCATTTACAAAAATTTTACGATGCCTTAGATATTGGATATTTGGGCCCCAAGGCAAGGGGTACTGATTGAGTCCCCGCAGTTTTCCAATAAATAGCTTTTTCTGTCATCATATTTGTAAATTTATTTTTCGGGTTAGCAAGCGGACAAAGATCTACTACGACCACTATACAAACCGTTTTGACCAAACCAAGAATTCGAGAAGTTATGTTTACAGAAAGAAATAATCTTTCTAAGAAAAATTAAATTATTTGAAAAAAAGTAAAATTTTGAAATATTTTTACCAATTACCCCCGCCTAGCATTTATATTTAGTTGAAAGTCTCTCTTAAATTCACTGACCAATTTCTCGGCCTCAAAATGACCTTACTTAAAAATTTTACTGAACTTTACAAATGAACTAAAAAAAATCAAAAATCTTATATCTATATCTGTCTCAGTTAAACATTTCTTTTGTGGTATTATATCTAGTTGGGCTTCAAATTCATTTTCTCTGTATTCAATCCGGAGCAGGCAAAACTTCTCAAGGCTCAAACATAAATGTTTGCTCTCCATTGGCCATGACCAAGCTATGACCTGAACGCAGAAAAAAAAATACAGAAAAAAAATAATTGTAAACCAGAAAAACTTTAATTGATAGAAATACCCGTAGGTCATTTTTAAAAAAAATGCACTCCAAAGCCCAACGCTGTATTTTTTACCAAAAAAAATTTGACCAGTCACGAAAACACAACTAGACAACTAAACTGGCAACCAAAGACCTAAAAAAACTGCCCCAAAAAAAATACCCAAAAAAATGTTAACTGGACTTTTGGCATTGATGTTCAGCCAATGTGTTGCTCTAGGGATTTTAGCCTTGTGTTTCCTAACGTCCCGAGCTGACACTAAATAGTAGTAGTACCCTCCTCTGACCCGATGTAACTGAGTGACGTAAGATCTTAATTGTCATCAACAGTTACCACCAAAAAACAAGAAAGAAAATGGCAAAGCAAAATAAGCTCATTTTCCTTTTCTTTCATTACTAATTAATACTTTCAACTAAACAAATCTACTAGCTGTTCAGCTATATTTATTTTAAAACAATCTAGCCAAGAAAATTTTGTGTGAAACCCTGTAAAAATATTCCAAGTGGTGATATCCCACAAAAAATTAAAATCACCAAAAAAAATAACTTGTTGACCTAAAAATTGCCAAAAAAAAATCGGTGAAACAATTTCTATCTTATCACACGCAGGAAATAATATAAATAAATGAACCTGCAAAAAAAAATTGTTAGAAAAAACACACTACCTAAGATTATGTCTGGAGGTCCATCCACCTATAAATCAACAAAAAAAATTGAAGTAAATTTACATTACTTTTATTTGTTTTGCATAAGTATAAAAACACTGTACTGGATTTTCAAAACTAAAATTTTTGACAAAAACCTTGTTGAAAAACTGTTTTATATCACGTGTATCGTAGACTATAATAAGGTTTTTTGACATACCAAACGATATTTTAATTTTTATCTTCCTAGCCCGTGCAGCAATGGCTAGAAAAGGTATTATTTTGGACGATTTTTTTTTGAGATAACGACGAAAATTGGGTGTATTTAGACTTTATTTATTTAGTATTTATCTGTGTGTGTATGTGTGTGTATATGTATTTCTGTCCTTAACACGATAGCTCCTGAACCGATTTTCATAAAAATATCTTGCAAAATGCTTGACACTCTAGATTAAATTAGATTGGTCAAAATCCATCCATTAATGCCAATTTTAAAAATGCTTTTTTAACGGAGCATCCCATCAATATGCGGTTTTCGGAATAACTACATTTTGCTTAATAATATGTGTTAAAACCAAAAACTTCGTAGGAGCTTTAGTTTCTAAGATATTTACAAAAAACCGTTTTCAAGGCTGATATATCGGAGTTCACTTGAAGTGTGCTAATAGGCTAGCTATAGGAAAGTATCAAATCCGTCATGGAGCGATTTATCATTTAAAGATATCGGAAAAAAGAGTTTGATAAATAGGTGCATGTAGATAGACGGAGGTTAGATTCACTACTTTTTACATTGCTCGCCCGATAACACCGAAAATGTGATATTTGGGTTCATTTGGACCCATAGTAGCAATCTCCGTACGTACGTGTGTCTGTCCGGTCAGCGATAACTCCGGAACCGCTAGACCAGTTTCCATGAGATTTTCTGCAATGACCTAATTAGATTTATGTTAAAATCCATTAATACTAATAATGACAGTTTTTTACATAGAAAAAAATTTAAATTTTTACCGTAGCATCGCAGCAATATGCGGGTCTGAATATAGTAGAACAAGTTTGTCTCAATTGTTGTATTGGCAACAGTGCATCCAAGGGCGTGATGTTGCCATCCGCTCCACGGTCGAGGGTGAACTGGATGTTTTGTCCATTGATTTAAATCATCTATGTCGACAAGCCCCCATGAATCTGGTTGACCTGTCCTTCTTGTTGTTGCCACTCGGAAATGCTACCTATAAATAAAAATTCTTCTAAGTTTCCAACGTTATTTCTAATATTTTCCGATTTATTTTCATAAAAATATACATTTTTCTGTTAAATTTTCCACAGATTTCTGCAAAAAACTGTTGGTAAAATCCATCAATCTCTGAGTCAACATGATCTATGTTCTTTACATGTTTTTTTCTATTATAAACACAATCATTATGTTTTTTGCCCTGAAAGTAAGAAAATTTGTTAACATTTTTATGATTAAAAATAAAGATTTTTCCTCCGCGATCCCAGGCAGTTTTTCCCTTAATGCATTTGATCTAACCCCACATATAAAGATATTTTTGATAAGCCTGTGTGAATTTAATACGCTGATTAAATTCACATTGATTGATGATTTTCTATAGACTGATAGATGACCTAAAAAGAAAGTACTTTACTTTATTTGTTATAAATATTTGATAAAACATTTACTGCTTTCTGGAAAAACTAAACCTTTGCTAGTTAAATTCGATTTTCTACAAATTTGTTAATTTGCAGATTCCATCTTTCTATGTAGTGGTCAACCACCACGACCTGTATATAAGGCGTAGGAACTTCTGAAGTAAAATTCAATATGGCGCCTTCTTAGGGCGATCGACTGTTTGTTTACGATTGATGTCGTTGACATTTTTGACGCGAAAAAAGTGTTTTTGATTGGATTTTCTATTCATTTTTGAAAGGAAATATGTACCCAAGAGCTTGCGTCGTTGATTAAAAACATTTTCAGGTAATGGTGATTACTTACCTTGTCGGTTTTTGTTATTTTTCAGTGCTTAGTCATAGGGGTTGTAATGGACTATTTGATCACTTAGTGTAGTGATACGATAACCAGGGGAATAGTGGGTTTAGGTTCGGTTCGGTTCCGACCTTAAGTGGATTCTAAGTTATCCAGTGGTTCTATTTTTTTTTATCGGTTCGAATACCTTGAAATTGAGGTTATTTTATATAAGTGCTGGTGAATTTATCGGTCAGAAAATTTTTTTGCGATGCCAAGTCGCTGCGCCGTTCCAAATTGCAAAACCAATTAGAGTTTTCAAGGAAAGAGATACTCAATTTTTTAATTTTCTAAAGATGGAGAACTTGCCACGAAATGGAAACATGCTATCAAGCGGGAAGATTTTGTCCCAACCAAGTGGTCAATGGTATAAATATATTAGATTGTGTGTTTTTTGCCTTCCTGGTTCGAGCAGCAATGGCTAGAGAAGGTATTATTTTCGACGAATTTTTTTTTTGAGATAACGCGGAAAATATGTTATTTGCGTATATTAAGTGGCGGATCCAGGGGTGGGAGAGCAGAGGGGCTCGGGCACCCCCCTCATCCTATTTTTTAATTCTGCCGCATCACTTATCTAAATTTGTTAACAAAATCTACATTTTTCGCCTGCGGCGCATTTGAACTTTTGATGCTAAATTTCAAAGCTCAGACCTACGAGAAACTACAAAAATAAATAGCTTGGTATTTGCTGCTACTTTGGCCCCTTTCCCCAGTAAATCCTGGATCCACCACTGGATGTATTTTGATCGATCTTAGCAATATCGTCGTTATGTCTGTCTGTGTGTGTGTACGTCTGTCCGTAACACGATAGCCCCTAAACCACTAAACCGATTTTCATAAAATTTTTAGGTAAAATAGTGTTCGGCACTGTACCTAACGAGCTGATTAGATGTTAGGCAAAATCCATTGATGTTAATGACAGTTTTTTGGCAATTAGAAAATTAAAAATATGCTAACTTTTTAACGGGGCATCACGTCAATATGCGGTTTTCGGAATGTAATAGACCTTTTTTCTCAATAATTTCTCTAAAAGCTTCGTATGAGCTTTCGTTTTTGAGATATTAACAAAAAAGTATTTTCAAGTCTGATATATCATGGAGTTCACTTGAAGTGTGCTAATCCAAAAGCTATCTAGAAAGGTATCAGATCCGTCATGGATCCATTTATTTTTTAATATACTCGTAATGTTTTTTTTCCAAAATTGTTAGGTGTATGAATTGCACTTTAAAAGTGAGGAAGTTGAGCTTTCCACAAAATATTTCACAAACAAAGGAGAAGTATTGGATGTGCCACTAAATAACCCAAGACTCAAAAAAAGTAAGTCAAAGAGCTGACCCGAGCTGACCCAAATAATGTACAGGGTATATTTTATAAATGTTGACATGCATTTTAAAGTGTTGGTGACAAACAATTTTTTTTGATAAGTTCGTGATGTAGGGTCAAAGAGGCGAAATTCCATTCCTATCAGAGGTTTAAGTTTTTTAAATTTTTAGCTGCTATCCCTACCAAATTTCCTGACTGTCCAAAATATATGAACAAAGAAGAACATTTCAGAAAAAGTCCAGAATCTAAGAGAAAGCGTTTGGAATATGATTTAATACGCCAAGCTGTTGAAGAAAGTCTGAAAACTTTAGCTGCTTATTTGCAAAAGCAAAAACACAAATTTTGATGACTTAACTATAAAATTCATACCAAAGAAAAACCATCCAATCTGGACGTTTCTCCAAACCACGAACTTTATAACCTTTATGACAATTACATAAAGCATATATATTATCTTTATTGTTTTCTTAAGCTTAAAAAACTATAATAACCCTCGCCTTTATTCCGAAACGAACCCTCGCCTTTAATTCCACCTCCCTCTTTTTTTGTCTTCTCCTGGTATTAAGCGAAAAAATGTCTGTGTCCATTAATAAATAATTTCTTATTTATGAATAGCTGCATATATGGATATAGTAATTACCAAAAAACCATTAAATTTCAATCGTTTAAATATTCTTGCCACTGCAAAATAAAATACTTGTATTTATTTGCAGTTGAAATCCTATAAATTCATCAATTTCAACCAATTATACCTAATCGAACGTGTGGCGGAATTGCCCTCATCGGCGACCATCTTGGATTCGATACCAGGCCTATGTCGAGAGGGTGGTGGGTCAACATAATATTCGTGTGCAAACAGCGGCGTAGCGTGCCCGAAAGGGCGGGGGGGGGGGGACAGCTAAAAAGGGCGCCTCTGAAAACTGATGAAAAATCTTGTGACAAAAAAAAACACAAAGGTCAAAAAGGCGCCTCTCACAAATCTTGCGACCAAAAAAAAAAAAAAAACAAAAAAAAAAAAACAAAGGTCATCATGTGTGAGAGGGCGGCCGATAAGTCACAAGGGCGCCTCTCACGAATCTTGCGACCAAAAAAACAAAAAAAAAAAGGTCTTCATGTCGTTAGTTTCCTTTGGCACCCACTCAATTGGCCATTACCGGCCCGACTTAATAAAGCTGAGGGCGCTTCGGCCACCTATGGGGCGCCACTACCCTCGGGGCGGGGGGGGGGGGGGGGCACGAACCGAAAGCGACGCCTTTACAACAGCCTTTGCAACAGCAATTAGGAAAATATTAAATAAAAAATGCGCGATAATGCAACGCAATTAATCTAAATATGTCTTACGCAATTTCTAGAATAAAAATTAATGAAAAAATGTTTATAATGAATATTTTTATTGAATATGTCATTCATTGTCAAAGTATTCAAAATATAATGATATGAAAAAAAAGTGTTTTGTTATATAGGGTAGGCAACGCCTTTCCGGCTACATTGTATGCAAGCCACTGCTGTAAAGCGTGTCCCATTTTCGATGGGATTAAATGGGAAACTCGGTTATTATTAAAGATAATAATATTCTGATTGCACCTTACCGTGCTTTTTTTTAAACTCTTAAAAATGGTGTAATCAGATTTTTGCTATACCTTGTAGTTTTGGCATTTTTAATAATCCCTTATATCTCGCTTATTTTGCGAGATATTCTTATTCTGTAAAAACTTTTCTATGACAACTTTTTTAAAGGAAAATAACGTTGTCAGTTTTTTAAATATCGTTTAGTTTTTGAGATATGGTATTTATCATAAAAAAATTAAATACGGACCTGCATTTTTTTTTATCACTATTTTGATTGGCTTCATGCTATTATTATCACAAAATAATAAAAAGCTAACATTTTTTTTGTTTTAAAATTTTAAAAAATATTTACTATTTAAAAAAAAAATTAGTCCGAACCTGGAAGTTTACAACATAAATATACATTAAAAATTGCTAGTTTTTAGTTTAACTGTTTTAATTCTTAGCAAATTAAAATGGTTTTACGTTAATTTAAGGATTTATTTTAAACAAAGTCTACGACAAACACAAAAAAAATAACGAATTACAAAAAATAATACCTAATTTTTCTTTAATGGTATAATTGTTCAAACTGATTGCCTTTATGTGTGAGACATTGTTGGTATTTTTGAGCAATTTTTCTAAAGGCATTTTGCTAAATAAAATTTCTGCCGTTTAAATATTGGGATTTTATTATTTGAATAAAGCAGTAAAAAATATTACATTTTTCAAAATCTGGATATGGTCGATTTCTAGCCGTTTTGGAATTATTTTGAGTGAGCTATTCACAAAAATGACACGTAAAATGACAATGTCAATTCCACGCTTTTGTTTTTCCATGTTGAAGTAAATTTCATGAGTTGTTGTGTTACCATCAAATAATTTGGTTTTTTACTTCATTTATATATCTTTTAATAAACGTTTCAAAACATATAAACTAAAAATCGTCCAACTAGTGTGTCTTGCAATTTTTAGTTTATATTTACGTCAATGGAAGTTTCCAGGATTGGACTAATTTTTTTTTTAAATAATAAATATTTTTTTAGACATAACAAAATTTTTTTAAAGTTTTATCATTTTAAGATAATGATAGCATGAAACCAATCAAAATAGTAATAAAAAAAATCCAGGTCTGTATTTAATTTTTTATGATAAATACCATATCTCACAAACTAGACAATATTTTAAAAAATTGACGTCATTATTTTGCTTTAAAAAAGTTGCTATAGAGAGGTTTTTCAAAATATAATGATATGAAAAAAAAGTGTTTTGTTATATAGGGTAGGCAACGCCTTTCCGGCTACATTGTATGCAAGCCACTGCTGTAAAGCGTGTCCCATTTTCGATGGGATTAAATGGGAAACTCGGTTATTATTAAAGATAATAATATTCTGATTGCACCTTACCGTGCTTTTTTTTAAACTCTTAAAAATGGTGTAATCAGATTTTTGCTATACCTTGTAGTTTTGGCATTTTTAATAATCCCTTATATCTCGCTTATTTTGCGAGATATTCTTATTCTGTAAAAACTTTTCTATGGCAACTTTTTTAAAGGAAAATAACGTTGTCAGTTTTTTAAATATTGTTTAGTTTTTGAGATATGGTATTTATCATAAAAAAATTAAATACGGACCTGCATTTTTTTTATCACTATTTTGATTGGCTTCATGCTATTATTATCACAAAATAATAAAAAGCTAACATTTTTTTTGTTTTAAAATTTTAAAAAATATTTACTATTTAAAAAAAAAATTAGTCCGAACCTGGAAGTTTACAACATAAATATACATTAAAAATTGCTAGTTTTTAGTTTAACTGTTTTAATTCTTAGCAAATTAAAATGGTTTTACGTTAATTTAAGGATTTATTTTAAACAAAGTCTACGACAAACACAAAAAAAATAACGAATTACAAAAAATAATACCTAATTTTTCTTTAATGGTATAATTGTTCAAACTGATTGCCTTTATGTGTGAGACATTGTTGGTATTTTTGAGCAATTTTTCTAAAGGCATTTTGCTAAATAAAATTTCTGCCGTTTAAATATTGGGATTTTGTTATTTGAATAAAGCAGTAAAAAATATTACATTTTTCAAAATCTGGATATGGTCGATTTCTAGCCGTTTTGGAATTATTTTGAGTGAGCTATTCACAAAAATGACACGTAAAATGACAATGTCAATTCCACGCTTTTGTTTTTCCATGTTGAAGTAAATTTCATGAGTTGCTGTGCTACCATCAAATAATTTGGTTTTTTACTTCATTTATATATCTTTTAATAAACGTTTCAAAACATATAAACTAAAAATCGTCCAACTAGTGTGTCTTGCAATTTTTAGTTTATATTTACGTCAATGGAAGTTTCCAGGATTGGACTAATTTTTTTTTTAAATAATAAGTATTTTTTTAGACATAACAAAATTTTTTTAAAGTTTTATCATTTTAAGATAATGATAGCATGAAACCAATCAAAATAGTAATAAAAAAAATCCAGGTCTGTATTTAATTTTTTTATGATAAATATCATATCTCACAAACTAGACAATATTTTAAAAAATTGACGTCATTATTTTGCTTTAAAAAAGTTGCTATAGAGAGGTTTTTACAGAATAAAAATATCTTCCAAAATAAGCGAGATACAAGGAATTATTAAAAATGCAATTTTTTCAAAAACTCCCTGTATTAGCGAAACTATGAGGTATAGCAAAAATCTGATTACACCATTTTTAGGGGCTCAAAGAGCACGGTAAGGTGCAATCAGAAAATCGATATCTGTAATAATAAGCGAGTTTCCCATTTAATCCCATCGAAAATGGGACACGCTGTACCTCTGTAAAAATGAGCTTTAACGCTCTTACACCATTTTTAGGGGCTCAAAGAGCACGGTAAGGTGCAATCAGAAAATCGATATCTGTAATAATAAGCGAGTTTCCCATTTAATCCCATCGAAAATGGGACACGCTGTACCTCTGTAAAAATCTGCTTTAACGCTCTCGGCTAACGCCTCAGGCTGTCATTTACACACAGCCGGCGTTAAAGCTGTTCTTTTTGACCTAGGTGCATAAATAACTAAAATCGCTCTAATCTTTAATTTCTCCAAGCTGCTATCCTTGTCAAATCATTTAGCGTCGTGGCACTTTTAGAAAGACCGATCTCAACCTTTATTAGAGTAAATTTGTAAAATAAAGCTGCAAACGGGTATATTTTTACCAAAAGCTAAATTTTCATTCAAGGATCCCTGATTTTCCGTTTTCAGAATCCAAAATGGCGGCTGCCAAAATTAAGAAATAGAATGAATTCCCTGTTTTAAGAGAAATTAAATTAATTTTGATGTATTTACTTTAAGTAGGAACTACACAATTTAGAAATGTAAAAAAAATTACACCTTTAACTAAACAAAATAAAATGACGGCTATATTATTAAAAAATCATTTTTCTTCAATATTTTCTTTATTTTTTGTGCGATATTAATTTCTAATGCCTTATATTAAAGCTACTAACCAGCTCTTTAAACCTGCAAAAAAAAAAGTCAGTTCCCGAACCGACAAAAAGATGGCGCTTAATATGTCCAAAATAAAAGAGACCTTCATAACCTGTAGACCAAATTAATTCTTTAGAAAACTTGGATTTTATCAATAGTAAGCTAAATTTTGTAAAAAGATATAAAAGGTTACAATTTAACTTTTAACATTTTAAGATGGCGGCCGAAGTTCAGATAAAAAAGTTATTTTTTCGTTTTTCACACAACTAATGTTGCCATTATAAATGACATATGTCTATTATTATCCAAGATGGCGGCGTTTAAAATATAAAAACAACAGTATCTTTTTAGTTTGGTATCTTTTTTTTACTAAGATATGTAGTTTTATATTATTTAAATAACAGTGTAAAAAAATATTATTTATTTATTTTTCATTTTACACAGACATTTTGGCGGCTAAAAAATTAAAGAAAAGGCATTTTTGTTTTTTTTGCGAAATTTAACAAAAAAAACTAGAAAAAAACAAGACATCTCGTTAAACAACACACATATATTTTAAAAATATCAAAAAAGTTGACATATGTCACGTACCGGGTGATTGATTATATTTTACTGAATAGCTATCTCCGTCATCAGTCAAGTGTCATCAGAATGTCACGTCAAATTTTTGACATATGTTTTATTATATTAAATGAATCACCCTGTATTTATGTCTTTTAAACGATCGGGCTCCTTTTAAAAATAAATTATATGCTGACATTTGACCCAACGGTTTTTGAAATATTTGCATTTTAATAACCTAAATAAACAATAAGGATGTTGCCATTTTTTTAATGAATATTGTCATATATGTAAGTTGGGCATCTTAACTTATTAAGTTGACTAGGCACCCTAATATGTCAACCAACCAATTTTATATAGTTATAAGTTTAGTCTGTGATATTTTGTACATAGCCAATAACCATAGAATCAAAGATTATAGATTTTAATATATTATACATAGAATACAGTCACTTGTCAAACATCATGGTCGCCTTTCATTTTGTGTTCCTTTCCCTCCAAGTTAAATATTAAGTTAAAACCATTTTATACTATGGCGCAGTTATAGTAGGACCTACTAAACATCGGGAAATCCATCGTCATCCATGGTGAGCTAAGATTTTTTGAATTTTCTATTTTGGTTTTTGAAAAAGTGGAACATAACCTCACTCTGAAGGCGTGACGCCGCGCCGAGGCGAAAATTTTGTTTTTACGGCAAAAGACAACCTTAAAATTGATTTTCGGGGCATTCCACCGATGAATATGAGTGAAAATTTGGCCGAAAATTGGCTTACCTGGTGGCGACTGAGGTTTCAAAAAAGGATGAAGCAACGCAGTGTGCACAGCTATTAACACTAATCGGCGATGAACGTATGAGAATATTTAACACTTTTGAGTTTGAAGAGAATAAAAACGAAAAAATTGGAGTATTTTTTAACAAATTTGAAATGCATTTTAACCCAAGAAAAAATTTTACATACGAAAGACATGTATTTTTAACCAGTAAACAGTCTGATTTTCAAAGTGTAGAACAATATCTTACAGTTTTAAAAAATCTCTACCTTGTGAATTAGGGAACTTAAGAGACAGCTTAATTAAGGATGTGCTTATTTGTGCTTTGAAAAGCGAGAGCTTGAGGGAAAAACTCCTCCAAGCTGACTGTGAGAAACTTGATGATGCAATTAAGATCTGTGTTACCGCTCAAAGTGTCAAAGAAAAAAATAAGCTAATGGATCTTCAGATAGTCAGGTAGATTTTGTTAAACAGAAAACTTTTAATAAAAAACCAAAAACTGTTACTGATAAACCAATTTTTAATAATCAGAGTAAATTTTCTTCTCAATCTTCTTCTTCTTCTTCTCAAAATTTTAATAAAAATATTTTTTCTTGTTGTAAATGTTCTTATAAACACGAAAAAAATAAATGTCCTGCTTATGGGAAAATTTGTAGCCGGTGTCAGCAGCCAAATCATTTTTCTACGTGTTACAAAAACAGAATGAATTTTAAAAACAATAAAAAAGTTCATTTAATAGATGAGTCTGGTTCAGAAACTGATTCAAATTTTATATTTTTAGATAGTATTCATGCAGTAGATGGCAGAAGTTCATCCAGTGGGCAATCATGTGCTATAGAGTTGCAAATAAATCATTATCCAGTACAAATAAAGCTTGATACAGCGTCATCAGGCAATGTTATGCCAGTGAAGATATTAAAAAAATTAAATTTTGATTTTTCAAGGATTAGACCAACAAAGGTAAAACTCAATTCTTATACCAACAATGCATTGGATGTCTTGGGTGAGTGTTTTTGAGTTGTAAGTATAAAAACATAAAATTAAATCTTTTATTTTTTGTTGTCCAAACTGACACTTGTCCAATCCTTGGTCTTGATTCGTGTCTGAAGTTTAATTTAATACAAAGAATTTATGACATAGATCATGCAGACAGTGTTTCCTCAATTTTAAAAAAATATTCTTTTTTATTTAAGGGCATTGGCAAACTAGAGAAACCATATCACATTGAGCTGAAAAATTATGCATAGCCTGTGGTCCATGCTACTCGTGCTGTTCCTTTCGCCATTAGAGATGATGAAGGTTAGACAGGTTAGAAAGTGACGGTATTATCGAAAAGGCTACTGATGGAGCTGAATGGGTGCATCCTCTTGTCATTGTTAGGAAGAAATCGGGTCAGTTAAGACTTAAAAACGCATTATCTAAAATTACCCACTTTCGAGTCTCTGACTGAGGAGTTTGCTGGGGCAAAAGTTTTTAGTACCCTTGATTGCACCGAAGGCTTCTTAGAAGTTCCTTTAGATAAGACTAGTTCTAAAATTTGCACTTTTTCAGCAATTTATGGTCGTTACAGGTGGTTACGCCTTCCGTATGGCCTTACTAGTGCTCCTGAGGTATTCCAAGAGAGAATTCAGGATATTTTTAATGATATTAAGGGCGTAAAAGTATTTATTGATGATGTAATCATGGCTGCAATCGAGGCTGCAATTGATGAAAATGACCATAAAAATAAATTAAAGTTGGTTTTGGAAAGGGCGGCTAAATTCAATTTGAAATTTAATCAAAACAAGTGCAAATTTGGAGTTTCTGAGGTGGTTCTTATGGGTATGAAAATTACGTCAAAAGGCCTTAAACCAGACGACTCGAAGGTGGAGGCATTAAAAAATATGCCTCAACCACAGGATGTGGCAGGGATACACAGATTTCTAGGAGTTCTTACCTACCTGGGTCGATTTATTCAGAACTTAAGTGAAAAAACCGCTCCATTAAGAGAATTATTAAAAAAAGATCGAATTTTTGAGTGGGGGGAAGTACAAGAGAAAGCCTATTCAGAGCTAAAAGATATACTTTGTCAGAAACCTTGTCTACAGTTTTTTGATATCAAAAAACAGTTACAATCTCTGTGGACAGCTCATAGGGTGGCATGGGGGCAGTTTTGCTTCAAGAAGGCCTACCTTGTGCTCATGCTTCGCGCGCTCTAACTGAAACCCAGACTCGATATTCTCAAATCGAAAAAGAATTATTTGCTGTATGGTTTGGTGTGACGCATTTTTCTCAGTTTGTTTTATTTTCAAAGCGTTTTACAGTAGAAACAGACCACAAACCACTCTTAAGTATCATAAAAAAAAGTCCATAAACTCATGTCTACCACGTTTGCAGAGAATGCTTATTTAGATTCGTAAGTATGACTTTGAGTTGATCTATAAGCCTGGAAAAAAGTTAATTCTAGCTGACATACTTTCCAGAGCTTATGAAAATAAAGTATTTGATGAGAATATCCATTTTGAGCTGGAGGCGCAAGTTTGTCTTATAGAACTTAATCTTAATACAACAAAAGAGGAAAGAGAGGAAATTCTTAGAGAAACCGAGTCTGATTCTGTCCTTCAGACACTTAATGAACAGATTTATAAGGGTTGGCCAACAAAAATTAGTAAAGTTCCTGACAAAATTAAAGTTTTTTACAAATTTAAGCATGAAATCACTGAACTTAATGGTTTATTGTATAGGGACATACGTTTAATTGTACCTTAAACTTTAAGGAAAGAAATTCTTTTAAAATTGCACTCAAACAGCCACCCAAGCTAATTTATCTTTTTTTTTGGCCTGGTATGGCAAAGCAAATCACTGACATGATTTTGGCCTGTGACACTTATTTAACACATTCAAAAACTTTGCGGCCAGAGCTTTTGATTCCTCATAGGATAGAAAAAATGCCATGGGCAAAAGTTGCTTGTGACATTTACCATCTTTATAATCATTTTTAATAATAGTTGATTATTATAGCAAGTTGTAAACTTGAGAAATGACTTGACTTCTGACAGTGTTATAAATAGTTTAAAATCTGTATTTTCCAGACAGGGTATACCGAAAAAACTAATGTCAGACCACGGCCATGAATTTGCTAGCAGTAAATTTAGAGAGTTTTCCAAAAACTGGGAGTAGATATCCTCAAAGCAATGGGCAAGTTGAAAGGTTTGTGCAAACTGTTAAAAACACATTAAAAAAAGCTTTCACAACAATAATGACCCATACCTTGCTTTGTTAAATCTTCGCAACACACCAGTAGATGAAAAACACTCTCCTGCTCTTATTTTATTAAATAGAGAATTAAGAGATTTGTTACCAAATGTAAATAAAAAATTCATTAACAACAAGTTTGATAGGAAAAATTATAACAAATTTCTTAAGGCCAAACAAAAACAGTGTTTTGACAAGAAAATAAAACCATTATCTTCTCTCAGAAAAAATTGTCGTGTTAAAGTTCAACTTAAACTGGGTGGTACTTGGACGGATACCAAAGTAGTCAGGAAAAGTGGGGATTCGTTCTTATAAAATCGGATTAAAGAATGGTTCTGTTTTGATTCGAAATAGAAAATTCATAAAAGATTGTAGCATTTCAGACAGTAAAAATGAGGGTAACAGTAAGATTCTGACAGAAAAAACTAAAAATTTAACAGAAAATTCTAAAAAATTTGTTAAAAATGAGCAAAAAAAAAAGTTATTAAAGTTTGTGAAAACAATGAATCTCAAGAAGAATCTTATAGTTCCATTCATGATGATGAACAACAGGGTTTTGTAGGGTTTAATGAACATGAAAGGGTGATGGAAAACCTTCCAAAAACACCTTGTAAAAATGTAAATGTAAATTTTGACCAACTGAGCCCTTCAGTCTCTAACAGTTTAGAGTTTGAAGAGAGTTATAGTTTTGAAGAGACTCATTTTGACAAATTTCAAGAAAATTGTAATTTAACACCTTTTGACGAAACAGCTGTGAATATTAGAGAGTTTGAGGCAAGATCTTTATCTAAAGACTTTGAAGTTCAACCTTCAACTAGTACTTCGGTACCGTTGTTTTTTGCAATGAGAAGCCACAAACGACCCGTTTTGGCAGATCAGTAAACCGACCTAGTCGATATAAGGACTTTGTCCAGCTCAAAGACATTGACAGCTTGTCAAAGATAAAATAACATTTTTTGTCTCAATACAAATTGATTAATTTATTTTAAATGTTATAAAAAAATTAAACATTTCAACAATACATATTGTAAAGTTCTCTATATTATTCTATTTTGCATTATAAGTTTACTTTTTCTCAAATTCAACTATAACTACAGAAAGTTTTGTTTGAGACAAAGGGACATAAACAAAAAAAAACTTTTTTTTTAACAAAAAAATATATTGCATTTTTCTACATAGAATGGGAAAAGGTGAAAGGATGTCATAATTGTTATGTTTGTGATTTATTTGTAAAATGTGAAATTGTTTTATACATATATTTTGACAGTGAAAAATTATATTAAATTGAGTTATGTACATACCTATTTGATTGAATTTCATAATTGCTCTGCTGATCCATTATTATTACAAAACGCTCTGTATTAATTTTTTAAATGGTAGACACATAGATTGTAACGATTGATGGCAAAATTTTATAAATTACTGTATGTTATTATAAACATATTTCTTTACAGGAATCATTATTGTTTTATAAATTGTACACACTATTGCTAAACATATTACTTTAATTGCTATACACATTTTATTATATTATTGCTGATTATTGTAAAATTACAAAATATTATTACTGTGATGAACATTATTGCTTTTAAACAGGATTCATTGTAAATTAAACAATGTTATAAATTTTGTAACTATTTTATTGCATATAGTTCAATTGTTGTTCTTACATTTTACTACAAATTTATATATTTAATTTGTGATTGGTTTTCTTTTTCCTGAAAGATATAAATGTTTTAAATTATAAATTCAACTTAAAAAGAGGGATGTCACATATGTAAGTTGAGCACCTTAACTTATTAAGTTGACTAGGCACCCTAATATGTCAACCAACCAATTTTATATAGTTATAAGTTTAGACTGTGATATTTTGTACATAACCAATAACCATAGAATACAGTCACTTGTCAAACATCATGGTCGCCTTTCATTTCGTGTTCCTTTCTCTCCAAGTTAAATATTAAGTTAAAACCCTTTTATGATAAATATAAAAGGAGCCCCATCGATTAAAAAAAATATATACAGGGTGTTTTATTTACAAAAATAAACTATATTATGTCATTTTTGACATCAGATTCTGATGATTTAGGAAAACTTATTTAACTTTGCTTATTTAAATGTTACTGTTAGATCAATATTCACGGAAATTGCTATTAAGTAAAATATGGTCAATTTAATCAAATCACCCGGTAAGTGACATATGTGAGCTTTTTTGATATTTTTAAAATATCTGTATTTTGTTTAACGACATGTCTTGTTTTTCCAGTTTTTTTTTGTTAAATTCCGAAAAAAAAACTAAAATCTTGGTAAAAAATTTGCCAAACCAAAAAGATACTGTTGTTTTTATAATTGAAATGCCGCCATCTTGGATAATAATAGACATATGTCATTGATTATGAAATATTTAAAATCGGCGACCCCTATTTACTATAAATCCATATATTACACGGTAACATACAAGTTGTGTCAAACAAAAATATAACTTTTTATAATTTTTTACAAAATTTAACTTACTATATATAAAATACAAAAAATTATTTTGTAAAAATTTCATTTGGTAGGTTTAATATGAGGTATTAAAAATAAATATCGCACAAAAAATAAAGAAAACATCGAAGAAAACGCTTTTTTTAAAATATAGCCGTCATTTTGTGTGTGACAGGTGTAATTTTTTTTTACATTTTTAAATTGAGTAGGTCTTACTTGAAGCAAATTTATCAAAACTAATTTAATTTCTCTTAAAAAAGAGAATTAATTTTTTTTAACTTTGGCATTTGGATTCTGATGCCAGAAAATAGGGGTTCCTCGAATCAATATTTAGCTTTTGGTATTAGCTAATAAAATGCCAAATATAAAATGATATTCCCTTTTTGCAGCTTTTTCTTGAAATACTTTACAAATTTACTCTACTACTTCTCTTCTTACGCTGGATATAAATACAATTCTTTACCTATTACAATTTGCCATTTAAAATTTTTCAACAGGTAAAAATAGAAATTGTAGTAATTTTAGTTGGCTCTCTTGAATTGCTAAGTTGACAGATTGTTTTGTGCTGAGAATCATCGGCACCGGTGCGTTTGATCCAATTGTAGGCAACAATCGTTAGTGATAGCGGCTTTGTAAGTTATTTTTAAAAATAAAACAATTTTTTTTTTCAAAATCAAACTTTTACACCAGTATTTACTAAGGCCTAAGTTTAAGTCTAAGTTTTGGTTTAAGTTTAAGGTTTAAAGTTTAAATGTGCATTGGTTTGTAAAAATGGTTTTTTTGCCCAAACAGGCCGCAATTTATTTGGTATTCTTACCTGTATTGACGATTTGTTCTTAAAATGGACTATATAGACCGGAAAAAACACACACACACACAACTGTCAAATTTAGATTTTTACGTCTCTTTAACACCCTAGGTCATGGGATTCCGAGAAAAAATCGTCCTAAATTTTAAACTACCTCCGGTGGGGTGGTTTATCTCATTGTAACTTGAAAACAATCACGTTTTTGTTGATTTATTTGTTATAAATGTAAAATTTAATCATATTTAAGAACGATATGATCAAATTTGATACGATTTTTGCTTCAATTAACTATTAGAGAGTGTTTTTTTATTGCATTGTACACAAGGCTGGATAAACCATTTGGTACTAAATTCTCATATCTCTTTTATATTTTAGCATGTAGTTTTTGGACGAATATTTCCCTTGCCAAAGAAAGTAAAAAATACGATCTTCAGATCAAAATCTAAACAACTTCACACGCGAATTGTTTATTTGCACATATACTTTAAATTAATATAATAACAAATATTTTTATTTATTTCAACACTTTTAAAATACAAATATAAATTATTTGGACCAGTAAATCTCCTCTAAATAACGATTTCTGTTGTTATTTCGCTTCCTGATTATGCGCACCAGTTTAAAAAATCTGTGACGGTTGCTTTTGAGATTTTATGCAACTAAATAATTAATTGAGAAAAGAACAATTTGGTTTTTCCTTTAATTAGCAGATTAACCACTAAAGCGGACTCTTGAAAAAATCCAGACTAAAAATTAGGTAGCTACCTAAATTTCACTTATTTTGTAATATTAATGAAAATTTAGACAGAAATTTCATTAAAATCTCAAGTAATATATGGGTATAACTACTCATTTTGCTTTTTGCTACGTATGGTTCATTCATGGTCTTTCAGTTTTTTTTCTCGAGTTTTTGCTGCCTTCAGGATACGCCGCCGCCCGTGACGTACTGCCTTGCCCCGCCCTTTCCCTTAGTTACGTCACTGGGTAAACACGTTGGTAAATACCATAGAAATAAAAGATCCTCACACTCCTGCATTTAGAATATATTTCACAAATAACAAATAGGTATGTAATAAATTTAATAAAATTGCCAACTTTCCTTATTTTTTTCTAGCTACATTGATAGCACAACCAATAAGTTTTATTGTTATTTTTGTTTTTTTGCTGCGTCTTCTTCAATTCATTTAAAAGACCTAAAAAAACACGATAAAGCAGAATGGATACAATTGGTTATAAAAAATTATATTTAATTTTGGTAAAACATTTAATACATCGAAACATAAAATACAACATTTAACTTAACCAGATTTTGTACAAATTATATTTTAAGTAAATATTCAACTGCATTAAAACATACCTTATCTAATTTGAAAATTTTCCACTAATTTGGTTTTTTCTTGATACTGAAAAAGCTTTCTATATGAATTTCTTGATCATCAAATTCATTTTCTTTTAGGCATTTGTTGTCCTCTGTGTTTTTTCCAGTAGGTAATTCCATCCATGTGTTTTTCTTTCACAATCATACTTTTTCGTTGTAGCGAAACTTTTATCACAGGTAAAAAATATTTTTCAAACCATCCTTGACAAATTAGCTGAAATTGTTAAAAGAAGTCATAAATATCAAAATTAATATAAATGTCAATGTAGCCATCTCATTCGCTTCCTTGACTCAGCCTTTCTTAAGGAAAGCTTTATAAAATGAAAACGCTGAGAAATCTTCGAGGACGCCCTCAAGGCCGGCTTCAAGGCTTGTATATTTAAATAAAAAAATAAAAATTATCCCTAATTTTAAAAACGTCAAATCACCGCATTAAAATGATTGTCAACGTCATTTGAAAGCAATCCCTTTCAAATTTTATTGAAAGTTCAAACAAGTTTTCGTGGCTAGTCGGGTAAACAATAAGGGTTTTTTGTTTCTCTAGTATTTTTCCGTGGGTAGCTCGAAAGCTTAACCTCGGGGGTCCAAGATCTAATGGACACCTAATAAGTGTTGACATGTCGTCTGCAAACGCGGCGAGTTCGGTTCTGGGATAAGTTGGAAGATTTGCGATGTAGAGAGTATATAGCTTCAGAGAAAGAACTGTGCCCTGTGGAGTCCCTGCGCTAATTTGTTGTGGGGGTGAAAGTTGGTTATTCACCCTTACAGAGAATGCTCTGCCTTGGAGGAAGATGCTGACAGTGTGACCAGGTTTCTCGAAATATGTAAGATGTGATGAAATTTAAAGATAAGCCAGTCGTGCCAAACCGTGTCGAATGCTTTTTCCATGTCTAAACTGGTCAGCACCGTACACTGGTTTTGGTTAAACTGAAGCTGTGCATGATGGACAATTCTGGCGTCTTGAAGTTCTGTGCTATGTCCTGGCCTGAACCCAAACTGATAGTCAAGGATAATGCGCCAGTTTTGGTCGAGTTTGTGGATTCTGTTAAGAACTGTCCTTTCTGCAACCTTGGAAATAGAGTTTAGAAGTGAAATAGGCCTATAACTGTTTGGGTTCGTTGTCGGGTCCTTATTTGGTTTTGGAATTGGAATCAGAATCGCGTGTTTCCATTGCACAGGGAATGCTGTAGGATTAAAATTGCAGTGAAAATATAGGAGAGTTGAACTAGTCCTTTTCTGGATAATTGTTTTAATAAAATATTTGGAATATTGTCTGGTCCAGAGGCCTTGTTGTTAGGAAGTTTTTTGGTAATCTCCGCAATTTCGTGTGGTAAAACAATAAGTTTTCGTCTTGTGCGTGGCGGCAATGGTACTGGGTGTTTCAGTGCCCGTGCCATGTCTGTGACGTCTGTTTGAAAAGGTGTCCGGTGTAGTTGTGTACATTTGGGGAAAATGGTTGGCAAATGTCTGTGCCTTTTCAGCATCTGTCATCACCGATCCGTTTAGCGAGTGGATTTGGGGCGCCCTCCCTCTTACGACACGCCAAAGAGATTGGTCGCCCACTCTCGCATTACGGAGTCCGTTAGTCCAAACGTCGTTCGTGTGTGTTGTTATTTGTCTGTTAATTTCGTCTTATAGTTGTTGTCTGTCAGCAGGCTGTCTGTGTTTTTGCCAATTTTTCCTGTACCGGTATTTCTGTCTGATGAGGTCAGTTATGTCTTGTGATAATCGTCTTTATGCATTGATCACCTTTTTCTTTCTAGCAACAAGGTCCCTGTCCTGCTGGACGGCTCGGATGAAGTTGCCAATTTCAGTTTCCAGCTCCTGCAAGTTAGAAATATTATTATTAATTTGAATTGTCTCGTTAAGTATCTGTCTGTATCTTGGCTAATTTACGTGATTGTAATTGTACGTTTGCTTGTTTGTCTGTGCCGGCCTTATTTCTTCAATTTGAAATAGAACAGGATTATGGTCACTGCTCAGCTCCGAAAGGAGGACTGGCTCAATTAAGACTTGCAAATTTTTGTTAATTATTATGTCTATGTAGGTGGGCGTTGTCCTATTTCACGTAATGTGGGTGGGACTTGCCATACCATGTATTGCGTAAAGTCTGTTAGATGTGTAGTCATGTAAGTTAATCCGGTTTCTATTGTTGGTGTGGTTATTCCACGTCGTGTGTCTTGCGTTCAAATCTCCTACAAGAAGGACCTTCTGGGCTTGATTAAAAACTGTGTCCAATTCCTGAAAAGATAGAATATTATTTGGGTGATTATATGCACACGTTAGGACGATGTGATTTTGAGGTTTGATGCTAATATTCTCGAAAGAAAGATTAACATGTGATAGAGTTGTGTGCGGGATGTTGTTTTTGATGAAAATAGCGACACCTCTCTCTCTCGGATTTGTCTTGTCTCGTCGCAGTACTGTGTATCCTGTAACTTATAGTTGTCTGTCGTCTGTAAGTTGTGTGTCCTGTAGGAGCAAAATGTCGATACTTCGTTTTACCAAAAAATCGATCATTTCGTCCTTTTTTGTTCTAATTGAGTCTGCGTTCCAAGATGAGATTGTCAACAACGCCATGTCTTTGTCGGGAATGATTTACAGACCATATCCACTGAGATCTTCGAAAAATTGAGCCATTGCGAATAGTCGCTGGCCTTTTCCTTCGATCCCAGCCAATATCCTCCGTAAATCATTAATTGCCCTAAGGGCTTCTTTTATATTTATAAGTTCGTTTAGTTCTCTGAAGCCTGTCTGTAATGCGAAGAAGTCCATGCTCCCAGCAGCGCCCATCGGATTTGGGGGACGTGCATGCGCACTGCCGCTAACCGGCGGGGGTCTCTGTAATTGTTGTTTCCTTTGTCTGGCCCTCTCCTCCCAGATATTCGCCTTGGGGAGTTGTGTCGGCAACATATTGTTCGTGCCGGTCGCCTTTTCTCGTCAGATTTTTGATCTGGGCCTGGTACACAGGACAGTCCAAACTGCAGCTTGTGTGGGATCCCTTGCAGTTTGCGCATGTTGCAGGCGATTCTTTGTCCTTCATGCAGGTGAAGGTGAGGTAGTCTTTGGCGCATTTCATGCACCTTATGTGCCGGTTGCAATTAGATTGGGAATGACCAAACAATTGACACCTTCGACAATGCATGATGGGCCTGTCTTTTCTCCTTAACTCCCATTGTACTCGAGTATAGTTGAGATATCGTACGTTGCTTTGAAGATTTCTGAGTGTAATTTTGGCGTCCGTGACTACCAAAAACAGGGGTACAACCTTGGTTTTCATCTTGATCACATCCGTGACGTTAAGCTTGTATTCATTCTGCAGTTCATCTCGGATTTCTGACGGTTTAATACAGCTTTGCAGTCTCCTCAGTACAAAGGCATGGGTTTTCTCGCCGTGGGGTGTGTACGTATCGAAGCTCGTTTCGGCTTCCCTCCCGAGCATATCTTTAAAGGTGATAAACTCGTCGAAATCTTTGATGAACAGCAGAGTGTCTTTTCGGCTATATCTCAGTGTAAACCCCTTCTTGATGTGGGTTTTTAGGTAGTCCACGAACGCATGATAATCTTTTACTTGTCCATCTAATACAATGGGAGTTGGTTTGTTGTTGCTTTTTGGTTTTTGCGCTGCCGTAGTTGGAGATAAACTTTTTCTGGCCTTTTCCCTTATGAGCCCTTCGGTTTCCATGTCGCTCTCCGAGTCTTCTTGCGACATGGATTGTGCCGTCCTGCTTCTAGGTTGCCTGTTCTGTGCGCTTGTTGATGGACCTGATTGACTTAATTGTGTTTTCAAAGTTGGCTCTTCTTTTTCCGCAAGTTTGCTGAATCTATTCTTTTTGCAAAAAAGAGCCAACTTTTGAAACTTTCGCTGGGATTTTAGAACCGTCCTTATCTACGTCTCCTATTGGCGAGTTTTCCTGTGTGTCCATCATTTCCGTTGTTTGGCCAATCAAGATGCTTGTTCGGATTTCATTCAGAGCAGATTTTTCGATAAGTTGGTTTTCAAATAGGGCTTGCCCATCTGGTCCGGTCAACTCACGTGACGCACTTGCTTTTAATGGATTAGGTGGGTTTTCTTTCGTAATTGTGTTGGCCAAACCGGTCTTCAACTCCTTTGGCACGTTATCGCTTAAGTGCGCATGCGCCTGATTTTCGGCACGTGGCAGAGGGGTTGCTAGTGTAGGGTGTACTCCACCCTTCCCCACTACACTAGCACTACTACTCGTGTTACCACTTTGTTTTGCACTTTTTCAGTACTTTTTGTCTTTGTTTTAAATTGGTTTGGATGTTTTTCGGGGTCTACCCATTTGTTTGACAACGGTAGATAATAGTACCGGTCGAAACCTATGTTTCCAGACTTTAGGTGTTCGTCTAGCTTATAACGAGTTTCTCGTCTTGAGTTATTGTCGATCTTTGATTTTAGCCAATTACAGTAAAACATGCACTTCGTGCCTCTTCCCTAAATGACTTTTTCAGGCGTATCTGAAAATGTTGAATACTCGGAATCCGACTTGGTTCCGTCTTTTTGGGTGTTTCGCTTTGTATCGCTAAGAATGCTATCTCCTGTTAACATTGGTCAGAATCCCCTACTAAATTCGGATCAATCTGCACATGCAACATACAACGTTAGCCGACGGCGTTCTCAACACAAGTGTTGACAATTAACTGAATTAAAAAAGCCAATGATGTATAATTTAGAAGGGGTGTCACATTGACCAAGCAGTATTCTGAGGAGTCCCATAAGGACGAAACAGTTAACTGTCAACACTTATTAGGTGTCCATTAAATCTTGGACCCCTGTGAGGTTAAGCTTTCGAGCTACCCACGGAAAAATACTAGAGAAACAAAAAGCCCTTATTTTTTTAACCCGATTAGCCACGAAAACTTGTTTGAACTTTAATTTACGGGTACTAAATTTTGAATTTTTTATTGAAAGTGTTTGCTTTCTTCAGTGGCGTATTTGGAAAAGGTTTTGGGGGACTGAGACAGTTTTGAGGGAAATTTTTTTTTAATATTAGCTTCGGGGGAGGGGGGGCTTTTATACATCATTGGCTTTTTTAATTCAAGCCATACGTTTGGGTTCAATTGAATCCAATATGGCGGAATGCTTGTAGCAGTCATTTTCCATTATTGATTTTAATACGCCCTAGCAATACAGATATATTTAAGACGTACGTGAACCTAGTCGACCCAGCCCAGCAGATGAGTCTCCCAAGTGTCAGTGTCAGTCAAATAACTTTTACGTCATTTTAATAAATTTTAAAATTTATTTTTCATTTTCAATATGCTTTGTGCAAGTTATATAATAAAAATTATAAAACATAAACACATTTTCCGACAATGTCAAGTTTCGGAAGTAGGTGAAACCTTAATAATATAAGTAACTCACTTAAATATCGCTACATTTTCACTTAAACCTCGTTTCCTACAAACTTAAACCTATAGTTTAAACCATTTCTTTTCCGTTTTTTCCACTTTTTTAATCTATGTTGTTATAGTTACTCAAAAATTCCATTAAAACGGTTCACCAAAAGTTAAACTTAAACCTTAAGCTTAAACCCTAAACCTATTTAATAAATATCGGTGTTAATGTCTAAAGATCTCACTAATATTGAATTTATTTTTTATTTCTTTAATTTCTTGAAAATATTTGACAGATATCAAAAAAAAAGTAGATGATTATTTTTGTTTTTCGATAGCTTTCCAACAAGGTGCCACAAATGAGATCCACTCATTTGAAAAAGAAGTTGAATGTGGTGGTCCGTCCGAAAAAGGTTTCTATCAAAAATATTGTCCGTTAAAAATCTAATTTGACTTTTTTTTTGATCATTCCAAAAAACTTAAATTTAATCCGCTAGTGAATTTATTTCAACCGGCTCGTTCTCACTGTATATTTAAGTCGATTTTCTATTTAGATTTTTCCTATATTTTTTACATTCATAAAGTTTAGTTAAGTTTTTATTTTTGTGATACATTTTTACTTTCTACAAATTAAGTTTTAAGATAATTTTTATAATTTTTCATTTTTCCTTTAATTTGCTTTGACTGGTTAATGATGTAAAATAAATAAATAAATAAATAAACCAGTGGCGCACCCAAGAATATGTCTTGGGGGAGCCTGAGACCTCTGGGGAGGGGGGCGCCCAAAATAAAAATGTCAATTTTCTAGTTTTTGGATTTCAAGTAAATATATATATATATATATATATATATATATATATATATATATATATATATATATATATATATATTTATCGGTTTCACAACGTTCTACGTCTTCCGATACCCAATCTCCACTCGTTTCTGTTTGCCCATAATTCATCATCTAGGCCTCTTATTCTTATTTCACTGTCTATTCCTTCTCTCCAGCTTCTCCTTGGCCGTTCTCGTTTTCTTCGGCCAGTTGGTTTCCATTGTAGTATTTGTTTAGGTAGTCTTTCATCATTCATTCTTTGTACATGTCCGTACCACACCAGTTGTTTTGTTCTTATATCATCCACTAAAGTACGTTCACCCACTGTCATAATTTCTCTTATTCTTTGATTTGTAACTCTTTCTCTTTTTGATTTCCCTGCTGCTCTTCTACAATAGTCCATCTCCGTAGCGGAAAGCATTTTTTCTGTTCTATCCTTGATTGGCCATACTTCTGAGCCGTATGTAATAATACTTTTTACAATGGTGTTATATATAAGCTTTTTGTTATGTTTTGATATACTTTGGTCCCAAATTATTCCATTTAATAAAGTTATTGCTTTTCTTCCTTGTACGTTTCGATCTTTTATAGCTTTGTCTAGTGTTCAGTCAGCTGTAATTTTTAGACCTAAGTATTTATACTCATCGCAGGAGTGAATTCGCTGCCCGGTATTTAAGATTAGATCCTGTTTCATTCCACCGATACACATATACTCTGTCTTATTGAGATTAACCTCTAGTCCCCACTTATTGTACTCTTCTATTAGTTTTCGTGTCATATATTCGAGGTCGTCATAATCCTGAGCCACTACTATCTGATCATCGGCGAAACATAAAGTATACAAGGTGCTTTCGTCCAACGGAATTCCCATGTTTTGGCATTTTCTCTTCCATACTTTAAGGACTTGTTCCAAGTATATCTTGAAGAGCGTAGGCGAGATACAGCAACCTTATTTAAGACCTTTATTTACTTGAAAGCCTTTGGTTAGTTTTGCTTTTATTTTAACTTTTGCCTTACTATTGCGGTATAACTCTTTGATGGCCTTAATTAGTTGTACGCTTATGTTTGTGTTTTCCAACGCTTTCCAAAGTAGATTTAGTGGTATACTATCATATGCCTTCTGCAAATCCACGTAAAGCAGATGCAGCTCTTGTCCGTATGCCATTTTCTTTTCAATAACTTGGGTTATACAAAAGAGATGATCTGAAGTCGATCTACCCGCCCTGAAACCAGCTTGTTCTTCTGCCTCCATGTCTTTATATTCGCTCTCTACTTTATTTCTTATTATTTTACCGTATATTCTGCTTAGCGTACTAGTCACAGATATACCTCTATAATTGTCACATATATCTTTCCTTCCTTTTTTGTGTATTGTGGATATATATGACGTTTTCCACTCAGATGGGACTACAGTTCCATTTAAATATTTTTGGAAAAGATTCCGTAAATAGTAGGCATAAATAGGGTCCCAACACGCTACTCTAAAATGCGCCTAAATTGGTTTTCCTTAAATTTTACTTTTTTAAAATATTACTTTTTCAACTTATTGTGCTACGTGGAGAAAAACTTTGGAACTTTTTCTAGCACTTTCTGTCGACTTTGTCTATTGTAGAGTACTTGTCTAGAAACCCAAATTATTGAGATGGGATAATTTCTTATCTCACCATAATTAAATGCATTCCTTTAGCAATATAGTTGTTACTTATGAGGACAACATTTTGAGGTATCAAAACTAGGTGCGTATGAATTCTTAAAATTGGTGAGAATGCGCAGTTCGACTTTCACCCGATTTTGAGGGAATATTCCTTCTCACCCATTCAAGAATTCATACACTGTTATCGTCTGAATTAACAAACGTCTTAGAATTTTTTAATAGTTTGAAGCGTATTTTAGGTCGTGACAAAAATGAATAAGTCTTTCCCACGAAGAACTCCCGAAAGACTAAACCATGTGATTAAAGACTTTCTAAAAAGGTACAAATGCTTAAATGAAAATGACCCATGGGAGATCAGAGAATCTCCCATTGGAGGCTTTGGGATATTCGCCAAACAGGACATAGAAGTGGGAAAAGAAATATTTATAGACTATCCGGTTATTATTGGCCCCAGGGCTGTGTCTGATTGTCCAATAATTTGCGTGGTTTGTTTTAAAAGAGACAACCTAAGAGGTATGTGAGCAAGTAATATTTTTATTTATTAAAAGGTTTTTTTTTCACACATGGTAGTAGTAGTAAGAGTAATTTCTCGACGTGGGCCCACGGCATCCTCCTATTCATGAGTTTGATCCGTTCCTTTGTTAAATCTTGGATGTCCGACCACGTCAGGCATTTCAGGTCTTCCGATGCCAACACCTTTAATTCGAATACTGCTCTTCTTAGTCCTTTATATGCTTTACATTGTGCTTGGAAGTAAAATGCTGTTTTCTCTTCCTCTCCGCACTTAAGGCATATCAAACCGTGTTTTATCTTTAGAGTGGTTAGGTGTCCATAAAGTGCACACTCTCTTGTAAGCACTTCAAGCAGAGGGTTCAGTTTTATTTCTTTGCCCAACAGCCAATTCTTTCGGCTTAAGCATAAACTGCTAAGAGTCTCCTTTATCTTTTTCAAGCGTTTGAATTTGCCCACGCTTTATGCAGCTCCTTGAGTGTCCATTCTTAAGGGTCGATCTTATTTGCCATCTTGTCAGCCCTAGAGTATCCAGGACCAACAAGATTTTGTTCTGATCCGCTTATGGACAGCTACATACGGTTTAAAATTTACTAGAAGAAAGAAATATAAATATTTTTGGATCCAGGAAATATACGAAAAGTTTGCTACTTGAAATTCCACAATACCTAAAAAAAGTTATCCTTTATTAAGGGTTCTGTAAGGGCCAACCTAATTAAATTTTACTCAAAAGTAGGAAGGTGCTTTACTTCAATAACGCCCAAAGGGGAAGTGGCGTGTACCACTCAATAATTTTTGTTGTAAATATGTTACAAGTTGGTTTTTGAGTTACGTTATTTATGAATGTCCCCTAAAATAGATAGCTTTATTTTAACCAGGCGCGGATCTACGAGAGGGGAAAAAGAAGAAATTTTCCTCCCCTCTCAAATCTCAAACTATATTTAGTTTTAACACACAGAGTACACCTCCTGGTCACTATACAAAATAGTTTTAGGCAATATTTTTTATGATATTTTTTCCCCAAATAAAGTTCCTCGATCCGCCCCTTCAATAAAAAATATTTTTATTTGAAACGCTTATTTAACATTTCTTTATTGTTATGTGGATACTACTAATACTAATAACTTGCGATTTCCTTATCTCTATTAAACATAATGAAGTCCGTTAATAAAGGATACGTTTCTTTATTGTTATCATTATCTTGTATAGTTTACCATTGAGTTTTCAAATATATAGGTTATTATTAGGATTAGTTCATGGTTGGTCCATCCGAGCTTCCCATGATCAAAGAACATACCTCAATAATGTTCTCCATCCTTCTTGTTTGTTTATTAGAAAAATATAATAGAAAAATAAACGATTTTGTAGTTGTTAATGAAGATAACAGAAAATAGCCATAACCGCCATAAGTCGTCAAGATTTAAGCATTTCAAAATGTCTCTATTGGTAAAAGGCAGTTCTTTACTTTTAAACGAAATTAATATTAACTTATACTACCGGAAAATTTTATTTCTTTTATTTTAGAATTTAAGACAAATTAAAAATGTACTGGGTAGCACAGTGCTGTTGGCAACTTTCTTTAAATATCAACATAATTGGATTGTGGGTGTTTACAAAATACCACATAATTTACTAATGATTCAATTTTTAAATTATTATACAATACAAAACTCAATTAATTTAGCTAGAATTTTCTTCATTTTTAAGGTTGTAATAAAAGTTGTGGCTTACCAATTTGCTCTGAAATCTGCGAATACAGTGAAGCTCATCAAAATGAATGCAAACTTATTAATCATAGCAAACCCGATTATAACAATAACAGTTATATCGCTAAAGCCCGCAAAAATGGCGACCAACAAGATAGTAGTCAAAATACATCTACAAATACAGAAAACAAAATTGCTGAAAATTATCACTTAAACAGTAAACCGGAACTGCCAAAAAATAATAATGTAAATAAATCATTCATATCACAGAAGTTATTTAACAACTATACTCCAATAAAAGCATTACTCTTAGATATTAATGATAAAGAAGTAGTCACGTCATTAATAGCCCACAGAGGTGATCAACCAAGTGAAGTTGATGTAATAAAGGATGAATTAAATTTATCATTTGGTAAAGAACCTGAAGATTTTATGAGATTCGTGTGTTGTGTAATGGACGCCAATGCCTTTGAGGTGACTACAGGAGAAGAAAAAAATCAGAGTAGCCTTAGAGGTAATATTAACAATAATAAAGATGTTTCTCATTAAAATATTTTTATGTACTATATCCGTTATAAATTTGAATGAGGTATTCTATCTATTGACGACTCGGGTATTGTTTTTTTATTTTAATTTTTTCTGTCGACATATTTAAAAAAACCAGACTACAAAAAATACTCAAAACTTCATGCTGGAAGCGCCCGGTGTAACTTAAAAACTATAAATCTGATAAAGAAAACACAGCTTTGTTAGCAAATTTTAAATCTTTAAATAAATAAAAACTTTATATTTGAAATCATAAAATAACTTTTTTCTTTTGCTTATGTTGTATTGTATGTTGTGACTCAACTATTGGACTATTATTTTATTAACATTATAGGTCTCTATCCACTTGGAAGTTTAGCTAACCACAGGTGTTACCCAAATGTCACCCACGTCTTTGACAAACAACATCGAATGGTCTGTAGAGCGGCTGTTTTTATTCCAAAGGATTCTGAAATTTTTCACTCCTACACCAGAAATATATGGGGAACTATAACAAGACTGTTTCACCTTAAGAGGACCAAACATTTTATTTGCAAATGTGAAAGGTAATCGAAAAGTTTTAGGATATATTTTTGTGCTGTATAAAAAACTCTAAGTTTGGCTTTATCTTCAGTTGACATTGACGCAGAATAAGAATTCTTCTCAAAACATTTTTTAAAATCGCCCAGTGATTCCAGGGGCATTCCGTCTATCTTTTTACCGATCTATAGATTTATCTAAGCGAAGAATGCTAGCTTCACCTTTAGACTATATAGAAATCCTCTAATATCTTCCACCCTTCTCTGACTGTCGCCGTGTTCATCCATCCAGTTCCTGCATGTTTCTTGAAATCGTCCGGCCATCTCAATTGGAATCTTCCCCTACTTTTTTATTTTCTTAAGGTCTCCAGTTTACACATTACACGTACATTTGTTTTTGGTACCTCTCCTCTGATACCACTTACTTTTCCGTACAAAAAATTATTTGATAATATGTAAATTTGATGATAAATCAAATTGAAAATTTTCATTTTTTATGGTAGATGTAAAGATCCTGCAGAATTTGGAACCTACATGAGTGCAGTTCTTTGCAAGAAATGTCGTGGGAAAATAATTCCAGTCAATCCATATAAACCTCATGGAAAATGGCAATGTGAAGATTGCAAGACGTTTATTACTGGCCAGGAAGTAGGACAGCTTATGCAAATGCTAGGTAAACTCATTGCCTTGATCCCATGGTATCTATTCTGGGTCTTGAACGATGTGACCATTCACATCACACGCTTGACCAATAGCAAGCTTTACGTTAGCTCCGAGCCGTCACACGCTATGCGAAAAGACCTTCAATGCGCAAGCTTCTCCTACGATCCGACCGAAAAACGTTCAGTCGGTACGGGGCAGGAGAACAGATTTCACTTCAAACGCGTAAAATTCACTAACTCTGAAGAGCGTGCGACTATGCCATTGGTCGAGACAAGTTTGCTAATGGTCAAAGCGTGTGATGTAGATGGTCACGTCGTTCAAGACCCAGAATAGATACCCAGGGTGAAGTGGTCCTAAATAAAGAGGGCTCTAAATTTCATTGATGAGGTAATCAGTTCCAATACAATCGATTGTTGGCAAAAATGGTCAACGGCTTGTGGAGTCGACGTCCTCATAGTTTTTTATAGTAGTTTTCTTTTAAAAGCAAAAATTCCTTTTGTGGAATTATGATAACTACATGATAATTTATCCAGTAGTTTTATTTTGAAAGTTCCGTAGAGTTGTGACAGAAAGATGGCGAAAATTGCTTTTATTTATACGGTTTTAAAACGTGTTTTTTTTGTGCGATTAATAAAGCTGAAATATAACCTTAATTACTTTTCCTATATATGCGAAGAGCACAATTATTTGTTTATAGCAAAAATGGTCCAATAAGACATTTTTTTTTACCAAACTGCAGCACGGCGAAAGGAAGGGTAATGTTTTTCGATTGGGATATGTATGTAAGTATGTAAATATGTATGTTTGTGGCACGCTAGAGGCTAAACGGCTGAACTGATTTTGACAAGAAAGGTGTCATTGAATTGCTACTGATCCCGAAAGTGCTATAGGCTATATTTTGTTAAACTAAACAGGAATCAACATGGCGGTCTTCAGACGCCATTTTGTCACATGATGTAGGGTTTAAGGCATACAAATTATCTACATTTCAGGCGATTATAATGAAATTCCTTTGATCACCCATCGCAAATATCCTCTAATTTGCTGTAGTTACTTTGTAGTCCTCCCTGCTCCCACCCATCTCCCCTCCTGTCATTTCCCACACCCTATTTAAAAACCATATTCGCATAATTTTATCCAATATATATTTTAAAAATTCTTTCTGCATACGCTTTAGGACTTTTTTCCAACACAGTTTTACTAGTTCCCCCCCGTCTTTCCCTTTCTCCTTCCCGCCACCTTATTATATTATTATAATAGTTGTAGCTATAACTTTCACAAATATAAAGCGATTTCAAAAGTTCTTTCTGCACACGCTTTAGGACTTTTTTTCCAACACCATTTTGCTAGTTTCTCACCCCACCTTTCCCTCTCTTTTCCCCACCCTCCTTATTAGTAATAGTTGTAGCTATACCTTTCACAAATATAAAGCGATTTCAAAAGTTCTTTCTGCACACGCTTTAGGACTTTTTTTCCAACATCATTTTACTAGTGTCCCCCTCCCTCGCCCTCTTCTCTTCTCCCCACCCTCCTTATTAGTAATAGTTGTACCTACAAATTCTTTCTGCACACGCTTTAGGATTTTTTCGACATCATTTTACTAGTTTCCTCCACTCTATCTCGTCCCCTACGTTCACTCAATGGAAGGTAACACTGTTCGCGTCCGTAGAATATCTACACGTACTTTTTGGTTAAAGCTAAATGGATGGTAAATGCATAGAAGTAATTCCACGCCAAAACATCCAACGGGGGTAGCTACTATGTTACGAAAAAAAATCTAAATTTTGATAACATGTTTTAGTGTCCTTAGGAATACCAAATCAACAAATTTTAATGTCGCCTCCCGTATTTTACAGGCCACTTTAAAAGTAAAAAAAAGAAGAAAATTTGTTGTGGCCTTAATTTTTTTTTATGTCTATTGTATTAAATCTAATGTAAAAACAAATTTGACGGAAGAAATCTCTAATATTGGTTGGATAATCCTATACAGAAAAAAAATTAACCTCACTTTAGTGGCATGGCAAAAATAGTTTTAGAAAAATAGTAAATTTTATGATTTTCTCGATTTTTAATTATTTACACCGGTGCACCGGTGCGCGGTGTGTCGAATATGGTCCATCAAAAAAAAGTCTATACGCACATTAAAACTCAGTGGCTTGACTATCATCCAAAGCAAAAGAAAAATTTCTAGGTCTATTGGTTTCAGCAAACTAAATTTTTAAAAATTGGAAAAACCGCAAAAACCTCTTTGGCAACTTTTGACTAAAAAAATTGTCAGGTCTATCTGTGTATTAAAACTTCGCTTGTGCCTTGTTTTACTTGAAAATGTATCGTCTACTTAAATAAAAGTAAAATAAAAAATCTGGGTCTGTCATTTTAACATCAACTTTTAAGCTATTTGGTTAAAGCATGTAAAAAATCAAATTGTTTTATTCAGTCGCAAAAGGAAAAAAATATTATGTATAAAAATCATCGTCAGGGGATCTTATTTATAGCCACATACTGTTTTGCATGACATTGTAGTTTGTGCGTTCAAGTCCCATCTTGGTACACTGTCGGAATTTTTTTTTTTTAGTTTTATGAATAAATTTTTGGTGAGACACGGATTTTAATTAGTTTGTTTTTTTGGTAAATGAAATGGTTCAGGTTTAACAGAGGCGTATGCAATAGGGAGGGGGGTTGGGGGCCTCATCTTTTGAAAACCATTAGATAACTTCTCCTAAAGATTGAATTTTTCGGAAAGAAGAAATAAATGGTTTTCCAGGACTTTGCTTTTACTCCCACCGCCTTCGGGAAATGTCTGCATACGCCACTGGGCATTAAAAAAACTAACTACTAAACTAACGCATGGTAAAAGTCCATGTGATGCGTTTGGAGGGACTGTGAAACGATTTGTTTTACATTAAAATCTCAAACGAACAACAACTGGACACCATTATTTCACTCCTCTGGATAATTTAACATCAAGCTCAGAAAAAAAATTGTTATTATAGAAGATTCTGAGGCCGGAAAATCGGGGATTCTCGAATCAAAATTTAGCTTTTGGGTTTAGGTACTACTATGCCAAATATAAAAATATATACCCTTTTTGCAGCTTTATTTTACAAATTTACTCTATTAAGAGTCGGCCTTAGACATTTCATATTTCTGTTATTTTCTATAACTCTCTCAACTTTATTTTCTTTGCTCTCTCTTTTATTTTCTTTTATCATTTTTCTTATAGTTTTATTTATTTCTGTATATTCTGTAGATCCTGTAGCTTCGCCTTTTTTCCTCCAGTCCCTTTTTGTGCGATATCTTTTCCTACTTTGGTCATAGCTCTTGTCAGCGTATCATTTATTTCATCATTATATCATTCAGTTAAATATTTCACTCGAATTCTGTGAATTCATAACTAAAATTTTGTAAAAATTAGTTTTCTTTAAAATAATAATATTGTGAGTACCGAGGCCTTTCTGTAGCATAAAAAAGATTGATTTGTACTTTTAGGTTCAATACTAAGCAACATTCATTCTTCCGACATTGATTTCATGATAAACTTCTTGAAAGGCAAATTATGTACCGTTGTTCCCGATACAAATCAAGTAGCGACAGAACTAAAGTGCAAAATGATTTGGGTTTTGGGACATAATGATAATTATCAATGGCAAGGTTTGTATTTAATATGTAAACTATTGACTAAATACAAAATTCAAGATAAATAGGTAAGCGCGGAATTCCGTCGCGGTGAGCGGACAGTCGACCATCTAGCTAGGTTAATCTAGAGACCCTGTATGTATGACATATTATACATAGATATAGAGACGCGACAAACTCTTTTTAAGTCAAAATCAAAGGATGAAAATATCGGTCTTCTATTATAGTCTAACGATGTTTAGAGAGACTAAACTAAAATGTTTAGAGAAAATAAACATAAACGTTTTATAACAAAACCTATACAAGGGGTGACGAACATACATGTTTGTTTTTATGTTGCTTGGTGATTAATGTTACTCACAGCTGACACAAGGCCAACACAAAAATAGAGGCCACGACCCTGAAAAAATCAGTTGTTCTCCGTGGGCTGAATTTTACATTGGGTCTTATGGGAGGTCAGACGTTTTTTTATGATGTTTTCAAAATGGCACTACAGATTTCCGCGAAATTTCAGTGAAATATTTTCAGAGACCATCCCGATATTCCACCAAAGTTTTGTAAGGAAGCAACATGATTAAAAGGTTAAAATCTTCAAGATTTAGCATTCCTTATTTTGAATTCAAATTACCCGCCATGTACCACATGCCAACTGTTATATTTGACATGTATTTGACTTTGTCATGTGTGTTTGTCACATTCGCTTCTGTTTTAAACTTAATTTTTGTGTAAGCTAATGAAGCGGCTCTGAAATATTAAGGATTACTATAGATTTAAAAAAAATTGTTCTGAAAGAATATAGTAAAAACAAACTCAAAACCGGCTTTATTTTTAAAAAAATCAAATATTCATGAACCGCCATTCCAACTTCAATATTTTA
The DNA here is from genome assembly GCA_963576565.1 of Aspidapion aeneum. Classification (NCBI taxonomy): domain Eukaryota; kingdom Metazoa; phylum Arthropoda; class Insecta; order Coleoptera; family Brentidae; genus Aspidapion; species Aspidapion aeneum. The sequence continues at coordinate 13,264,780 of OY755041.1, read as the reverse complement.
AAGACAATCAGCTGTGTCGTAACGTGACCATAAAAAAAAATCAGCCCCGGATGTAACGTCAACAAAGTGGAGGTCCGTGGCCCGTCCGTTTTGATAGCCCTGGCTGACAATTAAAATTATTTTAGTGAGACGCCAATGAACTTGGGGAAGAAAATAGCATAACCAAAAAATGTTAATTTCGGTGACTTTGATGGGTTTGTCGTATCTCTCTTTAGTACAAATGTGTCATACATACAGGGTCTCTAGGTTAATCCAAATGGGACCGACTTTCTTGAATTCGCTTAGCTGAGCTGGACGGCGTCTTGCCACTGATTTGTCTTGGATAAAGCTATCGGACCGTCCGCTTAACAAGGTTTAATAAAAGTTTCCCCCATAACCAATTCCTGGGTTCTAAACTCAACCACAGTCCCCTCAAATTAACAAGCCGATCCTTCTTCGAAATACAACACTGTCGAAGGATGACATTTCCACTAATTTCTGGTCAGCCCATATTTTTTTGGTTTCAAATTAGTTAAAATTTTAGATCTGTCAGCCTTCGAAATTGTTGCCATTCAAAGTAGGATCAGGCTTGATATTTTAAGGGGACTGTGATTCAACATGTACAAAGGTAATACAATAACTAGCTTCAAAAAATTTACCATTTTTTTTAGTAAATTTCTAAATATTAGGCGAAAAAAACACCAGTTTGTTAGTATAGAAAATGTTTATAGGGCCTCGACACAGAACGGGAGAGAAAAAGGTGAGACAATCTGAAGTACGTATTATATGACTTATGCTAAACCAGCAACCAAGATAGCAACACGATATGGCAGGCATGATAGAAAATGATAAAACAAATTACATACGTAAAAACATATCATGGACTTTTATCCAGTATGTTTAGCTAAGTTGGAACCATATCGAAAACTTTTTTGTTATTAATTTTGGAAAAAAAATTCCGCATCTTTCAAAACCCCCTAAAAATGACGCATTGGGGCTCCGACATGACTTTAAGTCAATAATTAGCTACTATTATACTAAGATCATGACCAATACTAACTGTTTTTTTATTACAATTTTTATTTAGCTTCAGATGTTCTGTCTTACTAACTATTCAAATCGTTTTTGACACACTTCCCATTATCCAATTGGGATAAAATTTGGTACACACATAGTGGTCCCATGACAATACAACATTAAGAAAAAAATCTCCTACCAGCCGAATTGCTGATCGCCGGGTCGCTAAAGTTTGCATTTTTTAAGTTGTTTGTCTCCAGTCCTTGATAGAACAAATTAGTGGCTTGTTTACATTATTGTTTTTATTGGTGAAAGTTTTTTTTTAAGATAATTTAATATGGATAAATTAGCTATTGGTACGTACTTCTAGCAATTAATATTAATAATAATGTTATAGATAGTGATTAGTTTTGCTTTTATTTTAACTAACCAAAGGCTTTCAAGTAAATAAAGGTCTTAAACAAGGTTGCTGTATCTCGCCTACGCTCTTCAAGATATACTTGGAACAAGTCCTTAAAGTTTGGAAGAGAAAATGCCAAAACATGGGAATTCCGTTGGACGAAACCACCTTGTATACTTTATGTTTCGCCGATGATCAGATAGTAGTGGCTCAGGATTATGACGACCTCGAATATATGACACGAGAACTAATAGAAGAGTACAATAAGTGGGGACTAGAGGTTAATCTCAATAAGACAGGATCTGATCTTAAACACCGGGCAGCGAATTCAGTCCTATGATGAGTATAAATACTTAGGTCTAAAAATTACAGCTGACGGAACACTAGACAACGCTATAAAAGATCGAAACGTACAAGGAAGAAAAGCAATAACTTTATTAAAGGGAATAATTTGGGACCAAAGTATATCAAAACATAACAAAAAGCTTATATATAACACCATTGTAAAAAGTATTATTACATACGGCTCAGAAGTATGGCCAATCAAGGATAGAACAGAAAAAATGCTTTCCGCTACGGAGATGGACTATTGGAGAAGAGCAGCAGGGAAATCAAAAAGAGAAAGAGTTACAAATCAAAGAATAAGAGAAATTATGACAGTGGGTGAACGTACTTTAGTGGATGATATAAGAACAAAACAACTAGTGTGGTACGGACATGTACAAAGAATGAATGATTAAAGACTACCTAAACAAATACTACAATGGAAACCAAATGGCCGAAGAAAACGAGGACGGCCAAGGAGAAGCTGGAGAGAAGGAATAGACAGTGAAATAAGAATAAGAGCCCTAGATGATGAATTATGGGCAAACAGAAACGAGTGGAGATTGGGTATCGGAAGACGTAGAACGTTGTGAAACCGATAAATATATATATATATATATATATTTTTTTTTTTTTTTTGAATTCACACATACGTGGTTTTGGCTAACAGTGTCCGGACGCTCATTGTCGCCAAGGACACTGCCAGTGTCAATACGGCGAGACAGTCCGTCGAACAATTCCAACGGTCCCAAGTACAACGGCTTTCTGCATGCATGTAATAGCACTATTTGGCATGCTAAGCTCTGTTATATGTTGCATGGTTTTTCTGTGTACCAAGCCGTTGGCGCTGATGACTATTGGCATTATTGTCACCTTTTGTAAGTTCCAGATGGTTTTTACTTCCTGAGCCAATGCTTGATATTTCGTTATTTTTTCTCCATAGGCTCTAGCCAAGTTATAATCTTGCGGAACAGTAAAATCAATTATAATTGCCGTTTTTCCCGCTTTGTTCCACACAACCATATCCGGTCGGTTGTGCTCTACTGCTCTATCTGTTTCTACGGTAACGTCCCAGTAGATCTTCGTGGTATTATTTTCAAGCAGTGGCTGTGGACTGTACATATGGTGAGGAGTGAATTTCTCCAGCAAACCCTTACTTAGACTGACCATCTGATGAGCCACTTTACCCATGTTATTGTGTCTTTCCAGATATTTGGTGTTAGCAATGGCAGAGTAACCCGATGCCAAGTGTTGTACGGTTTCCTCAGCTATATTACAAAGTCTGCACTTGGTTGTTTCTACCTCCTGCTTGAGGATATGTCGGGTATATGTTCTCGTTTTAACGACCTGATCTTGGATCGCGAGGAGAGCTCCTTCGGTCTCTGGGAAAAGGTACCCTGTTGTTAGGTAGGAGTTAGATGCGGCAATATCTACTTCAGGTTGATGCAGACTTGTGTAGAATCTCCCGTGCAACACTTTTCTTTGCCAGTTGGATTTAAGCTGCTCAGAAAGATTATCTTCCTCTGGCTCCTCCGGATTTGCCAGGTTCAGTGGAGTGATCTTTTTATCCCAGTTTCGTATACTTCTGTGTACTGGCTGATTGTGTTTATTAAAGTATTTTCTGAGCATTTTTCTTTCTTTGATATTTGAGGCTTGCAGACTGCTCAGTCCACGCCCTCCTTCCCTACGAGATAGGTACAGTCGTTCGATTGCTGAGTTAGGGTGCAGTAATCCGTTCTTAGTGAGGAGTTTTCTGATCCTCTGATCTAATCTTTCCAGGTCAGTTTTTGACCATGAAAGTACTCCGGCGGTGTATGTAAAAGCTGGTACTGCCCAGGTATTTATTGCTGCTATCTTGTTCTTAGTATTTAATTCCGTTTTTAGTATCTTCTGTACCCTCCGGATCAGTTCGCGCTCTGCCCCTTCCTTGTTTTCCTTTTGTCGTATCTCGTAGGTTTGTTGGATACCCAAATACCTGTAAGTGGCTTCTGTCCCTAGTTCCTTGATCCGACCTCCATCCCTCAGTGTGATATCGCCTTGCTCCACCAGTTTACCTCTCCTTACATGGACGACCGCACACTTGTCAAGTCCAAATTTCATTTGTATGCCTTCACTGAAGCTTCTAACAAGCTCCAGCTCTCCCTCTAATTGTTGTTGCCCTCTTCCGTACAATTTGAGATCGTCCATATAAAAGACGTGCGATATTTTTGCATGGTAATCGATTGTGTATGCGTATGAACTTCTGTTAAGCATGTTGCTTAGTGGGTTAAGGGCTAGGCAAAACCATAGTGGGCTAAAACTGTCGCCTTGGAATATTCCTCGGCGAATAGATATCTCTTCCGTGCTGTATGAGTTGGTCCCCCCCCTGACTGTCACAGTCGTCCTCCATGTCGACATTAAATGCTGTAGTAAACCTATCAGATTTTGGTCAACCTTGTAAATTTTAAGGACTTCTATCAGCCATGAGTGTGGTACCGAGTCATACGCCTTTTGGTAATCAATCCATGCCATGGAAACATTTTTTTGGCGTCTTTTTGCCTGTTTGGTTATGACGTTGTCGATCACCAAGAGTTCCTTGCATCCTCTAGCTTTTTGCTTACATCCGTTCTGTTCCCATGCTAGGATTTTGTTCACTTTAAGGTGACCATTAAGCTTGTGCCCTAAGATGGAAGTCAGTATCTTGTAAGCCGACGGAAGACACGTTATTGGTCTATAGTTTTTGGCCAGTTGTAAATTTCCTTTCTTAGGCAGCATGTGTGTCTGCCCAAGCGTGAGATATGTGGGGATTTCGCGTGGATTCCTTAATGCGTTTTGAATCAGGCTCGCTAAGATCTTGTGTGTCTGTGAGAATCCCTTCCACCAATAATTGTGTATTCCGTCAAGTCCAGGCGCTGTCCAGTTTTTGAGTCCCTTTACTGTCTCCTTAACGTCTGTTTCAGAGACAGTAACCTCTGGCATCTCTGTGTAATTTGCCGCGCTTTCTTTTTCAGCAGCGATCCATTGTGCCTGGCAGTCATGCTCAACTCTCTGGGACCAGATGCTCGACCAGAATTCAGTCATTTCTTCCTTAGAGGGTATTGTGTTTGTATTTTGGCCTTGGTTCTCTTCGTTAAGATTTCTGAAGAACAGTTTCTGGTTATTGATAAAAAGGTCATTTTGTTTCCGCCTAAGCGTTCTCTTATGATACCTTTTTATCCTGTTTCCCAGTGCTGCTATCTTTTGCTTTAACACCTCGACCCTAAGGAGTAGTTTTTCCCGATACTGCGCATCGTTTTTCTTTATTTTTGCGCTCTTTCCATAGCTTAAAACTTTCTTCTCTAGCTTCTTTTTTGGTTGATCGGTCGTAAGATACGAGTGTAATACACCAATCTCCCGCCGGAAGGCAGAGATTTTTTCTTCAAGCCTTTTCTCCCATGGAGGTTGTTTTTGGGTTTCGCTTGTTGTTGTAGAAGGCGCGGTTTTTGTTTGCGCGTGTATGCTAGTGGCAACGCTAGCAGCGCAGTATACGTTATGACATAGGTTTTCTAGGTCATTAGATCTTGTAAACTCTCCTTTGAGTGTTGTGTTAATTGCTTCTATTGTGTTTTTGACCTCTAAGGTGATTTTAATGCGTGATAGCTTTGGCCTTACGTGCATTTCTACTCCTTCATATTTATGATGGAATTCTTGAAAGAGCAGTTTGATCTCGGCTGATTCTGGTCGATCATCTTCTTGTTGTGGCTCATCGTTTGCTTCAGTCCTTTCATCTGGGGCCGCTGGTATAAAGATTCTCCTTGCTAGTGACTGCCTAAGCAGTTGCGGCCTCCTGTTCCGGTTTTCAGTTGCTTCAGCCTTCATTGCAGCTAGTTCATCCGGAGATATCAACTTACGCTTTTTGATGTTAGTAATTTGTGCCGCTAGGTGTTGCGATGTGAACTGTTTTTCGGGAAAAGCTTCATTCCATAGTTCAACCATTCTTGCCCGGTACTTGGTTTTCTTTGTCTCCCCTTCAGTGACTTTGAAGTAAGCATTCATCAGTGTGAGATTCATTTCCCTGGTCCAATGCTGCCTTCCCCGTCTTTGAGCTACAGCGGGATCCTGCGGTGGACTTGCGTCCTGCAGATCCAAGCTGTTTCTCCGGGTGTCCTGCTTGGGGGTGCTTGGCCTTGTGGTTCCGTTTCGCACAGAGGCGCCACTCGCTCCGCCGTCTTGTGCTAGGGACTGTAACGATCTTCCCACAGACGAACTCCCGACGTCTGGGGCGGGTTCCGAGGCTTCGTTTGGTTCAACGAGAGCAGGTAATTCTCAACCCGCGGGGTGCTAACCCGCCAGTTGGTTTGCTGGGGTCTGCGGGGATGCGAATCCCGAAGGCCTACGGCCCCCCCTGCAGGCGAAGCTGGCTGTACAGGTCTTACGTCGTTACCTGTAGCAGCAGAGAGTGTCACTGGCTTGTGACCCCTCCACCGGCCAGACATATTATATATATATATATATATATATATATATATATATATATATATAGATAGTGATAATTTAATAAGAATTTGAGATTCAAGTTAATATAACTTTAAAGCTTCACCTAGCTCACCTTTAAAATTAATAACGTTAAAACTCTATGTATTACTGCTTTTATTGTTTATAATATCTCACCCGCCCTCACCCGTCCTTTTAAGATATACCTTTTATTATACAAAGTTAATTACATATTACCTGTTTTGAAAACAAATCTATAAACTTTTTGCCTCGAAGAAGAAAGTGCTACTTTTAACCCTGGTATATATTCTACAGTGTGGCCGTAAAAATGCTTCCTAACTAATAACTTTTAAACGAAATTAATATACTGGGGCTTTTTATCCAATCAGGATCAATCGCCCAGTCTCGCAAAGTTACGGCATTATTAACAATCACGAACAACCAAGTACCTAGCCAGGAATGGAACCTGGATCGCCTGCGTGTGAAGCAAATGTTGCTACTACTACACTACGGACGACGATAGAGCGCCTTAAATTGTCAAAAATTTCAAGATTTACATGTCAATAGCTAAAAAGCTGTATTTAAGGTTTAGCTATTTTAGCCACCCTGTATGCTAAAAACTAATTTGCATTATTAATACCGTCAAAAAATAAAAGAAAAATATAATTATAATAATATTATTTTATTTGCAATTCGAGTGTTTTATATTTAAATAAGGTTTAATGGCTATAGTAAATAAACATGAATGCGTCAGTTTTACATCGTTTTGAATCACTTTGGCATACACGTCGCTACTGCGCCGACTCGTATTAACAATAACCATGATTTTCCTGACCAAAAACACTTTATTATGATTCGTGAATATTGTCGATTTTAATGAATTTTGTAGCTAAAAGTCACCACCTTTTCATTGTATCTTCATTAATTCATCACCGATTTTGTCAAGTGATACGTTTTTCTTCACGACAAGGATAAAGTTTTTTAACAGACCCAAACTAAAAATGACAGCGGTGATCGCAATATTTCTGCCACCTTTAATTTTAGCGAAATTTCAACCTTAATAATGGGTGCTTTAGCTTTCCAACAAGCCAAACATCTTTGAAATCGGTCCTGCAGTAACCAATTTATGCCCAAAGAAAATGAATGCGTCAGTTTTATGCGGTTTTGACCCACTGTGCGACGTTAGTCAAAAAATATGAATTTTGCCCAAGACAATACCATTATTTTTGACAATATCACAAATAGCTATTAAGCAAAAATTATCAGAATGAACAATTACGCTTAAATAAGCAATTACATACAATTTTTCTACATATAATACAAAAATTGGTTTGTATTTGGGAACCCGAATGGATCCCAACAAGGTTGGACTGACTATATTTGGGGCTTCAGACTTGCCACAAATCCTGTATGAAAAACAACTGGACCGATTTATTTAAGTTATCGGATTTTTTTAAAAAAGACGGTCTTGAAATGAAATCAAATTTCTCAATTTTAAACCGAAAAAGGGTAAAATTGTGTTTGTTATACATAAATCTACATAAAACGTGGTTTGCGGATGCAGGGGCCCCTAGCTTCACCTAGCTAAAATATAGCTTATACTCTTCAGTGAATAAATAACCAGTGCATAAACCGCAATTTTTTAAATATTCTTCACATAAATTAACACTTATTAAGATCAATAGAAAACATTTTTATACAAAAATTAGTTTATTTTCCAAAAATGTTCACCTGCAATGCAATTTATTTAAATGTAATGGCAGACTTCAGAGATCAGACAGACCGCAAAAAAATATTGTTTTGGTTTTTACTGCCTCGTTGCTCCTTTCCATCCCCGGACATCCTGGATTCGTCAATGAAACTAGGTTCTAAAAAAAAGTATTTGGCTGTTTCTGACTTCGTTCGCCCCCTAGAGTCCGAAACATTATGTAAATTGAAAACAATTAAATTTTCGTTGACGTGTTTTACTAGAATCACTAAAATAATAGCACAAAGAAAAAATCGGATGCGGAGAAAAGCTTCGCACGGAAAAAGCGCACAGGGCAACGAACCTATTCCGATGTTTGTGTAATTGTTTAGACTAAATCGCGTCAACCAAAAATCTCAATCAAACCAAAAATTTTTGGGATAATCGTCACATCCCCCACCCCGGTCAACTTAGAAATGGCCCCCGTTTCTGGATCAGTTGTTTTTCGAGGTCGTGCAGAGCCGGTTAAGTCAATTTAAAATGCTAGCGCATCTAACACATACATTAATTAATAATTATTCTATATTATTCTGTATCGAGGTATCGATTTCGCATAATTCCGCCATGGCGAGTCGAACAAAACCACCTTTCACACTCACACGGCGCGACCCATTAAAAATACATAATAAAAATATATATGAATAATACACAAGGGACTTTTTATCTGAAAATCACACGGACTTGAATCTTGTTTGGACACTATGTCTGCTTCCAACTGCAAGCGCCAAGAATTGCAATAAAAATCACACAAGTTCCGAATTTCTATCTCTATCATAGCCCTCTGAAACTGTCAGTGATGAACTGAATGCGTGAACTATTTACGGTTGTTCGGGAATAAAAGGCGTGGACATAGCTGTTCATGAACAAAATAAATGGGGATGACATCTAAGGGTATTTTGAATATCTACAATTTATTCGTGTACAGTGGTAAACATATTTTAACACATACAATCTCTATGTTGCAGAGGCAAACAAATAACCCGGTACGTGAGTATACAGGGTGGGGCATTTTCGTTGGTTTTATAGGGTACAGGCTAAACGGTAAGAGATACAAAAAAACTGACATACGTATCCCGTCCTCTTTTTTAGTGTCTTTTTAAATGGCGTCATCAAATCTAGGCTAACTAGATTGGTTTAGCAGATACAGGGTGATTCTCAAAAATTGCCGATTTTTATTATCGTTTATTACTCGTTTATTTATGGAGATAGAAAAATTCTTTAAATACAAAAGTTTTATGATTTTATACGTATAATTTAGTGGCGTACCCAGAAAAATTAAAAATATTTTATTTTACAAGATATTATCAAAAGTAACATTTTTTAAACGGAACACCCTGTATCTAAGTAACTCAAAAAATTGAATTTTTTCTTGCGATTACAGCGATATATAACACTTAATACTTTTCTTTGTCCTAAATAGGTAAAATACCAAAAAATATTTTTTTTGTAGTTGGCTATGGATGGGATGAACTTTTGTTTTGCTTTTTTAACTTGTCACAAAGTCAAACGTCAATTAAGTATTGTTTTTGCTTTGTTGTTATTACATTTGTCTAAGATGAATCTTTATCAAAACTATGAAAAGTTAAACATGTTTGAGTGCTAGATTGAATCTAATAAAAATACTCTGCCAATCTATGGGCACCTAAGCTCACACTGGGTACTATAGTTATAGTGTATCTACGTGAAAGCTAATATAACTAAAAACTGAAGTATGTTTTATTGAACTCCAGACTCAATTACCTTTCGTTTGATACCACACAAGCCATGTTTTGACTCAAACTCTAATTTTTCAAATCTACCCCCACCCTTTTTTTTTAAACTAAAATATATTTTGTTTAACTCCAGACTCAATTACCTTTCGTTTGATATCACACACGCCATATTTCCACTTAAACACTAATTTTTGAAATTTACCCCCCCCCCTTTTTTTTAATAAACTAAAATGTATTTTGTTTAACTCCAGACTCAATTACCTTTCGTTTGATATCACACACGCCATATTTTTTCATAAACTCTAATTTTTGACTAACACATCTATTTTAAATTTTTTCGCGATGAGGGATACAGTTATACAGAGTTGCTGAACAAGTTAGATCTCTTTGCAAAACAGATATAAATTCCACGATATTATTACTCTTGTAAAAATACTTCACTCAATCGTAGACTGCCCTGCTCTTACATCCTGCATCGGATTACATGTTTCAACAATTAATACAATATCTTAAAAACTAATGTATTTTCTGATTTCTATAATATTATTTAAAGAATTTTTAGCAGAATTAAAAAAGATAACTATACAGGGCTCAACAAATTTAAGAAAATAAAGGACATGAAATAACCTTGGGGCAATTTTATTTTACAGAACCGAACTGAAGGGCCTATATAACGGTTCCCATCAAACTAATTTTTGTCTATATCGGCCATTTTTTTTTCTTATTGTACCAAGATACCACGTACAAAATTTTAGAGTACTACACTAAACTGCAGTATCAGAATGGTCGAGTGGTATGCCTGTGTGTTCCTGGCTTGAAAGTCTAGCCTGAGAAGAAATCATTAAAAAAAACTCCTTTTTGCCCGATTAGCTAAATAAACTTGTTTGATTTTTAAATTCACGTGTACGAAATTCCACGTTTGAAATCATTTATGTTAGTGATGATAAAAATTTCGTCCCCTTAGCGCAACAACTAGATAAATTTATAGTTTTGAGAAAATCTCAAGACGTCTTTTTATAAAATGTGCATTTTTGGAGTGATCTATTTCTTGTTTGGTTGCTCGTACAAGATATCTAGATGTTGCATTAAAAAGAGAAATTATGAAAAATAGTTCAGGTTTAACTGGATAACTCAGTTTTTGAGTTATCTGGTTGTTGCACTAGGGGGCTGATTTAATAATTAATATAGAGTGTATTTTATTTAAAAAGTGCCACTCAGGGTTTCTCAAGGTATACTGAAAATTGAGGAAATAACTGTTACACGTCGATTTAGTAAGCAATGCGTAAGACCTATTTTAACAAGATCAAAATTTTTGTAAAGCCCACCGCTATATACGAGGGTTGAATACCACCTCTAGCATTAGAAGTAGGTGGCCCCAAGAACTATTGACTCGCGTACTTTTAAAAGTAGGTATATGAACCAAATAAATCTACTGTAATTAGTTTTAAAAACCATCTTAAAATTTGTCAAATAAAATCTGAAAAATTCGCTGGTTAAACAAATGAATGTGTGTAAACCTTTTAGTATTTTGTTATTAAAAACATTTATAAAATCAATCTTGCTCACAGACCTTTGTAGTAGTTTAGCGTACCTATTGAGCAAAAAGTTAAAATTAATAAATTTCAACGACTTATTATTTTATCTTATTTAAAAGTTTGGCATTCATTTTCATTTGGTAAAATTCTTAGGTAATATAATTGTTAAGATTCTTTTTTTTTCAGAGACCTTTAAACCACGGATGTTTAAACTATACCAAACTAAAATGAATCTTATTTTCCGTAAATTGAAATTTAAATTTGCAAAGATATATTGGAGCTTAAAAGAATAATTTTATATTTTAGCTTTATCAGTTACTATGCTAAACTTAAAAGTAGACCTATGTAAAGAAATCTTGGATTTACTTGAACATCTAAAAGTCGGACAATGTAAAATGAGGGGACTGTTGCTGTATGAGCTTTACTGTTGTTACAAAGAGATGCTAAGGAGGAGCGATCAAGGAACACAAGCTGTGGTAGGTAGTATTTATTGAGATAAACTCATTTTAAATTGTATCGTGGTGTTGACTTTTTTCTGCAATTTAATTAATTTTGCTAGCAAATTGGATGTGAACTCATGTTCTTATGTATGAAGCACCGATCTCTGGAGTTACTAGTTTTCTTATGAGCATGAGTTAGGTAACTGTCTGATTTGTTAAAATTATTGCTAAGTAAACCCTTAAAGTAAATTTAAAAAGTTTGTTTCGAAAATAAATAATTTTCTGTCCGAGTTTGCTGACAATGGATTATCCAGGAAAAGGGCCCCCTCTACATTTAAGTAAAAAAGGCCTTGAATTTTAGAAAGCTGCCATTTTTTTTTGGGCTGGATACGCCCTTTTCTGATGAGGATGTATTGTATGAAATATTAATATATTTTTTGTATTATATTTTTTGTTATTAATAAATAATGTCGCACAAATTACATGGCGTTAAGGTTCTGTGGAATGCATTATATTAAAACTCAGGTATGCAACGCTTTGATAAAATTCCTTTAAATTTTAGGATGAAAGCATTACCAGGATTCTTTTAGAAGAAGCAAGAGAAATACTGAAGGATGATGTTTTATCTCCCGAAGAACTAAAAAGTATCTAAACTAGGAACTAAATAATTATGCCAATTTATTTTCTCTTTTCACAGGATATATTGACAACGGTTGGGATTATGTCTTAATGTTAAAATATAGTACACTAGAGTCCTTGTATGATTTGGAATCCAAATATGTCAACATACATGGACTCTACAGTACACTAAAGATAAAACTTTTTTAATAGGAAAATATGCAGGATTGGTTTGCTACTACTGAATTTCTCATTTACTAGTGCAACTTTTTGTATTCGAATAAGCAAGAAACAAACCCAGTGCTGCTTTCTATAGATAGCGCAGGTGAAAATAGCAGGGACAAAACACCGCAGGTCATAATAAGGCGTGGTTAAAATAGCGCGTGGTTAAAATAGCGCATGGTCAAAAGAGCGCCGGTCATGATAGCACATGGTCAGAATAGCACAGGTAATAATAGCGCAAGTAGGCAGGTTTATATTAAATATCTATATATATATATTTATCGGTTTCACAACGTTCTACGTCTTCCGATACCCAATCTCCACTCGTTTCTGTTTGCCCATAATTCATCATCTAGGCCTCTTATTCTTATTTCATTGTCTATTCCTTCTCTCCAGCTTCTCCTTGGCCGTCCTCGTTTTCTTCGGCCAGTTGGTTTCCATTGTAGTATTTGTTTAGGTAGTCTTTCATCATTCATTCTTTGTACATGTCCGTACCACACCAGTTGTTTTGTTCTTATATCATCCACTAAAGTACGTTCACCCACTGTCATAATTTCTCTTATTCTTTGATTTGTAACTCTTTCTCTTTTTGATTTCCCTGCTGCTCTTCTCCAATAGTCCATCTCCGTAGCGGAAAGCATTTTTTCTGTTCTATCCTTGATTGGCCATACTTCTGAGCCGTATGTAATAATACTTTTTACAATGGTGTTATATATAAGCTTTTTGTTATGTTTTGATATACTTTGGTCCCAAATTATTCCATTTAATAAAGTTATTGCTTTTCTTCCTTGTACGTTTCGATCTTTTATAGCTTTGTCTAGTGTTCCGTCAGCTGTAATTTTTAGACCTAAGTATTTATACTCATCACAGGAGTGAATTCGCTGCCCGGTATTTAAGATTAGATCCTGTTTCATTCCACCGATACACATATACTATGTCTTATTGAGATTAACCTCTAGTCCCCACTTATTGTACTCTTCTATTAGTTTTCGTGTCATATATTCGAGGTCGTCATAATCCTGAGCCACTACTATCTGATCATCGGCGAAACATAAAGTATACAAGGTGGTTTCGTCCAACGGAATTCCCATGTTTTGGCATTTTCTCTTCCATACTTTAAGGACTTGTTCCAAGTATATCTTGAAGAGCGTAGGCGAGATACAGCAACCTTGTTTAAGACCTTTATTTACTTGAAAGCCTTTGGTTAGTTTTGCTTTTATTTTAACTTTTGCCTTACTATTGCGGTATAACTCTTTGATGGCCTTAATTAGTTGTATATTAAATATCTCATGGTCCGATAAAGGGCTAGAAAGTTTACCTGCGCCATTATGACTTGTGTTATTATATCCGAGCTATGTGAGCCTGCGCTATTTCTTACCAGTAAAATGAGTGTACCTATAATAATAATATGGTTATATAATATAGTTACTGTTAAACGCATTAAATGGAAATAAATTAAATAAATGGATCTATGACAGATCTGATATCTTCCTAGCTAGCCTATTAGCCCACTTCAAGTGAAGCTATGATAATCAGCCTTGAAAACAGTTTTTTGTAAATATCTGAGAAACTAACTCCTACTAAGTTTTTGGTTATTATTGAGCCAAACATGGTCTACTATATTCCGAAAACCTCATATTGATGCGATGCTACGTTAAAACGTTAGCAGGTTTAAAAATTTTTAAGTGTCCAAAACCTGTCATTAGCATTAATGGATTTTGACCAAAATCTAATCAGCTAGTTAGACCAACACTATTTTTCATGAAAATTTTATGAAAATCGGTTAAGCGGTTTAGGAGCTATCGTGTTACGGACAGAAAAAAAATATACAAATACACGCACAGACAGACATCATGACGATATTGCTAGGATAATTCAAAAAACACCCAAATAACACATTTTCGGCGTTATCTCAAAAAAAAAATTTCGTCGAAAACAGTACTTTCTCTACCCATTGCTGTGCGGGCTAGGAAGGTAAAAATACAAATATTAAATATAAAATATAAGTTTTCTAGCACAAATTTGTGTTAAAATTAAGTGAACTTTTGACAATAAAAAAACATGTAGAAAATTTTGACGTTATTAAAATGTTTTTGTGTTTAGTGGGTAAAATTATGTAAAAGTACCATTACCCACTTTCAGAAACGCTAGAGAGCTGAGCATTGGAAGACTGGAGCAACTATGATAAAACTATAGGAAAAAAATTAAAAACACGAAAATTTTAGTTTGCTTCCCTCCCTATACATGCAAAGTTATGTAAAAGTAACATTGTCCACTTTCAGAAACGCTAGAAATCTGAGCTTTGGAAGGCTGATAGGAACTATGATAAGACTATGGGAAAAAATTAAAAAACCTTAAAATTTTAAGTAAGGCATTGCAAAAGTTTTGAACAATATTCCGCATATTTTACTACTTTAAAAATTAAATATTATCCAATTCCTTTAAAAAAGAAGTGAAATCATAACAAAAACATTTCATGTAAAAAAAGCCAGGTTCGCGAAAATGGCATTCCGTAAAAAGAATTGAGATAAAAGTAAAGCCAAGTTTTCCAATACAAATTTTAAAATGAAAGTTTGGAAATGTTTTTCTAAACTTGGCTAATACGGCTGTAAATGACTAAATTGAACATAAAAAGGTTTGGCTGTAATAGCAAAGTTAAAAAAAACATTTCAAAACTAGTAAAAACCTTTCATTTTAAAATTTGTATTGGAGAACTTGGCTTTACTTTTATCTCAATTCTTTTTACGGAATGCCATTTTCGCGTACTTGGTTTTTTTTACATGAACTGTTTTTGGTTATGACATCCTTTTTTTAAAGAGAAAACTGTGAGTGTTAAAAATGTATGCTAAAAAATCTTTAATCGCCAACACTGGTAATGAAATATACACGAAATTTTAATTAATTCTAGAAAAAAAGCCAAACCCTTTTCTGTTTTCTATTTTTCGACATATGTGCACTTTTCCTAGTAAATATTTAACGTATTCACGCCCAACGCAACGGTCTTTTGCTTGGGTTAAAAAAAATGAAATTTTTTCAGTTGTATGTTTTATTTTAAAACAAGTTGTTTAAGGGCCTGATCGATTATTTTAAAAATATGAAGGTAAGGAAGAGTCACAACGGAGTTCTGTCAGTCATTTAAGTGCGGAAAAATATTTTTCTGAAAGTTAAAAGCAAATGTTTTTCTAGGAGCGTGAGGAAAATAAACTGAAAAGTTTTTAACATTTTTATTTGAAATCTTACTGTACCTATATACCTATTATCGTTGCCCTAATCTTAAAACCGCGTAAGTGAGCATCAGCTGATTTTACAGGAGGGCATAAAAATTGCTTTCTGAACTAATAAAAATTAAGTATAATTTAACCAAAATAACTTATATATGTTCGATAAAGGGCGCTAGCTTAAAATAGAAGTTACGCAGTTTTGTAAGACTAAAGATCTTGATATCCTGCATCCGATTAAATCTGTATCTCAATTTTCCAATTTTTTTACTTAAAGGTTTTAAAATTAGGCCGACGTTATTATTTCGGAAAAAGGCATTTCCATCCTCAGCGTGGCTTGCCTGACACAAAGTAGAACAAACTGACTATAAGATACAAGGTAAATCAAAAAGAATGAAAAAATAGGTGAAACCTATTTTTCATTCTACGAGTGAACGACAGCGAACCAAGGAAACTTAGTCCATGGCGGGACGAAAACGTCCACCGGTCTATAAGGAAGAAAGACTTTTCGTCACAGTTCAACCAGACCATGCTGTCACCGTCTCCACGGTATCGGTTTGTAACCGAAAACAATGAGTTAATCAAGTATAAAAGGCAACTTCATAGGGGTATAGTCAACCACGGACACCGGTGTTTCGGAAAAAGGCATTTCCATCCTCAGCGTGGCTTGCCTGACACAAAGTAGAACAAACTGACTACAAGATACAAGGTAAATCAAAAAGAATGAAAAAATAGATGAAACCTATTTTTCATTCTACGAGTGAACGACAGCGAACCAAGGAAACTTAGTCCATGGCGGGACGAAAACGTCCACCGGTCTATAAGGAAGAAAGACTTTTCGTCACAGTTCAACCAGACCATGCTGTCACCGTCTCCACGGTATCGGTTTGTAACCGAAAACAATGAGTTAATCAAGTATAAAAGGCAACTTCATAGGGGTATAGTCAACCACGGATACCGGTGTTTCGTAAAAAGGCATTTCCATCCTCAGCGTGGCTTGCCTGATACAAAGTAGAACAAACCGACTACAAGATACAAGGTAAATCAAAAAGAATGAAAAAATAGGTGAAACCTATTTTTCATTCTACGAGTGAACGACAGCGAACCAAGGAAACTTAGTCCATGGCGGGACGAAAACGTCCACCGGTCTATAAGGAAGAAAGACTTTTCGTCACAGTTCAATCAGACCATGCTGTCACCGTCTCCACGGTATCGGTTTGTAACCGAAAACAATGAGTTAATCAAGTATAAAAGGCAACTTCATAGGGGTATAGTCAACCACGGACACCGGTGTTTCGGAAAAAGGCATTTCCATCCTCAGCGTGGCTTGCCTGATACAAAGTAGAACTAACTGACTACAAGATACAAGGTAAATCAAAAAGAATGAAAAAATAGGTAAAACCTATTTTTGATTCTACGAGTGAACGACAGCGAACCCAGGAAACTTAGTCCATGGCGGGACGAAAACGTCCACCGGTCTATAAGGTAGAAAGACTTATCGTCAGAGTTTAACCAGACCATGCTATCACCGTCTCCACGGTATCGGTTCCGGAACCGAAAACAATGAGTTAAGCAAGTATAAAAGGCAACTTCATAGGGGTATAGTCAACCACGGACACCGGTGTTTCGGAAAAAGGCATTTCCATCCTCAGCGTGGCTTGTCTGACACAAAATAGAACAAACTGACTATGGACCTAATTAATTCATTATGCCTGCTTTAAAGAGCCTGGAGAAACCAAGTCAGGGGCGTTCAAAACAGACATAAAATAACATTTTGTAGAGAACATCTTCTTATCTCACAGTTTTTCCATAGCCAATCACATTAAAGGGAAATTCCTCTATCTACTTGAGGTTTCCTCTCGCTCTCTTAGGTTTCAATAGTTTTGCTCGCATCGCTCTGTGGTAGGCCGATTCCTTTCAGTGGGTGCTTGTCACGGTGGATAGAATAGACCGGTGTTCGTATCTTATAAATATATGTCGAATTTTCACGTCACTGGTGGTCCAGCTGATTTTTAGAAACAAAAGTTAGATATGATATGAACAACTAATATTTTTTGATTTTTTTGTAAACTAAGGCAATTTTCCTACTATTTTTTAGTATATTCTTATAAAATAATATTTTTCAAACATACCGGTCGTTATTTTTTTTAGCCCGCTTCATTTCTCTTTACACAAAAATTAAAATTCGAAGAAAATAATGTGTTCGTTTCAGCGTCAAAAATCATCCGCTGACCTTCCTCTTTGTTTACTACCCAATTGTCCTCGGTTCACCTTTGATACGAAACGATCACATTCAGTTTGACTTGTTGTTTAAGTTTTGTGTAATAAAAAATAAAGCGGGCGAAAAATTTTTTCCGACAAAACGTCTAAAAAATTACATTTTATAGGGATGTACTAGAAAACAGTAGGAAAATGGAGTTTGTGTGAAAAACAGACAAAATTTAAATTAATTTAATCTTCGTTTTATTAAAATTGGATGTAATTTAAGTTAAAATGATGTGGCGTTTGCAAGAAGGACTTCTTCGACACTTTGTTTAAGCCCTTATGATTATGGTCGCTAAGACCGAAACGCGTCAAGGGTAAAAAATACAGACTGCATTTTTGCTAAAAACGTAGTTTTATTTCGCCACTAAGAATTCAGTGTGGCGCAAAGGACCCCAACTCACTATACATCTAAATACGAGGGCTGTCTTTTATGTTTTGCATATACAGCTCAAATAAAACAGTAAATAACTTTTAAAAACTTCATTGTTTCTCGAAGTATTCTCGAAAATTAATACACTGTTGCATGCGCTCTAGCCAGTTGTTAAAGCTGTAATTCCACTCTTTGGTGGGTCCTGTCAAAATTGCATTCTTGAATGCGCCGACTGCTTCCTCTGGCGACTGAAATCTTTGACCACGCAGTCTATTCTTGATTTTCGGGAAAGAATATTAATCCTTTGGACTGAGGTCAGGACAGTATGGAGGATGGTCCAACAAATCGACGTTTTGTTGGGTTGAAAATTAAATGGTTTTTTTGTGCTTTGTCAGAATCTCGGTGAAGGATGATTCGTCGTTCAGTGTTCGTTTTTTGAAGCTCAGCGATGACTCGACAAAACAAGTGGTGATGTATCAATCGGCAGTAACAGTCCTTTGATCTTCCAGAGGAATAGTTGCTATATGAACTGCTTTTGAGACAAATACCGCGACCATCTTTTTGAATACACTTTGAGAACGGATGACTTTTGTTGGCTTTTCTTCATCTTGGAACACCAAAACAGACGACTGACTATTTTCCGGTCACACGTGTAAATCCACGATTCATCACCACTGTCAATGCTATACACGTTTTTCGAGTTTCCTGTTTCAAAGCGGTCTAAAGTTTTCTGACACCAATAGACCCTAGCTTCTTTCTGTTCTTCGGTTAACAGATGCGGTATCCAGCGGGAAACTAATTTTTTGACCCCTAATTCTTTATGCTAAATTTTTTGGAATTGAGGTCTTTCAAATCATTATTGAAACCTCAATCTCGCGATGTGTCACAGTCGATCTTCCGTGACAGCCGTTTTTGGTGCACCTGGCCTTGAATCGTCGCTAAGGCTAATTCGTCCACGCTTGAATTCTCCATACCAATGAGAAACTGTCGACTAATGTGGTTCTTCATTACCGAAAACAGAAATTAACTCGGTAAAGCATTCTTATTGAGATAATTTCCTTCGAAAATTGTAAAATATTATAGTTCGAAAATGTTCTCAGTCTAATTTCATTTCTCGACTGATTTGTTAACTTAAAAATCCACTGGAGGTATAAAACTATATGTATCGCAGTGGCGTTTTGAATTTAGGTTAGGTAAAGATTGAGGTAAAGTTTTAGTAACGACATTCGATCAGTGTCGCCCTTTATGTTGATATATGCAAAATATAAAGGACACCCCTTGTATTTTTGCAAAAAAATCAACGATTGTGTGAATTATGCTCAGATGCACCGTAAGCCCTTAAGCGCGATTATGGGTTAAACCACTGGCGTATATATGGGGGGGGGGGGCTGGGGGGCCCGGGCCCCCCCCGAAGCTAAGATTTTTTTAGATATTTTCGACATATTTCATGAATAAAAACATAAAATAGCATAAAATACGCCCTCATGGGGTCTCGGGGCCCCCCCAAAACTGCCTCGGGCCTACCCCGAAACTTTTTTCTATATACGCCACTGGGTTAAACCATCCTATTTGCAAAGTCCCTGTATGTGACAGATATTGGCGTTCGCCGATATCTGTTACATAATTATAGGGATTCTAAATTGATCCTGCAAATTAGCAGGTGCCCACTAAGCACGTAATAGTTATTTAAATAACAAGGTTTGAAAACGACTCTTTGCACACAATCGAGACAGCTTGGTAGACTGAGCCGAAGGCGAGGTCTACAAGTCGAGGGAGTGTGCAAAGAGATTTTCAAACGAATTTTTTACAATATTTTTTATATGACTGCTAATAAAGAAAGAAAAATCAAATTTTAATTTAACTTGTTTTTATTTCCGACATTTTTACAACAAAACTTTAAAAATTCAACAATTTTTTGACGTATCTAATCAACAAAACATACGAGCAGTGACGGTTGCTACGGAACTAAGCCAACTTATATTGATGGGTGACAACAACAAAAATCACAATGACGGGAGACCCGTATGTAGAAATGACATAGGCGTGCGCAAAAATGACATAAGCGTGTGCAAAACGTTTTGCACACAGCGTGCGCAAAATGCCATTTTCAGATCGTATTCTCCGTGCGCAAAACCCCCTTTTACAAGACAGTCGTATAAAAAAAACGTTAAATAAATATTGAATTTTTTTTTCAATTTGTGTTAAAATTAATTCAACTTTTGACATTAAAAAAACATGTAGAAAATCCTAACGAAAATTTCATGTAAAAGCATTTCCAAAAATATATTTCTTAATAACGTTAAGAAACCAGCATTAAAAAAACCATAATTTCACTAACATTAAAAATAATACCATCAATATATGGTTATTTTTATAATGTTTTTGCTGGATCTCACTTCTAACGTTGAATTTAAGATATATATGAAGCTAATAAAAGTTTTGTTTTTTAAACATTAAAAAAATATATAGTCCCACGACCAAAGCGGGCCATTAGGCCAGTCATTTAAGACATCCCACATTTCAAACTGGACTGTATCTACGATTTTTTATATATTGTTAGGACCCACGAGACTAAGTTATGCCCAATTTTGCAACCATCAAAAACCTGTGCTACTCCCGTGATACTCAAGACCTTAAAATGTGGTACTTATTTCAGTTTTTTTGAAAAAACTATGTTAAGACAGCATTTTTCGAATTTAATTATTAATACTGTTACGGGTTCACAACGACAAATTAAAACTCGCAATTGTTGAAAACGATACGTCAATTTATTCCGACAAATTATGTACAAAAACACGCACTTAAACTTACTAATAACTTGCTAATAATTTACTACTTTAATACGCCTATTAACTTCGCGTTAATATCTAGCGATCACTACCATTGGTTATCTCTGACTAACTCCATACGCGGCGTCCGGCCCTATATATAGGGTCTGCCTACTATTCGAGAACCATCCCTCCTTCTTCGATTCATGAGCATTCTCGTCTCTTCTAGAAAGTACGCGGCCATGCATGAGTTTGTCATAGATAACGCAACTAAAACCTAGACTAAGAATACAACCTTAAGATAAATCAACCTAATACTACACTAAACCTAAATAAATTCTAACTATAAAATTTAAATAACTTAAATTTGTAACAATACTTTTATAAAGTAAACTAAATTTTTGAAAAACTCAAAATTAATGAGTACGGTCACATTCCAAAGCTCGTATCGGCTAAACTAATGGCTCTAGAGAAAATAGAGTTCTAGAGAATTTATTCAGCTTTAATTTGATGTAAGAATGGGGCCGCTAGGCGTCGTATTTTCCTCAAAAACCAAAATATAGTAAAACATAGAAGTTTGGGGAGTTTCTTGAAAACATATTTTAACGTAATTAAAAAAAACAACAAAAATTTAAAATATAATAATACAAAAAGCCTACTTTACTTGGCCCTCTTAGAAGGACCCGGCCTGATCCAATCCGGATCAGTTGAAGAAGGGGAGGAGGAGGAGGAGGAAGGGCAAAATGAAGTGCGAATGTCTAGAAAAAAATCCCCACTGGATAGACCTCGCCACCATTTTCTTTGATCCAAACTCGACGCAGGAAGAAGTAGGAAATGCTGGCGAGAAGATTTTCTTCAACCTCTATGGAGGATATCAGGGCACGCTGAACAGCATGCGATACTTGGTATTCGTAAAATCGGTAGGAATGGCCAAAATAAACCTTGCCCGCCTCCCCCCAACTACAGAAGCTGCCAAATATCATTTCTGGAGAACCTACCACCAGGTTCAAAAATGGTTGGGGGTCGAGAAAAATCCATCCGACTGCAAATGGACCACCCGTCAACAGGGTCTTATGCCAATAAATATGCGTGCAGAGCCCGCCCTCAAAATCTGCTTAAGATGGTTGCTTGCAGATGAAAGAAAGGCTGCATAGGATCCTGCACCTGCAGAAAAGCAGAACTGAAGTGCTCCATCCTCTGTTCCTTTTTTCCAAGGGCGAAGCTGCAGCAACGTTGCTCCCATCATCCTGGATGAGCAGGACATGAGGATGAGGACCCACCTCCATCTTCAGAGAATGTCCTTCCTCCTCCTCCTCCCCCCTCTTCAACTGATCCGGAATGGATGAGGCCCGGTTCTTCTAAGAGGGCCAAGTAAAGAAGGATTTTTGTATTATTATATTTTATAGTATATATTATATTTATGTTGTTTATTTTTAATTACGTTTAATAAAATATGTTTTCATGATGCCCTTCAAACTTCGGTGTCTTACTATATTTTGGTTTTTGAGGAAAATACGACGCCTAGCGGCCTTATTCTTACATCAAATTCAAGCTGAATAAATTCTCTAGAACATTATTTCTCATGAGTTTTCTCTAGAGCCAATGTTTAGCTTTACGTGCTTTGGAATATGACCGTATTCATAAATTTTTAGTTTTTCAAAAAAATTGCCGATATTTGATTGGCTGTATTTCAATAACGAATTCGTCTAGAGGGTTCGTGTTGAGCTTATATTGTAGGAAATTTAGTTTACTTCAGAAAAGTATAGAATAATTAAATTCGAAAAATGCCGTCTTAACATAGTTTTTTCAAATAAACTGAAATAAGTACCTAACTTTTGAGGTTTGTTGAGTATCACAGGAGTAGCACAGGGTTTTGAGGGTTGCAAAATTGGGCATACCTTAGTCTCATGAATCCTAACAATATATAGAAAAAATCGTAGATACAGTCCCGTTTGCGATGTTTGCCTTTTTTAATAGTTGATACGAGTCGGTACCAGATGCGCTTTATGTAATTTTGGTTAAAATATTTGCCTTGTGTAGAAACAAACATGGCAAATTAAAAGCACAATTATTAATCTTAAGAGTGAATACATATTTGGATCGAAATATTACTCCAGTTGTGTGGGAAAGATGGTATAGTTAAAGAACAACAAATACGCATACCTAACGTTATAGGTAATCAGACAGGGAATGCGACAATTCACCGCGGACGATTAGCCGCCGGACCTTAAGCCGCGTATTCATTTGAGGCAGAATTCGCAAGCCTGGTAGTGGGACCAAACGAATGCTTTGTTTGCATTCATGCTAAAGTAAATACGCGCCTTGAAATTGTTTGCCTTGTATTCACTTGAGCATGAATTGTTTGAAATATATTTTTTCATTGTTGAAAAAACATTTATTTTTCAATGTTTGAAAAACATTTCTTTTCCACTGTTAAAAATCAATATTTTTTTATCGTTCGAAAAACACTTTAAAAAACGTTATAAAAACATAATATTATATTTGTAACGTCAGAAGACGGGTTATTAAGCTTCTTTTTCACAATGAATATGATGTTAGAACTAACATCCAACCTAACGTTATGTTTTTAAAATATACATTATTTTGACGTTATTAAAATGTTTTTGTGTTTAGTGGGTGAGTGAGTAGGCCGCTTTAAATTCTTTCTTGACCACAAAATTTTTTTGTGATAGTTGAAGAAGAATTTAGAAGCCGCTGTAATTAACAGTCATAAAATTAAGAATGCACTTTGGTTATGTTTTAGGATGAAAATATTCTTCTTGACCTGTTTTCTACAAAAATTAAAGTACACAACATTTTTGGGCGATACTCATTTGACCACAAAAACACTTATCGCATTTACATATCTCTGGTAATCATATCGCTTTTATGTCCGGCAATGTTTAGTCTGTCTTTGGGTATTGCAATATTTTTGAACGAAGAAGATTTGGGAGAACTATTTGAATGTCTGGCATTCTGCGTTATATCAAGTCAATGTGTGTTCAAATGCGCCTGCTTTTATTTTAAGAGAAGTGTGTTTTATCAAATAGAAAGAAAATTGGTTTACTTTCCGCGCAAATATGATTTTCTTCATAATAATGTTGATGTTATAAAGAAACCTTTGAAAGAATGCACTGTGATATCGGTGTATTATAGAGTAAACATTACTATTGGAATGACATTCTTCTTCTTAATTCCTTTATTGGGTAAGTAAATTAAACAAAGTAGCTTTTTGAATTGGTTTGCTTGCAGATCATTGTTATACAGTAGCAGCGTTCGGTATTTACATCTCAGACGAGACGGATTTTTGGTGACGTGATTACAGATTAGTCTGAGCAAATTGGAATTAACGAACGATCCAGATCAAATCGATCAAATTTTTATAAATGGTTATAACCTTAAATATAACCAAAATATTATGTACATATTGCAACTCACGCCCAGCTATAATTTTGACAAAATTTTCCTGTGATGTCGAAAATTTATATAATTTGTTGTCTTCAACATCAAATAATTCGATTTCAATCTTTTTACATAAAAAAATTATTTTTGTAAACAAAACAAATACACAACATACGTCACAATCTCAGATTAATCTGTTTCGTCGATCAAAATGTACGGAGCAACCAGATTTACGTCCGACTAGTCTAAGTAGAATTACCGAACGATTCAGATCTACCTCCCCTAGATCTAGATGGAATTAACGAACGATTTCGATCAAAAAGATTAATCCGACGTAAATACCGAACGCAGCTAGTGTGTCCACGGATTGAGTGCCGGTAAGGTGTAAATGACAAAAAATTTCGATTTAGATTCGGATTTGATGTGAATCGCTCCTGCTTGGTCTCAAACGAAGATGAAAAAAAAAAGAGCCAAATCAATTAGTACACAGGGTAGTTTAGTAGGCTGATTTGATGATGATTGTATGGTATAAAATTTTCGAATTAGATTCTGATTTTCTGGGAATTGCTTCTGCTAATCAATTAATCTACAGGGTGATTTAGTACCTGGGGGTCGATTTTTGTAAATTAGACCTCCGATCGTTTTTAGCCAGCTAAAAGTTTTAGCCATATAAAATTGGGTTGCATTGAGTTCAACTAGAACTGGCAAAATATCGTAGGAGGTTTCTGTTCAATATTTTGAACCAAAAAGGCAAAACAACCTTAGATAATGGTAAACACAACATTCTAGAGCTAATTTTCTTACGAATTTCATTCTATGAAGGAAACAAAAACCGTTTTCCGACACGAATTGTACGTCGAATTTATTTCTCAGTGTTCATACAAGTCAGTGATCGCGAGCCGCAGTGTTGTCAGTGCAGCTTGGTAGAATTCTTTCACTTATTTCAGAAAATCGAGTTCGCCGTGATTTTTATGACGCTTATTTTGACAGAAGTATGAAGCAATTTCATAATAAACAAACAGAATTTTTTTTTAAAATTATATTACTAGCTATAAAAAAATGATAAGTTGATTTCTCACACGTGCGGATATGGTGTTCTGTGGGGCGGATTATTATCCCAGAGAGGGGCTCCATTTCTTTTAAATACGCCTCTCACAAAAGACAAGAAGATTGGGATAGCTCTACTTGGATAACCTGGGGCCGGTGCACTATCCGGACACACGATTTTTTAGAAAAAATAAAAATTACCTTAAGGTAGACCTTCTAAATAACGTTTTTCCAAAAAAATATTTGCGGATTATCCAGTATTTTTTGAGAAAATAAATAAATAAAACATTAAAAAACACGTACAAAACTGCATTCTAACCTCACTTTTCATTCAATTTTGACTTCTTCTTTGTTTTTCAACCCCATCAAAACAATATTTGCCAATATCTGTGGCTTATATTTTGAATTTTGCCACGTTTCCGCAAAAAATAATCAAAATAAGGAAACAAATATTAACTTAAACTTAGTACAATGAG
This sequence comes from Aspidapion aeneum, assembly GCA_963576565.1. Classification (NCBI taxonomy): domain Eukaryota; kingdom Metazoa; phylum Arthropoda; class Insecta; order Coleoptera; family Brentidae; genus Aspidapion; species Aspidapion aeneum. The sequence goes on along the minus strand of OY755041.1, from coordinate 13,238,788 downwards.
CTTGTTGGCAATAAAGTGATATTCTATTTAAGTGACCCCAACCCAGCTCTACCTAAACCAAACTGAACCAAACCTAGTACAACCTAACTAACCCCAACCCAGCTACAACCTAACTAACCCCAACCCAGCTCTACCTAAACCAACCCAAACCGAACCCAACACAACCGACCCGAACCGAACGGAACCCGAACGAAAACAAACCGAACCAAACAGAACCAACCGGTACCGAACCGAATTGAACCGATCCCAACCAAACCGAACCCAAACGGAACCGAGCCCAACTGAACCGAACGGAACCGAACCCGCATCTGAACCGAACGGAACCAACCTGAACCGAGACCGAACCGAACGGAACCGAACCAACCCAAATCGAACGGAGCCAACCCGAACCGAACTGAACCGATCCCAACCGAACCCGACCGGAACCGAGCCCAACCGAACCAAACCGAACCGAACGGAACCAACCTGAACCGAAACCGAACGGAACCAACCCGAACCGAACCGATCCCAACCGAACCGAACCCGAACGGAACCGAGCCCAACCGAACCGAACCCGAACGGAACCAACCTCAACCGAACTGAACAGAACCAACCCGAACCGAACCGACCCCAACCGAACCGAACCTAATCAAACTGAACCAAAACAAAACAAAACAAACCAACCCATCCCAACTGAACCCAAACCAAACCTAAATCAAGGCATCCCAGCTCTACCAAAATCAACCCAAACCCAACCTTTCTACAAATATAATGAAACTTATCCTGATCCAAGCCTTCCCTTTTAATTTATTGGTTAAAAAAATATGAATGCCAGAAGGAAGGGAAAATTAAATCAAAATATTTTATTTTATGCCTGTGATGTGGCAACCTCGCATTTCCAGTTAGTCGGCTCAAAGGCAGGGAATTTAAGAATAAAACCCCAGCAAATGGCCCAAAGTCCATAGTATCTTTGCCCAATATCCCTGTGTATGTGATTTTGTGTGCAATAGAAATTAAAAAGTGTGTTTTTTATTAAAAAAACTATTTTTTTTTTAAATTTTCCGTACCTAAATCAGTTTCAATATCCCTAAATTACTATTTTCAAAAAGAATCGTCATCAAAAAATGTCTCGTTTTAGTGTCCGGATAGTGCACTGAAACCGATAACCTCTGTGGTTCTACACGAAGCCTCACCTATAAAATCTCCTGATGATATAAGAAGAGAAACATAGTATACAAAGTTTTCCATCCCAGAGGGGCTCCATTTCTTTTAAATATGCCCCTCACAAAAGACGAGAAGATATGAATAGTTCTACATAGTCTTGAAGCTTCACTCATAAAATCTCCTGATGAAATATGAAAAGAAACGTACCTACCTATAGTTAGTATACAAAGTTAAAATCATCATAAAAATTCAAAATAATGGATATGTCTAGGGGAACATCCTTAAATTATGCAACGCAAAAATTCAGGATTTTTAACTCCCCCTCGTAACGCATTTTCAAGAAAAAACACATTAAAAAAAACATTGCGTGTAATCATGACGCAAAGCCAAACTCCCCCTCTTGAGTGTTTATATTCCTTATAAGGAATATAACTGGGTCAATTTTTATGAGGGGCTTAAATCAAATTTGGTAATAAAACATTTAAATAATATTGGTGTTCTTTGGATGGTTATAAATCATGGGCGTAGTCAGAGTGGGCACTTGCCCCACCCTGCCTTGTCACCTGCACCATCCTGGCTTTAGCTCATTTAGTAATACAGGAATTAAAGGGGAGCTATAAAATTTTTTGCTTTTTTGCCCCACCCTGAGTGAGACCCTGACTACGCCCATGTTATACATGGTTAGTTTACCAATTTTTAATAGGTGCTTATTTTGTTAATTTAATTTGGCAGGGTTATACCTAGTTACACTATCTGCTTATAGGTACTTACTATAGCTTTTTTAACTATAGACTATAGCAACCCCCACAACTAAAATCATTATTTATTGCTACAAGCCTGTGACATAGGTACCTAGGTATATCCATTTTTTGTATTTTTTTAAATTTAAATTTGCATACCTATACTATCCATGAAAATGAGATGAGATGAGAAGAATTATTGTTTCGACAGTGCTAGAATAAATTATTATTTACTTGTATAATATAATTCAATTTTTTTTTTAAATAAATTATTTAGAAACCTTATGCAGTAGGTACTTCTTTTTCACTTTTATTGGGTCACTGAATAATGACTTTTTGGTTATTATAGAAAAAAAAGTTATGTAAAAATTTTACATTTTTTGTAACAAATATGTTCTAATGAAAAATTATTTGAAATACATGTTCTTTGAACGAAAATTCGTTCAAAAACATTTTCTTTAAATGGAAATTTGTTCGAACAAACTTCTAATTGAAAATGTTTTTGAACAATTTTCTGTTTATAGAAAATTTTATTGAATGATTATCCTTTTGAAGAAAATGTTTATTTAAATTTAAATATTGATTTAGAATCTTAATAAGGTACTTTATTTTTTTTGTGTTTTTGGTGATTATAAAAATACTCTGCCAATATATGGGTACCTAAGCTCACACTAGGTACTATAGTTATAGTCTACATGTGAGCTAATATAACTAAAAACTGAAATATATTTTATTCAACTTCAGACTCAATTACCTTTCGTTTGATACCACACAAGCCATGTTTTGACTTAAACTCTAATTTTTGAAATCTACCCCCACCCTTTTTTTTAAACTAAAATGTATTTTGTTTAACTCCAGACTCAATTACCTTTCGTTTGAGATCACACACGACATATTTTCACTTAAACTCTCAAAAAAATCAACATAGCTCACACTACTATGGTATAGTAGTAGTGTGAGCTAAAATAAAATTTAAAATTAAGATTTTACAGTTTTTGTAACATTTGAGTAAAAATATGTTCAAATGGAAAATTCTTCTAAATCATTTTCTCCTAAAACATTTTCCTTGGATGGAAATTTCTCCAAAAACATTTTCTTTAAATGGAAATTTGTGCAAAAAAATTTCTATTTGAAAAAAATGTTTTTGAACAATTTTCTCTTTGAAGGAAATTTTATTGAATAATTATCCTTTTGAACAAAATGTTTTTTAAAATAAAAAGTGAATTAATTATTGAAGAAACTTCATAAGATATTTTTTTAAATTAAAATAACGACTATACAGTGCTTACTTAAAATCAACAACTGTTTTTGGTGATTATAGAAAAATAGTTTTTAAAATTAAGATTTTACATTTTTTTAGAATATGGGGCATGTTCGAAGCATTTTTTGACATTTGAGTAAAAATATGTATGTAGTAGTTATTTTTGTTAACCCTCATAGAAAAGAGTGGGTTGCAGAAACATCTTTAAAATTAATTTTATTGTTTAAATGGAAAATTGTATGAAATCATTTAGTGCTAAACATTTTCTTTGAACAGAAATTTGTTCAAAAATATTTTCAAGAAAATTTTACTGAATAATTATCCTTCTGAAGAACTGAACAAAAAATGTTCTGTAAAACATGTACTCAAAGTATGTAGCAGGTATGTAGATAGCTTTTCTTTCTGGGGGGATACTCCCATATAGAAAGTCCTGTGTTGTTTCTCAGTGACGGTGCATGATGTTTTGGACAGGGTAGGCAGAAATGCTTGCCGGAGGCAAGTCCACTGAATACAGAACATTTTAGTAGTGAAGTGCCCAACACTAAAATTTCATAATAAAAACTTGTTCAAAGAGTCAAATGTCCCCCCAGTGCCCCCCCTCCTTATATATGTGCCTGGTATCTATTTCTCACAAACTATTATGAAACTGAACTTCACTTCATATTGCACAACTGTTTTTGTTTGTGGAAATGTAATCACTTTACGCACTTTTCTTATGAATAATATTATTTTTAATAATAATTAACCAATAATATTTGATAATACATTGTATTCTATTTCACATTCACATAGTTACATTACTATAATCGAATAAATCACACAAGAGATTTGGGTGGCATCTACTGGTCTCGAAGGATGTTTATTTCTCTGCAACAAGTTTTTTATTTGGACCAACATAGCAGATGATAGGTATTGCTTGCAAGCTTGAGAAGTTTGTTGTTGTTGTAGTATCCTGTAACAAAAAAAATCCTATATTAAAACTAATATTTTTCAAGAAGATGCAAATTTTCCAGCACTAATTATTTTTAAAAAGTACTAGGTATGCAAACAAAAGTTTTTTAAATTTTAAGGCCTGAGTCTCAAGACCAACTTAAGCTGAAATTTTCTTGATTCCTACAGTTTTTACTGGTATTTTACGCACAGGAAATAATTTAGTCATTGCCTTTAAAAATATTTCCAAGTGAAAAAAAAATATTTTTTTGGCAAAGGGGCTCCTTGTTAGCGAAATTACTAGACAAAACTAGACTAATACTTACGTTTGAACATATCGCACAACAGCTACAAAACCCAAACTATCGAACGTTGAACATAAATATAAATTAGTTGAATAAGTATAAATTATAAATTAAAATAAAAATTTCCAGAAAAATGCAATCCTAACCCACTTTTGTCTTTATCAAGCTTATTTTATGTTCTGAAATGCAGAACTGACTGACGGTAGCGTTGCACAGTGGGCCAAATCAGATATCCAAATGCAATTTTTCTTGGTAAAACTAAATATTAACAAAACCAAAATTTTTTGAAGGAATGGAATAAATGTATGTTTATACGCCAAGGAAGTAGCTTGGGGAAGGGGGTAAGCCCTCTAAGATCAAAATTAGCCCCTTTCAAACGAAATGAACAATCTATCAGGGGCGCCGACCAAATCCACAAATAACATGCGGACTAGGCCTTCCATCACTGTTTTTTCCAGAATTTTAGTGACATAATTAAGTGACTAAAAAAATAAGCTCTCCAAAAAAAAGAAAACATCATTTTCTTTAATTGCTGTTTTTGTAGTTTAATAATAATATACAAATAGATTCCTACATAAAAAGTATAACTGCCTGTATTTCTATGGGAAGGGGTAAAGTGAGATATTCCCCTCCCTCATAACCAGCCCCCTCACAACAAACCTACCACAATCTGCCCCCCGTCCGATATCATAAGGACTGAAGATTTTTGTAGTAGAAGTGTAGACTTCTAGGCGCGTTTAGCAGTTTTTGTGGGTACTGAATTGAACTGAGCCGTCAGGCTCGGCAATGAAACGCTCATTCGGGTGAAGTCGGCTCGAGTCGACTGTGAGAGGAACATTTAGTGAGCGACATAATGATGCAGATGAAGGCCAGTATTATTAATTTCGCCTTGTTGAAGTTTACACTTCTGCCGTGTGGTCTTAAGCACACACAATAATTTTTTATTTAATGATATGACATAACTTTGTCAAAGTCACTCTTCCATTTGGGTAGGGGAATGTGTCCACGATCAAACATAACAGGTATTTTCCTAAATAAACCAGATGACGTTTTTATTTTCCATAAGTAAACGCTCAACGAAATCTTTATGGTGAAATATAAAAGATAGATCAGAGTGTCCTCTTCTAATACAAAAAATGTTTTTAAAAAGAAGAAAAATTCTGTGCCGTTGTGGAACTTGTGTTCCAAAATAAGACAAGAGTTGCAACAATGTTTTAAGAAACTTGTAGGACTTAAATATGTGTTTCAAACTTATGTATGTACTATGTTTAACTTAGTAAACAGTTTTTTTTAATTTCTAATTCAAATCCGATCATATACAATTTTTTTGTTTATACAAGGTGTTTAAGAAATTGTAAGTCGTAAAGTTTATATAAACATAGACACGCAAACGCTTAGTTTTCAAGATACAGGGTGTTAAAATTTCATATATTTTTTAGTTTTTTGTTTATAGCTCGTGCAGTTTTTGAGATATGCAGCTCAAATTTAACACATATATTTAGCTGTTGTCATTACACTCTAAGACATACCAAACGGTAGTAAAAATCTAGAAGGTTATACTTTTTCAGGGCTCATGTCACCTTTTTCCTGGGATATTTTTTTGTTGTAAGCCACTGGTAGATTCTAAAACAAGAAATAAAATCCTTGTTTCGTTTTCAAACTTTTTTGTCTCTTGCAATTTTTTCGCATCTCTAACCGTTTAAAAAAAAGCTTTTGCGCCAAAGACTGCTATCATCAAAATAAAAAATGCTTCGGTATGCCATGGCGGCTATATCAAAATAAACAAAAAATATTATCTCGAAAACTAAGCGTTTGTAGACCTATGTTTATATGAACTTTATGTCTTAAAATCACTCAAGAAATTTAATACTAAAATTATGTTATTGAACACCCTATATATATGGGTCTGAGTGGAAGAGCGTTCTAAACAAACGATTATTTTTTCTAATAGTGCCTAATTTTTCTCAAATTTTTGTACGCGGCGGCATTTTTTTCATTGAATATTTTCTGTCACGTGCACAATAAGGGTAAGGGGTGGGTGGGAGGGTAGAAGAAAGAAAATTCTTATTATTTGTATTTTTTTGCAATCCTTATTTTAGGTACCAGCAGATGGAGCCCATCTTCAGTAAACTAATCTAGCCTACCTAAACTATATCACACTCGTCCCCCTTGTACGAGTTTCCTTATATCTTCCATTACTTAAATCTTTTTCCGATCTAAAAATTAAACCTATTAAATGAACGGACAAGTCGCTCCCCTCGGTGGCGCAATAGTCTAGGTACTAATTGTAGGCTAGGCTACAAATGTCCGCCCTTTTTTGCATTGGTTCGGTTAGGTTTACGACTTTTGACCTAATTAGTCCATTAAACAAGTGTTTACTACTTTAGACATTATTTCATACATATGAAAAATAACCGATAGACAAGTATTTGTAAACATAAATATTATTTTTCAAATTAAATCAAATCTTTATTATTTTTCCGTACAAATTGTACATAAAGAATGGGGGTTAAGGAATAACTGTACTAAACATTAATTAAAAGTGGTTTGGTTAGATATTATTTAAAAAAAACTTTAATTAAGTACATGTTTGCATTTTCACTAATATAACAATATAACCATCAAAATGGAGTTATTTTTATTTTATATTTGGATTGCCTTAAGAGTTTGACTTTGGAGCAGTGATTAAATTTAAAATTAAACCGATTTTAAAGGAAAAAAACAATTATACCCACATCCCAGCTAAAGCTATCAGGTAAAAACTATAAATAATCTAAAAATGCGGAATTATTTTTAAAAAGAGTATTGTTATATAAATCCAAGTATGTGACATTCTCTTTAATTTTTTCTTAATGACTGCTTTTTAAATTAGTAGTTTTGCAACCGTGTAACCAAATTAAATATAAATGTTCCGTCAATTGAAACAAATAAGTTGTATAGTTTTAGCATATAGTAGCCATCTTGAATTTTAAAAAAAGCCGTATTAATCTTTATTTGCATTTAAAGCCTTAAGAAAGGTATCGGTTTCTTATTCCAATTGATTAATAAACTAACCTAAAAAAATAACAATAGCCGGCTTCGCTGGTTCGGCCTGACTTGCACATGTCATAGCGTAAAAAAATCGCCTTAACAAGGGAGAATGGCTTATAAAACACGTATGCCAAATTTCATTAAAATTGGTTAAGTAGTATCTGAAATAAGCGATAAAAAACCCTCTACCTTTTGTATTGATATACTGATGTAAACGCAGTATTTTTTTAATTGAAAGAAAATATATAAATGCCTCTCAGCTTTTAATTTTCTGCTATCTTTATTTTATATTTGCGATCATTTTTGTTTAGTTGGATTGAAAAACTTATTTACTTTACATATATTTAAAATTTTTTTAAATCAGTACCTAGTCAAATATTTAGCTGCATTTTAAATATGAAATGTTTTTATAGGACACCCGGTACATCGGTAGCTAAAATTTTGAGGATTTACTACCCCTTAATCTTGTAATACAAAACCGCTAAATTATAACAATTGGTCCCACTGTGCGACGACCCTCCACGCTATTCATCGCCACTGCCAAGGGGTGCTGTGGAGTCTATACCGGCGGCGTTGCCGGGCATCAGGCTAAATCTTGAGGCTAAAATTTTTTAGTCGGCCAAAACGATCGGAAGGTTAATTTACAAAAATCGGCCCCCTGGGCGGATTTGATAAAATGTGTTAAGAGTAAAACACCATTGTTTTAAAAGATATCGAAAAATGTTATTAAAAAGAGTTGTTTAGATTCAAAAGTTACGGCAGCTTCTCAACTTTAAGAAAAGTCAGCCAACACTTATTTTATGAGTCGATTATTTTTGTTTAGACAATTTTAAGCTGATTTTTCTGGAAATTGAGAATCAGTCGTAACTTTTAATTTTAAACAACGTTTCTTAATAATCTTTTCTGATATCTCTTAAAACAAAGATATTTTACTCCTAACACTTTTTATTAAATCACCCTACTAAACCACTCTATATATCAATTAATTTGGCTCATTTTCTTAACATTTTAGTTTAAGACCAAGCAGGAGCAATTCCCAGAAAATCAGAATCTAAATCGAATTTTTTTGTCATTACCTTACCGTAACTCAATCCGTGGACACACTGTATCTAAAATTCTTATAGCAACTATTTAAATTTTTGTGCACCTTTATTATCAATCAACACCTTTATTATAACTGACATATATTTTTCACTATAAAAATTATTATTATATAAGAAATCATTTATCCATAGGGTCATTGGTGAAATTAAAATAACACAATACTGCATCACTAACCTGATTTTGTCCTTCAGCCAGTCTAGTTAAATTCTAGTGGCAGAAACGAAATGCCCAAACCATCACCATTACCATTAATCAAGTCTTTAGGAAAGTGCATAAATAAACTTTATGCAAACTAGAAAAAAGCTAAGAAATTTTAAAACTTATGCAAACACTGAGCTTTCATAAATTTTATGACTCAGGTTTCACAATTTGCATATGCTCAACCTCAGATGCCTAAAAACACTAGTGGTCTGTTTAGCGGCCTACGTTTTAAGATTAGATGGCCGCTATAATAGCCCTTCCTATTTTGCTTATAACAAAAAATTACAATTTACGATTCTTAGTATTCCAGGGTTAATATCTTTAATAGGAAAAAAGAAGTTCCACTTTCCTAAAGACTTGATTAATGGTAATGGTGATGGTTTGGGCATTTCGTTTCTGCCACTAGAATTGAACTAGACTGGCTGAAGGACAAAATCAGGTTAGTGATGCAGTATTGTGTTATTTTAATTTGACCGATGACCCTATGGATAAATGATTTCTACTAGTAGTTTATCTTTGAGTATAATGTAAAAAAACACATGGACAGATTTTTTCAGACGAGCTGAGAAAGTTAGCTGATGATTTTAGGCTCACACCTAATGATAATGCTAATGACATCAGTGAAAGCAGTAATGAGAGCAACATATAAAATGATAACCTTGAAAAAGAGTTATTGTGTGCCATATTGTCCATGTTTCAATAACAGTGAGGACAGGGAGCATTTATTTTGTAACCCAAAGAAAGTAAAACTCAGTTAATTTTGCAGAAAGTCTAGTTTTAGTGGCTCATGCCAATATTAGGAAAAAAGTGCCAAATTTGTAACACTCGATCCGCGAACAAACTAAAATTGAGCTAAAAACATAGAGAACGTAGCTTTGGTACCTTCGGCTTAGTGTCATTACACGGTAAAAAAATTTGTTTTAGATCAAAGCAAATTGCTTTGAAGTAAAATAATTTTTGCTTTCCTATTCACCAAAAGAATATTTTCTTGATTTAGCACAAAAAATGTATTGCCTCTTTATTTTAATGTAAAACAGAAATTGTTATATTATAAAGTTCAACTGAATTAATCTAAGGGACCGTTTTCTCTGGAAGAAAAATATTTTCTCATTCAAAACAAAACACTTTTGATTCTAATTCCAAAGCAAATAATTTCCTTGACTTAAAATCAAGTAATGAATATTTTTATAGTTTTCTTTCAAGACAATATCCTTTTTTAGGGTAAAAGGAAGTTTCAACACAAATCTTAACTTGAAATAAAAAAAAAGAAAGACACACAGATCATGAAAATGCGAGCCCACCTCCACTGCAAAAAAGAACAAATACCAACACTAAAGTAGTACTTCAACGGAAAACCAGAATATTGAAGAGCGAGTGGTGGATAACAAATCGCACGAGGCTGGTAACCGAATCCAACACCAGCGATTTCCTTTCGACTACCAAGATAATTTAAAGCCCCACCAATCAAGTACTTAATCCACTAAGATCTAAAGATGATGCAATAATACTCAAAGACAGATCTTCGATTAAGTCTTGCTAGAAAGAACAGTTTTAGGAGTTACTAAACACAGAGTCCTAAGTCGTTAATGACATATTTGTCGAGAAATGACTTAAGTCGTTAATGACATGTTTGTCGAGAAATGACTGTATGGAAGTGCTAATTCCGCTCTCAACAAAAAATTCCGAAACAAGTAGTAAAAGTAACTTTTAAATTTTGATTTTTTCACTATATACAAATTTATATAAAATGACCAGCAAAGCAAAATTTACTTTACGACAAAAACTGACTCACAAACGCCCCTGTCAAAGATGCAGATTTTGTTCAGAGCTTGTCGAAAAAAAATGCCGAAATCGTCTCCACCACTTTAAAAAAAAAATTTACTTCAAGAGAAAGTTTAAATGGAGACCACTATTACCGAAACAAAGAAGTAGAAGAAAGCAAGTTCGTCTATATGGTTTTACCGAGATAAAGAATAAATATAAGGGTCACTGTTAAACAGCTTTTAGAAGAGAAGTTTAATATTATTGATTTAAAATTGGACAAGTACTACCGAATTGGAGCCTTACAGAAAAACAGCAAAAGAACCCGCTCGGTATCGATCTGGTTTGCCGACATTTACCAACGCAATAAAACATTTTTTAACAAAAACTTAAAAAGAACTGGGTGCACAATTACTGAGGAGCAACAAAAATCAAATTTGAAATCTTTACTCAAACGAAAGAAAATCTGGGCAAAGAAAATATAAAGACTGTTGATGGAAATGTATTTGAAATAATTAATGGTACTGAAAGAAAAAAATGGAAAGTAAATGAGAGCGAGATTAAATTACACTTTATATGTCCTTTAAATATATTTATTTTTATTTAATATTATCTAAGTAGATGTAGTAGAAGAAGAGCGAGCCAACAAATACAACATTCCACTATATATTGCGTTTATAGACTTTGAAAACGCTTTCGATAGCATTGAGCACTGGGCAGTAAAAGCATCTTTAACTAATAGCCGAATAGATCATAAATACACAGATTTAGTAGTCAATATTGGTTCGTTTCCAAGCCCTTAGTTAAGTTTTTGAACTACAAAACATTTTTATTTTATTTTATTTATTTATTTTTTGAAATTTGATTTCAACCCGGTGTTAGAACTAAATAACACTCGGTACCTTGGGATAACAAAACCAGATATGTTTTTTGCTTATTTGATTTTAAAATGTTAAAATTAAAACTGGAGCAATTCTAGTACGCACCAATCTCGATGTGTCCTTGTTTATCACACCTGATATTCCGTTTTCCTATTTCCTTTAAACTGACCCATTTAAAAATACGATACCTACATCGAGTGGAGTCAAGGAACGAGAGAGGAAAACAACGAAATAACGAGAACACAGTGTGCTTTAATCGTTTGTCCCTGCCAAACGCATACTGAAAAAAGTGTTGATCATAGCCGCCCTGTGGCATCAATCTACGGCCCTTGCCGAATTAATTAGTGTCAAACTAAACATAATTAAACCAAAATTCAAAATCGTTAAACCGCGCGCGCGCAAAACCATAACAGTGCATTAAAGATATATTAGTGCGGTTAAAACCATAAACCCTATAAAACCTAAAAAAAGAGTTAACAACGCCGAAAGAAGACATCATCATCGGATTACTCCATTTCCATGGTACCCTTCCTTTTAGAGAAAACACCATCGAGGTAAGTCATTTTTTTTCAAAAATAACTCTTTTTTCGCTCCTTTTCTCTCCTTTTCATACCCATTAAGGGTCATTCCCCACCTCACTGCGTCAGCTGAAATTACGCTCTGTTGTTCCCGCGCTCCCTATTGTTGACAGTAGGTGTCCGATTGAGTGGTAGCTCCATAGCTCCTTAGCGAAGAAGCTATTACACACTCGGCCCGTTTCATTGGTCCTTCGAGCCGGATCTCGGGGACAGGACTATTTTTGTATAAGTTTTTTCATTTTCATATGCAAAGCCTATATCTGGTAAAATACTACCTATAGCTCCTTTTTTGCGCCAAGCATAACCTTTCCTTAAGGGTAAAACGTAGCTTTGGTGGTATTTTAATTTGTGGGGTTAATTAAATATTAAGATTAAATTATATTTAAATAAATGACCTTCCAAATAAATCGGCTAGTTTGCCTCTTTGCATTGAATATAAATTCGTTTATCGCGCGAACATTGTCCTTGCCACGACTTTTTTAAATACAAAAAAAGAAGTTGGCTTGACCACAACTTTTTGCTTTAATTATTGTCGGAGTATCAAATTGGATTTTGCACTTACAAATAGACTATTTTTTTAAAAGCTTCGGTCTGTTACACCATTGTAACATTTTTTGCTCAAAAAGTTACTTTGAGTAAGAAAGTTTTATTATTTTTTCACGAGGGAAATCTTGCATTTGCAATAAGAAATCATGCCGACTGTAAATACGGATACCAAAATCGCCAGAGAAAAAGCTCTTAGGCAGACAGCAATAAATCAGTTAAATTCTATTTCAAAATTGGCTACCGAGGCCCACCTTGATTCTGGAAGTAAAAACTCATTCAAAGTTAGTTTCAGAAACTTGAGAAAAGTCCTCAAAGATTTTAAAAAGCATCGCAACACACTCTTAGCTCTAATAGCGGAGGATCAGACTTGCTTGGATGTCGAAAACCAATTGCAAACCTCTACTTTTGAAAAGGTACAGAAAATCGAGACAATCTTTTATGATTTATTTGAGGCTCCTTTGGAAGACCCGGCTAACGTTTTTAATAGTACTTTTATGCCCCAAGACACATTAGCGCGTGCTGGAGCTATTCAGAGCGATGCCTTTTTGCCGAAATTCAAGCTACCGGTCTTTTCTGGCGATATTGCCACATTTCCGACTTTTTTACAAAGTTTTAATACGTCGGTCCATAATAATCGCTCGATTTGCAATTTGCAAAAATTTAATTTGTTGCTGTCTTGCCTAGATGGCTCTCCCAAAGAGCTAATCGTGGATATCCCTATTTTAAACGAAAATTATTTAATGGCTTATACTACGCTCTTCGAACGTTTTCATAATCCCCGTTTGCGTGCTTTCAACCACTGGAGAGCTATCGAGAGTTCGCCACACATCAAAAGTGAAAATGCGCAAGCGCTACGGAATTTAGTGGACACTTTTACTAAGCACACCGCGGCTTTAAAAGTTATGAAGCTAAATCCAGACAACTGGAATTTTATACTTGGTTACATGATATTGGATCGGTTACGCCTACCACACGCCTCGCCTATGAGCAAACACAAGGAAATACCGACATACCGAAATATGAGGATGTTAGGGATTTCCTTTTAAAACGTTGTACGGCGCTCGAATGTGCTACCGGAATCGCCATCGATTCTAGCATTAAACCGCACGAAAAAGCGTCACCGGACCCCCCTAGGGGCGGCAACAGCTTCGTTGGTAAGCCAAAAAAGGTGTTTCACCAGCAAAAACGTCCCCAAGGACAATCCCAGTGCAATTTTTGCAATCAAAAACACATAATATATCGCTGTCATGCGTTTTTAAATAAATCGCCCTCTGAGAGATTCGCTTTCATTAAGTCAAAACATGCGTGCATCAACTGCCTAAACTCAGGACACGGGGTTTATGCGTGCCCTTCGTCGAAACGTTGCCAATATTGCCCACAGCCTACAGCGCATCACAGTCTTCTTCATGTCCCCTCCTCAGGGGCTTGCCTGATCACGTGGACTCTCAGTCTTCGTCTAAGACTCTCACTGTAACTGCGGGACCTTCTGGAGGTCAGAAAACTCAGGTAGGAATGATGTTGAATGACCAGGAAACAATGTTGGGAACAGTTTTAATAAAAATAAAAGACGCCTTTCACAATTGGCAAACTTTTCGCGCCATTCTCGATACAGGGGCGCAAAATACATTTTTAGTAATACATATCTTGTGCTAATAAATTAGGATTGCATATATACAATGTTGCCATATCTTTGCATGGTCTAGACAGGATGACCACATCTGCAAAATCGGGGATACAACTTACTATTGGTTCGCTTTACGATTCTTCCGAAACTTTTAGCTCCAATGCCATAATTATTGATAAAATATGCGACAAATTACCCCCATGCAATTTAGGCTTAAAAGAGATATCGCAACTAAAAAATATTCAACTTTCGGACCCTAATTTTATTAAGCCTGGGTTCGTACAGGTGCTTTTGGGTAACGATATTGTACCCTACATTTTATGGGATGGTATCATTTCTTTCGGTCAGAATCAACCTGTTTTTGTCAATACTTATTTCGGCTATACGGTTTTGGGAAAGACTTTGTCATGTTCGGGTTTAAATAGCCAAATAAAAACATTTTTTACCAATTCCGCTAACCTAGAGTTAGATATTACTCTTCAAAAATTTTGGGAGGTCGAAAAGGTGCCGGAGGTGCAGTGACTGAGCCCCGAAGAAAAATACTGTGATAAGTTTTTCTCAGAAACTACTAAAATTACGCCCCAAGGGCGTTTTATGGTTGGCTTACCATTTAAAATCAATTCCCCTGATTTTGGCGATTCTAGATCCATGGCATTAAAGAGATTTTATTCCTTGGAGCGACGCCTAATACAAAACCAAAGTTCGTACACTGCTTATTCTGATATTATGCGCGATTATTTGGAAAATAAACATATGACCGCTGTGGCTCCCCCCCTACTTAAAGAAATAAATAATTATTACTACATCCCTCATTTTGCAATCGGCAAAAAAGAGTCCACGACAATTCCCGCACGAACTGTTTACGACTCTAGCGCATGCGCCTCACCGAGACATGTCAGTTTGAATAATGCGCTCTACACTGGGCCCAAATTACAAAATGATATTGTAAAATTGCTTCTCGATTTTCGCTTTGGAAAATACATCTTTGTTACAGACATACGGGCTATGTACAGGATGATAGAAGTGCGCCCAGAAGATAGAAAATTTCAAAGGATTCTTTGGCGTTTTAATCCCTCAGATCCTATTTCAGGCTATGAAATAAATATTGTTGTTTTTGGCGTCACCTGTTCGCCCTACCTTGCGTTGCGCACCATGCAGCAGTTAGCAACCGATCACTCGGATCTGCCGCTGGCAACCGAGCTCATTCTTCATTCCTCCTATATAGATGATATCTTGGGAACTAGTGATTCACTGGACACCCTAATTTTGATGAAAAATCAAATAATTTCTTTACTTTCTCGAGCTGGGTTTGAAGTAAGAAAATGGGCCAGCGATCACCCCGACATACTTTCAGACTTACCAGAGTCTCATATCCAAACCGACGCCCTTTGCTTCGATGAGGATAGCCGGAATACGTTAAAAATTCTTGGCTTACGTTGGAACCCCCCCTCTGATGCATTTTTTTATCAGTTTGATCATATCAAAGATCAAAGTTGCACCAAGCGAATCATACTTTCAAATCTAGCGCGATGTTTCGACCCCATTGGTTTTTTAACTCCGCTTACGATTTGCGCAAAAATACTTATCCAACATATGTGGCTTTTAAAACTTTCGTGGGATCAAAAGGTTCCCGAAGAAATAGCCGCAAAATGGAGAAAGTTTCAATCTGAATTAAATTTGCTACGGGACCTTAAAATATTACGTCATATTGATATTCGCAAATCAACATCGGTTCAGTTGATCGGATTTTGCGATAGCTCCGAAAAAGATTATTGCGCTGTTATATACGTACGAGTCTCGTATCAAAACAATACAATAAAAAATTATTTACTATGCAGCAAAAGCAAAGTTGCGCCGCTTAAAACTGTAAGCATCCCGCGTTTAGAACTTTGTTCTATGGTTTTACTTGCCAAATTGATAGATTTTACAGTTAACAATTTATCACGGAAATTTCAATTTAGCGACATTTTTTGTTTTACCGATAGTGCGGTAGCTTTACAATGGTTACAAAAATCCCCCCACTCCTGGAAAAGTTACGTGGCCAATAGGGTCTCATTTGTACAGGAAAAGGTCCCACCGCAAAACTGGTTTCACATTAGCGGTACCAACAACCCTGCGGACTGCGGTACCAGAGGGATGCTCGCCTCCGATCTTCTGAGTTGCACCCTATGGTGGCAGGGCCCTTCTTTTCTTTGTTCACCCCAAGAACAGTTGGATTTTTCAATTTCATCCCCACTGGATGAATCAGACCTAGTTTTGGTAGAAGCAAAAAACCAAATATTTTTTGCGATTCAAAATTTTAATTCTCCTTTGATAAATGACCTGTTAGAAAAATATAGTTCATTGTTAAAATTACAAAGGATTGTTGCTTATCTTTTACGAATTCGAGATAGGATACAAAAAATTGAAATTTCTCGATATAAATATATCACTTTGGTAGAATATCGAACCGCGTTACTTTTTATTACCAAACATGTACAGTCGGTCTATTTTGAAATGGAAATTTTAAAATTGACGAACCAAGAAGAGTTGCCGAAGTGGTTTAAAAAACTCAAACCTTTCATAGACCCTCACGGTTATTTGCGAATCGGAGGCAGGCTATGCCACTCGGAATTGGAATATGATAAAAAAATTCCTTTGCTTTTGCCGAGTAAATGCCGATTGACAGAACTCTAGATTTTTCATGTTCACACGGTAAATTTACATTGTGGTATATACACCACGCATTGCATAATCGCGCAGAACTTTTGTATATTATCCGCACGAAAAGTTATTCGAAATATACTTACAAAATGTTTGCCATGTTGGAAAACAAAGCCCGTTGCTTATCAGCCTCCAATGGCAGATCTACCCGCTTATCGAGTGCGCCAAGCGCCGGTTTTTTCAAAAATTGGGATAGATTTTTGCGGTCCTTTCTCAGTGACCTTAGGGCGCCTTCGTAAGGCGCGCTGTTGTAAAGCGTACATTATGCTCGCCATTGACGTGGTGGTTCACGCGGTTCACCTGGAGCTCGTATCTGAAGTCACGACGGAAGCGTTTCTGGCCGCGCTGCGGCGTCTGATCGCACGTAGAGGTCACGAGAGTGATATATTTTCTGACAATGGTGGAAATTTCCAGGGGGGTTGGAACTACTTAAAGCAAATTGTCTCTGACGCAGCAACAGCGCAAGGTATTCGTTGGCACTTTATGCCAAGTGCCAGTCCACATTTCGGTGGAATTTATGAATCCAACATAAAGTCGACAAAAACCCATTTGACTCGAGTCGTGGGAAATCAGACTCTTACTTATGAAGAACTTAATACTTTCATAATTCAAATCGAAGCGGTGTTAAACTCACGACCAATAGGAGCTATTTCTTCAGATACTACGGATTTTACGGCGCTTACACCAGGATATTTCCTAAACTTGCAACCCCCGACGTGTTTGCCCGATCCCGACTACTCGGATGTCCCTATAAATCGACTTTCGCGTTGGAATTTGTTATTGCAAATGCATGATCACTTTTGGAAAAGGTGGGCTAGTGAATATTTACACACCCTACAACAAAGGTCGAAATGGACGGATCCCATGACCTCCCCTGTGGAGATAGGAACTTTAGTTCTCATTCGGGACGAGAATCGCCGCCCACTAGATTGGTTGCTGGGCCGTATTATAGAATTATTTCCTGGCAAGGATAATGTTCCGAGGGTAGCAAATGTGCAAACAGCAACTGGCGTTCTCAAACGGCCATTGCCTATTGCTTCTTAGAACAGCACGCTGGCTGTTCTCAGGGTCGGGGAGAAATGGTTCGTTTCCACGCCCTTAGTTAAGTTTTAGAACTACAAAACATTTTTATTTTATTTTATTTATTTATTTTTTGAAATTTTGGTTTCAACCCGGTGTTAGAAATAAATAACACTCGGTACCTTGGGATAACAAAACCAGATATGTTTTTTGCTTATTTGATTTTAAAATGTTAAAATTAAAACTGGAGCAATTCTAGTACGCACCAATCTCGATGTGTCCTTGTTTATCACACCTGATATTCCGTTTTCCTATTTCCTTTAAACTGACCCATTTAAAAATACGATACCTACATCGAGTGGAGTCAAGGAACGAGAGAGGAAAACAACGAAACAACGAGAACACAGTGTGCTTTAATCGTTTGTCAATAACAGTGCATTAAAGATATATTAGTGCGGTTAAAACCATAAACCCTATAAAACCTAAAAAAAGAGTTAACAACGCCGAAAGAAGACATCATCATCGGATTACTCCATTTCCATGGTACCCTTCCTTTTAGAGAAAACACCATGGAGGTAAGTCATTTTTTTTTCAAAAATAACTCTTTTTTCGCTCCTTTTCTCTCCTTTTCATACCCATTAAGGGTCGTTCCCCCACCTCACTGCGTCAGCTGAAATTACGCTCTGTTGTTCCCGTGCTCCCTATTGTTTACAGTAGGTGTCCGATTGAGTGGTAGCTCCATAGCTCCTTAGCGAAGAAGCTATTACACACTCGGCCCGTTTCAAATATATATAACGAAGCAACAACATCAATCAAAATCCATGAGGAACCAAGCCAATCCACATAAGAAGGAGTGACAAAATATCCCATAAACTATTTAACCAGGCCCTAGAAGATATTTTTAACAACTTAGATTGGGAAGAAATAGGCATCAAAGTCAGCGGACAATACTTAAACAACCTAAGATAGGCGCACGACATCGCTTTAATAACAGATAAGAAAGAAGAACTGAAAGAATAAAAATGCTGGGAGAACTGGACACAGCAGCTAAAAATATAGGCTTGAGTATGAACTACACTAAAACCAAAATCATAACAAACACAGACGAAGATATCACGATCAGAATAAACCAAGAAAATATGGAACAAGTAGATTTATATATATATATATATATATATATATATATATATATATATATATATATATATATATATATATATATATATATATTCAACCCAAAGAAATTCAAGGAACCCTCAACCCCTTTTCAAACCTAGGGGAAAAGTTTTTTAATGATCCAAAAAATTACTCGAGTACGCTCTTTCGATTGGTAGTAGATATTTTCAACTTTCGGAGTCGACCGGAAGTGGCCTATTTAGGCCTGGAGTCCATTTTTCAAAAATATTCGGACAACACAACAACAAAATCATGTCTAAGTTTCTTATATCTAAGATCTTTCCCCACCGTCGAAGATTTTAAGCTTAATAAAATAGATTTGATTTGACTAATTTGTACTGTTTTAAAAGAAAATAATTATACAAAATTTTTCTTAAGGTTCCGACTATAAAATTGCAAAAGCTCTGGGTTCGCTGGTGCCATGTTGGAAGTAACCGAGGAGACAAATCTATTGATTTCAGCCGGATTGTTAACATGATCTGGGAGTTCTGCATTTTTCGTTCTAGGATATATATCGAGGTGCTCTAATTTTTTCCATAGTTGCCTTTTACTGTGTGTTGTTAGACTATAGTTGTCTGATTCCTGATTTGCTTGTAATAGAGCCAATGATTTTGATTTTTGCTTTTTGTAAAGCGAGCGTATGCCTTTTCTTTTTAATCAAATAGCTTTTATATTTTCCGTTAGCCAAGCAGGATTTTATCTTTTTTAATCTTATCGTTTTTCAGAAAGCAAGAGTATTAATTAAATTTGTTTAAAATAATATTATTTAAATAAAATATGTTGTCATTTATATAAACAATGTCATAAAAATTTCTAAAAAGTCCCTAAGTCACTCCCTATCTAAACGCTTTAGATTTCCGAAAAAAAATTTTTCTCATTGTCCTTTTTTTGCCCAAAATGACAACAAACGTGATCTGAGATATGTTGGACGTCTTTAATATAGATAGTATAATTTTTTTCGTCTTGGGAAATAGTAATAACGGCAAGTAAGGTAAGAGAATCCTTTATCACTCTTGTGGGCTGATCAATAACTTTTAAAAAATTATAAGTGGATATAATTTCTAAAATTTCGTTGACACTTATTTACATCCAATAAATCTAAATTAAGATCGCCCCCTAAAATCATGCTATCGCAACAAGGTAAAAAATTAAGATTGATTCTTTAAGAGTGTCATTAAACTCTCCAAAATTGTCTTTCGATGGTCGACACAATGAGCCAAGTATAAAGATTTTACTGTTGTGCTTAAATTTATTCCATATTTCCAAATGAACCTTAAAGAAATCAGGATGCCAATCTCTCCACCCATACACATGTAACCCGTTACTTGAACAGACTTATTATCTATGATTTGATTAAGGCAGGTCTCGCCTATCCCAAATATATCAAATTGTTTGTCAAAAAGTAAATTTTGGACATCTGCTTACTGTCTTATTAATGATCTTTTATTTAAAACAAAACTATGCGCCATTGTCCT
Organism: Aspidapion aeneum; assembly: GCA_963576565.1. Taxonomy (NCBI): domain Eukaryota; kingdom Metazoa; phylum Arthropoda; class Insecta; order Coleoptera; family Brentidae; genus Aspidapion; species Aspidapion aeneum. The sequence goes on along the minus strand of OY755041.1, from coordinate 13,218,310 downwards.
CTGTGATACTCTCTTATTCTACTACACCTATTCTATTCTATTTAGCCTCCCTCGATCCATCAGTTAGCTTTCCATGTAACATTTGTCTTTCCATTGATCTTTGGGCTTTTGTTACCTTATCCATGCTTAATTTTGTAAGCGTCCAGGTCTGGGATCCATATGTGAGCACAGGAAGAATACATTGGTTATACACTTTTGTTTTAAGGTACTGAGGATATTTTTTATTTTGTAATATGTATCTTAATTTACCGAATGCTGCACAGGCCAATCTTAATCGTCTCTTGATTTCAGCCGATTGTTTTTTTTTGTTTAATAATTTTTCCCAAATATATCTATGCAGGGTGTCCCAGGCCGCCCGTCCACCCCTTTTAAACGTATATATACACCCTGTATATTCACTTTAATTTTTCTGATTCTTGATAGTGTCACCGAAAAGAGAATTAAAAAAGTTCATGATTTTTGGCGTAAGACGATTTCAGCCAGTTTCCCATGAGCTCAAAGATTAATGTTTAAACATAAAAAACCGCAGGAAACTACATTCATTATTTTTTTTTCACAAAATAATAATAACCAAGTGTTATCCCTATCTGAATCTAAGGTTTCAGGGTACCATTTCTCCCCCTAGCGTAGTGCTTTGTATCAAATACTTTTTCCTACAATGTCTACAACATTTACAACACTTTGCCTGTTCATTTTAGAACACTTAAGCCTGACTCCTTAAAATCAAAACTAAAAAAATATTTCATATTAAAAAGTCAAAATTGAGACACATCACTATGTATGTTTTTTCGCCTGTGTGATCTCTCACGCTACTTATAATATTATTATTATTATATCCGAAAAAATCCCAGAATGGCTTATACAACAGCATTTAAGTGGTGAGATTCCTGGATAAGAGGAAGTCAAAAAGGCTGAATACAACTGAAAAACAAAAAATTTGCGGGTACTGACGGCATCCCAGCTGAACTCATCAACTAAAAATCGCCCACATCCACGAGCTTACAAGTAAAATATGGAATTTTCAGACCATACCTGCCGAGGGCAGAAATTCCTCAATTGTTCCCACCTTTAAAAAGGGAGACAACGTACAATGAGGAAATTACAAGGGAATATTTCTTCTTTCTGTTGTAGGGAAGATTTTTGATATTATCACATCGTCTTATGCCAGTTGTCGAAGACAACCTGTCTGAGAGACAGTGTGGTTTTAGACCCAACAGCCAACTAAAGGAGGAAAGAAGTAATCATTGAAGACAGCAAAGATACAAGCACGTTCTCAAGAGCAGAATGATAAAATCCCTGTTAGACACCAACATAAAATAAAAATAAAAAAGTGATATGAAATCAATGCAACATGTGCTTAATGAACAGGGATGCATACCCGATCGCAGCCTACAAGCTCCTTTTTTGGAAAAATAAATCAGATAGAAACGTGTTTACAAATGTTGGCACCAAATCATTGTAATAATTCGAAGGTGGAAAGCCAAAGACAGAGACATTGAACCAACTAGGATGTAATATTTGCTAGGCAAAACAACTTTCAAAAGTAAAGTAAGTATTGCAAAATTGCCACCTTCTGAATAATTTCCGCAATGACTTTGTTGAAAAATGATGAATTCCAATTTTTGGTGGATTTGGAAAAAAGCAGACTAGCAACAGCGCCTAATAATGATAATGTTTCCAGAGTTATCACCAAATACAAACAACAAAAATGAGCCATGTGGTAGTGGTCGGTGGTAATGAAAATGAATTTTTAATCAAATTAAATTTTTTAAACCAATATCGCTATCTTTTGCAGCTTATTCCCTGTAATTTAATACCACACAAATTTTGCAAGATTTTTTTTTAAATTCAAGATGCGGGCCAAAAAACCATTTTGCTTAGTCACTTTTTTCTAGATTTTTAGTATATTATAAAGATGCTTCAATATTACGATCAAAAAATTCAAATTTCCGTCTTTGTGGGAATTAGTTCCACGTATCACATATTGGTTGCATATACGAGGGCAGTCTTTTATATTTTGCATATGTGAACATAGAGGGCGACACTGATCGAATGACGTTACCAAAACTTAACCTTAATTTTTACCTAACCTAATTTTAAAACGAATCGAAAAAAGGAACAAACCCGAGAACATTTTTGGACTATAATTTTTTACAGCTTTTGAAAGAAAATCAGTCGACAGTTTTTCGTTGGTATAGACAATTCAAGCGTGGACGGATTAGCCTTAGCGACGATACAACCAGGTGAACCAATCGACATGTGATATATCGCGAGATCAAGGCTTAAATTTAAAAAATTTTACATGAAGAATTAGTGGTTAGAAAATTAGTTTCCCGCGGGATACTGCACTGTATCCCGAAAATAAATGTCAGTCGTCTGTTTGGGTGTCCCAAGATGAAGAAAAGCCAAAAAAAGTCATCCGTTGTCGAAGTGTTCTCGAAAGATGGTCGCGACATTTGTCTCAAAACCAGGTCATGCAGCAAGAATTCCTCTAAAAGACCAAAGTACTGCCGATTGGTACATCACCATTTGTTTAACGAAAGTCAATGCTGAACTTCAAAAAACGAACCCTGAACGTCGAATCATCCTCCACCAAGACAATGCAAGTTCGCACAAAGTACTAAAAACCATTGACTTGTTAACCCAACAAAATGTCGAACTGTTGGACCTTTCTCCGTACAGAGTCCCAACAATTTCTATACTTTCCCAAAAATCAAGAACTGTCTGCGTGGGCAAAGATTTCAATCGCCAGAGGAAGCAGTCAACGCCTTTAAAAATACAATTTTGACAGTACCAACAAACGAGTGGAATTACAGCCTTCACAATTGGTTTTTGGCGTATGCAAAAGTGCATTATTTTTCGTGGAGAATACTTAGAGAAACAACTAAGTCTTTAAAATTTATCTACTATTTTATTCCAGCTGTATATGCAAGACTTAAAAGACAACCGTATCTATTGCACTATTTTGATTCCGGATTTGGATTCAGCGTCTATTTTATGGATCCCGGTTTTTTTTCTTGTGGATTTATATTATATTACCCTGATCAATGTGCTTAGTAACCAAGACAAGTCGTTATAGTTTTTACAGGAATATCTTTTTTTAGGAAACGATCATGAACTAGCGTTTTCTGGATATTTTCCATTCAATACACAAACCACAATTGGATTTTGGATTGGCTATGTTTTTCAACTAGTTACCTTATCCGTTACGGCCCAGTACAACAGTACTGTTGACATAACGAGTTACAAATTAGTTACCATTGGTTGTGCTTTGATAAAAGTATTGCTTAAAGAGCTTAGTAATATAAATGTAGTAAACAAACATCAAGTGAAGGAAAATGTAATCAAATGTCTTAAATTACATATTGATGTACTAGAGTAAGTAGTACTTAGTTTATACCTGGACACACATCTGGAACACTTATTTTAAGTTTTAGATTTTTTTTGCAAACAGAACCTCTGAGTATTATGAATTTGCTTTATATCTTATAATTTGAAAATTTCTAAAAAAAAAATGTATGTAAGTTACCCAAAGGTGATCAAAAAGGGAATTTTTTTTCTATACTTTGATTCTAGAAAAATACTTTTAATTCTTGTCACAAGGGTAACTTTTTCTCTTTTGTTTACCCCTTCGTTGACTGAATATTGCAGGAAGTAATCTGGCAAATCTTGCGTAAAGACGCGTTCCAGTCTGCCCAATAGGAAACAAAGTTACCAAATCTCAAAGCTATAGAACACATTACGTTTGTACAGAGTCACCTTGCGACTGCAAAGTAACTTTCGCTCCCTAAAGATCTTGAGGGCCCAAAAAATTTTCTCCGATGTCAAAACTTAACCAAGTATTTTGTTTTCCGTTATTTATTTATTTAAATTTATGTGTGGCTTCGGTGGTTCAGTGCTAGAATGTTTGCCTAGATAGCAAGAGATCCCGGGTTCGATCCCCGGCCGAAGCAGAAAACTTTTTTCTTATTTTTCTTTCTTTAATTTCACTTGTTGTTTATAGTTTTAAGATATCGTGTCTTAAAATAAAGTGATTTAGTGTCCTTAAAAAATACAGCAACTTATATTTTCTTATTAAAACCTTCTGACTGATCAAAAACGCACTGACATGCATCCTTACGTGAAATATTATATGTGATTATTATATATTTTCTCAAAAAAGTTTAAGGCGTAATACTCCTCCCATAAGAGGATTGCAATTTTCGCAAAATTATAACGGTAATAGCACTGCAGAATTTGAAAGTTGCATTGCAAGTTTATATTATTAATAAAACGTCAAAGCAGGATTTTATTGTTGCCAAACGTCAAACATTATCATATTCTGACAATTAACGTCATGTTATTGAGTGACATGTGGATGTGGAACAATTTTTTTCAATTTCGTTTTATTTTAGTGCCCTTAACTGTCAAGAATTGTTAATCACTATCTCTTTGCATTGGTATAACCCGTGGCAACGTAGATTCCTTTGTTTTTTTGTAAACAACGCTATTGAACTTTTCCGTAGACGCAATTTTACTAAGAAAATCTCTTGTTTTGCTCCAAAGAATACTGCATCAAAAAACGACTATTTTTGGCGGCAGTTCATATCTTTTGGCAAGGGAAGGTAAGGTCACTATATCGTGATATAGTGACCTTAAGGAAAGGGGGTACGTTCTTGATGAAAACACTAATGTTCCAAAACTGGCAGATATCTTGAAAGACTGGGCGTTCAATACGAAAAAGCAAAATGGTGAGGACCGTAGGCGGATCTACGGGTAGTCCTCGGGGGTCCGCCCCCCTAACTTTTTTAAGTTATATGGTAAATGTTTACAAAAAGATCATAATTTAGTTTTTGTATACCTTAGGAAACCAAGTGATTGAAAGAAAAGATGAAATTAAAGATCTAGGAATATTGGTTGACAGCAAATTAACGTTTAGGGCTCACATTTCAGGTGTCGTTTCAAAGGGATTTAAAATGTTGGGGTTTATTACAAGATTGTCTAAAGATTTTAATTATATGACTTTTAAAGTATTATACTGCTCATTGGTTAGATCTATCTTGGAGTACGCCTCATTCAATTGGAATCCTCATTATAATGCTTATATAGAAAGCCTAGAAAGGGTACAGAATAAATTTTTAAGAACTTGTGCATACAAAATGAACCTCATTAGGGGCGAATATGAGTATGGCTGCATAAAAAAAACTTTAAATATACAGTCTCTCCAGAATCGTAGGATAATAATTGATTTATGCTTTATAAGTAAATTGATAAAAGGTGAGATCGACTGTTCAGCGGCGTAGCGTGGGGGGTTCGCCGCCCCCCCCGCCCCGAGGGGAATGGCGCCACATAGGTGGGAGAGGCGCCCTCGTGACGTATCGGCCGCCCCCTCATACATGATGACCTTTTTTTTTTTTTTTTTTAGTTGCAAGATTCGTCAGAGGCGCCCTTGTGACTTATCGGCCGCCCCCTGACATATGATGACCTTTTTTTTTTTTTTTTTTTTTTTTTTTTTTAGGTGCAAGATGCGTCAGAGGCGCCCTTGTGACTTATCGGCCGCCCCCTGACATATGATGACCTTTTTTTTTTTTTTTGGTCGCAAGATTTCTGAGAGGCGCCTTTTTGACCTTTTGGTTTTTTTTTCTGCCATAAGATTTTTCATCAGTTTTCAGAGGCGCCCTTTTTAGCTGTCGCCCCCCCCCCCCCCCCGCCCTTTCGGGCACGCTACGCCGCTGCGACTGTTCAACTTTGCTTGATTGTGTAGGCTTAAATGCTGCTCGCCATACTCGGGTTAGTAACCTGTTTCATATTGAATATCATGGAACAAACTATGCATATCATAACCCCATTAGTAGATCTCTTCGGTTGGCAAATAATCTCTCAGGACAGGTTGATATTTTTAACAATTCTATCAGTGTGATAAAAAATCGTCTTAATTCATGTTTGTAAAATGTTTAACAGTGAATGTTTATTTTTAATTACCTAAGTGTTTTTCATATATTTAGGGACTCTAGTGAATTTTTTAGGTTATTTTAAGTATTTTGTAATTCAAAATTGTAAAATGGTGCTATCCGTTTAATAAATAAACTAAAATAAACTAAACTAAGTTTTATTCTTGGGCACCCCCAACTTTTAATGCCTAGAAGTTTTGGGCCCTTCCAATTTTTAGGGCCCAGATCTGCCACTGGTGAGGACTATAAAGATTATACTGTCAAAACTAGATGGAATGTTACCGCTAAATTGTTGATGCGTACAAATCACAGATATTACAATATTATTTTCAACCCATTCAATTACATTCAGTACAAATCATCTCGTGATGCCAAAAAAAAGCGGAAACAACCGCAGCACGGAATGGGACAACTGGGCGCCGCCAACTCGGCGCCGCCAACTGGGCGCCGGGCCAACTCGGCGCCGGACAAAAATTTTTTTTTTGATAAAATTTGTCGATTAAAAATAAAATATACTATTTATATAAAACCATCTTTAAAAAATCCTTTACGCAATTTTTTACAAGCTTTTATTTAGCTTCAGATGTTCTGTCTAACTAACTAACTATCTATCAAATCTTGTGAAGCGTTTTTGACACACTTCCCATTATCCGATTTGGATGAAATTTGGTACACACGTAGTGGTCCCATGACAATACAACATTAAGAAAAAAATATCCTCCCACCCATACCCCCCATTATTATGATAATATTAGAATGTTAGAAAATTATTTTTTAATTTTTAGTGCATTTTATAAAAGTTTGTGACTTAAAAATTTTTTTTTACTAATTTATTTGAAATTTGTTTTTGTTAAGTAATGTTAAATCCATTAAGTCGACTGTTGAATCTTGGTAGTTGTAGTGTTTGGTAACCTGGTAATACTACAATTTACGTTTTTTATAACAACAATGGAGGATCCAAAAATCAAAATGGCGGATTTTCTTATATACCAACCGATTTGTCTCAAACTTGAAATATTACATTGCTTGAGGTCATTTAACAAAATTTTTACCTCAAACTTAAAAAAAAACAAAATGGCGGATCCAAAATGGCAGATTTTTATTTACTAACCGACTTGTGTCACACTTAAAAGATTGCAGTGCTTAGGGATCGATTTATAATAAATTTAGAACTTTGTGGTGTTTAACGTCGCTGAACATGATTTTTTACTCTTTTTAAAAAAATGTTAAAAAAAGTAACTCCTTACCTATGAAAAAACATTTTCTATGGAAGGGGGTGGGGGTAGGGGTGGGAGGATATATTTTTTTAATGTTCTATTGTCATCGGACCACTATGTGAATACCAAATTTCATCCAAATCGGATAATGGGAAGTGTGTCAAAAACTCATTTTTCTATGAAAGGGGGTGGGGGTAGAGGTGGGAGGATATTTTTTTCTTAATATTATATTGTTTACCAAATTTCATCCAAATCGGATAACGGGATGTGTGTCAAAAACAAATTTTTCTATGGAAGGGGGTGGGGGTAGGGTTGCTAGGATATTTTTTTCTTAATGTATTGTCATGGGACCACTACGTGTGTACCAAATTTCATCCAAATCGGATAATGGGAAGTGTGTCAAAAACGCTTCACAAGATTTGATAGATACTTAGTTAGAACATCTGAAGCTAAATAAAAGCTTGTAAAAAATTGCGTAAAGGATTTTTTTAAAGATGTTTTTATATAAATAATATATTTTATTTTTCATCTACACATTTTATCAAAAAAAAAATTTTGTCCGGCGCCGAGTTGGCGGCGCCGAGTTGGCCCGGCGCCCAGTTGGCCGCGCCGAGTTGGCGGCGCCCAGTTGTCCTAGAACGACTACAGCAGGTGCAGGAAAAAAGAAAACAAAGCTCCTACGAGCTTGTCTGGCGTGGAGGAGAAGGCCCAAGGTATTTAGCAAACTATCTTAAAGAAGAACTGGATCATGAGGGTCAGAAGACGGGCCGAATAGAGTACAATCCGCTTTTTATTAAGACAACTCAAGGAGGAGATAAGCTTTGAGCATCTTCAAAATGGTTGGTCAGAAATAAAGTAAACCCAAACATCTGCCCTATACGAATATAAGAAATTCATGCAGAAAAATCAAGAAATAAAATACGAGCGACTTTTTCTCACCGTGAATCCTTTCTGGCAATCAGGACAATGCACACAAGCGGAGAAGTCAGGCCTAAAAAAATAAAATTGACGAATCACTGCTTACGAGCCACCGCCGTATCAAAACTTGCAAAGAAAGGTGTTGGAGAACAACAGTTAATAAAACTAAGTGGACACTCAAATCTTAAGTCACTGACGCCTTACATTTAGATGGATAAAAAAAGTTTGAGCCCTGAAAGGGCCTTATACAACTCAATGATAAAAACCATCATATGCTTGTGATTGAGATTGAGAAAATGCTGGACAATGACCAACCGTCAAGCTGAAGAAAGTCCCCAACTCAAATAAGCTCTCGCTCGTTGACTGCGTCAACCATCATCAACCGAACTGAACCGCCGATTGACGCTCGCGTTTGAAGGAGGGTAAAAAAGCTAATCAGCGTTGCTCTGACCTAAAAGACAGAAGTGCTGTCGTAGGTCACGGATGGTTTTTTTTTTGCAATCGATCTTTTCATCGATCGATATATAGCAGTTTATACTCGCCTGCTCTTCCTCGATCGATATATAGCAGTTTATACTCTCCTGCTCTTCCTATCTTGGTAGATGGCGCTTCCTGCAAGGGTTTCCTCGCTCGGTCTGATTAACTTCGGAAGGGTGTCCCATTGACTAAGCAGTGTTCTGAGGAGTCCCATAAGGACGAAACAGTTAACTGTCAACACTTATTAGGTGTCCATTAGATCTTTGACCCCCGTAAGGTTAAAACTTTCGAGCTACCCACGGAAAAATATGAGAGAAACAAAAACTTGTTTCATATACCATCGATATTAATGAAGAAACCTGCAATATGCAGGGAATTGATCAGGCTTTTAACCAAAAATTAGTTTTTGTCCGCCATCTTGAATTCCAAAATAACAGACGAATACTTTCAAAGGGCCTCGTTTATTCTTATGCTCCGAAAACTCTTGATTTTGTAAAAGCCTTGTGCCCCATAGAACGGGGTACAAATCATTGAAATCGGTTTATTAGTTTCCAAAAAATAATTTTTGTCTCAACCATTGTTTTACCAACTATACGATTGCCTTGTCAATTTTCTCTGCATTTATTTTCTCATAAATGAATTTTTACTGAACCGATTTAAACAAAATAAAAAGGATTGTGGTCAGGATCGACTGCTATTAAAATATATTTATCAAAATTTACTACCATCTTGAAATATAAGATGGCTAACCTAATAAAATTTGACCCTCCATAAAGGATTGCTATTGTTTGTCGTAGGAGGCAATGTTCTACCTTTTTTCAAAATTTATATATGTGCAAGCTGTGCTTGACAATTACACTTGCTTAACTCGGCTTGGTTAAGCAGCGGGATTAAAGTATAAGTTTACTGCCAGGAAGCAGCCTCACTCCCTGCAATGACCAAGAAGGCTTATGGTACAGTAAACTTAAGTAGTTATAGTGAGAACAACTATCAAATGTTGAATCTGCTTTATTGAGATAAATCCTCTCTTTTTATATTAATAAATTGTAATGGTTCGTGATAAATTATAAAATATAAAATTCCATATAATGTGTTGTTTTATAAACTAAATAATTTATATAATTCAAATAGGTAAACTTGAGAGGGTTATTTTATGTTATTAAAACCTAATTTCTCAAGATCACCTGTGTTTAAATAATAAATTTAACTAAAAATGAAGATTTATGAAAAATGGTAAAAAAAGAAAATCTGTTTAATTTTGTAATTAAACAATATAAATGATCTAAACTCGCCCCAAGACAACTAAGCATTAAAATCGCTTTAGTAGTTGCCCAGATATTTTGTCCAACCGAATCTTTGCATTTTAGACGCTTACATCTCTGCATTAAGTTCTTCATAGAATCATTATTATTAAACTGATTTTATAAATGATACTAAATTTTCAACAGAATGTTTTTGATTTCATTGAAATGGGTAGAATAAAAATAAATTTAATTTATAAGGAAATGAATGCTGAAATAAGCAATCGTATGTCTTAATGGTTAAAAAAAAATTATTATTTTGGGAACAACAAAGCCGATTTCTAGGATTTGTACCTTGTCGCCTGCGGCAGAGATAGAGCTTTTCTATGAATTAAAAAAATTCAAAAGTTAAGAAGAAAAGACCCTGTTTGAAGTGTCAAGTTTAATTCTATCAGCGATCTTGGGTTTTAAAAATTTGGCAAATTTTCATTGTGATCGTTAATGAGCAATTTACCATAATGCCTGTTATTTTACAAAAATCGGTTATATATAAATTATTTTATGAGGAAATGAATTCAGATAAAATTGTAATTGTTCAGGAATTACGTAACCGATTTAAATGACTTATAACTTGTTTTACGTGTTGAAAATATAGCTTTTTACAAATTTAAATAGCATTATAAAAAATTTCCGTCATATAAGAATCATCTTTGATTCTTTCTTCCATCTTGAAATTTAAGATGCCGTACATAAAATATTATGAATTCCGTATTAAAAACGATGGTATAGTCCAAAAATCATAATGAAAACATTTTGTCAGGTTTTTTTAGTCTACCCTCTATATATGTACACCTAGGTACTGCCTTAAGAGCATTGAGATAAAATAATTTTTTAATTTGAAAATAGTGCGGTGACAAAGGTGATCTTTTATTGTATTTTTTTAGAATGTCACAGCTTATTGAAGACTTTTGCACCTATTTTGCATTTGTGCAAATAGTAGGTAGTTTTTGTATACTTGCTATTACTGCGGTGCAACTTTTAGTGGTAAGTAAATAAGTTAACGAAAGGCCAAATAATACCGAATACAAAAGATCGAAACAAAGAACAGACAACATACTAAAAGGATCAAAGATTCAATAAAAAATACTGAAAAGACAAAAAATCGAAAAATGGTAAAAAATACAAAAGAATAAAAGGACAAAATACTCATAGCAGAAAGACCAAACAAAACACTTTTTTGTCGAACTACAAGAAAGAAAAAATAAAATAACAAGCTGACATAACTATTAACTAAGATTTAAAATTTATTTAATTTTTTAATTTTCGAATTTTTCATTTATTTTTTTTTCTATTGTCTTAATGCGAAACCGACCTGAAAAATAAATGCTGTAAAGACAAAAAGGACCTAACGTAGCTAGGTTAGTACACCTGACTCAGTTATGTTATAGTATACTAAAATTATCATGCTAACCTAATATCTAGTTAAGTTGGTATATGCTAAATATATAATTCTAACTGGACCTGATTAAATTAGTATGAATGAACCCATAGGTGTATAAAAAAGTTTGGTCACGTGGTTGAACTCATGTTCGTTTGGCCGCCATCCTTGAAAATGGCCGCCAACTTGATAGATTTTTTTGTTTAAGCGTATCTCCCTACCCAGTCATCCGATTTTAATTTTTAACGGCTTGTTACACTCCTTTTTTAAAGGCAAATAAATTTTGTAATTACTCATTTTTTAATAAATCAAGTAGTCATTGAGATATACCAAGATTATTAGTATTTCTGCTCGCAAAAGAATTAAAATAATAACCATGCTCATTTTACTGTAGCTACAATATTATTGACATTTGTTTTTTTTGTTACATAAAAGGCTTTAAACCTTTAACAGACGAGGATATTGACTTTATGTTTTTAAAGTTCGATGGATGGTACCCCTAAAGACTGCCTTAAAGAGGGTGGTTTCTAAAACTGTTCACAAGATTATACAAAAAGATTTGCAGTGAAACGATGCATCGTAGCGAAAAATATTAAGAATAATTTTTTATAGTACTTTTAATTCCGCTTCTTCTGACCATTGTCATATCTTTTACAATTTAAAAAAAAATATCGATTTTGGAACGAAAACATGGAATTTTTACAAAATTGTATATTTTAGCTGGCTTGTACAGCTAACTATCAAAGCTAGGATGCTAACCCAAGTAACATTTCTTTATTTATAGCAGAAGCTAAAAGGTTGCCAGCGCCTTTCCTTAAAACCATTAGTGTTTGGTCGCTAGCACGTTCCCATTACCCTTATATACCCCTTAGACCTCCTAAATGGGACTCCCCAATTGGTGGTGGCAACCTATGTATCAAACTCACTATAAAACCATAAGAAATAAACTCCAGGTTCGCCCTCTAGCGGTTCCACCAGTATAGAACCTTTTAGAGCCTAAAGCTATTATGCCAGGTTCTAAAAGCAACTCAGAAACGTCCTCTATCCTATTATAAAACTACATTTGGTAATTTGGTATCTTGGCGATTCTGTTGAATACCATAATACCTTTAGAGTAAAGAAGTTTTTCTATAAAAGCTATGGCGATATTTTAGATTCACAATGGCTATATAAAATAATTTAGGTCACAAAATTGCCAAAAATGTCAGAGTCCCAAAATTATTTTATCACATAAAAATATACCGAGTTTGTCGTTTTGTTGATGATCAAATTGCCTGCCAGATTTATTTTTCTGATAAAATCGTATCTGAAAAGCTCTCAAAACAAGCGCGCCAGCTCAAGAATGCTTTTTAATAGTTTTTTGATAACAAAATGACAAATATTTAAAATTATAAAAAAAATCATTTACACTATTCATCAAGTCTGTTTGATTTACATAAATCAAAATTAAACTAAAATTATTGTTAAAAAACACTGTTAAAACGACTAGATAAATATTTTCTCTTTACAATATTTTTTAAATAAATTTATATACGCCATTATGGTTTTATGTGGTCACTTGGTTTTATTTGTTACTGTATCGCAACAAGAATTTTTGGGTGCCCTTATGAAACCAACAAAAAAGAACAATGTAAACATAGTCAACATAACCTCACTTAAATTTTTTGTATTTGTTTTTAAAGTGTTTAAAAGCGTATAATAAGTGTTTAAAAGCGTATAATTCAACACTTTTAAATGCTTTTTATCGTGCAATTTCGACACAATCGAGAGGGCCAGTGCAATGATATTCGTTGTGCCTGCAGGTTGGAGGGCAACCTCTTATATTGGCCGTCTAAACAGGCCCTATCTAGGGCTGGGTGTCCTTCCCAGGAGGACGGAAACTCAACAATTATTAATTATTGAGCTTTAAATAATCAATCTTGCAATAGGTAGGTGCCAATCTGTACCTAGGTATATCTATTATTTTTACAAGAAATACCTAAAAAACATAAAACACGAAAGTATTTACTTACTTCTGTTAGAACCCTTAAGGAAACAAGGTTTTATATGGCCGCCTATTTAAATAATATTTAATATACAGCTATGGGTAACTATAAATACAAAAGAATTAAGTTTACCTTTAAGCCTTCCTATAAAACCTTTTTAAAATGGCAAAAACCAAAAGTCTAAAGTTTATATTTACCACTCTTAAAAACCTTAAGGAAACTAGGTTCTATATGGCCGCCTATCTAATCATATTTACTTTTAAACTACTGGTAACTATAAAAACAAAAGGATATAAGATAACCTTTTAGATCTATTATAAAACACTTTTGTGAAGACCTAAAGTAATGAAAAAAACGAAATGACCAAAGTTTATATTTAGGTAAAATGGTTTTATAAGACCATCTTTATAAATCAGAAATCAATAAAACCAAAAGTATCTAAAAGGAACAAAAGGAATATCAGTTTTATTATAATCCCTTTATAAATCACTTTTTGGTTGTATAACACCCCTTTAGGTAATTGGCAATATAAATTACCTTTATGTAGCCAAATTGATCCTAAAATCCATAACAGCACCCTCTAAATAAACTAGAAACCAAATTAATAAAACCTTGAGTGGTAATAATGTTACTTGGGAAGTGATACATCGGAAGAAGCGAAATTAAAGGTACTATAAAAAACTAATTTTATCGTTTTTCGCTAGGATGCATTATTTTGCTGCAAATTCACTTTTTCTATAATATTGTGAACAGTTTCAGAAACCACCCTCTTTAAGGCAGTCTTTAGGGGTACCATCCAACGAACTTTAAAAGCATATAGTCAATATCCTTTACTGTGAAAGGTATAAAGTCTTCTATGTAACAAAAAAAAACAAATGCCAATAATATTGTAGCTACAATTAAATTAGCATGGGTATTATTTTAACTTTTTTGCGAGCGGAAATACTACTAATTTTGGTATATCTGAAAAACTACGTAATTTTTAAAAAAATATGTATGATAAAATTTATTTGCCTTTCAAAAAGGAGTAAAACAAGCTTAAAAAGTTAAAATAGGACCACTGGGTAGGGAGATACGCTTAAACAAAAAATATTTTAATTTGGAGACCATTTTTAAAGAAATACTGCTATGGGTGCTTTACAATGCCCCGCAGTCAAACTGAGCGCACATATCAGGTCACACGTGATAGGAGCCAGCGCCTAGACTAACTAGAAAAATGTCAAAAATTTCGAGAAGAGGATCAGCTTGGATTTATATGAATATGGCTCTGAAGTCAGGAAAGAGTCCATATTCAAAATGTGCAATTAGTTTTTGGAACCATTTTTATGTAACCTATACTTCATTCAGGCACACTGTGTGGAACTCTGGGATATTTATTGATTCGATTTCATTATTAAGTAGTCAGTGTTCTGTAATGATAATTACATTAGGTTTTACTTGCTTTATAAGAACTGTAAACTCCAGAAGGCAGTTGGCTAGCCCTTGAATGTTTGTATGCACCAGCTTTACATTTTTATTAATTAATTTTAAATTATAATTTTTAAATTTATTTGATGTTTAGTGGCTTACGCAGTTTAGTTCGGAATTCCAACGGTTTTGTTAAATTTATAATAAGCTTATTTTTATTTACACCCGTTTGAAAATGCTAAAAAATAAATTTAAGTGCAACACTATTTAGTAGGTGGGTTCATTGAATACCTACCTCATTTGAAAAACTACTAAAAAAATAAAACAATTTTTGAAAAAATTGAATTGTAAATTTTGTTATTTTTTATTACTAAGTAAAAGATTTCATTAAACTAGAAAACATATTGTCTAATTAATAAAAATATTTGGTTTTATTTGTAAAAAACTTTAAATAAATTATAAGTGTTCTCAAAATGGGAACAATGGCAGTTAAATGGCTAAAATATATTAATTGATTTTTGAGTTATCGTGTCCCAGACAGACAGACGCCATCAAACATTTTGGTGGTTAGGTCTTTTTTTATTGAAAATAGAATGTATATTTTTTTATACGATCCAAAACGCTTTCTACCTATGGATGGCTAAAAAATAAGTCAACCAAGCATACCTTTTTAGTCAAATTAATATTTGTCAGTTAATTATGATTAAGTGGGCAAAAATCAAGTTCCAGAACACGATAAAAATACTCTGCCAATATATGGGCACCTAAACTCACACTAGGTTCTATAGATGAAGAGTACGGGTGAGCTAATATAACTAAAAAATTAAATATATTTTATTCAACTCCAAACTCAATTACCTTTCGTTTGATACCACACAAGCCATGTTTTAAGTTAAACTCTAATTTTTGAAATCTACCCCCACCCTTTGTTAAAAAAACTAAAATATGTTTTGTTTAACTCCAGACCCAATTACCTTTCGTTTGATATCACACACGCCATATTTTCACTTAATCTCTAATTGATTTAATCTACTCCCACCCTTTTTTTTAAACTAAAAATAATTTTGTTTAACTCCAGACTCAATTACCTTTCGTTAGATATCACACACGCCATATTTTCACATAAACTCTAATTTTTGAAATCTACCCCCACCCTATTATTTGGCTTGTGCTTGGTGGATTTTGTTCATTTTTAAATGGGACCATCTTGACGCAAGATCCAGCCAAGGTACCAAATTTCATTAGAATCGAACAAGCGGTTTTTGAGTTATGCGCGTTGGTCGTTACAGACAGACAGACAGACAGACAGACAGACAGACAGACAGACAGACAGACAGACGGCGCAACAAAAAAGTTTCAAAATCATCTGAAACGCAAAGATATATAAAAATTTTTGAAATCGGAGCAACTTTTTTTTTCTCGAAAAAATTAGGATCACTATAGCTCACACTACTATAGTATAGTAGTAGTGTGAGCTAAAATTAAACTGTTTTTCAGCAGCTACTCAAATCTTGGATTAATTCGCAGTCAAGTCAAGTAATATTATTTAAGACATAACTGTTTATTAACAAACTTATGAGGACTTGAGTGAAATTTACAAAACAAAAATATTTTGCCACTCACGTGTATGTATTTTTTAATAAATAGCATTATTAACCAAACTTTAATTTGAGCATGTTTTCAGCTGTTACAAAACTCTAAAAAATCAAAGTCAATTCTAGCATTAAAAAATGAGAATTGCCCATATCTCTAGTACTTGTCACTACTAAATATTGTATTATTTTTAAGTCCTACAAATTTCGGGGGGGGGGGGGGGGTCCTTTGGTTCCCCCCTTCCTAGGTACGGCCTTGAAGAGAGGAAGTTTTTCTCTAAGATTCTTTTTAAATTGAAAATTGTTCCATGTAGAAGAGTTGGAATCACTAAAATAGTTTGCCTTTACCATTCCGGTTCCCGGCCCCCCCCCAAGCCTAATTTTTTTAGCATTTTTAACATATTTTATAAACAAAAAAATAAAATAGCATAAAATACGTCATCATGGGATGTCAGGCTCCCCACAAGGCTCTCGGACCCCCAAGACATATTACTGGCTGCGCCACTGAAATATATAGCAATTACAATTATTGCTTACTGAGCTCTATTATCAAGCGGTTTGGAACGGAGAATTGACCTCCAAAAATCTTCAAACTCTTAAGCACGTTAGTAGCAGGGGCAAATCTACGGTGGGGCCTAACGGGACCTGGACCCCCCAACTTTTTTGAGTTAAATGGTAAATGTTTACAAAAAGGTCATAATTGGAGTAGTTTTATTCTTGAACCTTTAGCGGTTAGAATTTTTGGCCCCACCCAATTTTTAGGGACTACACGGTAAAAAATTTTGTCTAAAATGAAAACACGTACTTTTGTTGAATAAACTGTTTTACCTTCAAACAATTTGGTTTAAATTTAAATATTTCTTTTAAGTTCAACGCAGCGTTTAATTTTGAAATGAGACTTTATTTTTCTTCTTTAATTGTTTTGTTTCAGTATACTCCGTTTTGTAACAAAGCATGTCTTCATATAAGTAATATTTTGCTTTGCAAATTCAGTTCCAATTTATAATAAAACAATTTCTGTTTCACATTAAAATAAAAAGGCAAGACATTCTTTGTGCTATATCAAGAAAATATTCTCTTGGGTCATAGGAAAGCACAAATTATTTTACTTCAAAGCAATTTGCTTTGATCTAAAACAAATTTTTTTGCCGTGTAGTTTCGCTACTGGTTAGTATGTATAATTTCGCTTTGTAATTTTGAATTTAAATGATATCAATTAGTTCAGTGCTCTAAATATTATTTCAAAAATGTGTAATAAACTACTCTACTTTTAGGTTCCTTTCAAAACGGCCATCGCGCCTTCAGTCTTTTTAATAGGAGTACTTATTGAAACAGCACTGTTCTGTGTGCCTGGTAACGAATTTACAGATTTGGTAAGAAGCTTTTTAGCAACTATACAACTATATAACCTAGTGTGTTTCAACAAAAACCTAACCGAGGCCTTTTTTATGCAATTTGAAAAACTCTCGGAACCATGAATTTTGTTTGTGAGGGGGGCACTTTGTTACTTTACCGCTATATTTTGGATAGGGAAAATGGGTTAAGCAAGTGACATCATAAAGTAAAAATTAAATCAGAATTTTATATTTTTCTATCTCAAAAACTAATCGATAAAATTTTTGAAATTTTTAAACGGTTGTAAAGATATTCCAGAAATCTTTAAAACAAAGTTTCATTTGTCTAATTTCTCTTAATTTAAAAAAGTTATGGGTTTTCGTTTTTAATAATTTGAAGTGGAGTTCCATAAAATAAAAGTTTACAAAATATCAGAAGCTTAACTTTTAGTTTTTTATCTAATGTAGGGGTTACACTTAAATATTAAACATGACGGAGCAAAATGAAGGCGTCATAAAATTCCTATCCCGGGTAGCAATCGCTAGAGAAGGTATTATTTTCGACAAAAAAACTTTTTTTGAGATAACGCCAAAAATGTGCTATTTGGATGTATTTTGACCTATCCTATCAATATCGTCGTGATGTCTGTCTGTGTGTCTGTGTATCTGTGTCTCTTACGAGCTGATTAGATTTTGGTCAAAATCCATTAATGCTAATGACGTCAATAATTCGCGTTATAACCAAAAACTTTTTCTATGGACGCGAACAGTGTTACCTTTTATTGAGTGATAGTCGGGGAGGAGAGAGGGCGGAGGGAACTAGTAAAATGGTGTCGAAAAAAATCTTAAAAGGTTTCCAGAAAGAATTTTTGAAATCGCTCTATGTTTGTGAAAGGTATAGCTACAACTATTACTAATAAGGAGGGTGGGGAGAAGAGAGGGAGAGGGACGGGGAAACTAGTAAAATGATGTTGAAAAAATCTCTTAAAGCGTGTGCAGAAAGAACTTTTGAAATCGCTTTATATTTGTGAAAGTTATAGCTATAACTATTACTAGTCAGGAGGGCGGGTAGGAGACAGGGAGAGACGTGGAGGGGGGGGAATACTAAATTGGCGTTGGAAAAAAATCTGAAAGCGTATGCAGAATTAATTTTTAAAATCGCGCTATATTTGATAAAATTATGCGAATATGGCTTTTGAATATGGTGCGGGGAATAACGACTACAAAGTAACTACAGCAAATTACAGGACATTTGCAATGGGTGATCAAAGGAATTTCAATAAAATCGCCTGAAATTTAGATAATTTGTATGCCTTAAAGCCTACATCTTGTGACAAAATGGCGTCTGAAGACCGCCATATTGATTCCTATTTAAAAAAATAGAGCCTATAGCACCTTCGGGATCAGTAGCAATTCAACAACACCTTTCTTGACAAAATCGGTTCAGCCGGTTAGCCTCTATTAGCGTGACACAAACATACATATTTACTTACATACATATCCCAATCGAAAAACATTACCTTTCCTTTCGCCGTGCTGCAGTTGGGTAAAAAAGGTAAATTATAACAGCATAAAAACTATTGTAAACCAAAGAAAATAGATTTTACTCGATCCGAGTTGTAAGGGTGACATGTGAATGTTTAGGGTGGATATTGTTTTTTAACGGTTTACAGCAAAATCAGCCTCCTATCGAAAAAACTGAAATTCAAAAGTTTCCGGTAGGTAATGAAAAGGTCTACAACTTTCTATAAACCATTTTCGCACCTAGCGTAACATGTTCAGAGAAAAATAAAAAAAAACTTTTATCTGTTTTTAATTTTTATTTTACACATTTTTTAAGTTTCTCACGAAATTTGGTTGAAACTTACGTTTTGATGTCTTTAATATGTATTTTAAATCAAAATATCAATTTTTAACCTAATAATAGGGCCCATTTTCACGAAAAATGTCATGTTCTGGTCCAGAGGCAGGTTCTTTAAAAGAAACATTGATAATTTTCTTCGCTAAAGGTCTATTTTTATACGGTGTAAAAAAGTGAACATCAGTATTGG
The DNA here is from genome assembly GCA_963576565.1 of Aspidapion aeneum. NCBI lineage: Eukaryota > Metazoa > Arthropoda > Insecta > Coleoptera > Brentidae > Aspidapion > Aspidapion aeneum. The sequence goes on along the minus strand of OY755041.1, from coordinate 13,198,720 downwards.
AAAATTTAGCAATAAATGCAAAAAAGGCGGTGAAAATCAATCCATATCAAAGTCCGTATATTCATTAAGCTACTTTATAATTCTTAATGTCCCTTTCGCGACAAAATTTTTCATATTAATGTGTTTTATAACAGCCTCTAGAAGTTGACTTTTAAAACAAAGACACCTGTATTTTGCAAAAATTATTCTTTTAAAACTTGGGCATTTTGGATGAGGGTTTTGGTTTCACCTAATTATGTAACAGTAAAAATAAAAGGAAACAACGTTTTTTTTTTTCATTTTTCTCGGAAAATATAAAATAAAAAGATTTATAGAAAAGCTTTTACCTTTCAACCCGCTTAGGATTAAAAGAACATTCACATGCTAAGTATAGATATGCCCTTAACCTACTTTAAAGGATATTCTCTTGAGCATAGCAAATTCACAAAAAAATATTCAGATCCTAAGTATGTAATTAGTATATACATACTTCCTTATTCATTAGGAATGGGCATAGCATATTATTATCATATACCATATCCTTAGAATAAATTAAATGCTAAGAATATTCCGAAATGGAGTAAAAAAAATATCAAAAGCACTACTTTAGTTTATAACGTTCAAATAATTGGGTACAAACGAAAATGGCTAGTGCGATCCCAAAAGAGAAATTAGGTCTCGAATGGAACAAGCGAAAGGCATTGATAAACCTGAAACCGTGACATCAACCTGGACCTCCGAAAGCCGATGGTCAGATGCTATGTGTTTTCGATTTTGTTGTACGGGTGTGAAGGATGGACTCTCTACCCAATTACAGAGAAGAGGCTTGAGGCGTTTGAGATGTACTTGTATATATTCATGCTGAAGATATCGTGGAAACAAAAAATAGCCAATAAAGCTATACTTGAACAAATGCGCAAACCACTTGAACTTGGCTGATAATTGAGGGAAGGATACAAGGCAGAAGATCAGTGGAAGATGACAAAACTCTTGGTTAAAAGACTTGAAAAGATGCTTTTAAATGCTTCTAGAATTATGATTACCAGATGGATCGCCACCCTTCGATAAGGAGGTGGCATACTAAGAAGAAGGTAGATAATTCCTAAACCGTTAATCAGATTTTTACGACAATATATATATATATAAGTATTCACAGGCTCGAGCATTTGATTTGACGCACGAAGCTCTCAGCAGCTCGTCCTCTTTTTTTGAATGTGCTGCATTGAAGAGCATGCATCCAATCAAAAAAAGAGGAAGAGCTTCCGAGCGCCTCGGGGCTGTTAGTCCTAACTGGTAACTCAAACAAAAAGGAGTTTTTTGTTTCCCTTATATTTTTCCGTGGGTAGCTTGAAAGCTTAACCTCACGGGGGTCCAAGATCTAATGGACACCTAATAAGTGTTGACAGTTAACCGTTTCAAATAATAATAACACCTGGCCAAACACAGAGCTTCTAATTGTTTAAGTCCATTTTGTTATAAGCATGGACATTGCATCATGGCTTTTTTGGTAATAGAATAAGGCGTTTTAATGATTATTTTGTCTTTTTTTAGAGCAATGAGCTAGGAGCCGCGTGCTTTAAATCAGAGTGGTACAGTTGTGAACTAGAGGTGCAAAAATTAATAATTATTTTTATGGAACGTGTAAAGAGGCCAGTTTTGTTGACCGCTGGTAAATTTACAACTCTAAATTTGGCTCTATTAACTGGGGTGAGACTCATTCTAATACAAGTGTTTAAGGTTTCTAATTTTATTTTTTTTTTCTGAAGAAACTTACCCATCATGCCCATCCAAATTCCGTCATGAAATGACTCAAAATTTATCAAAAAAATTCTGCTGAAATAATTTAAATGTACTTTAAAGGGCGTCAGTTAAAACATCCATGCTCCACGCACAAAAACAATGCGAGTAATACGACTAACTGATGGCCCGTGCCAGGCACAAAATTTCTTTGATTTTTCCTTTTTTTAAACAACGTTAATGCCCAACATTGGCCCTATCCTATCACTGTCGCTCATATAGACTTCAGACAAAATCTATCTCTATTCAAAGGAGCCAAGAGAAAAGTGGCAGGGTGTTCGACGCGAGTATGATCCACTGCATTGCACAGGGCTACCGAATTTAATATAATATATAAATAAAAAAGAAATGCATAAAATAAAACAAAAACCAAGATGTTTTAAAAATAAAAAAACCTATTTTTGCAGAAAAATACGGTAGTGCCATGGCTCCGTGGCACAACCTTACGAGGCGCCACTGATTAATGAACCGATTTTTCATTAATATTATTAATAGGCTAATGGTCCACGAAACATTTATATAACTTCTAATTAAAAGTAAACCAATGTAAGGTCAGAATTAGTACAAATTTATGTCGTTACTAAACTTAACTAAGAAACAAACCAACTCGTTGCCTTACACCTCCTCGCTTGTTAAAAAGCATCATGTGATCTAACAAAATAAAAAAATACAATAAACAATGTTAAATGGTAAAATTAAAATAAAAAACAAATAGCAGTAAGTGCTTTAAAATAATTGAAACTTTAAAGTCGTTTTTCTCTAACAGAACTTGCCGCCATTGTGGTTTTAGATTGCCACTTTGTTTATGTTTATTAGAGGTCGTGGTAATTTATTTTTAAAATTTATTCCAAAAGCAAAATTGTTTTAATTATTTTTTGAAAATTACTTTTTCAGATAGGGTTTTGAATCCCACTTAAATTTTACAATTTAGATTGTTTTGGCGCTGAGTAGCCACACAAGATCTTGTGGTGCTGTGAATGACTTTCTGTATGTAACATTTAGGTTTTTTGTGCTTCAAACAATTTTGTGTTGTTTCTTCTCAGAATTTCTTTAAGGTTATGGTCATGAATTCTCTGTTCAAAATTTAAAGTGCGCCCATAGACGAATGACAGAGATAAATAATAGATAATTAGTATACTGTGAGTGCGCCTCAGGGAGACTTAATCCCATACTTAGACATCCCATAGAAGACATGATCCCGGGCTTTTTCCTGAAAACAAAATAAAGGTTTTGTAGCTAACGATTGTGTAAAAAAGATTTAGCTCTTGTCTCAGTGCAAACGAGAATGTTACTATTTTCAGTTAAAATTTCTCAATATTAACATTGGTTAAAATTTTCTTTTTTTCTAAAGGTAGTTTTTATTGATACTTTTAAAAAATAGTTAAAAAACATTAATTAAATATACTAAACCAAGGGGATCAGCTCTCTCACGATGAGAAACAAATCTCCTTAGGGGGTACACTTGATCAACAATGCAGCATGCCGAAAAAAGCCTCTCTTTTAATACCTAAAAAACATTTTAAAATAAATTTAATGCTAACAAAGATTAGTTTTAGCGCCCTAGATATAAATTATACAACGAGGAGAATTTAGTGGCATAAGGGCAAGGGATAAATAAGAAAAATAAGATAATAAAAAGATATACCTGAGGCTGGATTTGAACCAGCGACCTTTCGCTAACCACGCAAATGCTCTTCCATCTGAGCTACCGAGTCACTGATTCAAAATTCGCCTATTCGGAAACCGTTTCGTCATTCTTTGCTACTTCGGTGTGATATAATAATGTAAGAAAATGAAAAAATACTTTTTGAGATTGCCTAATCTTACATAATTGGTTTTTTGTTTAAACAGTCTAAAGCTGCAAAACAATCCTTCAGATATGTGTACGCAGGTATAAATAATCGTACTGTATATAAAAAGGGGGTACTTTCTGTTGCGAACACTTTATAGAAAAAGAATTCGTAAGCTTATTATATAATTCAAACCTAATTATAATTTTATAAAAACTATATTTTGAACAACTGCCTATGTTTTTCTCAGTTTTGTAAGTGAACCAAGCCAAGCTTTCTGACATCGGTTAAGTACCGCCACTGGCTTCAGTGTGGATAATACTATCCGCACTATATATTACAATTAAATACAGTTTTCCAAAATACTACTTGTTAAAAAAAACAAAATTTTAGAAAAAAATTATTTTTGAAAATATTACTTTTTTAAAAAGTTGTTTTTCAAAAAACTAATTTTTAAAAAAAAAACTAAAATATATATTTTTTTAATATTTTTACAAAAATATGTTTACTATTCAAATTTTTTTTTAGATTATGAAGACCTCTTACTCTTATTTTGCTGTACTAAAAGAAGTTTACTCAAAATAAATATAAATTAAGGAAAGTAATTTGTTATTGTAAGAATATATTTTAGTTTGATAATATTCATGAAATAAAGTATTTTATCGTACATTTTATTATAATTTACGAAATTTGGGGTAGGTATAGCTAGAAAAAAGCTAGAGATATGCTTCGATAACAGCATGGCATTCTATTCTGCAATAGCGAAGGCAGATCTAACCTTTAACAATACGCGCCGTTGTATATTTTGTACACCATCTTGATTAAACTTGCTGCCATTTGGTTTTAGATAGTTACACCACCTGGCCGACCCCATCTAACCTATCTCTGCAGGGTTCATTGTAAGAGTACGTATCTTAGAGTAATAAAAATATAAAGAGAAGCAATCAACCGCGGCCCCGTGTAAATTTATCCTATTCGTGGCGGTCATTCCTGAAAACTTAGAATTTACAGAATCCCCGGCGATGGCAACATAGCTGCGTCACTGGAATCATCTCGTTAAAACCAAAGTGGGCTGAATTTTCACAATATTTTCACGTCCAACTAAGTTCTTTTTTACAAAAATAAAACTCAACACACAGTAAAAAAACACCAAAAATTCAGGGGATGAAACAATTTGCCGCGGCCGATTCGCCGCGGGACAATTCGCCGCCGGTCGATTCGCCGCGGTTACAATTGGCCACGAGATTTTTTGTTTTATGATATTATACCATTGGCAATTATTTAAACAGTTTTATTTTGCATGAATTCATATAATATATTTGTTTATTTGTTTGACCATAACTTTTTCAAACTTTAATTTGGTGGTTAGTATAATACAATTCAACATTTTTTTTATTAGAAAAATAAATAAAATGGCGGATTTTCCTATTTATGAACCGATTTGCATCAAACCTGGAACTTTGAGATCTTTCAGGTCGCTGATTATTATTTTTAACCTAATTTTAAAAAATCAAAATGCGGTTCCACAATGGCGCACTTTCTTATTTATAAACCGATTTGCCTCAAACTTGAAACATTGCGGCGCTTAAGGTAACTTAATACAATTTTTGACTTAAATTTAAAAAAATGAAAATGGCAGTTCTACAATGGCGCACTTTCTTGTTTATAAACTGATTTGCCTCAAAATTGGGGGGGGGGCTGATGCCTCTGGGAGGCCGAAGCCTCATGATGGCGAATTTTATACTCTTTAAATTTTTTATTTATGAAATATGTGAAAAATATCTAAAAAAATCTTAGGCTTGGGGGCCTAGGCCCGAGGAATCCGCCATTTTCAGGTTTTAAAATTTAGGTCAAAAATTGTATTGAATTACCTTATGGGCGCCCGGATGTTTCAAGTTTAGGGCAAATCGGTTTATTAATAAGAAAGTGCACCATTGTGGATCCGCCATTTTGATTTTTTTAAGTTTATGTTAGAAATCATAATTAGCGACCTGAAACACCCCAAAGTTCAGAATTTGATGCATATCGGTTCATAAATGGGAAAACCCGCCATTTCGGATCCGCCATTTTGATTTTTTTAAATTTAAGTAAAAAATTGTATTAAGTTACTAAAACGCCGCGATGTTTCAAGTTTGAGGCAAATCGGTTCATAAATGAGAAAGTACGCCATTGTGGAACCGCCATTTTGATTTTTTAAAAGTTTAAGTTAGAAATCATAATCAGGGACCTAAAACATCCCAAAATTCCAAATTTAATGCATATTGGTTCATAAATGGGAAAATCCGCCATTTCAGATCCACCATTTTGTTTTTTTTTTTAAGTTTAAGTTAGAAATCATAATTAGTGACTGAAACACCCCAAGATTCCGAGTTTGATGCATATCGGTTCATAAATGGGAAAATCCGCCATTTTGGATCCGCCATTTTATTTATTTTTCTAATAAAAAAAAATTGTTGAATTGTATACTAACCCCAAATACCTAGTTGGAAAACTTTCAAAAAAGTTATGACCAAACAAATAAACAAATATATTATATAAAGTCAAGCTAAATAAAACTGTTTAAACATTTGCCAATGATAAAAGCATAAAATAAAAAATCTCGCGGCGAATTGTCCCCGCGGCGAATTGGCCGGCGGCGAATTGTCTCGCATCGAATCGGCCGCGGCGAATCGGCTGCGGCGAATCGGCCGCGGGGAATTGTCCCCTACCCAAAAATTCAATACACCGAGTCCGACGGCCAAGACAACACTGCATTTAATACAAACACATGTTACTGTCAGTAACATGAAAGTGACCTTAAAGCTTAGGAAAATCTGGCCTAACCGTTCGCGACTTGAGGACCCACCTAATTAAACTTGTTGCCATTATATAAGTAAAAAAATTATCTTTTGTTTAAAACTCGTAGACAATGATTGAGTAGAAATAAAACTTTGGACTTCCGTTGTCTTTATCTGACGGCACGGCAGTGCCTCGCCAAGTTCGCGCTGCCGTACCATCTTTTCTTGAAACATTTCAGTCCATATTTGACCTATCTAAAACTCTACTTCGGAAAGAGCTACGAATCTCATACTTTGCACAGTCGTAGGCCTTCATACAGTTAACAAACGCCTCCAAGTTTCATGAACTTCTATAAAGTAGTAAATTTTCAAAAAAAAATCAAAATTGCCACTCACTCACAGACTCACTCACTCATGTATAGATCATCAAAATTCTACTGTACTTCCAGACATGCTACAGAGCTGAAACTTGGCAGACTGATAGAAATTATGACCAAACCCCTGGAAAAAATCAAAAAGCCCCAAAATTCTAATTTACTCCCCTCCCTTATACATGTAAATTTATTTCAAAGTAACATTACCCACAACTAGAAATGCTAGAGAGCTAAGCTTTGGCAGCCTGATAGGAACTATGATAAAACTATAGGAAAAAATTTAAAAACACCAATATTTTAATTAACTTCCCTCTCCTATAAATGTAAATTTATATAAAAGTAACTTTGCCCACTTTCAGAAACGCTAGAGAGCTGAGCTTTGGAAAGCTGATAGGAACTATGATAAAACTATAGGAAAAAATTTAAAAACACGAAAATTTTTATTTACTTCCCTCCCCTATACATGTAAAGTTCTGTAAAAGTAACATTGTCCACTTTCAGAAACGCTAAAGAGCTGAGCTTTGGAAGGCTGATAGCAACTATGATAAAACCATGGGAAAAATTTAAAAACCTCAAAATTTTAAGTAAGGCATTGCAAAAGTTTTGAACAATATTCCGCATATTTTACTATTTTAAAAATTAAATATTATTCAATTCCTTTAAAAAAGAGGTGAAATCATAACAAAAACATTTCATGTAAAAAAAAGCCAAGTACGCGGCATTCCGTAAAAAGAATTGAGATAAAAGTAAAGTCAAGTTCTCCAATACAAATTTCAAAATGAAAGTAAGAAACTAGTTTGGAAATGTTTTTCTAAACTTGGCTATAACGGCTGTAAATGACTCTTAGGCACAGTGCTAAATTGAACATAAAGAAATTTGGCTGTAATAGCAAAGTTTAGAAAAACGTTTCCAACTAGTATAAATCTTGCATTATGAAATTTGTATTGGAGAACTTGGCCTTTCTTTTATCTTAATTCTTTTTACGGAATGCCATTTTCGCGTACTTGGCTCTTTTTACATGAAATGTTTTTGTGTTGATTTATTTTAAACAGGACGTTTCAGTAAGTAAGTATCTCTAACAGTTTTCAAGTGTAAACTAAACAATCCAGTCTAAAGGCTACTACTTATACTACTTGGTGTGCAGTCGGCTCGCCCCCTTTTTACCTACCTAGCCCGCACAGTAACGGCTAGAGAAGGTATTGTTTTCGACAAAAAAATTTTTTTTGAGATAACACCGAAATTGTGTTATTTGGGTGTATTTTGACCTACCCTAGCAATTTCGTCGTGATGTCTGTCTGTCTTGTGTGTGTATGTATGTATATCTGTCCGTAACGCGATAGCTCCTAAACCGCTTAACCGATTTACATGAAATCTTTAGGTAAAATAGCACTTCATACTGCAACGAGCTGATTAGATTTTAGTCGAAATTCACCAATGCTAATGACAGTTTTTTGACAGTTAAAAAGTTGAAAAAATGCTAACTTTTTAACGGAATGTCCCATCAGTATGCGAGTTTCAAAATATGGCAGCGCGCGTTTTTTGAAAAAAATTATGTTATAACCGAAAAGTTCGTAGGAGCTTACATTTCGGAGATATTTACAAAAAACTGTTTTCAAGGTTGATATAACGTGGAGTGTGCTAATGGGCTAGGCAGGTATCAGATCCGTCGTGTGGTTTCACACAGAAAAACTACAAAACTACTAAATATTTAGAAAAAATTATCCTAAGAATATTTCGTTTGGATGGTTGATAGTGCTTCATCCTTAATACCGGTTAAAACTGTTGGAACAATGACTAATAGTTAATCGTCCTCTACAACAGGAAAAAGGATTCCCTTTTTACATGGGGATATGGTCCAAGTAGCTCAAAACGAAACCCGGCCCTGCTAACACGAAATCCGTAATATGATGTCATACACCTGTTGCCACGTCCTGAAAAAATTGTGGGAAAAGGGGCCGTTCATAAATTATGTTGTCTAAATGAGTTTTTATCGTAGGATGTAATAAGAAATACACAGCATAAAACGACGCGACGCGGACTAATAAGCGCATGACAAATTATCGCACGGTTTGAATAGCCTAACCAACTCAAAGCACTATATATTTTGGTAAGGTAAGAAGTTGAACCTTACCTATTATTTATAAAATTTTACAGAGGCAGAGGAGGCGGCAACAGCGGAAAAGCTACATTGTTTACCAATAAATGAATGAATGACCGCCGAAAACGGGCCTACTACTTCTCTTTATATTCCTCGGAGGTACGTATACACCAAACAGTACCCAACACTCCGCGCGCAAACACGGATTCGTCCTATTTTCGTGTTTTTAAGTTGCGCGCGTGCCGCTTGCAAGCCGTTTCCCATAAACCAGCTTTCTTCGGCTCCTCTTGGTATGTTCGCAGAACCTTTGGAACGGCATCGGCAGTTTTTTGTCGAGTTTTAATTTCAATGCGTGTTTGGTGTTTTTCCGTGGATCGTAGAAAGTTCGTTAAAACGAATTCGGCGAGCTGCGCATTCGCGGAGCAGATTGGTATATACGCACTTTAAAGTCACGTCGCAGCAGCTTTACAGGAGTCTTGTTGTTTAGGCCCAGGTAGCAAGGTCACGTTTTTAAACGTCAAAAACAGGTCATTTTTAATGACCATTGACGTCTCTAACCTGACGTGTAAATGACCTTTAAATGACGTTCAAAAGACACACCCAAAATGACGTCATTTTTAGACGTTTTAAAGACGTCAGCAATATGACGTATTTGGGAGCAAATCAGAACATCAGACACACACACAGACACAAACCTATTTATGACTTTTTTTAAACTCGTCTGAATATATGAAATATTCACCGCAGTTGAGAACACTGAAGGAAACTTAGAGACAGAAGGTGACTCTTCTGTGACTTAGACCTGGAAGTACTGGAACCGGTACAGCGGTGTTCGTCTGTGAGGTACAGATCAAAATAGACCTATACCTAGACTTACACATCTCCACCTTGAAGCGAAAGAAGCCTCGAAGTTTGTCTTGATTTAATGTTTAATTTATTTTACATACGTACCCCCACATTCCGTATAAATCCGGTCAAGTACTGACTGGGGCACCATCTATGTAAGTATGAGTGTATGTCCCTTGGACAAAGTGTACAGTGTGAGTAGTGGCCAATATATGACGTTTTTCAGACGTCAAAAACTACACTACGAAAAGACGTCAAGTAACTGATGCCTTTAAGACAAATGACCACTTTTCGACGAAAAAAAGACGTCATTTGATGACCCCTTGCTACCTGGGGGTATATATTGCGGTGTATAACATACACAGCGCGTGTATGTAAGTAAATTTCGAATATTCTAAATTGAGTTTGAGGCCATGCCAATATCAGGTTATGCTATTTTTATATAATTTTAAGCTTTCTAAGGTTTTAATATTTATTGTAGATTTAGAAATCCCTCCTTTATCACGTAATATTTTTCGTTAGGCCTCGTTGGTTCTTCAAGCCCAGAAAAATGTTTAAGAAACTCGGACTTAAGCTCGTTTTATAGGTGTATTATGCCAAGTAGTCCTTGTGTCAGATGTTCAACTTTCACTATTTTATTTTTAATAAATTTTTCATGTCTTTTAACTACATTATTAAATTATTAAAATAGTTATTTGCAGAATTTTGATTTGGTCTACTATAGTTCTTAACATCATGATAGAGGCATCATGAAAAATGTGACATTCGATCGATTCCTACGATTCTATCGGAGCGCCTCACATGCGTCCCAGACTCAAAAACGGGAGTGTTCGACGTGATGGTGCTAGCACCTGGTGCAGAGAAGACATTTGACAAGGTAAGGGCATCGCGACCACCGGTAAAATTCTGACCGTTCATTTCGTCTTGGGTTTTGTGTTGTCTTCGACCAATCACGGGAGGCTCATTTCTTTTGAGGCTCATTGGAGACAAAACAATGTTCGAACAGTTATGAACATTTTTTGGTCCTTCAAACGAGATTTTTGGACGTTTTTTTTTAAATAACTTGTGTTTCATTCAATTTTCTTTTAAAAATTAATAATTTTGACTAGTTTCTTAGAAACTAAATGAAATTTTCTCAGAATATTTAATATTTTTGCATAGAAATTCGGAGATATCTTCGTTGCCATCCGCGAAAAGGCAGTTGGTTTAGAAAAACATTTCTTTTTTCATATTATCTCAAATACACTGTAAATAACATTACCGCATTTTTTAAGCACTTTTGTAATTTTAAAAGAGGTAAAATGTTGACCTTAGAGAAGATTTTTATGCTGGTTTTGAACAGAAACCATAGATTGTGTTGCATCTTTACTTGAATCATGCCTATGGTTTTTCGTTTTTTGTTTGTTTATTTTGTCCTTTTGGCATAATGACTAGTAAAAATGTATATCAATTGAGGGCTACTCGTGCTTTTTTTATAAACCGTTTAAGTGAAGTGTCTTCAAAAGAACTGTTCACTAGAATCAGAGCAGACAAACATTTTTTATTAATTTTTAGGCATGTGGAATCAGTCACACTGAACTCTATTAGTTCAGCTAACAGTACGGCAGCACACATCTCTAAACGAGGGATGAAAACACTTTTTAAACGACAAACTCTACTTTTGACACACACTATAGAACTGTCCCCATTAATATCCACTTATCGAAAATACATTACAGCTCCATAAGCTATAGATGAGGCATCACAGAAGCCATGAAGCTCTGTGGTCACAATGTTTGTTGTTACTACACAACGACTGATTGAAATAGCAGACAACAGAGGACCGTGGGCAATATACAATTGCCATTGGGCAACAATATCACTGGAGAGGGTAAAATCCCATGATAGTTCTTGAACCCACAGTTTGCTACCAAGGCGACAGGAGCTAAACACCCAAGTGGATCATATTATATCCTAGCAATCTCGGAAAGTATATTTCGTTTGGTATGTACCCCTATTTATGGGCTTAACAGAATAACAAAATGCAAATATCTTTAAGCTAGAAGAATCCTTATCATCAAAGGAAACTGGTAGCTGATGGCTAACAGGCACAGAAGATCACAATTCAAGGGCATTACTTGTCCACTTTCGCAACTCAAACACCCGAGCTGCAGAAGACCAACAAGTTGCTTTTAGGTTTCAAAGGCCTCATCCAACGATCATGCACATCCTATACTATCCTACCCTATGGTACCGTCAATGAAGGCAGTTTGGCTTAAAATCTCACTAGCCCACGGATAATCTCTACCATGGTCCTAGACAAGTTGCGGAAAGTACTGATTGCCAAATATAGACTGGAATTTACACCATGGGTAACAGGCTGGAGGGAATATTCCTGAATATCGCCAGAGGGATTAAATCTCCATAGGATCTTTTGACAGCACACATCATTATTTGGATGAACTTCAATTTGGCGATACATCTGACGGATGTCTGCTGAAGAAACTGTCGGATATAATCTAAGAGAGAGGAGAATAGACACAATATTACTTTGAAGCTTAGGACCTACCAACTGGAGTTCAAACTATGGTTTAAGGAAGTTCGAGCCCCAGCATCGAACACAATCCTGATATTGGAGAGATCCTGCTTAATGACAGCATGATGAGGTATGTAATATGACTTACTTATAGGATTTTGTGTGGCTAACTTCATGTGTCCCTGATCAAGGTAATCCTGCATAATCTTTGCAAGCGTTATACAAATTAGAATTTTTTAGAAATTTGGACTCTAACGATTGGAAGCGACGAAGGGCTTGAACTCGAGAGTCACCAAGTTCAAGTCTAGGTTTAAGAAAAGGTAAGCGTACATTATAACGTCCATTTTTATGTCGGTAGTGGGTGGTTCAAACAAAGGAATTTGGATTTGGGAATTTTTTGAGGAGTACATTCTAACTTCCAAACTTTTTCTAGTAGTATCTAATGAACTAAGTAATCACTAGGCTTAGGCACAGCGGTAAATAAACTAAGAGCTAAAGAAGGTTTCGGGCTATGGATGTCTACAAACAACACCCATCCAAACACAGAATTTATAGCACAAAGACCTCCATTTAGTCTTAGGTTTAAAAACTGGTACTAACATTTGACTAAACAAATCTCCACCAAACAAAAGGTCTCCTTCACTAGGATTTCCAAAATTATGGTCCGCCAAATCTAGGTCATTGAGGTATGTTCCACTACGGTTGTAAGGATTGATCCACAAATTTTTGGAATAACTATGGCATCACACTCAAAGGAACTCTCCGGAAATTTAGAAGAACTCACTTTCAAACTAATATTTCCAAGAGAAACACAAGAATTCATAATATTTATGCCCGGAATATGGAAGGCGTTGGGTATTATAGGTAATTTTAACTTATCTACACAAGAGGCTATCATAAAACTAGCCTCACTGGCTGAATCAAACATAGCTCGACACGGGATAAACACATCATGGATGGGCATTTACCACTAGGACTTGGGCGGTGGCAAAAAGCACATTGCTACTAGGGGGTGGTTCACAGTTTATGGTAGTAGAAGGAGTAGAGATACTGGTGGAGGAACCTTCTCCAGTACTTACTACAGGCAAAGGAGCGTGAGGCGCGCTCACTTGAGGGCTATTAACAAAATGGAGCATTGTCTACACGACATGGTAGAGGGGCACTGAAGCACTGAGTGCTTCCCAAAACAATTAAAGCAGTCGCTCACTTTTTATGAGCGTATGGCGTTGGGGAATATCAAACTTTAAAACTTGGCACACTTAAAGAGAGGATGAAATCTTTGGTTGCAACAGATATATGACCTAACAGATTGGGTCGCTTGGGTAAAAAGAGCACTTGTGGGCCGGCTGACTTTTTTGACATTTATTTTTAAAAGAGACACCTCTGGGCTTGATTTATTAAACTTTAATATTTTAAAGACAATCAGCTATATCGTGACGTGACAATCAAAAGTAGAGGATCGTGGCTTGTCCGTTTCGATAGCCCTGGGCACATTTGCAGTTTCCGGACCTGAGTGATCAGGAAAAATTTCATAACGTAATTTCTTAATAGAGTACTTCATATTGTCAAAATCCTCAACTATTTTCTCCTGATCTTGTTTTTCAGTTAAGGACAAGCTAAGAATTGAAAAGTGTAATTGGTCACAGTCATTAATTAAAGGTCTTGTAATCTAGAATTAGGGGTTTTCTTTCTTGTGGGGTCAGAATGGGCCTTTTGAAAACAATGGAAACTTTGCCAGCAGGCCATTTATGAATTAAAATTGAATAAAACCGCGTTTCACGCCCTGATTTACCTTCTATATTTCTTCTGCAGTTTTCCGTGCTGGATTTCACAATTATTTTGCATGTGTCCGGTTTTCTTATCACAAACAAAGAGTAGTAGTACGTGCGGCGGCTCGTTACAAAGTGTGGTTTGTTCTCTGAATTTACTCATGGAGCCCCCAAAAAACCAAGGCGTGACCAAAAACAACAGAAAAGGTGGTCAGGTGACCAAAATGAAATCAAACATTCCTAACTTGTTCCGTTCCAATTAAAAATATCAGCGATTCTAAACAATTTTCTTTTTGGGTATCCAAACCTGAATTAATTTTGGGAAAATATATCGCATTTTGGTAGGCGGTATATTTAAATTTCACTACTTTATTTTTAATCATGTTTTGTTCTTTGGATATTTTATTAAGTTGGGAAAATAGCACAATTTTTGTAATTTAATTTGTGAACACCTGGTTATTTGTAGAATTTTTATTTGGTCTACTATTTATAGTCCTTGACAGCATGACAGAGGCAGCTGTCAAATCAGTGTTTCCAGCTGCAGGGAATTTTCCTTTTTTAGGGAATTTTCGAGCCTAAAAGGCAAAAAGGGAATGTTAGTGAAATGTTAAATAAATAGTTCTTCGCACTTTTCATCCCGTTTCCTAAGGATAAAGTGACAAATAAACAAAAAATGGGGATGAAAAGTGATCAATCAGACATAAACAGAAAAAATCCAAGAAAAAGACTGCAATAAACTGAAATGTGCCGAAAAATTGCATATAATCTTTGCGATAAAAGTATCTTTTTATACCTTGTTACATAATACCTATACTATTTCGCACTTTTCGCATGTAAAGTTCACTTTTCATCCCGACTTTTAGGGATTAAGGTATCACTGTTTATTTCTGGGACGAAAAGTGAGAAATAAACAAAAAATAGGGATGAAAAGTGATATGACAGGTAGAAAATGTAAAAATCGGGATGAAAAGTGACTAAGCATAAACAGTAAAAATCCAAGAAAAAAATCAAAACCCTCTACAACTTGTATTTTGTTTTCTGCTTTTGAAAATTAAAAAACAAAAAAATATATTTTTTAAAAATCGCAAATTTTTTGGAAAAACTAAATATTTGCTCATATTTTTCCTTAATTTCGAAAAAATTGTAAGAGTATATTAAAAATATTAACAGCTTTTGGAAAATGTAAGCAGTATATACAGGGTGGTCCCGGTTGTTCAGAAATATAATAAATAAGAAACTTATATCTGTACCAATCTCGTATATCAGTAAATCGCCTCTGCGCCACAGAAAAGTAAACAAAAATCGTAACGAAGTAGGTTTTTGGAACCGTGGAAAGGTACTTGGTTCGTCCCGCCTTCCTTTTTGTAAATATGTTCTTTTTACTATAATTTACCAAATTGGTTCGAATTAGGCTATTTGGTGATTTACTAGAGCATTTTCTATTTTTTGTTTATTTAGTATTAATTAACTAATTAAGTACTTAAAATTACTGGGTTATTTGCATTTGAAACTCCCGCGGTTTTAAAGGCAAATATTACAATTTGCTATAATCAATTTACTTTACATAAAATGCATTTTGAATTACTAAGGTTCCTAGTTCCTTTAATATGGACCTTCGTAATCTCATTCCCTCCTACTTATTCCCTTTTCTCCTACGCCTATGGATTAACGACGCCACTGGGCGACATGTGGGAGAATGAACGCAGCAGCGATACCTGCTGCCGGACCAGAGAGAACCGTTTCGCCTTCGAACGAGTATACACGCGTGTTAGCGACTCTCCTACCACATTCATGTGGGGTGCAAAAAATACGGTTGAACAGCACGTCCTCCCATGAGTTCCACTTCCTGTATAAAAATGGTAAGTGAAAATGCATTATTTTTACCTTACATACATTTGTTTATTGCTACACTAACCTAGAAGGTAAACTAGACCATTTCAGAATCCCTTGTACCAGCTTAGCCTATGACCTTATTCCCTTAAAATTACAGTCCACATCTGACACCGTTAAATTCCAGACAACTCTCCTATCTGGACCACCAGGGAGCCCCATTTTTGATCCTTAGCGACCCGGATTTCTGGAATCGTTTTTTTGCCTTTTTAGGTTAGTTTTTTTTACTGGTTTCAAATGCAAGAAAAACCCTTGTTTTTCCTAAATGCCTTTTTTACTGGTTTCAAATGCAAGAAAAACCCTTGTTTTTCTTACATGCCTACTTTAGAAAACCCCTAGGTTTCTAAAATACATTTTGCGATTTTTTTTTGTGTAAAAACAAATGCAAGAAAAACCCTTGTTTTTCTTACATGCCTACTTTAGAAAACCCCTAGGTTTCTAAAATACATTTTGCGATTTTTTTTGTGTAAAAATTAAATATTTTTACCAATAAATTTAGCCTTTTCATGCGAAAAACCAAACACAGATAAAATCTGTAAACTACTATGCTTTTTTTTTGTTTCGAATAAATCAAGTTTTTTCGTTTCTTTTTTGTAAAAAAAAAACCGTATGGAATTTGGGTGTTTTTTTGTTTGTCACTGGAGATAGTTTAAAATAGTGTCTGCAAAGTGCTATTATTTTAGCCGTTGTGCCTTCACATTTGTGGATTGCTATAATTATATCCAATTTGCTCGAAAAAAATCTCCAAATTGCCATATTCATTTTTGCTTATTGCAAATTGCTATGACTATATCCGATTGCGGATGCTTTACTATATTCGTTTTTGCGTAAAAATTGCTATGAATATATCTATTTCTAATTTACTATTATAATATCTGTCTGCAAATGGCTATGATTGTATCCATTTTTTGCGTGCATAATAAATTTTGAAGGAAATTTAATTCTTAACTTGAGAATTTGTTTTCGTGTAAAGGCAGATAAATAGTTTTACCAAATTAAATGCTTTTGATTTGTAGGTATTTATTTTTAAAAGTAGGTACCTACTTATTTGAATTCGCGAGGCGAAGATAAAAAAACTTATACACAAGTTTTTTTGTTATCATTAGTTTGCATCGGGTATTTTCTTTACTTTTGTGCGCTTATAGTTTGATTATTGTAATTAAACGTAGGACATTAATATTTATACAGGGTGTCCAAATTTTGATTTTTTTTCAGTTTACCTAATTTTTGTCAATTATTTTTTGGATTTTTTTTTAAATCATGTCTAGTTCGGATAAAATTTTAAAGGCTAAAGCCTTGCGCTATAGTGCGATTTCACAGCTAAATTTGATCATTGAATCCGCGACCCTCGCAAAAAATGACCCTGCCTATCACAGCGGCTTTAAAGTCAAATTTCGGACATTGTCAAAAATCAAAAAAGATTTTGAAAAGCACCATAATACTTTGTTGACGTTGGTAGCCTCTGATGAGGATCGCTTAGTAGTAGAAAACAAAGTGTTTATGGACTTTTGCAAACGCTGTGACGAGATTTCCACTATATTTTACGAACTTTTCGAACTACCCTTTGAAGATGGAGGGCTTTTGAGCAGTACGATAAATCCCATGGGCAGTCCCTGTGCCTCCACAGACCAGCATGGTTTACTGCCTAGGATAAAAATACCTCTTTTTCAAGGGGAATTTAAGGAGTTTCCAACCTTTTTGCAAGCCTTTAATGCTACCGTGCACAATAATAGGTCGCTGGGAAACTTTGAAAAATTCAATTTGCTTTTTTCTAATTTAAAGGGCCCTGCCCTGGATGTCATTTCTGACATTCCTATCCTTGCTGAAAATTATTTAAATGCCTACCACACCTTGGTGGATAGGTATACAAATAAACGATTACAAGCTTACCTTCACTGGAAGGCAATTGAAGGCTTCTCTCCTCTTACTAAAGAGAATGCTACGAATTTGAGGAATTTGCTTGATTGTTTTTCGAAAAACTTAAGTGCTTTAAAAGTCATGGGTTTTAAAACGGAGTTTTGGGATTATATTATGGCACAAATGCTCTTGGATAGGTTGGACCCAACCACGCGCAAGGCATTTGAGCAAAATTATTGCTCCAATGAGATCCCCTCTTATGATAAAATTCGTGCTTTTGTTTCTAGCCATTGCATTGCGTTGGAACAAATACAACAAACTCAAGATTACTTAAAAAATAAAGATTTGTCAATTTCAAGTCAGAAAAATCAAGCAAAGTTTCAAAATCGATCTGCTTTGTTTGCTAATACTCAGAGAGCCTCCAAAAATGCCTCCCAGTCTCCAAATGGCCAAAGTGGCTTAAATAATACTCCAAACCCTCAAAATTTTTGTTTTCTCTGTAAAAGTGGCGATCATATAATATACAGATGTCCTAATTTTTTGGCGAAAACTCCCCAGCAACGTTTTGAGATTGTTAAACAACATAAAGCGTGTGTCAACTGTTTGGCCTCAAAGCATAATTTACCCCAGCAATGCAAATCAGAAAAAAGATGTTTACATTGTGGCCAATTTCATCACAGTCTCTTACATTTTTTTCCTATTAATTCTACACCTAGTTCTGCGAGTAGCCCCTCTACTTCTGCAGTGCAACCCCCGAGGAGCCCCGTGGCTACCGAATTTAATAGAACCACTAACACCATTGTTACTGGTATGTCTTTAAATGATCGCGAAGTACTTCTCTGTACCGCTTTAATACAAATACAGGATGTTTTTCAAAATTGGCACACAGTGCGCGCCATCTGTGACTCTGGTGCTCAATCTTCATTTATATCTAAGTCATGTGCTGATAGTTTGGGCCTTCCTAAATTTAATATCGCCATGACTCTACAAAGCTTAGATCGAATGACAACTCCGGCAAAATCTGGAATTAATTGCAATATATCCTCTTTGCGTGATAATAATTTTGTTTTTAATTTTGATGCGATAATACTCGATAAAATTTGTAGTGATTTACCTCATTCCTCATTTTCGATTAAAAGTTTTCCTTTTCTCGCCAACTTAGCACTAGCTGACCCAGGCTTTAATAAAAGCGATAAAATTGATTTATTGTTGGGCGGCGATGTGTACCCTTACATTTTGCTAGATGGTCGTTTGTCTACGGGACCCAACAACCCCGTCTGCATTAATACTATTTTTGGTTGGGGAATAATGGGCAATCTTTCACTTTCACCTTCAACTACAAATCAAATTAAAACATTTTTTACTACGTCAATGAACGATTCTTTTGTCAATTTAGATAAAAATCTACAACGATTTTGGCAAATAGATGACATACCTAATGTCAAGGCCATTGACCCCGAAGATGAGTTTTGCGAAAATTATTTTTTGAAAACTACCTCAAAAAATGAGGAGGGGAGATATATTGTATCTTTACCATTTAAAGTTACTGCTCCAGATTTTGGCGACACTCGATCCATTGCCGTACGTCGTTTTTTCTCCCTTGAGAAGAAATTGCTACAAAACCCTGATTTTTATGCTGCCTACAGCTCTGTTTTACAAGATTATTTAGATAATAATCATATGCAACCGGTTTCTGCACCTTTGCCGACCGAAATTTCAAATCATTTTTATATTGCACACCATGCGGTGTTTAAAAAAGATTCTACTAGCACCCCCCTGAGGGTGGTTTTTGATGCGAGCATGCACGCCCCTGGCAAAATCTCGCTCAACAACGCTGTTTATACTGGGCCCCCTTTACAAAGGGACTTACAAAAAATTTTATTACTTTATCGTTTGCATAAATTTTGCTTTTGTTGCGACATCCGTCAAATGTACAGGATGATTTTAGTTGACCCTAGTCAAACTAATTTTCAAAGAATAGTTTGGAGGTTTGATCCTAACCAGCCTATTCAAGACTTCGAAATAAATAGAGTTTTATTCGGGGTCTCTTGTAGCCCCTTTTTGGCTATCAGAACTTTGCTGCAACTTGCTAGAGAGCATGAGGACCTTCCTCTTGCCTCAAAAATCATTGAGGAGGCAGTTTTTGTCGATGATGTGATTTCGGGAAGTGATGACTTTTTTAAGGCCAATGAGATGAAAAATCAATTAATCGAGCTACTTAGCCGAGGTGGATTCGAATTGCGTAAATGGGCGAGCAATTGTCCCGAGTTACTATCCGATCTTCCTGAGTCACACATTTCGATGAAGGCTCTTTCTCTCGATTTAGATGCTGAAAATTCAACTTTGAAAATTCTCGGTTTAAATTGGAACCCTCATACTGATGAATTTTTTTATACTTTCGACTGTTCTCTCCAAACATGCACTAAAAGAACAATTTTAAGTAATTTGGCCCGCATTTACGACCCTCTGTCTTTTTTGGCGCCAATAGTTTTAATTTTAAAATTAATTGTTCAATACTGCTGGGCAGAAGACTTAAACTGGGACGACCCTGTCAGTCCGGAAATTGTTTTTAAATGGGAAAAATTTAAAAATGAATTAAAGTTTTTGCATTCTGTTAAAATTCCTCGTCAAATAATTTTGCCTAATGCTAGTCAAATCCAGCTAGTAGGATTTTGCGATAGTTCAGAACGGGCCTATTGTGCTGTCGCTTATATTCGAATTTTTTATTCTGATGGAAACATTAAAGTTTTTTTTGTTTGTAGTAAATCTAGAGTCGCACCGTTGCGTCGTAAACTAACTTTACCAAGACTAGAGCTTTTAGGAGCTGTTTTGTTGGCTAAATTAATGGATTTTTTACTAGAAACGTTCTCGGAAAAAATTAAATTTGATAAAATTCTTGCTTTTACTGATAGCACAGTGACCTTATCTTGGATTCAGGGATCTCCTCACAAATTTAAAACATTTGTTTCGAATAGAACTGCCTATATACAAGGAAGAATTAGCCCTGAGTTTTGGCATTATGTTCCTACTGAACAAAATCCTGCTGACTGCGGTACTAGGGAAATGTATCCCTCTGATTTACAAAGATTTTATTTTTGGTTAGAAGGGCCTTCTTTTCTAAACCAACCTACAAATACTTGGGATTTTATGACAGTTACTTACGATGGGAATGCAGTTTTGGAAGAACAGCGAAAAAATATTTTTAACGTTTTTACTTGCGAACAAACAGTTGAATATTATGTAAACAACTTGTTTGAAAAATACAGTTCTCTTTTTAAAATTAAGAGAATAGTTGCTTACTTTTTGCGAGGGTTACAAAAGTTTAAAAATCCCTCATACAATTTTGCTACTGATTACCTTACAAATCAGGATTACTACAAAAGCTTACTTTTTATTTCGAAATGCGTACAATCTTTTTCTTTCCAAAAAGAAATTGAATTACTAAAAGATAAGAAACAGCTTCCAAAAGCTTTTCAAAAATTATGTCCATTTTTGCATAATGAAAGCTACGATTTGCTTCGTGTTGGAGGCCGTTTATGCCATTCAAATTTATCATACGATAAAAAATTTCCAATTCTTTTGCCTTCTAGTGCAAAATTCACTGAACTACTGATTTTAGATTTGCATCGCAGCAATCTTCATTGTGGTATACAGACCACAACTTTTTTACTAATGCAAAACTTCTGGGTATTGTCTGCTAAAAAGGTAGTGAGAAAAGTTTTAAGTTCTTGCCATACTTGCTGGAAAACTAAACCTAACTCCCTTCAACCCCCTATGGGTAACCTACCGAAATTTAGAGTTTCCGAAGCAAAGGTGTTCGAAAATGTAGGTATAGATTTTTGTGGTCCGTTCACGATTACTCTTGGTCGGACCAGAGGTGCAAAAACCATGAAAGCATATGTCTGTTTATTTATCTGTTGCGCTGTTAAAGCCGTGCATTTAGAGTTAGTCTCTGATATGACATCAGAAGCCTTTCTGGCTGCTCTGCGCCGCTTCATAGCTAGAAGAGGACTATGCTCAAAGATCTCTTCAGACTGCGGGACCAACTTCGTGGCCTCTGAAAAATACTTGCGACAAATTTTTTCTGATTGCGTGAAGGGGGAAGGTATAGTTTGGTCTTTTAACCCACCTGCTGCTCCCCACATGGGAGGCATTTGGGAATCAAACATTAAATCTTTAAAGACTCATCTTCACAGGGTAGTTGGAAATCAAATACTCACCTATGAGGAATTAAATACGGTTTTAACCCAAGTTGAAGCCATAATGAACTCACGTCCTTTATGTGCCTTAAGCACCGATCCTACTGATCTGGCGGTCTTGACTCCTAATAATTTTTTAAATTTGAGGCCTCCAGGTACAATACCCGATCCAAACTACTGCGATATTGCGTTAAACAGGCTGTCCAGGTGGCAACTGTTGCAAAGAATGCACCGCGATTTTTGGATTCGCTGGCATCGCGAATATTTGCACACTTTGCAACAGCGAGCCAAATGGCACCAACCTCTTGCTTCCATTGATATTGGTACTATGGTACTGATCAAAGATGAAAATTCCACTCCATTGGATTGGCCCCTAGGCCGCATTGAAGACCTTATTAAAGGTTCTGATAATGTTCCACGGGTTGCTATTGTAAAGACTACTAAAGGTACCTACAAACGGCCTTTGGTAAAACTATGCGCCCTGCCTACAAATTAAACTCTCTGAAATGCCCCTGGGCATTCTCAGGGGGGTGGGAAATGGTTCGTCCCGCCTTCCTTTTTGTAAATATGTTCTTTTTACTATAATTTACCAAATTGGTTCGAATTAGGCTATTTGGTGATTTACTAGAGCATTTTCTATTTTTTGTTTATTTAGTATTAATTAACTAATTAAGTACTTAAAATTACTGGGTTATTTGCATTTGAAACTCCCGCGGTTTTAAAGGCAAATATTACAATTTGCTATAATCAATTTACTTTACATAAAATGCATTTTGAATTACTAAGGTTCCTAGTTCCTTTAATATGGACCTTCGTAATCTCATTCCCTCCTACTTATTCCCTTTTCTCCTACGCCTATGGATTAACGACGCCACTGGGCGACATGTGGGAGAATGAACGCAGCAGCGATACCTGCTGCCGGACCAGAGAGAACCGTTTCGCCTTCGAACGAGTATACACGCGTGTTAGCGACTCTCCTACCACATTCATGTGGGGTGCAAAAAATACGGTTGAACAGCACGTCCTCCCATGAGTTCCACTTCCTGTATAAAAATGGTAAGTGAAAATGCATTATTTTTACCTTACATACATTTGTTTATTGCTACACTAACCTAGAAGGTAAACTAGACCATTTCAGAATCCCTTGTACCAGCTTAGCCTATGACCTTATTCCCTTAAAATTACAGTCCACATCTGACACCGTTAAATTCCAGACAACTCTCCTATCTGGACCACCAGGGAGCCCCAGTACTATATGTGTGTACAAGATGGAAATCCTAAATTTTTGCTTGGGCTATAAATCGAATTTCTTTCACAGCGTTTGCTCTAATGATTGTTTGCATTTTAGTCATTTGCATAATTTTCATTTTACTAAAAATCGCTTTAGTCTTAGTTAGTCTAGTAGTTTAACTTATAAGGAAACGAATGCAGGTAGAATTAGCAAGGCAATCATTCTGTAAACCAAGATTGGGACAAAAATTATTATTTCGGGAAAATCCTATTTGCGTTCCAGCTCGACGTTGTATTGTTATCGGACAGTCAGTTTTCCGTTCCATCAAGGCACCTAAACTGGTTCCGAACTCCCCTGAAATACAAGGATTGCAGACAGGCCCATTAGAAAAATTGTATCATCATCACCTGAGATAAAAATATAACATAAAATTACATTAAATTTACATTTGTCTGAGAAAATTCAAAAAACAGTGAATAACTCAAAAAATTAAAATTTTTGTCTAAAATGTTTACTACATAGGAATTCTGTATATTCACCGGATTACATTTATCTAATTGTAATTTGTTTTATCTACAGATTGTCCCCTTTATTTTTATAGCAAAAATGAGCATATAAAACTTCAAAAAGGCATTTTAAAACTATAAAAATATCTATGTATTATGTAGATAAACACTAAAATTTAAGGTAAACTATATCAGTTAGTCATAATTTTACTTTTCCGCACACTGCGGTAGAGTTACTTTACAGCATAGTGTGCGATAAAGTAAAATGATATAAAATGATGTATATTGTTGCACACTGTGCGGTAAAGTAAAATTATATAAAATTATTATAGGCAAGTGGCGTATATAAGGGGGGCCTGCCCCCCCCCCCCCGAAGCTAAGATTTTTTAAGATATTTCACACACATATCATGAATACAAACATAAAATAGTATAAAATACGGCCTCATGGGGTCTTCGGCCCCTCCCCCCCCCCGAAAGTCTCTCGGCCCCCCCGAAAATTTTTCTATATACGCCAGTGTTATAGGCATATTTCTAATGAGTATGAAATCTAAAATGTATCACTACATAGCCGTCTTGTCTCCTCACCGGATTACATTTATCTAATTGCAATTTTATATAGTCACAGATTGTGCAAAAAACAAGTCTAATGATTTAGTTTTATGTCAACAGATTTAATTTTGTTACTTTGTTCCTAAGGATACAAAGAATATATATACCGGGTGGGCCGAAAAAAACTGGAATTTTTTTTAAATTATAACTTTTGAACTATACTATCGATTTTAATGGGACAAACTGCACTTGGCAGAGAATTAACTAGAGTTTTGACTGAATTTATTTTTTTGTCCACCATCTCAAAATCCAAGATGGCGAACTAAATTAAAATGTACCCTCAAAGATGCTCGTTTATTCTCGTGTTGCGTGTTTGTGTTTGTGGCACAGTTTCCGCAGCAATTTTAGCCATGATTTCTACTTGTTGTAGTTGCACGGAAATAACATTTTAAGACACAGCACAGTATATTTTTCAATTTTAAGTAAGTTTTGTGTAACTACAAATGGTATAAAATTGCTTTTATGCATTTTTATTATTTCTTATAGAGGCTTTATCAGTACAGTCGAACCTCTCTAACTCGAACCTCTATAACTCGAACCTCTCTATAACTCAAACTTTTTAAGTGGTCCCTGCTCTTTTTATATGTATTTTAACCAGTTTCATTCGAATTTCTATAACTCGAACTCTCCATAACTCGAACTGTTTTGGTTGTCCCTTTGAGTTCGAGTTATAGAGGTTCCACTGTATATCATTCACAACCATGCAGCGCTTATTTAGCGTCCTAAAATTAAAAGTGCTAAATGGAAAAATGGTGAATAAATATAAATAATTGATTCATTTCATTCAAAGTCCCGCTTTTTAGCCTTTAAGAAGAAAGGAGGCATCGGAAGAATACAGAAAAAATCTTAACTATGTAATTGAAATTATAAAAATTGAAAAATAAATTAAAATGAGTACCTACTGTCAAAAATATTATCCTGTCATTAAAACGTCAAAATATTTCCGTTTTAATTCGCGGTTGGGTACCCAAGCGGAAAACATTTCCACTAATAATACGTGTGTTGCTATGGTAATATGTCAACAAAATAGATTTTGATTGGTTAAAAAGTACTAGTGTGGAATTTTCTGTATAATACCGGAGGGGTGGCTCGGTCCCCGATTTTTGTACACCAAAAGGAAATACCTACGATATTTCCTGGTATTTCCCAGTATTTCCTTAAATTTCAATGGTATCTCCAAGTAGTAGTATTTTCCAAGTACTTCCCGGTGTTTCCTAGTATTTCCTAGTATTTTCTAGTATTTCTTAGTATTTCTTAGTATTCCTTAGTATTTCTCAGTATTTCCTAGTATTTCCTAGTATTTCCTAGCATTTCCTAGTATTTCCTAGAATTTCCTAGTATTTCCTAGTATTTCCTAATACTTTCCAGTACTTCCCAAGTATTTCCTGGTATTTCCCCGAGGGGTGACTCGGTATTTCCTTTTGGTGTACAGGTTAATAAATACCGGGAAGTGAAATTTGAGGAAATAATGGAAAATATCAGGAAATACCTCAGGAAATACCGTAGATATTTCCTTTTGGCGTACAAACATCGGCGATCGAGCCACCCCTCGTATTTCCCCTAGGCTGTACACCAAAAGGAAATAACGAGCTACCCCTCGATAATACCTATTCCTCAGGACTTTTCTCTTTTGTCCAGATTCCTTTTATTAGATCATGTTTCAGTGGCGGATCTAGGCGTGAGCAGAGTGGGCACCTGCACACGACGCCAGGCGCCAGCAGCGCCGCAGGGGCGCTAAAATCTGCGCGAAATTGTAGAGTGGAGCGCCAAATTTTGTCTTAGCCAACGACGTATTTTTATTTATTCACCATAAATTTTCCCCGCCATTTTTTCATAGCTCAGCGGGTATGTTGTTAATTTAAGAAGTTTTTGAATTTTTCAGATATTCAACTACAGTTACAACCTCTTCGTAACTTATCGGTTTGATATTTGATTCAGCTGCGTGCACTTTCTAGATTCTACACGATCGTTGCTGTTTATTTTCAGCAAATCTTTACCACTCTCAGTTAAAGGTGTACCCCAAATTATACGAACACGAGTATATATCGTATCAGGAATGCTTGAAACTCAAACTATATAGATACTAGGAAATACCATTGAAATTTGAGGAAACACTGGGAAATATCAGGAAATACCTCAGGAAATACCATAGGCGTGGGCAGAGTGGGCACCTGCCCAAGAAGCCAGGCGCCAGCAGCGCCGCAGGGGCGCTAAAATGTGCGCGAAATCGTAGAGTGGGGCGCCAAATTTTGACTTAGCCCACGATGTATTTTTATCTATTCGTCATAAATTTTCCCCGCCATTTTTTCATAACTTCAGCTGCGTGCACTTTCTAGATTCTACACGATCGTTGCTGTTTGTTTTCAGCAAATCTTTGTCACTGTTAGTTAAAAGTGTACCCCAAATTTTACGAACACGAGTATAAAGATTGCCCTGGAAACGGAGGATCTGAAACAAAAGTCTGAGGGGGTGAGGTTCGGTTCATTGAAGAGCATGCAACCATCGGATCCCTTCGGGGCTTTAAATCAAACGCTCGAGTCTAGAAATGAGCGATATCGTGATTTTTCAATCATGCTGATATTTGTTACTGTGATTTTTTAATATCACCGATTTTTCAACGTGATATGATAACAGCGTTAAGGTAGCGTCACGTAAGTCGCGTTTGAGTTTCAGGCATTCCTGATACGATATTTTCTTGATTCTGTTATTGTTATTTTGTTACATTTTTTTATTTTTTATTTGTCAAACACACTGTGTTTATTGTATTATAATCTAGTCAGTAAGACTAATTAGCAATTTTGTTTTAACTTAATTTACATGAAAAGTCCAATTTAAACTTAGGGTTCACTCAACAGTTCTCCCCGCTTTGTTTAGTCTATAACTCACAATTGTGTTGTGTTTATAGCATTATTTTGTTTTATGTAATTCACTTAGTTTACTAGCTCAAACAGCTTCACTCTTTTTAGTATTGTCTAGAAGCTGAATTGCTTTCACATTCACATGCCGATGGAGTCTATCTTCATGGCTTTTTGCGTACTTTTTTATAGTCTCTGCTACAGTTTCGATTTTTAGATCTCGATGAAGGTCAGTATTTCGAACGTACCAAGGTGCATTCACAATGTTTCTTAATACTTTATTTTGAAATCTCTGTAAAACTAGAATGTTACTCTCTTTAGCACAACCCCATAGTTGAATACCATATGCCCATACTGGTTTCAGTATTTGTCTATTAAGCAGTAACTTATTATGAATTGTTAAATTGGACTTCTATACCTTATCTCAAGTTCTTCTTTTTTTTCTTAACATGTGCTTTCCAGCGCAATTTGGCATCAAGTGTTATCCCGAGATATTTTGCCTGATTTGAATATGGTACGGGAATGTTGTTAATTGTTATTTGTATGTGATTTATATTTTTGTTTGTAAAATAAACATGAATTGATTTGGTTTCATTTAATTTTATTCGCCACTTTGTGGTCCAACTGTGAACTTCGGTGACTGCATACTGAAGTTTTACTATGCATTTTTTAATAGATTTTTCTACCGTCAATAAACCAGTATCATCGGAAAATGTTGCTAAGTGACATTTTTCTGGCTTTGGAATATCGTAAGTGAATAATAAGTATAGATAAGGGCCTAGTACGCTACCCTGAGGCACGTCTGCTTGAATTTCTCTTAAATTTGAGTATGAGTCTTCCTGTTTTACTCTAAAATATCTATCAGATATGTATGATTCCAAAATATCCGAATATTGTTTTGGCAGAAACCGTTTTAGTTTAAAAGTAAGGCCTTCATGCCTCACTTTGTCAAATACTTGTGCTACATCTAGAAAAACTGCAGAACAAACTTTTCCCTCTTCTAGTGCTTTTTCTATTATATTAGTAATTCTGTGTACTTGATCTATCGTGGAATGCTTGTCTCGAAAACCAAATTCATGACACGTCATGGAGTGGTTTTCCCGGTTTTAGGATCATGATAACTTCTGCAACTTTCCACAATTTTGGTACATACCTAAGCCTAAAGGACGCATTAATTAGGTTGCATAGTTTTACGATAGCTTTTCTGGGGAGTTGTTTTATGACTACCCCGTTAATAAGATCATACCCTGGGGCTTTTTCCGAATTAATATTTTTGATTTCTGTTAATATTTCTGTTGGTAATGTAAGCTTAATATATTCTTCGATTTGATAAGGTTCATTTAAATGAAAGTTTTCATATGGTGCTTCGTGAGGCTGAGATGTTTTTTCTAAATGACTTGCAAAAATATCTGCTTATTCTTCGTTACTCCTTGCCCACTGGTTGTTTGATTTTCGTATGGGTGGAATTTGGATAATTGGTCTTTTAAAATCTTTGGTTGCTTTCCAAAGGAAATAGTCGGTATTTTTATCATCTGTAAGTTCATTAAGAAAATGGTTAATAGATTCATTTTTTATTACTAGAATTTCTCGCCTAATGCGCTGCGTCATGTTGTTGAGATTTGTTTTGTCCCGAGGATCACGGCTTTGCTGCCACTTTCTTCTTAGTTTCCTTTTTTCCAATATAAGGTCTCTAATTTCCTTTGGATAGTTTTTTCCCTTAAAAATTCTCTTTGGTTTTGGACTGTTTTCCCAAGCTGCTTGTTGAATATTTGTAACAAAATATTCAACTTCTTATCGATTTGTTCTGGGTTTGCAATGGTACTGATAGGTGTATTTTCTTTGACAGACTTTGTTTAAAACTAATCCAGTCAGTCAGTTTATTAACTAGTGAGATATTTGCTTCTTTCTTTATTATGTTTTTACTAAGAGTTAGAATAATAGGTGAATGATCTGGGTGTAAATCAAAACTTTCTTCTATATCTACAAAACTTAAAGATATATTTTTTACTATAAAAAATCAATTAGATCTGGAATTTTTCCTGGATCTGTTGGATAGTATGTGGGCTTACCAGTTGATATCGGCTCACATTGATATTCACTAATAGCTTGCAAAAGTTCTTTTCCTTTAGAATTCATCAGTCTAAATCCCCAGTAGGTATTTTTTGCATTAAAGTCACCTCCAATTATAAAACGGTTTCCTAATTTTCTGAGAAAATTAAGATATTGATTTTTCTTTAGTAAGTGTCTTGGTGATATATAAACAGTACTTATGACTAGTGTTTATGTTTTGGTTTTTACACTTAGTAATGTAGCTTGAATCTCTATGGTTTTATATCCCATCTCCTTATAGTGTGATATATTTTCTTTAATTATTACAGCACTTCCCCCATGTGCAGTATTGCTAGGGTGACTTGTATGATACACTTTATAACCTTTAAATTTAATGTGAGACTGGTTAGTGAAATGCGTTTCTGACACAAGACAGACGGCAATTTTTTCTATGTCTAGAATAACTTGCAAGTCTTGCTGATGTTGCAAGAGACCATTGGCATTCCAAGCTAGAATTCTAAGATTACTGACCATTTTGAGGCATATTGGTAGCTCCGTTATTGGTACTTTCTAGTTTAGTTAATCGCTCATCAATTTCTCCAAAATTAATTGTAGTGTTTGTTCCATAGTATTTTGACTACTGATATTAATATCAGGTATAGTAGCTGTTGCTGCTACTTGGCTGTATGTCCTTGTCACAGAGTTTTGTGTGACTGTATTTCTTGTCTGTTGGTTTTGTCTATTTGTACTCACGTTTGGTATGAGATTCGGTTTCTTAGGTTTATTTTTCAATTTTTGTATTTCTTTAGTAACAAAGCACCCTCTGTAGTTAGCAGGATGCTTGCCTCCACAGTGGATGCAGTTTGGCTCAGATTCTTTTGGTTTGGGGCATTCTACAGTAAGATGTTTCCCCGGGCATTTTACGCAACGTGGTTCTTTAGCGCAATATTTTTGCGTTTTTGTTACATGATACTTCTTTCGTCGTGATAACAAATGTCAAGATGCGATCTTTGAAAATGTTTAATTATGATTTAAAAAAAAACAGATTTTAAATCACGCGTTGCAAAAGAAAGAAGGAACGATCGTTATATGTGATTTTTAGATATCAGTGAAAAAATATCGATTCGTGAAATATCGCTCATCTCTAGTAAACACCCTCGGTCGGTGCTTTCGCTAACTACCTTATTCATATTACTGGATTATGTGAAAATAATTTCTCTTCTATGAGTATCGAAAAAAGAAAATGTTTAATTATGATTTAAAAAAAAACAGATTTTAAATCACGCGTTGCAAAAGAAAGAAGGAACGATCGTTATATGTGATTTTTAGATATCAGTGAAAAAATATCGATTCGTGAAATATCGCTCATCTCTAGTAAACACCCTCGGTCGATGCTTTCGCTAACTACCTTATTCATATTACTGGATTATGTGAAAATAATTTCTCTTCTATGAGTATCGAAAAAAAGTTAAACTTTTTGTCAAAAGTTTTTTGTTTCCAAGTTCATTTGTCAAGTTTTATGAATGACTGAAAACTGCGAATTTTAAAAATAACCAATCTCTCTCCTCCACAAAATTTTGATTGTCTGCTTCTATTTTTTAAGGAGGTTTAAAGAAAATCTGAAAAGAAGGTAATTTTAACATCCTATATCTTAAAAATAAGGAGGTTTATAATGTAATAATGTTGTCAGTCTACGTTTTTTTAGTTACTGTATTTAATAAATTAGTAAAAGCAAATCAGAATTACTAGCAAGTACTTTATTACTGCCGTTTGAGAAAATACTCTAAATGCTTTATTTCTTATAAGCAATTATATAAATCGACTAATGAATGGTTATTTTGAAGGAATGGGATAATAATGCCATTAAGTAAATACTTTTGGTTAAAATACCAGTAAACACCTTAATGTTAAATTCCGTTAGTGTATTTGATTTGATAGCTTTGCTTTTTTCCTATTAGCAACAGTTCTTATTTACTTGCAAAGGGGGTTGTAATTTTTATTACCAAACAAAATATTATAATTCGCTGAGAGTTACAAAATAAGATAAAAACGCAACTAGTCCATTCTAAGTAGACGCAGTCACAATGCTAGCTTGGCAGGTAGGTTAGGTTGGGTTAGGCCTCGTTTAGGAGAGTTATGTTTAAGACGAGATTCTCAGGTAAAATGGCATGTCTTGTTTTGATTTCGTCACTTGAAGATGTTATTTTATTAAAAGTGCTTATGCCAATCTATATCAGGTGAGCCAAAAAAAAAATTGAAAAAATATTTTTTTAATCAATTAAAATAAGACACCAGCGTTATCAAAAATACAAAATCGAAAAAACTGATTACACATATAAAAAGTATAAACTCTACAGAAATAAAATAAACCACCTAATCGAGAAACAAAAACAAATTCTACAAAGATAAAATAATAAACAACAAAAACAACTCAAAAATTATATGGCAGACTATCAACGAGACCACACATAAAGAAACACAAATAAAAAGTGTGATAAATCCAAATAACGAAATAGAATCCGATCCAGTAGACATAGCGAAAATATTTAATAACCACTATACAACAATCGGACAAAAAATGGCAAATAATATACAAAATAATAGAGCCTCACCTCTTTTTAATCTCCCTTTAAAAATAATTCCCCAATCAATATTGTTTTCACCAGTGACAGAGAAAGAAATTCAAAACATAATCCAGAGACTTAAAAATAACTCCGCCCCTGGAAATGACGGTATTAACGTTACCTTAAATAAAAAAATCCGGAAACATTCTCTCAAAACCGCTGCAACACTTAATTAATGTTATTTTTAATACCGGTATATGTCCCAAAATATTTAAAGTAGCAGTGGTCAAGCCTATATACAAAAACTGGGATAAAAAGTTAGTCGAAAACTATAGACCAATAAGCTTGACCAGTGTCTTGTCAAAGATTTTTGAGAGGGCACTCAGAAGTAGACTTGTTGACTTTTTTGAAAAACACTGTATTTTCCACAAACTGCAATTTGGTTTTAGAGAAAACAGGTCTACTTCGGATGAGTGTCTTGATATTAAATTTATTATAAATGGATCCCTAAGCACTGCAATCTTTCAAGTTTGAGACAAGTCGGTTAGTAAATAAAAAGTCCGCCATTTTGGATCCGTCATTTTGATTTTTTTAAGTTTGAGTCAAAAATTGTGTTAAATGACCTCAAGCAATGTAATGTTTCAAGTTTGAGACAAATCGGTTAGTAAATAAGAAAATCCGCCATTTTGGATCCGCCATTTTGATTTTTGGATCCGCCATTGTTGTAATAAAAAACGTAAATTGTAGTGTTACCAGGTTACCAAACACTACAACTACCAAGATTCAACAGTCGACTTAATGGATTTAACTTTATTAACAAAAACAAATTTCAAAAAAAATTGCGTAAAGGATTTTTTAAAGATGTTTTTATATAAATAATATATTTTATTTTTCATCTAAACATTTTACTTTAAAAAAAAATTTTAGTCCGGCGCCGAGTTGGCTGGCGCCCAGTTGGCGGCGCCGAGTTGGCCCGGCGCCCAGTTGGCCGGGCGCCCAGTTGGCGGCGCCCAGTTGTCCCATTCCGCTCCAAAGACTTTGCTACTATCTGCATTGAACAAAAAACAGCTTTAAAACATATTTAATTAAAACACAAATAACAGATCGCCATGCCGTTGCGTTATCATTACCTCTAGATATAATACAAGAACCTAAAGAACCAATCATCAACAGTTTAAATATTAACTTTCGTCAACGAAAAAGCCCTCTCTCATCTGAACGATGGATAAGCGTGATAAGCAAAACAAATTCAAACGATGCTATGAATAGCTTCTGAGAGATATTTAATTTGCATATTCAAAAGTCGAGTACAGTCACTAAAAATAATAGGAAGACTTTAAAAAAACGCCATGGATCACCAAAGCTCTTACGAATTCAATTAACACCAGAGATAAACTTTTTGGGCGTGTAAAAAAAAAACAAATAATGAGAACTTGAGAATTGAATACAATAATTATAGAAACAGCTTACACTCTGTGATCCAAAAAGCAAAAAATAATTATTACAAAAATCTTTTTGAACAAAATAAGAACAATACTCGAAGATTTCGGGCACGGTCAGGGATGCGTTGAACGTACGGTCTGCACGAATTGAAAAGTGATACAGGAGCAATATTAAAAAATGACCTAGAAAACGCAGAAGAGTTTAACATTTTCTTTTCAAACATAGGTGAGAACTTAGCCAAGCAGATTAAAATTCCAAATTATAAAACTTACATAAAAATACTTAACTTAAAACATCGCATAAAAAAATCTTTTTTTTATCTCACCAGTCACAGAAATTGAAATAACAACGACAATCGAGTTAATAAATAATAATAATAAAGCACCTGGACTAGATCAAATGACACCAAAGCTTGTCAAGCAGACTGCAACTTACATCACGAAGCCACTGGTACATTACAAGCTTTTATTTAACTTCACCTGTAATGTATTGTGGGTATGTATGTAATCAAATCTTGCAACTCATTTTTGAAGAACATCCGATTAACTTCAAATTTCGCATAGCGTCTTAGTTCCGATGACAATACAATAATATGGTTTCATCCGGTACCTACCTCCCCCCTAACGTGGGGTGAGGAGAGGGGGTAAAACTTTAGTTTGTCCGATTTCAACCAAAATTGGTATCTGGGGGTTTTTGAGTATGAGAATTACGAATTTTTGATCAGATTATAAAAATTCAATATGGCAGATTCAAATTGGACTTAATGTCAAGTTTTTCTCATTACTTTCAACTGACTTCCACGTATCCGATTGACTTCAAATTTCGCATACCGTTATAGTTCCGATGACAATTCAATAATGTGGTATAGTTTTTGCAAAGTCTACTAAGCATCATACGACAAAATAATTTTTTTAGTTTACGGTGGGTTATGAAATTTATTTCCAAACAGGGTCATGATATGGGTAACTCTTCAGGGGCGTCCGTAAATTGGTATAACTTTCAAAAAAAGCTAAGGTCAGTAGGATAGGATAAGGTAAAAATATAAATTTTTCCTATGAAGCTTAGTTTTAAAATATATATAATAAAACATGTAAGTAACAGAAATTGATTCTTTTTTTTAAATTTATTTTTAAGTACGCCCCTGGAGTCTTTAATGTAACACAAACCCCTTCTTTATAATATACATGTTTTTTCTAAATAATCCCAATATACGGACGCTACTGAAGATATACCTCCTTCCTTTAACCTTATCGAACAACAAATCGTTGAAAAAGGGATTTTGTTTTCCAAAAAAAAGGGTTTTTTCTCATTTTTGCTATAAATGTTACTTTTCGAGTAAATTCATAAAAACGTAAAAAATCCAGCTTTTCGTGTTTTTAAGAGGGGGGGCAGGTTTTGAAATATTCGGATTTAGCGGGTTTGAAATAGGGGGAAATGACTATTTGTCTAAAAGTAATATAATTTTTCACAAATTGATTTATATTAGAATGCAACATAAAGAAACGACTTATTTTATTGCAGTGTTAAAAACCTAAAATAAATATGTTTTTTCTAAATACTCCCAAGACGGACGCCACTGAACATCTACTTCCTTCTTTTAACCTTATCGAACAACACATTGTTGAAAAGGAGATTTTATTCTCAACAAAAAAAGTGTTTTTTGCAATTTTTGCTAAAAGGGAAACTTTTCGAGAAAATTAATAAAAACCAGGTTTTCGGGGGATAAGGGGGGGTCGAGATATTCCAATCTGCCAAACTGCTTTGAATTTATGTTGAATGTAGCTGGAATTTTCTGAAATTTATGAAAATTTTTCAGTTTTGTAAAGCTAAACCATAATCTAGCGTTTTTGAAATAGGGGGAAATGACTATTTGCCCAAAAGTAATATAAATTTTTCAGATTTTTTGCCTTGCATTTAAGGGTGACAATCGGTTTCTGTTTTTTATTTTTTGGTGCTAAAAATTAGCCTTTTTCTGTGGAAATTAATTTATGTGCAAGTGTGAACACTGGAAAAATAATAAACAGTCATAATCATCATAACAATAATAAAACACAAATTGATAAATTTAATAATAATAACTCTTTATTCGTTGTTTAGAAACTCCTAATACAACATAGCTAATAACATTAATTTATCAAATAATAATAATAGTGATAACAAAAAAAACATAATAATAATCAATAGTAAGGTATACACAAAAACACATAATACATTAATCAAATATTTCTCAGTCTATATATATTATTAACATCGAATTAAGTTTAAAACAGCAATTCTTTGATCTTGCTTTTAAATATGTTCAGCGAACTTGAGTTTTTGGTTTCAATTGACAAATTATTATACTCTTGCAGGCCTTTCACAAATAATGAATTAGCACATTTGCTGGTATTTACTCTAGGAATGTTAAAATTAAATCTATTTCTTGTAGGGTAATTGTGTATCTCTAAATTAAACGTTATAAATGTGCTGAAATATGGAGGGTGTAAATTATTAACTATTTTATAAATAAAAATAAGCATAAAGTATTTCAGTCTGTTATCAACACTCAGCCAGTTTAAAGCGTTAAGCATTATATCTATAGGAGTTCTTCTATTAGACCTAAGAATTATTATCATTCCCCTATTTTGTAGTTTTTGTAACGATCCTTTACAATTATTATCTAAAAAATATAAAACACTTGCACAATAATCAAAATGTGGTTCTACTATAGTTTTATACACAGTTATTGTAGATTGAACAGATAAACTTTTGGATACACGGGACAAAAAGTACAATTTTTTAATAATTTTTTTGTATATATAATTAAAATGATTTTTTAGGCTAAGTGTTCTCTCCAGCATAAAACCCAAATATTTTATGTCGTCAACAATGTCAATTCGTTCACCATCTATAATTATGTCTATTTTAGACAAGTCAATCTTTTCATAGAGGTGTTGTTTGCACAGTATCATTGCCTTTGTTTTAGACGTGTTCAATTTTAGTTTATTTGTTTTTAAGTATTTGGACATAGCTGCAAGTTCAGTATTTATTCGTACAACTGCAGTATCCAAATTTTCATCATTTACACCACAGTAGGTATCATCAGCAAAGACATTTAAATAATCAAAATTGACATTCATTTCGATATCGTTAATATAGGCTATAAAGAATAAGGGTCCCAAGACACTCCCTTGAGGAACTCCTAACTTATTTTCTTGAACTGATGACACCATGTTGTTTATCACGGTCGTCTGAACTCTATTTTCGAGAAACTCCTTTGCCAGACCAAGCACGGCCCCACCTATTCCATAGTACTCAAGCTTTTTAAGAAGAATGTTTCTATCGATGGTTTCAAACGCTCTTCTTAAGTCAAGAAAAACTACGACAATATATTGATTTTTGTCAATTATCTGATGCCAGTTTGCCAGTGTCAGTTGCAATGCCGTCTCACAAGAATGCTTTGCCCCAAATCCAGATTGGTTTTCCATAAGTATGTTGTTGCTTGTAAAATAGTGCATTAGCTGATTGTACACAGCAAGCTCCAACATTTTCTCAATAGCTGGCAAAGTGTTTATTGGTCGAAAATCACTAGCTAATTTTGAGTTTTTCACTTTAGGAACAGGAACAACCATGCTTGATCTCAGCAACTTTGGAAATTTGCCCATTTCGAGACACGTATTAACCAAATGAAGTAGCACATGGCCAACTACTCTCCCAATATTTTTAAGCATTTTAGAATAGAATTTAATTGCACATTTAAATATGTAATTAAACGGCAAAATTGACTGATTCGTTTTACCCGACTTTGGAGTACTACCTACCTACCCATTCTGAAAATGTACTCTTCCCGAGAAATACCCTGTATTAACCAAAATTAAGTTATATAGCTATGTGAAAAATTTATTATTAAAGGATTTGCTGCCTAATTTTAACACATAAAGATTTAATTTTTACAGAGGCATCAAAGCACTTTCAATCCTCAGACAATAAAAGTACCTATACCTTTAAATCTAGAATACCTATAAACTTTATGTCTTAAAATAAAAAAATATATAATTAAAAAAAACACCCAACTGCTAAATCTACTTGTAGAGTCGGGGACTTTTTAAATTGCCGCCTTCGAAAATAAAAAATATCCCTATTTGAAATTTGGAAAAGTAGTTTAAACCAAAACAAAAAAATTGTGAACCTTACCTCTGTCTGTATACATACATATTTAAAAATTGTTTTTTTTGATTTCTTTAAATGATTAATTTTGACAAAAAAAAAATACAACGGCAATTTAAAAAGTCCCCGACTCTACCTACTAGTTGCATTTAAGTTCAAAATTGATAGGTATACCTGTTTTTAGTTTTGATGCCGAAAGCGCACTTACGAAATTATATAGTCTGGTATTTTCATGAATCAGGTTAATGGGTAAAACTAGTAGGTATAAGTAGATCTAGTAGTTGAGTGGTTTTTATTTTTTTTTAAATGTATTTTCAACTTTTACGTTTAATTCTTATTCAGCCATATAGTAAAATCGTGCTGAAAAAAATCTTAAAGCGTGTGCAGAAAGAACTATTGAAATTCCTATATATTTGATAAAGTTATGCAAATATGGTTTTTGAAGAGGGTGGGGGGGGGGCAGGAGGGGGGGGGGGGGACAGGAGGGGGGGTGACAGGAGGGGGAAATGAGTGGGAGCAGGGAAGACTACAAAGTAATTACAGCAAATTGGAGAACATTTGGAATGGGTGATCAAAGGAATTAAAACCTACATCATGTGGCAAAATGGTGTCTGACGACCGCTATGTTGATTCCTGTTTAAAAAAATATAGCCTTTAGCACTTCGGGATCAGTAGCAATTTAACGACACCTTTTTTGTCAAAAGCGGTTCACCCGTTTAGCCTCTAGCGCGACACAAACATACATATTTACATACATACATACAGGCGCGGATCTACGGTAGGGAGGGGAAAAGAAGGAAATTTCCCCCCAAATCTCAAACTATATACACAGAATACACCTCTTGGTCACTATGCAAAATAGTTTGATGCAATATTTATTATGATATTTCTCCCCCCCCCCAATTAAGTTCCTAGATCCGCCCCTGATACATATCCCAAGCGAAAAACATTACCCTTCCTTTCGCCGTGCTGCAGTTCGGTAATAAGGCTTTACGGTCCCTACCATTTTTTTAAATGAAAACTGTGAGTGTTTAGAACTTGTGGTAAAAAAACCTTATTTCGCCCGCACTGGAGTTGAAATAAAAACGAAATTTTAAATAATTCCGGAAAAAAAATGCCACCCTTTCGTGTTTTCCGTTTTTCGACACATATGCACTTTTTCCAAATGAATATTTAAACGTATTGACGCCCAACGCCCTGATGCATGTGGTAAAAAAGTGGACATTTTTCAGTTGGATATTTCACTTTAATTCAAGTTGTTTAAGAGCCTAAACGGTTGTGTTTCAGTTATTGAGGTAAGGAAGAGTAACAAAATAAATTTTTGATATTTATTTTTAACATAATTATTTTATATCACACCTGTTATAAATATTGTCAATTCGACAATTAATTAAATTTTAACTTTGAAAGTTTAAAACTACTAAAAAAAGTAAAAAATACGTCAAATAATGATATATGGATGTAAGTGCGATGCAATGAAAGAAAATCAGGTAACTTAGCTACATACAGAGCGCTTTAGTTTGCTACACTGATGGATCCAAACTATCAGAGAGGCAAACCACAGGAGCGGGAATATACGTGGAAAAACTAGAAGTTCAGAAGAGCTACTCGCTCGGTGAGCAGGCTACTGTTTTTCAAGCAGAAGTCTACGCCATAATAATGGCGGCAACCCTAGAAGAGGTTCGGAACAGCGAAGAGGAGCTTATATATATATGCTCTGACAGTCAAGCCACCCTGAAGGCGCTAAACGCACCCAAGATTGCTGACGGCTTGGTGGAAGAATGCGCAGACGCGCTGGAGACCCTAAGCGATGGCAAACGGGTGACGCTGGTTTGGGTTCCGGGACATACGGGGGTACCAGGCAACGAGAAGGCGGACGAACTCGCACGACTCGGGGCAGGAACCGCCTATGTAGGACCGGAGCCACTTTTGGGCGTGACAAAAAGACAAGTGCAAAGCGGACTCAACAAATGGGCCCAGGACGCGCTATTAAACTCCTGGGAAACAGGAACGGGTTGCAGACAGACCAGAGAATTCGTAGACCGTCCAAAAGCGACCTGAATTAGATGGATGCTGGGACGGACACGAAAAGACCTCGGACTGCTGATAGGTACTCTAACCGGACATAACCGGTTGAGGAAGCACATGACACGTATAGGAGTCGAGAATGACCCTACCTGCCCAGCCTGTGGACAGGAAGAAGAG
Organism: Aspidapion aeneum; assembly: GCA_963576565.1. NCBI lineage: Eukaryota > Metazoa > Arthropoda > Insecta > Coleoptera > Brentidae > Aspidapion > Aspidapion aeneum. Next base: position 13,159,219 of record OY755041.1, on the reverse strand, counting down.
ACATCAAGACACCTCGTGGCAGAATGCGAGGCCTACGCAAGGATGAGACAACAGGCACTCGGAGCGCCAACTCTGAGCGAGGAAGAACTGCACATGCTCAAATGGGCAGACTTACTGGACTTTGTAAAGAGAACAGGAAGGCCCAATGAGTTACCCGACCATCAAAGGAAAGTGCAGAGAGTGGGTTAAGGGACAGACTTGGGGCATGGCAAAAAGGGCCTACTCTGGCCTACTTGTCAGACCTGCGGGTCAACCCCCCCCCACTACTACTACTACTACTAGCTACATACATAATTATACAACTTATTGAGATTTTGCTTAAATAAATCACACAGTGTGCCTGAATGAAGTATATGTTATGTTACTACTGACTTTCCTGACTTCAGAGTCATATTCATATAAATCCTAGGTGATCCTCTTCTCGAAATTTTATCAATTTTTTGACATTTTTCTAGTTAGTCTAGGCGCTGGCTCCTGTCACGTGTGACCTGATATGTGCGCTCAGTTTGACTGCGGGGCTTTGTTAAGCACCCATAGCAATATAAAAAAAGTTGTGTATTTTTTTTTGTTACATTTAAGTCTTTAGACCCTTCACACTTCAGACTGCCTTAACCCATTTACGGCCAAATGTAGAAATAAAACTTAAAATTTTTAAAGATTATATTTGAAATATCATCATCATCATATCAACACGTTAAAGTAACACATATGTGGCGTCAAAAAAAAATAAGTCCGCTACTTCATGTTTAACATTGGGTCAATGGTATCGCCCATATTTTAAGTCAAAAAGTCTCCCATTTTTAATAAAAAATAAATTTTCTAAAACTGTTCACAAGATTGTAGGAAAAGTGAATTTGCAACAAAATGATGCATGGTAGCGAAAAATGTTAAGATTAATTTCTTATAGTGCTTATAATTCTGCTTCTTTTGATGTATTACTTAGTATCCTAGCGTTGGTAGTTAGCTGTACAAGCCAGCTAAAATATACAATTTTGTAAAAATTTCATGTTTTCATAAAACAAAATAGCGTAATATATTATCTATACGTAAATTAATCGATGACAGGCTTCATAATAAATTTATTAGCTCCCTTACTATGGTAGCTGGGTAGCTACAAGATACATCGTCCGGAAGCAGATTACCTGTGCTATGCAACGCTTTTATTTGCTTTTAACCAGAAACAAACGTTAAATACTTTTTGTAACGAAATTTAAAAAGTTGTTTTACATTCAATCGTTGCTCAGAGTAATACTACGATAGCTATGAAGCTAATTTAATTAATTTTTAACTAAGCATGCTATTGCCTATTAAAAATGTACCAAAAAAATTTTTGACAATTTTAAGAAAAAAATTATTTTTGGAGCAAAAACATGGAATTTTTGCAAAATAGTAAATTGTAGCTTGGACAGCTACCTACCAGTGCTAGGATGCTAAGTGATACATGAGAAGAAGTGGAATAAAAAGTAGTATAAAAAATGATTTTCAATATTTTTCGCTATGATGCATCGTTTTGCTGCAAATTCACTTTTTTTATCTGGTGAACAGTTTTAGGAACCACCCTCTTTAAGGCAGTGTTAAAGGGTACCATCGAACTTTAAAAACATAAACCTCTTCAGTGAAGGTTTAAAGCCTTTTATGTAACAAATTAAAAAACAAATGTTAATAATATTCTAGCTATAATAAAATGAACATGGGTATTATTTTAATACTTTTGCGAGCGGAAATATTAATAATCTTGGTATACCTCAAAAACTAATTTATTTGACTTTTAAAAAGGAGTAAAACAATCTCTTAAAAAAAAATTCAAATCGGACCACTAGGTAAGGCGATAAGCTGAAACAAAAAGTCTATCAATTTGGTCTATCAAACTTTTTTTATACTCCTTATGGGTGCTTAACAAAGCCAGGAGCCAGCGCCTAGATTAACTAGAAAAATGTCAAAAAATTGATAAAATTTCGAGAAGAGGATCACCTAGGATTTATATGAATATGACTCTGAAGTCAGGAAAGAGTCCATATTCAAAATGTGCAATTTGTTTTTGGAACCATTTTCATGTAACCTATACTTCATTCAGGCACACCGTGTGATTTATTTAAGCAAAATCTCAATAAGTTATTAGAGTACATTTTAAAAATGTAATAATTAAAAATCACAAATTTGTACAGGGTGTCCCGGCTTTCTCTGGGTTTGACTTTATGAACAAAAGTTTTAAGTAAACATTTTTGGAAAAAATCAACGCGTATTCTGGTGATCCAAAAATTTTCATACAGAGTATACCAAAAACAAAGAGATGGCGCAGAGTCCATTATCAACCAGCAGCACTTCTCCCAACAGAAAGAAAGTAGAGTTGTGCAGACAGTGACTTGCGCTACGTAAATTATAATTAAATTTGTGAAAGAACACGGTTGTAAAGACATTTAAGCGACCTTCAGAACAAAAAAACACTTTCCCGATTCAAAATATAAAGGTACAATTCCTCTTCCTACCCCTGGACGGGAATTTCTGCTGCAAAATAAGAAATCATGGAGCTCCTTGACAATTTTAGCTGAATAATGTGAGCTATACAGCAGTGCTAGTTTCATTAATAATAAAAAATGGTGCAAATATAGGAAGGTCACACATTCATACAGATGTTGCAGTCAGACGGAGAACTGAAAATACGACTAGGATATAAGAGATAACCGATTTAAATGAACAAACCCAGCGGCCAACCAGTACTTACGTAACAATTTTTTAAAGCCAACCATAAATTACGTAACAATTTTTAGCAATCACTTTCCCAAAATAACGTAACAGGTTCGCTACGGCCCTAACCTAACCTAAACTCCGTAATTTTTGGTGGTTTTATCCCGCGCCAGAATTTATAGACTTTGTTTAATTAAGGGCCAGTTTCTCAATAGAGAGTTAGCCCTGACCCTTGGGTTAAAAAAAGAGATGACTGACATATTTTCTTAAGTGCAGTCCGAACTGTCGATTGCGATTAACATTGAATGCTTAATATGAAAGGTAAAGTCGTATAAACATTGAACAAAGTCTTAAAATTCTTCTTAATTAATAGGAAAAGGCAACATGGCCCTGGATTAAAAATAAATCATTCTGGCAACGTGCAGATAACCAATTTAAATGTCCAAGATCAGGCGGCGTTTCGGGCTAGATCAAAAGAGTGAAACATCTGTATTAGTGCTACAACTTGCCAAGGGCTATACATCAATACAGAAAGAAGAGAGTTCAATATTCATAAATTTAACAAGCCATTTTGTTTCTTTTTTTAGGATGAAACTACTCTCCTTGACATATTTTCTACAAAAATAAAACTATTCAATATTTTTGGACGATACTCATTTGACAACGAAAAAACTAATTACCTTCATATAAGTCTGGAGTTCCTATCTTTTGTATGTCCGACACTGTTTGTTCTTTCTTTAACTGGCGCACTATTTGTAGAAGAACTAGAGTTACCTGTACTCCTTGAAACTTTGGCGTTTGATGTCATTGTTATTCAAGGTATACTGAAATGTGCCTGCTTTTATTTTAAGAAGAACATATTTTATGAGATAGAAAGAAAAATGGATTATTTTCCGCGCAGTTATGATTTTCTGCACAAAAACATTGACGTCATAAAAAAAACTTTTAAGGAATGTAGAATGATAACGATGGTTTATAGAGGAAACATTATTGTTGGAATGACATTTTTCTTCTTAATTCCTTTATTAGGTAAGTATATCAAACAAAGTAAAACTATGGTTTCCTCTTGTTTAAATGATTTGTAGGTCGTTGATTTCGCTCATATTTGGCACATTTCTCAGTAGTGAAATGGGTGCAATACGAAAAAAATTGAAAGTAACAGGTATTAAGTGTACATCATTGCTAACCTTGTAATTAATAAAAAAAAATTACCTTTCTTAAGGAGGGTAGATTAAAAAAAAAATTAGCGTGTTCAATTTTTTTGAATATTTTTTTTATGGAATTTTATATATTATTATTATTAGTGATAAATAATTTAAACAAAAAAATCTACGCAATTTTTAGTTAAAATTAAAAGTAAATGTGATATCTATATTATACTGAACTCCGCTATAACAGTCTCAAGCCTGGGGTCCCATTGCACTAACGGGTAAGGAGGAGAGGGGGGAGTAACAACCTTGTAAAAAACCAGGGTTCATCTGGGCCGGATGATAGCACCCTGTTAGGGCTCCTGCCTAGGATCACAGGTGAAGAAGATGCTGCCTTGTAGTACCGCCGTTGGAATCGTCAAAGGCTAGGGGAAGAAAACCTTGATCAAAAATCACCTGGTCCTCGAGGTTAGGGGTTGGGGCATCAGACTAACTCTCTGATACCCGGAAAAAACGTACACTGTTAAAAAACCCAATCAAACACCTCGGAAAGAAAAGAAAAACCTAAGACGAACCAAGCAAAGAAACAGCAATATGATTTTTGGTACATGGAACGTGCAAGGAATGGGTCGAAAAGTTAATGAAATAGTACATAAGTGCAGCAGAATAAAGAAGAGAGAGGAAGAATAAAGGGAAAGGATCTGAAAACCTAGGACAATATGACCATTTCTATAGTGGAGTGGCAAAAGAAAAATATGCTCAACAAGAAGTATCTATTTTGGTCAACAAAAGATTTAGAAAATTTATCACCAACTGGGAAGCAGTAAATGAAAGGCTAATTAAAATAAATATAACAATAAAAGGAATGAGACTTACGATTTTTGGAATCTATGCGTATAATGACGATGCAAATGTAGCCGTGAAAGACAATTTTTTTGAAGAAATACACAACGAAATATCAGCAGTAAGTACATCTAGAGAAATTGTCATATTGGGAGATTTAAATAGTAGAACCGGTAACAGAGTTAATCATCTGACAGTTGGCCAATATGGAGAAAATATTGTTAATGACAATGGAAACCGGCTAATTATGTGGGCAATTAGACCTAAAAATCCAAAACGGTTTACCTGGACCAAACCCTCACAAAACCTGAAATCCGTCATTGATTATCTTATCACTAAACAAAAGACAAAACTAAAAATTCAAGGTGTCAGAACAAAGCGTGGATCAAAATGCGGAAGTGATTACTATTTTCTGGAGTCCAAAATTCTCTTTCCTTATCAAGGCCGAAGCCTGCATCAACAACATCTTAATGATACAGTGATTGAAGAAATTATATATATATATATATATATATATATATATATATGTATATATATATATATATATATATATATATATATATATTTATCGGTTTCCAATCTCCACTCATTTCTGTTTGCCCATAATTCATCATCTAGGCCTCTTATTCTTATTTCACTGTCTATTCCTTCTCTCCAGCTTCTCCTTGGCCGTCCTCGTTTTCTTCGGCCAGTTGATTTCCATTGTAGTATTTGTTTAGGATGTCTTTCATCATTTATTCTATGTACCACACTAGTTGTTTTGTTCTTATATCATCCACTAAAGTACGTTCACCCACTGTCATAATTTCTCTTATTCTTTGATTTGTAACTCTTTCTCTTTTTGATTTCCCTGCTGCTCTTCTCCAATAGTCCATCACCGTAGCGCGATCACTATTTTCTGGAGTCCAAAATTCTCTTTCCTTATCAAGGCCGAAGCCTGCATCAACAACATCTTGATGATACAGTGATTGAAGAAATTGATCACTGTAAATATAATCTACTAAGCCTAGAACATGACAGCGTATAAAACTTATACAAAAAGAGACGAAAAACTTAATACAAGTTCAGGTGAAACCCCAGATGAGGAATACGAATGTATTACATTAAGCATTTATCAAGCTGCAAAAGAAGCACTAGGATTAGAGGAAGAAACTTCTAAAAGAAGAAAACCATACTGGTGGGATACTGAGATTGAAAGAGAAATAGAGGAAAAAAGGAAATTATATCACACCAACTTATCCCAAACGACAAATAGAAGCAGAGAAGAATACAAAATCGCGGAATCAAAGGTAAGAAGAATGATCAGTGATAAGAAAAATCTTTCGTGGACGCAAAAGTGCCAGAAAATAGATTCTTACTTAGGAGGTAGGAGAAGTACCGAAAGCTGGAGAACTATAAGATCGATTAAAAAAGAAACATGCAGAGATATCAGTTCACCAATACCAGACAAAGAATGGGATGAACATTTTAAAAAACTTTTAACTGAAGATAGAGCAGAATTCAAGGAAGAAGAAAGAGACAATATAATTAGAACGATGGGATCTCCAGCACCCCTCACAATCTCTGAGGTCAAAAACGTGTGCACATCCTTAAAAAGTGGTAAATCTGCTGGACCCGGAAATATCCCAGCTCAACTTATTAAATATGGCACTGAAGAACTGTTCTGGAGATTACGGAATCTTTTCCAAAGATATTTAAATGGAACTGTAGTACCAACTGAGTGGAAAACATCATATATATCCACAATACACAAAAAAGGACGGAAAGATATATGTGACAATTATAGAGGTATATCTGTGACTAATACGCTAAGCAGAATATACGGTAAAATAATAAGAAATAAAGTGGAAAGCGAATATAAAGACATGGAGGCCGAAGAACAAGCCGGTTTCAGGGCGGGTAGATCGACTTCTGATCATCTCTTTTGTATAACCGAAGTTATTGAAAAGAAAATGGCATACGGACAAGAGCTGCATCTGCTTTACGTCGATTTGCAGAAGGCATATGATAGTGTAGCACTAAATCTACTTTGGAAAGCGTTGGAAAACACAAACATAAGCGTACAACTAATTAAGGCCATCAAAGAGTTATACCGCAATAGTAAGGAAAAAGTTTAAATAAAAGGAAAACTAACCAAAGGCTTTCAAGTAAATAAAGGTCTTAAACAAGGTTGCTGTATCTCGCCTACGCTCTTCAAGATATACTTGGAACAAGTCCTTAAGGTATGGAAGAGAAAATGCCAAAACATAGGAATTCCGTTGGACGAAACCACCTTGTATACTTTATGTTTCGCCGATGATCAGATAGTAGTGGCTCAGGATTATGACGACCTCGAATATATGACACGAAAACTAATAGAAGAGTACTAAGTGGGGACTAGAAGTTAATCTCAATAAGACAGAGTATATGTGTATCGGTGGAATGTAACAGGATCTAATCTTAATTACCGGGCAGCGAATTCAGTCCTGTGACACAAAGCTATAAAAGATTGAAACGTACAAGGAAGAAATGGAATAATTTGGGACCAAAGTATATCAAAACATAACAAAAAGCTTATATATAACACCATTGTAAAAAGCATGATTACATAAGGCTCAGAAGTATTACCAATCAAGGATAGAACAGAAAAAATGCTTTCCGCTACGGAGATGGACTATTGGAGAAGAGCAGCAGTGAAATCAAAAAGAGAAAAAGTTACAAATCAAAGAATAAGAGAAATTATGACAGTGCGTGAACGTACTTTAGTGGATGATATAAGAACAAAACAACTGGTGTAGTACGGACATGTACAAAGAATGAATGATGAAAGACTACCTAAACAAATACTACAATGGAAACCAACTGGCCGAAGAAAACGAGGACGGCCAAGGAGAAGCTGGAGAGAAGGAATAGACAGTGAAATAAGAATAAGAGGCCTAGATGATGAATTATGGGCAAACAGAAACGAGTGGAGATTGGGTATCGGAAGACGTAGAACGTTGTGAATATATATATATATATATATATATATATATATATATATATATATATATATATATATATATATTATATTGTTATCACGCCAAGATAAAAAGAGTTTAAATTCAATGACCGAAAGAAGATGCCCAGTAGGATTAGTTAATTTATTTGTCACATTTGTGACAGTATTAATATATGTGTATTTATATTGGATTTAATGTATTTTTTAGGAAATGATAATAAACTAACGTTTCCTGGATATTTTCCATACAACACAAAAACCACCATTGGATTTTGGAGTGGCTATCTTTTTCAGTTCTTTACTTTATCCACTACGACCCACTTCAACTGTACAATTGACATAACGAGTTACAAATTGGCCACCGTCGGCTGTGCCTTGACAAAAGTGCTGCTCACGGAACTTAGTAATATAAATCTAATACAAAAACATCGAGCGAAAGAAGATTTAATCAAGTGTCTTAAGTTTCATATTGATGTATTAGAGTAAGTTCTTCGGTTTTTGTTATTAGGGACTTATTAGAATAATACCTGACTTTATTTTAGAGTTGACTTTATTTTGACACATTTAGACAGAAAATTAACAGCTGACCTCTCAAAATTGACATATCAAAGCCAAATTTAATAATAAAGACGCTAGCTTTCATTTAATAAATACCGACACTAATAAATCCAGTTTTTAAATACACAAAGGCCGAATTTTGAAGAAAAGCAGCTGCTTTTTATATGTAAATCTGTCACCATAGAGTTGATTTTAAAATAAGGTCAGGTTTTATTCCAATAAGTGTCTATTTACACTTAAGAGGGAGCACTATGTATGGCATAAAATGAGCTTGTAAGGGTTTTGAAATAAAACTTTTATGGAAAAAATATTTAATATTTTTTTATAAAGCTTTTCACGATTAGTAGAGAAAAGAATTCTTTAGCGCACATTTAAATCCCCAATAAAAAAATTAAACCTCAACCCTCAAAAAACGTGCCTAGATTACCTAATTTTGAGTCATTTTTGATACATTATTTTCTCTAGAACCGTTTAATCTATCGCAATGGGGTTTTAAATGCGGTGCATTTAAGTCTCTTCTTAAAAGTGCAAAAAAGATTTTTTAAAATTTGTAAAACTCTGCTTAAGAAAGTGTTATTTCAAAACCCTCACAATTAGATTTTTGCCTACAATATTTAATATTTTTATTTCTATATCACTCTGCACCGCGTCCACAGACTTAACGGCTTCAGTAAATTTTTTGCCTTTTATTGTATAGAAATAAGTTTTGATACTTCATTTGTTTTAAAGCATATTCGCGATTTAATAGGTTCGAAACCGATTCAAACTTTAGCTTGAATTACGTTGAAGTTTGTACATACGAACGCGCGAAAAAATATCGAAACACAAAATATCGAAACTAGAAAATATCGAAAACATACAAAATATCGAAACTACAAAATATGGAAACCACAAAATGTCGAAACTACATTTTATCGAATTGCTAAATAACGAAAATACAAAACATTGAATCAAAAAATATCGAAAATACAAAATATCGAAAACAAAAAATATCGAAAATAAAAAACTTTTCTGACTTCTTTTCCGGGATCCTAGATGCTGTGAAACCAAACCGAACCGAACCAAACCGAAACATTTTTTTAAATAATTATTTCCCTAAAATAGCTTCGGTTTGGTTTCACGCCCTTTAGGATCCCGAGAAAGTAGTCAGGACAGATTTTGTTTTGAAAAAATATGTTAGAAAAAACCTCAAAGTCGACCTATATGATTTGTGTTAAGTTTGGCAAGGCAGGACTAGAATTTTTTTTCTAAAAATTTATTTCGAAGAATATGCCATTCGAAGATAATGTTTTTGAACAAATTTCCGTTTGAAGAAAATGTTTGCTTTCGAACAAAAAAAAATGTTTTCGACAAACGTGTTTTCAAACAAATTTTCGCAACCCTTGCATTAAAATAGCAGTAGTGGTTGTTATAGGTGCTAGTTGGCTTTTTAATAGGACGAATCGACCAGTGAATGACCACTTAAGGAGAGAACCAATTTAAAATGTAAAAAAAAAGTTTTTATTTTGAAAGAAAATTAATATGGTGGTTGAAAAATGTGTTTCTTTTATAATTTTCTTGTAAATAAAATAATATATCTAAGTTTGTTTAAAACATTTAACCATTTTCGGGGCAAATTGCACAAGATCCAGTGAATGCCAGTAAAAAATTAGTAAATGGCCACATAATAGTATGTTATATAACAAGTGTGAAAATTAGGTTATTATTGCACAAGCATTAAATTTACATACCGAATCGGTGAGGTAAGGTTTGTAATTACAGGGTGATTTTTAAACTAGAACTCTCAGCATAACTTCTTTATCATTGAAATGAATTATGACGTCTTTAACAGCAATAATATTTTTGTCTATCCCTCACTATGTAGGGGAGAGCAGGGCAAGATGATGATGTTAAGGATTAAAGCTCCCTAGAAAATACCAAAACATGGTTTTGACTAAAAAACTTTGTTTAAGTGTTAGATGTTTTGGTTAACAAACAAATTTAGAAAAATACACACAAATTTGTTTAACCTTAAAAATCTACACAAAAAAAAACGTAAAAAATTCATTTTCGTAATCTTGCCCCACTAGCGGGGTAAGTTGACGAGCCTATTGGTGCTAGATGACGAGTAGGCGCATAGGTCACAAATGAATGTCCCCTTCTTTTTATATGAGGTGCACGCCTCATGCCCCCAACCCTCACACCTTCCACATTTAATTCAGTCCGCTACTGGAGGTTCAATCCATAATTCTCTGGTACCCTAAACAAGAATATTTTCGTTGTTTTTTTTTGTTTCTGGTAGGTTTTGGTTAAAATCATTAAAAACTTTCTTACGTCGTATTTTTTAGCGTCTTACTTTCTTACCTTTATAGCAGCACATTGATTTTAATCGATACATACACACGGGCCACTTTTTGGGTCCCTTATAGTTTATCATAAAGGACAAATAAAAAATTGTCTAAGATTATTAATGAAAATGGCATAACCTCTTTTATCAAAACCGGACAAGATCAAAAAGGACAAAGCCATAAAAAGGGGTCGGGCATAGCTTGTGACGTTCATCTAAAGAAGAGCGTTTCTAATATATGCAATGGAAGCGTCCTTCACTGCAATTTCCTTACTGCCATGCCTAATGAAAACGCCGTATCTACATAGAGATTGCTATAGCACATAAATTTCATTAGGCAAGGCACATCCATATAAAAGGTCAGGTGTTGGACCCGAGATCAAGATTCATTTGCAATTTACTGACCAAGAGGTTCGGTTCGGTTCGGTTCGGTTCGGTTCGGTTCGGTTCGGTTCGGTTAACACCGATTTCGACCTCTCAAAAAAGGACAGGGGAGCTAATTAAAGGAAAAAAACAGACATTTTTAATTTTTTATGTATTTTGAGTTCAAAGACTTCCATGATACCGATTTGTATGAGAGGAAGAGATACGGAACCAGTACACATAAAAAGGTAGGAGAGAGTTGCTCATGCTAGGCCTGGCCACTTTTTATGATTTTATCCAGTTTTGATAAAAGACGCTATACTAAACAACGATTTTTGTGATGGAACCGATCTTGAATATGCAAACATTGGACATGGCCGCTGGGGTGCAATATCACCTTGGGCCCCACGCGAATCCCTCCATTGTGTGAGGACCTACCAAGGGATCGCAGTCTGGGCGTCAAAAAGCCAGTACGCCACTGTTTGGGCACAACTGGCTGTGGACAAGGAGTCTAAACTTCAGCGCCCCTTATGCCAAAGTTTTTAAACTACGGCCCGGGGGTCAAATCCAGCCAGCCAGTGTTGACAATCAGCCCAGCGACTACTTGCTCAGGGTGCGTACCCGGAGAAATTATAGATATTGACAGAAAAATTAAATCGATTTGGGTCCTTGGAACTTACTTGAGCAATTAATATGGCCTTGAGGCTGGAAAGTCTAGAGATACCTGTCGTCTTGTTGGTCAATAACATTGATAAATATATTTTTAAAAATTTTTCACAACACACTGTGTTTATTACAATAAACACAATCTAGTCAATAAGACTAATTAGCATTTTTGTTTTAACTTAATTTACTAGAAAACTTAGGTTTAAGCTTAGAGTTCACTCAACAGTTCTCCCCGGTTTGCTCCATCTGTAACTCACCATTGTGTTGTGTTTATTGCATTATTTTGTTATATATATTTCATTTAGTTCATTAGTTTATACGGCTTCATTATTTTTAGTCTTCGAAATAGCATTCTATTATTTCAATTTCTTCCACATTTACATTTCGATGGAGTCTATCTTCATAGTTTTTTGCGTACTTTTTAAAAGTGTCTGCTACAGTTTCGATTTTTAGTTCCCAATAAAGTGGTTTTAGTATTTGTCTGTAAAGCAGTGTAACTTTATTAAAGTGGACTTCCTTCCAACTAACCAGTTCAATTTTCTATACCTTATCTCAAGTTGTTCTTTTTTTCTTAACGTGTACTTTCCAGCGCAATTTGGCATCAAGTGTCAAACTAAGATATTTTGCCTAATTTGAATATGGTACGAGAATATTCTTAATTGTGATTTGTATGTGATTTACATTTTTGTTTGTAAAATCAACATGGATTGATTTGGTTTAATTTTATTTTATTTTATTAGGTTTACATAAGGGCCTATAACTATTACGCTACCCTGGGGCACGCCTGCTTATAAATCTTTCGGTTTTACTCAGATATGTATGATTTCAAAATATCAGAGTATTGTTTTAGAAGAAAACGTTTTAGTTTAAAATTAAGGCCCTTATGCCACACTTTGTCAAATGCTTGTGCTACATCTAGAAAGACTGCAGAACAAACTTTGCCCTCTTCTAGTACTTTTTCTATTATATTATACTTATGTGTATTTGGTCTATCATGGAATGCGTGTCTCGAAACCCAAATTGATGAGAATAATTTTTTTGTCTTTCTATGATTGGTTTTATTCTTTTAGGAAATATTTTTTTCATAGAGCTTGAATATAATTGGCAGCAAAGATATTGGCTTGTTGGATTGTCAAGGAGTAGCTTTTCCGGTTTTGGAATTTGAATAACTTCTGCAACTTTCCACAGTTTATGTACATACCTAAGCCTAAAGGACGCATTAATTAGATTGCATTGTTTTAGGATAGCTGTTCTCGGCAGTTGTTTTCTGATTTCCCCGTTAATAAGGTCATAGCCGGGGGCTTTTCTCGTATTAATATTATTTATTTCTTGATGGGGTTCATTTAAATGAAAGTTTTCATCTGTTGCTTCATGCGTCTAAAATGTTTCTTTCTAAATTGCTGGTCGTTTAATTTTCGTATTGGTAAAATTTGGGTAATTGGTCTTTCAAAATCTTTGGTTGGAATAGTCGGTATATTTTATCATCTGTGTGTTTATTAAAAATAGTCCCTATCTAAGGGAATAGTCGGTATTTTTTATCATCTGTGTGTTTATTAAGAAAATTGTTAATAAATTAATTTTTTTTTACTAGTATTTCTCGTTTTATGCGCTGCGTCATGTAGTTGAGATTTGTTTTGTCGCGAGGATCACGGCTGCCACTTCCTTCTTAGTTTTATTTTTTCCAATATAAGGTCTCTAATTTCCTTTGAATAGTTTTTATCCATAAAAATTCTCTCTGATTGTGGACTATTTTCCCAAGCTTCTTGTTAAATATTTGTAACAAAATACTCAATTTCTTTATCAATTTGGTGTGGTATTTACAATGGTACTGATAGGTTTATTTTTTCTGACAGACTTTGTTTAATACTAATCTACTCGGTAAGTTGATTAACTAGTATAGATAGAATATTTGCTTATTTATTTATTTTGTTTTTAGTAAGAGTTAGAATAATGAGTAAATGATCTGAGTGTAAATCAACACATTCTTCTATATATATATATAAAACTTAAACATATATTTTTTACTATAAAAAATCAATAAGATTGAATTGAAATTTTCCTGGATTTGTTTGATAGTATGTGGACTTACCAGTTGATATCGGCGCTCATTGATATTCACTAATAGGTTTCAAAAGTTCTTTTCCTTTAGAATTCGTCAGGCTAGATCCCCAGTAAGTATTTTCTGCTAAAGTCACCTCCACTATAAAATTTTCTGAGAAAATGAAGATATTGATTTTTCTTTAGAAAGGGCCTTGGTAGTATATCGACAGCACTTATGAACAGTTTTTTGGTTTTTATACTAACTAATGTAGCTTAAATCTCAATGGTTTTATATCCCATCTCCTCATATTGTGATATATTTTCCTTAAATATCACAGCACTTCCCCCATGTACAGTATTGCTAGAGTAAGCTGTATGATACTTTATAACCTTTAAATTTTATATAAGACTGGTTAGTAAAATGCATTTTTGACACAAGACGTCAATTTTTTGTATGTTTAGAATAACTTGCAACTCTTACTGATGTTGCCACCATTTGTATTCCAGGCTGGAATTCTAAGATTATTGACCAGTTTGAGGCATATTAATAGGTCCGTTATTATACTTTCTACTTTAGTTAACCACTCATCAAGTCTGTTTAATTGCTCTAAAATTAACTGCAGTGTTTGTGCCTTAGCATTTTGACTACTAACGTTACTATTAGGTAGCTGTTTCATTAACTGTGTGTCATTTTCAGAGAGTTTTGTGTGACTGTGTTTCTTGTCTATTGGTTTTGTCTACTTGTACTCACTTCTGGTATGTGATTCGGTTTCTTAGGTTAATTCTTAAATGTTTGTATTTCTTTAGCAACAAGGCATACTTTTTAGTTAGCAGGATGCTTGCCTCCGTAGTGGATGCATTTTGGCTCAGATTCTTTTGGTTTTAGGCATTCTATAGTAAGATGTTTTCCAATGCATTTTAAGCAACCTGGCCCTTTAGCACAATATTTTTGCGTGTGTCTATAAGATTGACATCTTTTGCATTAAGGAACTAATTTTGAGGTTTTCAGTGCTTTTATTTCCACTTCAATGCCAAGGATATTGGAAATTTCAAAAACTTTGTTGATATCTTTATCGGGCTAAATGTTAGCATAAACATATTAAGAGGTTGTCTTGTTCTCCATTTCAGTTTTTTGTAGGCTTCCAGTGGCTTAAAACATTTTTTTTGTAGATACTACCATTTTCTGTGCTTTACATAAGAATTGATTTTTGATTATGTGGGCTTACTTTCACCTAGATATCACATTAAAAGCATTTGCCTGTCCTCCAGTCAGGTGAAGGTGTGGCAGCGTCATCATATATTAAAAAATGGCTAAATATGACTCATTTACAACAAAAACTGAAATGATACTGATTGATGTAGTTTAATATTAATCTTCGTCAATGTAATTAGCTTAATTAGCGACTTGTGCCCAAGTCTGGTTATTTGTTTAGGTAGGCACACCTTTGTGTACGCTAATATGACACTAGTTGACTATGACTTTGTGGTACTGATGACCTAGAGTTCTGTGTTACGGGCCCCTGGACCTAAAACTTTAAAATCATTTATGCTTAAAACTACGGCTATATTCCGAATTCATATGCGCGTTGAACTTTTTAAATGCAAAAATCTTAAAAATTATTGCTTGAGCCACATCTACTTATTATATTTTTTTACGCAACAATGATAAGAAAAGTGATTTTACAAAAATAACAACAAATATGCACCTATTTTATTAAACTGATATTCACAATTTACATAAACATTATTAACAAAATCAAACTCCTCGTCCCAAAAAATTGCCAAAGTTTTAAAACTGCAAAATGAAACCAATTTTTTTGGTGTTTTTAGAATGTCACAACTTATTGAAGAATTTTGCACCTATATTGCATTTGTGCAAGTATTAGGAAGCCTTTGCATACTGGCAATTACTTCGGTGGAACTTTTATTTGTAAGTATTGTACTCATCATTTCAGGTAATCAATCAATCAATCCGTCAAGAATTTGCTTTTGGTGTTGGATTTTAATAAATTTGTTAATATTGGCGTGTACTTTTAACCAGGGCCCAGGAAAAAATTTCGGGGGAGATTAAAAGTTTAAATCAGAATTTTGGAAAATTTGCGTTTTGAATTGGGAATTGCACGAAATGTTTTTGTGTATCAACCAAAAAAATCTGTAAAAATTTGTCTTAATTTTGCATCCTATAACTTGTGTCCCTTTATCAATATTAATGTTAATCCTGGATTAAAGTGTATTTGAATATAGTCTTCGTCCGTTGTGTGGTGGTAGAGTTCGCGCGGCGAGAGTTGAAGCCACCCAAGTTACGGCTGAGGGAGATCTACTGGCCCCGCCTCTAGCTTATGATTGACTGTTTCGGAGATCCATAGGCGTAGTGTTTTATATTGGGAAATAGTTTAATAAATTATTATGTGTAATTTATTCCGCACGGCACTATCCGACCGCAAGTACCAATACCAAGATAAAATTGATGACGTGCGTGGCATCAACTCTCGCCGCGTCTACTCTAGCAACTTTTGCTTCACACACCGGCGCGGCGCCGGCGGTCCGGGTTCGATTTCTGGCTAGGTACTTGGTTGTTTGTGATTGTTTAAAAATACTTAAACCTTGCTCTAACTTTGCGAAACTGGGCGATTGATCCTGATTGGATGGAAAGTCCCAGTATAAACAAACAAAAAAATAAAGTATATTGGATCCGATACCTTCTTAACCTCGTTCTTAACTAAAGGATATTGAAATTGAAGAAGTTGTGTGAAAAATATTGCTTTGAAATTGAATTTTGCTTTTCATTTTAATATTTTAAAAACCAAAGTTCTGACAGTATTTTAAGTTATTACAAAAATGGTTTCAAGAAATTCTATACAGCGCCGATTTTCAATCTATTTTGTGGTTTAAAACTTATTAAAAAATTATTTTGTCAGATGCCTAATCTAAGACGGTTTTTTTTTCGAAAGCTAAAGAATAATTTCAAGTGCCAAACTGTTTACTACATAGGTAATAGTAGTAGTAAACCTAATTTTAAAAACTAATAAAAAATGTTAAAAGAGAAAAAACTGTCATTTTTTTAATAAAAAGCATCCAAATATATAACTAAGTAAATTTTTGTATTAAACTGGCACATATCGTCGCTAACATGACGAAGGGGCGTATCTAAATAAAATCCGGATTTGAGTTGTGCCCACCATAATTGCTAGTTATTAAGTATATTTTGATACGGCGAAGAGGCGTATCTCTATTGCTACAATGTTACAAGATAGGCAACGAGCGTAACATAAATTTAAAATCGCAAAACACGACGAATAGGCGTAACTCCCATTATTAAACTACTTGAACATGTTTCTTTTTACCAGCAGTTGCCACACTAACATATTTGTATTACATGCTTTTTCTTAGATATGTTGTTAGTTAGGTTTGTTTAATTATTATTTGAAAATTTGGTAAAAAAATAAGAACTGTTATTAATTTGCTTTTATGTCACAAATCTTACCATTGGTTTCAGTTTTTGTTTACTTTAACATGTTACATCGTATATTTTGTTTTAGTAAACGCTGATTTTTTTTTATTTTGTATAAATATTATAAATTTGTCATAGGGCTGCTTAGAAAATTCAAATTATTAAAGTATTATAAGAGAATTATTTTTTTCTACTTGAGAAGGAAAAGTGTACTTTGCCACACTCAATTTGGTTTAGAAAGGGTTAGTTTTCCACATTAGTGCGGAAAAGTACTTTTATCCAGGGCCGTATTCAGGACGTCAAAGCAAATAACTGCGGAAAAATAACTGCGGAAAAATATCTGTGCGCCCGCACACAGTAGACGTCTACTACTAATAAACTACTCTAATTTTAGGTACCTTTAAAAAAGGCTATCGCACCTTCAGTTTTTTTAGTGGGAGTGCTTATTCAAACAGCAATTTACTGTGTTCCTGGTAACGAATTTTCAGATTTGGTAAGAAGATTTTAAGCAACTAAATTATATTTAAATCATAAATGAGATTGCTGGGTATTAACTAAAATTTAATTTTAGGAATCACCCGAAAATTTTTCCGTAACATGTCAGTTCTTATCCAATAATAAAAATTTTTTTACGAATTCTCCTTATTGCAAGATCTTGTTAAATCTTGAAGAACTGCCCCCATAATACCAAATTTTAAAAGATACATTATTAAAATAACAAAACAATTTTAATATGTTTTACTTTTCGATTTTAAATCTTTTTATATATCTTTAAGTTTTAGATTATTATTATATTGTCGCGCCGTCTGTCCGTATGTTTGTCTGTATGTAACCACCAATGCGTATAACTCAAAAACAGCTAGTTCGATTTTTGGGTCTGGATGGTCCCATTTAAAAATCCGCCGGATATAAGCGTGATGAGGGGGTGAAATCTGAGCTTAGCTGCCTGTAAATGGGCAGAGTGTTTCATTTCTATATCACATGATATGAAGTTTCGTAAAAATTTGAAAAGGCTCTCCGTTTTCGGTCTAGAAGCAAACCATATTACTTTTTGGAAACATAGAATATCCCCCTAATTCGAACCCGCTGAATCCGAAAATCTCTGTTGCCAACTCTAAATACCGATAGAGACGGAGAAAATCCCCCCAAACCCCCAAAAACCTGTTTTTTATTCAGATTTCTCGAAAATTAACCTTTTTATCGAAAATTGCAAGGAACAGTTTTTTGTGGAGAACGAAATTCCCTTTATAACAATGTATTGGTTGATAACAATAGAAAAAGGAAGTAGAACTTCATAGGCGTCCGTAAATTGGGATTATTTAGAAAAAACATCTTTATTATACTGCCGTTATTATAAGCTAGAATGCCGTTAACTATCTAAAAAATGTTCCTAGTTTTGATCAAAAAACCCGGAAAATAATAAACAAACGATGCTCCTTGATAACTGGAAGTTATTAGTTTCTTGAAAACCACAAAAGCTAGAGAAGATTTGCTTATCAAAATTTATGTAGAATAATGTTGTGATTAAGACGGCACCAAAACATAAAAATTGTCCAAATGTTGGTTAACGGCATTATAGCTTATGCACGGCAGTATAGGTTTTATAACATTGTAGACAATAAAATTTTATTTTAAGCGCTGTAATATTATAATGTGGGGCTTATATCACATATAAGTCTCTAGGTGCGTACTTATATAAATAAATTTTTAAAAGTAACCAAAATAATCAATTTTTATTACATATTTTAAAAAAAATGTTTTGTAAGAAACAAAATTACTTTTTACCTTATTCTATCCTTATTTTTGAAAGTGACCCCAATATACCGGCGCCTCTGGAGAGTTAACCATATTTTCACACATTCTGTAATACACCGTTTAAACGGAAATTTTATTATCCACCATCGTAAGAAGCTTAGTTCTTAATAAAATTGGATAAAACCTGTAAAAAATTATTAGTTTGGTGATTTTAAATAATTACTTAAGAATTACTTAAGAACACCACTGGAGCGGTAAATATGAAATAACTTCCCTTTGTTAAACATCGTTTGAAAGAAAATTTTATAGTCTATGACAAAGTAACAAACACATTTTTTGATAAAGTCTTTAAGAAAATTGACCTATGATTTTTTTAAATCACCCCGGACGTCGCTGCAGAGTTTGTTATAAGTTAAACCCCACCGAGTTTTGCATTTTTAAAAAAGGTTACTACTATCTACAATAAAGAATGTTATCTATTTTTTCATATTAATTTTACTTTCCGAGAAAATTAGATAAAACCTTTAACAGAAATGGTTTATTTTCTGTTTTTTTTTTTAAATTGATTTAATTTACGGATGCGACTACAGTTTTAATTATGAAACCAGTCCGATCATATTATACATAATTTTAAAGGACATTTTATTGACTAGAAATAGGTATAACAATACACGAAAATACTGTATTTATTAGTTTTAAAAAAAATCGAATAAATCTTGGGAAAAACATGGGTATTTTTTCATCTTTTTTAAATTACTTCAATTAACGGACGCCGCTAGAGAGTTTGTTATCAGTCTAACTTCATTGACTTATACCTTGTTAAAAAGGGAATTTTATTGTCTACAATAAAATATATTACAAACTTTTCTCCTAGAAGCTTAGTTTTTAAGAAAATTTCAAAACACCTCAAATTTTCAGATTTTGGGGGTCTGGAAGTGTTTTTGGAGGTTTTTGCATTTATTTAAAAACAACTTATATGATATTATTTTAGAAATAGGTAGATATCGTGGGTTATAGAGGAAGGATAAAGTAAACCATTTGTTTTCTGGCAAGGCTTCGTGGGTAAATTCCCACTTTTTTAAGAACTTGCCCACGAAACCATGCCAAAAAACAAAGTGTTTACTTCATCCTACTTCTATAACCCAAGATATCTGCCTATTTCAAATGCAAGGCGACGAATTGTTTCAAAATTACTTTTCGCCTTCGTATACTGTTTGGAGGAGTCTCATGTCTATCCATACCAAGTGTGTTGCGTCTCTCATTAAACGAAGTATCTGAACCTGTAGGGCCTGAACTATTATTTCAAGGAAACAGGCTTGCAGACACTGCATCCTGACTTTTTGGTAATAAGATAAACGTTTTAATGATAATTTTATTTTAGAGCAAAGAGCTTGGAAGTGCTTGCTTCAAGTCCGAGTGGTACAGTACCGAACTGGAGGTGCAAAAACTAGTAATTATTTTCATGGAACGTGTAAAAAGGCCAGTTGATTTGACAGCTGGCAAATTTGCATCTCTAAATTTAGCTTTATTAACTGGGGTAAGAAAAAAATTCTAATACAAGAATATCTACTTTTTTTTTTTTTAAGCCATCGGTTGTTCCCTTAGGGTCACTTCATCCTGGCGTCTTATCAAGCTCTGTACTAGGAGTTAGATTCTTGAACTTAGCAGGAAATAGATTAGAGTTATTGGACCTTTTATTAACGTAATATATAGTCAGTATTTACCTAATATTGCATGTTACCTTGTAATGTGCCAATTCCTATGGCTGATATGCATTATTATAATATTGCCTGTTAAGTGGTTATTATAATATTAATAATAATGAACTATTAAACATAGGTACATCAAAGCTCCCAATAATTTTTACTAAAATGTGTAACGTTAAATTGAAAAAAGTGCTTAAAAACTAACTATTTACGAATGAAAAAACAAATGTCTAGAAATATAAGACACGAAATCGCAAGGAGTGAAGATATTGCTTAAATAAATAAGTTAAATAAAACTAAAATTTTATTGATTATTTAAATGACTATAAAACAAGTGTGCACATAAATAAATTTTAAGTTTAATTCATAAATATGTTGCAAAGAAACAGAAACTAGCTGCCACACTGGATCTGACAACGTGGAAACACGCTGCATGTGAGCGCAATGCCCTCAGTGTGCAACATTGGACAAAAGCTGTCAGGATGAGTAATTTTATTTTATTTTTTACTATTATATTTTTATAAGTTTAATTATTTTTTCATGGGAGAAGCAGGAAAAATTAAAATTCAGGATTTTCATAAAATATATCAGGGAATTTTTTACCTTAAATTTAAATAAAGAAGGGCTAGAAGGCTAAACAATATATTAAAGTTTTAGACAACAAAATTTTTGAGGCAAGAAAAATTCTTTTTGATAGGTTATCCGGTATTTCCCAAACAAGTAGTATTATGACAGACAACTTTGACCTTAAAACTTAATTGATGCAATCGAATTTTACAGTAGTCTTTTGGATAGCGAGAGCAAAAATATATTTGATTTGGCAAAAGACATAAAAAAAACATTTATTAACGCAAAAATCACCAGCTGCAATATCGAATCAGCTGCATGCTTAAACAAGAAGTGCAGTCTAATGAACAGTTTGGAAAAATCATCGAACATTTATTGTTTTTAGATTTGACAATAGCCGAAGCAGTCGAAAATGATAATTCTTTAAATATTTTGCAAAATGTAAATAAAAAATTCGCAATCAATGCTTTTTCAAATAGGAAATAATGAATTAAGGGTTATTGTTTAAGCTAGAAATTATGATAAGTTGAGAGATGCCATAATTGGTGCACAGGGAGAGGAAAGATTCAGAGTGGCACCTTCCAACTCTTTTAATGGTAATTTATTTTCTTCGCAAGGGAAAAGAAAATTTTCTTTTTTTTACCAAATCAAATATATTGATATACGCTGAAGAGAGACTTATTTTAGCCGCCTGCGATAATTCAAAAGTTTAGAACAAACTCAAATTTTTGAAGGAGATTTTTGCATAATTATAACCCTCAACGTCCTTCTTTTAATAATAGAGGTCGAGAACGCGGGGATTCGTCATTAAGATCAAGTTTTCCGCAATCATATTTCACGGAAAAATCAACGAGAGCATATTTTGCAGAAACTGGCGACAGGCAGTTTAACGTTCTATCCTCACTAGGTCTTAAAAGTAATATGCAGTTTTTTCGCACATAATAATTGCGAAAAGGGCAAACAATCTTAGCATTTTAATTTTAGTGCCAATAGTATGAATTTTATACGAGTTTATTATAAAAGAAATGAGATGATATTTTTATTTGATACACTTGTTTTTTTAGTTATTTTTTAAGCACAGTTATCAAAATAAATAGGAATAAAATAATTCAAATAAATGGCATTTGTTTAAAAATAGAAAATGAATTACTTAGTCATGAGTTTTGTATTGTTAATAAATTTGAATCGTCTATGCATCTTAATGAAATATTGGGATCAGATTTTTTTTTAATATTCAGCAATTATTGATTCTGAAAAAATATTAAAGTACCATTGGAATCACGTTTTGATTTTTTCACGATTGTACCATCGCATTGTGAGATTATAAAAAGTTTGAAAATTCATAGTAACAAGAAGTTTGTGAACGCGTATTTGTGGCAAGGGCTGTTGTTAAATCAACTATTAATCACGAGATCCCTGTAAAATTTTAAAAAGTGAATGAGAAAGATGTCAAAATAATAAATTTGAAACCAGTGTAAAGATCTGCAGATGAATATTGTTTGCATAACTTTAATCCTACCGATAAGTTAGGGTAGATAGAATTTTAAATTTGACTAATATTGATTTATTAAATCTCGAGGAGAAACTCTCAATTGACCAAATTTGTGCAAAATTTTCAGATGTTTTTAGGTTAGATGGAGATGTTTTGACTGTTACGAATATTTAACAACAAAAAATACAATTACGGCCTAATATTACTCCTGTATACGTAAAACCTTATAGACGACCACATGCACAAAAAAATGAGATACATTAACAGTTGAAGAGATGTTACGTAACGATATTATTGAAGATACCCAATCGGAGTGGTCTTCACCGCTTCTGATAGTACCTAAGAAACCAGATAAGAATGGAAACAATTGGTTTAGAATAGTTATCGATTATCGACTTTTGAATCAGAATATTATAAATTAATTAATTAATATTATTCAAAGTTATCCCAGGGATATTATCCGTTAGAGTGAACGCCAAGCAGTCCTTGTACTGCATTTATTATGGATAGAGGTTAATATCAGATGAAAAGGTTACCGATGGTAGTGACAATAAGTCCTATGGCTTTTTCTAGACTTATGAGCATTGCAATGGCAGGTTTTAATTATATTTTTTTGCTTTATTTATTTAGATGACCTTATTATATTTACAAATTCATTACAAAACCATATTCAAAATTTAATAAAAGTAAAGCAAAGGTTAAGGCAAATTAATCTTCAGTGAAATACTAGTAGGTGTGAGTTTCTGAAAAAGTCCATATTATATTTAGAAAACATCATAAGTTCTGAGGGTAACTTACAGTCTCAGAAAAACTATCTATTATTTCTGCTTATCCCATTCTGAAAGATGCAGATTAAGTAAGAAGATACACGTCATTATTATCGAAACTACATAAAAAACTTCGCAGAGATTGCGCAATCTTTAAATAGCCCTTTTCAAATAGGTAAACAGTTTTTTCAAATGAATGTCAAAAATCTTTTGAAACAATGGGGGCAATTCTTCAAAATTTGAAAAAATTTGAAACAATCTAATAAAATTTGACGCGACAGATTTTAGCCGTAAATCTTGACAATATTGCAAGTTTCAGCTTTGTGTAAAATGTCTTACACCACACAGTAATGGGCCAACTTAGGAAATTCTGAAAAATCCAAAAATGTAAAATATGCGGAAAAATTTAATCTAAAACCTACATTGAAACTCGGCTACTGATAATCCACAAGTTCTTAATAAATTGTATTTTGCTGGGCACCTAATCATACAATGATTTTTCTTTCTGGCATATTTGACAACTGTCAGTTACAAAATGCTGCCGCTGTTGCCAATTCATTGTTCCCAAGTGAAACTAATAAAGGGACCGTCCACATGTTGGGTTTCACTTTTTAAAAATGTTGTTAAAATATTATTACGAAAAACCATTACAACGTAACGTGCAAGGTGGTACCTAAGGGGGGGATCAATCTCCCCCCGAAATTTTTAGGAATAAAAAATAATCAAAGATTTAGTGATAAGTAGTAGAGATATGGATATTTCGCATTTTTTATGGCGGAAGTGATTCTGATTTTTTAGATTTTTGCTTATAACAGCTGAAACCATGCTCAAACTAAAGTTTGATTAAGTCTTAGAGTAAGAAAAATATAAAGAGAAGTAATCAACCGCGGCCCCGTGTAAATTTTCCCTATTCGTGGCGGTCATTCCTGAAAACTTAGAATTTACAGAATCCCCGGCGATGGCAACATAGCTGCGTCACTGGCATCATCTCGCAAAAACCAAACTGGGCTGAATTTTCACAATATTTTCATAAACATAGCACTTCTTGTTTATTTTTACGTCCAACTAAGTTCTTTTTTACAAAAATAAAACTCAACACACAGTAAAAAAACACCAAAAATTCAATACACCGAGTCCGACGGCCAAGACAACACTGCATTTAATACAAACAGATGTTACTGTCAGTGTCGACCTTCGAGCTTGGGAAAATCTGGGCTAACCGTTCGCAACTTGAGGACCAACCTCATTAAACTTTTTTGGTTGAAACTCGTAGATAATGATTGAGTAGAAATAAAACTTCGGACTTCCATTTTCTTTAGTAATTTTAAACACGACGTTTCGGTTAGTAAGTATCTCTAACCGTTTTTAAGTGTAAACTAAACAAGACAGTCTAAAGGCGACTTGGTGTGCAGTCGGGGTGACGGCCCGCCACCTTTTTTAATTCTAAGACGCTTGTTTTCCTTAAGGTGTGGTTTCCATATGTTTGGTATGTCCGTGCTTGGTTGACAGAAAACTTCTTCATTCTGCATTATAAACGCAGCAATAAACTTTCGTTTTCGCCACTGTGACTCCTTATGCAAAACTTTAACCTCAGACCATTGAATCATGTGATCATTTGACCATGCATGATCCGCTAAACCGAATTTTTCAATCTCCCTTAATTGAGCACTTTTTAGATGTTCATTTACTCTAACATGAAGAGGGCGTTTGTTTTAGTTACAAAACTCCTTATTAGTGTTTGGCTATTCGTCTTATATTTTGTGAAACCCGTTGAACATATTAATTTGAGAATTTGCTACATTTGGTTTGTTTTTAATTTTAGAGATCGTTGAGTTTATTACTTTCTCGCTATAACCATTCTGTCGTAAGTAGGTTTCCTATATACAGTGGTTTGAATGTTTCTGTCTATTCGTTTGATAAGAACATCCAAAAAAGGTAAGGCCGAATCTTTTTCAATATCCATTGTGCATTTGATTGTTGGTCGAATACCGTTCAGAAGATGTAGAAAATTCTGCAGTTTGTCATCATTTTCTGGCCATATAATTGTCATCCATGTATCGTAGCCATAATTTTGGTTTAACTCTTGCTGTGTTGATCGCATGGTCCTTGAAGCACTCCACGTAGATGTTTGCTACCACTGGCGAAAGAGACAAACCCATTGGAAGTCCATCATTTTGCGCGTAAAACTTATTTTTTGGTAAGTAAGCTTTCCAATCCTCCTTTTGGGAAATCGGTAATAAACCTACCCTTAGTCAAATGATCGCAATTAAATCGTAATCTGCAATTAAATAGTACCAACATTTTGCACACAAAAAATGTTACACAAAAAAAAATGTTCTTTCAAAAAAATGCTTTTTGTAAAAGTAGTTTTTCGAAAAAGTACTTTTTGAAAAAAAAATTGATTTTTTAAAAAATATTTGTTGAGCATAAGAAATGAATAAAATTGCAAACTTAAACCACGGCGGCGGCGAATTGGATCGGTGGCAAGTTGGGTCGGGGGAGAATTGGTTCAGCTGCGAATTGTCATATCCCCTAAAACTATTTATTAAATATATTATATAAGATCAAATATAGGTTACAACATCGCTTTTTTAAGAAATACTAGTATTATCTAAAAAAAACGAAGAACAAACATTTTCTTGACGCAAACAATGCCTTCCCAAGCTATTGCTTTTCGGGTCAGCATACAGGGTTACTTAAAAATGTCACAAATTTAATGTTAATAACTATGTTCTCGGGCAAATTACCAATAATTCAGGATTTTTGACCCCCCTTCCTCGTTCACGCATTTTTAATAAAAAAATACATCCAAATTTCACTAAGTGTATCACAACGCTAAACCCACCACCCCTCTCCCCCCTTGAGCATTATATTATTTAAGAATGGCCCCTACATATAAACTGTCCTTCATTTCTTCATCAAGTTCAACACGCGAGGTGACGCGACATTGCAACAACGCTTAAAATAGCACAATCAAACATTTTTTTTCTGTGGAATGTGCTGTTGGCTGTTGTATGGTTCGGTGTTTTTGAATTTGGTGGTTATAACTGCGTTTTTTATTTTGTTAATACAAAAAATAACTTATTTGTACTTCACAATGAAAGAAGGGCTGTGTTTGGGAAAATACGGTGATAAATTAAAATGTTTTATTAGTATTTTGATTAAATTTAAATACACGACGCCACTGGCTAAACTAAAAAAATTATATAGATGTAATACGTCATCAGATGATGCAGTATTGCCGATTTTGGGTAGTAACAGCTAATATCTTAAAAAAGATAAATAAAAAGCATTCTAACAAGGTATCGTAACTAAAAGGTTCCAATTTACAAAAAACTGAGGGGCGGGACTTGCTCCGAGGGGGCCAAGTCTGCAAATCCATAACTCATCTTTACGCCCCGGAGTGCCCTATATATTTTTAAAAATTACTTTCTTTTGCTTTTCAAAATATTCTGGGTAAAACCTTTTCAAATTGTCAGCCTGAATAT
Organism: Aspidapion aeneum; assembly: GCA_963576565.1. NCBI lineage: Eukaryota > Metazoa > Arthropoda > Insecta > Coleoptera > Brentidae > Aspidapion > Aspidapion aeneum. The sequence continues at coordinate 13,132,384 of OY755041.1, read as the reverse complement.
ATTTCTACATACTTATGTATAGCATTAAGTGCTCACTCAAATTTTTATTTCGATGATTAGTAGTGCTTAAACTCTATAAACAGATAAGCCGCCTAATAAATAATAACATAGAATATCCTTAATATCGGTTAGACTTGTTTGATCAATGATTAATAGTTTAGGGTCCTCTACAATAAGATAGAGAACCCCTCTTCCATGGGAATGTAGTCCACATAGCCCAAAATCAAACCCGGCCCTGCCAGCACAAAATCCGTAATATGACGTCATACCGCTGTCACCACGTTTTGTAAAAGTCGTGGGGAAAGGGACCGTTCATAACTTATGTTCTTGTAATGAAAGCTTTTCGAATGATGTAATCAAAAATTCACAGTACAAAACGACGCGACGCGGACTAATAAGCATGGGACAAAATATCGCGTGGGTTGAATAGGTCAACAAAACTAAAGCACTATATATTTTGCAACTGGTCACAAGTTAAACCTGATTTATTATTTATACAATTTGAAGAAGATACAGGAGGCGACAACAGCGTAACGCATGAATTGTTTACCAACAAATAAATGAATGACCGCCCAAAACGAGTTTACCGCTCCTCTTTTTTTTTCTTACTCTGAAGATTAAGTATTCTATTTAAAAAAAAATTAAAATCTTAAACGTATTTTTTTATACCTAAATGCATGCAAAGTGAGTGGGTAAATATTTTTGTTTTCTAAATCTAGTAATTTTATTCATAAACAGTTGTGTTTTAAATATTACTTGACATGACTGCAACATCAATCCAAGATTTGAGAAGCTGTTAAAAAAAATTTTTTTGTCGTGTTTTTGAACTTGATTTTTAAATAAATTTGAATAAAAAAGTATGCTTGGTTGACCTATTTTTTAGTCACTCATAGGTAGGAAGGCTACTGGGATCGTCAAAAATTTTTTTTTTATTTTTGCTCAAAATAAGTTTGGGTCAAAAAAATCAACATTTTTGATGACTGAATAAAGACAGATTCATAGTTCTTTTAAAAATGCAACCAAATAATTTAAGTAATTAGGTAGTCTGTCTGCTAGTTTAAAGAAAATTTTTACTTGGTTTTAACAAATTCAATTTTTTTTACCCTTATTATATTTTTTTATAATTAAAACCCTAAAAACTATTTTATTTTTTTTATAACTTTTCAAATTAGGTAGCTATTCATTGAACGTACCGAGTAAATAATTTTGCACTGGAATTTATTATTTAGCTTTTAAGAAAACCGTCTTTAATTAGGCATGTGCATGGACTATTTCTTCAATTTCAATATCTTGTAATTATAGTAAGGTTTTAAACCCGTTATATTTTGTTTGTGTATTTTATTCCAGGATTAATATTAATATTATTAAAGGGACACAAGTGACAGGGTGCAAAATTTTTACAGACTTTTTTGGACGATAGCTTTTTGAAAAGGTTCGATGTGAATAAAAATTAAAAAACATGCTAGAAATTAACATTTTGTGCATTTCCTAAGACAAAAAGCAAATTTTGCATTTTTTTTATTAAACCGAACCTCACCTTTGTCGATTGACCGCAAACTTATCCTAACCTGTTAATTTAACTCTGGTTAGTTGATCGAAAACGTGTCCTAACCGGTCCATTGTGTGGACAGGTAAGGATAACTCTGCGATCAATTGAAGGGGCGACGGACGAAACATCTCTTAACTGGGCAATTTAATTAAAATAAAATAAAAACAAAAAGGCACTACAATTTACCTTAAAAACTAAATTACCCCAAAATACCAATAAAAATAATATGCCCGATTTTGTTATATGAATGTTTCTTCTTCCGTATTGATACCGGTAGTAGTTTTTGAGATAAGTCCGGAAGCTATCGTTAATGGGACAGCCTGTATAGACAGTACGGAAACTAAGGATAGCACAACTGATTACATCGATTTTAAAAAATGTTTTTTTTTTGTTTTAGATTGTGAAGACCTCTTACTCTTATTTTGCTGTTCTAAAAGAAATGTACTCAAAATAAAGATAAAACAACCAAAGTTATTTGTTATTGTAAAAATAAATTTTAGTTTTATAAAAAATATAAAATAAAATGTTTTATTGTAATTTTTGCCATGTCCAACACATGGTCAGTTACCTCCTAGACGTGTATATGCGCTATGTATGCGCCTAAAAGCGGTTTAAAATGAAATCGGTTTGAGTACACATAGGATTCTGTACAAGCGCTTTTAAGAGCACGGGATAACGGACTTCTTAACCTCAAAATCAATAGCTAACGCTTGTTATAAACGAACGTCTGTGGATGTACAAAATAGCGAGTAATAAAATAGCGACAATCAAAAGAGCGATGTAATGAAAGAGCGACTACCGAAACAGCGATGTAACAATTTAGTGATGTAACAAAATAGCGATTGTAACAAAATAGCGATGTAACAAAATAACGGAATGGCAGAACTAAGAACTCAAGCAATAGGTCGTTCGAAAAGGCTCTGCAAATAGTACTTCTAATATTCGATATTTAAGTGATATTAAAATATAATGGTGTGTTCAAGTGAATCCTGATACTTGACGTTTTATTCTACTCCAGATCCAGTTAATATTCGACTGCTCTTCGAAGAAAATAAGTGGAGAATATCACAAATAATTACTGTAAGTAACTAAAAAATGGCTGTTTGTACTATCTGCGCCGAATCCGTTAATCATAGAAAGAAAACATACAATGTGCGTCCTGCGAACAACATTGCCACGTTGCCTGTCTACACAAATCTGCCGACTTATCATCTCTGCTTAGGGAAATCGAAGTGGGACATGCTCTGAGTGTCTTAAAACCTGTATAACTGTAGACAAGTCGTCCTTAAAAGCTACCATAGAAATACAAGTTCAGGAATCTCTAGAAAAACTGTCAGAAACATTTAATTCGCTGAAAAATTACTTTATTAAACTTACGGAAGAAAAACTTAACGCTGTTATTACTGAAAAACCATCGACTTCGGCTCCTCCTAAAAGATATTCCGATACTCTGAAAAATAATACGAAAGCGGCTATTCTTATTAAACCGAAAGATACCACTCAGACGAACTCTGATACTAAAAAAGCCCTAAGCGAAAACATTGATCCGTTTGAATGTAGTCTTCAAATCTCAAAAGTTAAGCACGTTAAAGAAGGCGGCATGGTCATAGGCTGCAAAAACCCATCTGAAAATCAAAAACTGAAAAAACTTGCCCAGGAAAAATTGGCAGAAAATTATGAAATTAGAGAGATGCATGGTGTACACCCAAGAATCCGTGTTTTTGGCTTCCGCGATATGTATGATGAAGACGTCCTTATTTCTATTCTTACAAAAGTTAATTCAGATATTTTTAACTCTTCATTTTCTTATAAAGTCATAAAAATTGGTCAAACGAAAAGGAACTCTAACATCTATCAGGCAGTTCTCGAAGTTGATAGGGAAACATATAATAATGCTATGCTTGCGGGTAACGTCTTTATTGGTTTCGACAGCTGTTCGGTCTATGAAGGTATTGAAATATATCGCTGTTTTAGATGTAGTGAGTTTCATCACTCTTCAAAATTCTGTTTAAAGACCCTCTGTTGCCCTAGCTGTGGAGGTGAGCATGAGGTAAGAGACTGTAAGGCAACTTTTCTATCCTGTCCAAATTGTATTAAACTTAGAAAGTCAGATAAGGGTATAAATTTGGCAACAAACCATGCTGCGTGGGGAAAAGAGAACTGTACTGCATACAAAAATGCTCTTATCAAACGAAAGTCCGATGTTCTGTGTGAATAGCAATTAGAACGCATCTCAGCAGGGTCACTTTGGTAGCAGCAATCTATAGTCATACCGAGAACAAGATTCATAAACACAGTTTTAGAGTTCTTTCTTTGTCAAAAATATACCTACGATAAGGACATACTTATTTTGGGAGACTTTAACGTAAAAAACTATGCAGGCTTTCTTGAAAAAAATCCCTCGAATAATCTAACATTGGTGACCTCTCTTAATAATATCTTGGAAATCCTAGACTTGCAACAGCACAACTTTGTAAAAAATGAGAACAGACTGCTAGATCTAGTCTTATCTAAATCCAACCTTTGTAAAGTAGAAAGAGCTATAGATCCTATTATGAGAGAAGTCCCACATCATCCAGCCCTTGAGATATCTATATTTTCCATTCAAAAAACTAAAAATCTTGATAAAAATATCGGACTAAATTCTTCACTAACCTATAATTTTCGCAAAGCAGACTTTCAAAAGTTATACATCAAAATTCTAACTTGTGACAACTGTATTTATTCCATTCTTGATTCGTGTGTCCCAAAACGTCCCAAAACCTTTTCTAAAAAGTATCCTTGTGGGTATTCAGCTACCATAATAAAAGATATTTGGAAAAAGTCTATTCTTCATCGCCAGCTTAAGAATAATAATATTGTCGAAACCAAGAGTTCAGCAATCTACAACAAAAAATTAAAGAAGACATTGATCTTGCATATAAGCAGCATGCACGGATAGCTGAAAACACAATAAAGCAAAATCCTAATACATTCTGGTCCTTTCTTCGTACAAATTCTTTCACCGGCAGCGTTCCCGAATCCATGTCTTTTAATAATTTACCTTTGACTTCAGATACTCAAATAGCAAACTCATTTGCTGACTTCTTTCAAACTTCCTTTAACCCGCTGTTTCAGCCCATTTCCATTACGTCATTCAACAAAGAAGAGGTATGCTCTATCCTACATAAACTGAAGTCAAAATCAACAGCTGGACCAGATTTGATACCCTCCTATATTATAAAAGACTGTGCCTTTGTCTTGTGCAAACCTCTGACGTATTTGTATAACCTTTGCTTGGCCAATAAAAAAATACCTAACATCTGGAAACTCTCTAAAATTAGCCCGATTCACAAAAAAGATAGTAGAAAGGTAAGTAACTACCGACCAATTACGTTAATAAATAATTTTTTTAAATGCTTGGAAACTCTTATTCACAGTACAATTTATCCTAGTCTTAAATATCGAATATCCTCTGATCAGCATGGATTCATAACAGGTCGATCGACAACAACAAATCTTATAGAAAACACTCAAGAAATTGCTGAAGCGTTAAACTCTTCCTCTCAAATAATCTACACTGACCTATCAAAAGCTTTCGATAAACTGGATCACTTGCTTTTAGTACAAACACTAAATTACTTTGGTTTGTCCACTGGCCTTCCTGAACTCTTTGAATCTCTTTTCACTAATCGTAAACAGTTTATTGAAATTCGTGGTATAAAGTCAAAGGAGATTAATGCTTCTTCCGGTCAAGGATCAGTCCTGGGGCCACTTCTTTTTAATCTGTTTATTGATGGAGTAAGCAAATGCCTTAAAACGACGAAACTTAAAAAATATGCTGACGCCATAAAATCGAAGACTGCCTGAATCTTCAGAATGACGTAACCTCTCTTAGCATATGGTGTAATGAACATAAACTACTTTTAAACATTGAAAAATCTCAAGTAATGACTTTCACCCTAAAAACTAAACCGATCGCTTTTGACTCTATAAATGGAAAAGTATTAAATAGACCTGAGTTTGTTCGGGATCTTGGAATTACCTTCGACTCCAAGCTAACCTTTAATAAGCACATAGATACTATTACAGCTGAAACCAACAGAACATACGGATTTTTAGTAAGAGTTAGTAGAAATTTTGCAGACCTTGAAAGCATAAAACTTTTATATTATACTTTTATTAGATCAAGATTAGAATACGCCTCCGTAGTATGGTCACCACAACACTTACTTAGAAAGAATCGCTAGAAAAGATCCAAAGACGTGTACTTAAGCATGTGTACTTTAAATCAACCAGTAATTATCCTCCTCAAGGTCACCCCCACACTGACTTTATGCAACTGTTTAATATTCAGCTACTCGACACACGTAGGCAATCGGCCTCTCAAACATTTCTATATAAAATTTTACATTTTCAAAAAACTTTTCTATTCCACGGCTAAATTCAAGACAATCACCAGTTTTTTATCTTCCTACTCCTCGAGTCAATGCAATCTATACAATTTGCGAGACTCATAATAAATATATGCAGGGTATCGATATCTTTAATTGCAGTATATCTGCAGTCAAACAAGTCTTTAGACGTTAGAGTTCCTACTTTTTATTTAAGATATACTGTATACATGTATCTTTTTCTACTTATTTTTCTTATATTATTTATAGTTATTGTAAACATTTTTTTTGTAAACTTCCTGCCCTCTAATTGGGTATTACCTGGACAGTGAATAAATAAATAAATAAATAAATAAATAAATAAATAAATAAATAAATAAATAAATAAATAAATAAATAAATAAATAAATAAATAAATAAATAAATAAATAAATAAATAAATAAATAAATAAATAAATAAATAAATAAATAAATAAATAAATAAATAAATAAATAAATAAATAAATAAATAAATAAATAAATAAATAAATAAATAAATAAATAAATAAATAAATAAATAAATAAATAAATAAATAAATAAATAAATAAATAAATAAATAAATAAATAAATAAATAAATAAATAAATAAATAAATAAATAAATAAATAAATAAATAAATAAATAAATAAATAAATAAATAAATAAATAAATAAATAAATAAATAAATAAATAAATAAATAAATAAATAAATAAATAAATAAATAAATAAATAAATAAATAAATAAATAAATAAATAAATAAATAAATAAATAAATAAATAAATAAATAAATAAATAAATAAATAAATAAATAAATAAATAAATAAATAAATAAATAAATAAATAAATAAATAAATAAATAAATAAATAAATAAATAAATAAATAAATAAATAAATAAATAAATAAATAAATAAATAAATAAATAAATAAATAAATAAATAAATAAATAAATAAATAAATAAATAAATAAATAAATAAATAAATAAATAAATAAATAAATAAATAAATAAATAAATAAATAAATAAATAAATAAATAAATAAATAAATAAATAAATAAATAAATAAATAAATAAATAAATAAATAAATAAATAAATAAATAAATAAATCAATAAATCAATAAATCAATAAATCAATAAATAAATAAATAAATAAATAAATAAATAAATAAATAAATAAATAAATAAATAAATAAATAAATAAATAAATAAATAAATAAATAAATAAATAAATAAATAAATAAATAAATAAATAAATAAATAAATAAATAAATAAATAAATAAATAAATAAATAAATAAATAAATAAATAAATAAATAAATAAATAAATAAATAAATAAATAAATAAATAAATAAATAAATAAATAAATAAATAAATAAATAAATAAATAAATAAATAAATAAATAAATAAATAAATAAATAAATAAATAAATAAATAAATAAATAAATAAATAAATAAATAAATAAATAAATAAATAAATAAATAAATAAATAAATAAATAAATAAATAAATAAATAAATAAATAAATAAATAAATAAATAAATAAATAAATAAATAAATAAATAAATAAATAAATAAATAAATAAATAAATAAATAAATAAATAAATAAATAAATAAATAAATAAATAAATAAATAAATAAATAAATAAATAAATAAATAAATAAATAAATAAATAAATAAATAAATAAATAAATAAATAAATAAATAAATAAATAAATAAATAAATAAATAAATAAATAAATAAATAAATAAATAAATAAATAAATAAATAAATAAATAAATAAATAAATAAATAAATAAATAAATAAATAAATAAATAAATAAATAAATAAATAAATAAATAAATAAATAAATAAATAAATAAATAAATAAATAAATAAATAAATAAATAAATAAATAAATAAATAAATAAATAAATAAATAAATAAATAAATAAATAAATAAATAAATAAATAAATAAATAAATAAATAAATAAATAAATAAATAAATAAATAAATAAATAAATAAATAAATAAATAAATAAATAAATAAATAAATAAATAAATAAATAAATAAATAAATAAATAAATAAATAAATAAATAAATAAATAAATAAATAAATAAATAAATAAATAAATAAATAAATAAATAAATAAATAAATAAATAAATAAATAAATAAATAAATAAATAAATAAATAAATAAATAAATAAATAAATAAATAAATAAATAAATAAATAAATAAATAAATAAATAAATAAATAAATAAATAAATAAATAAATAAATAAATAAATAAATAAATAAATAAATAAATAAATAAATAAATAAATAAATAAATAAATAAATAAATAAATAAATAAATAAATAAATAAATAAATAAATAAATAAATAAATAAATAAATAAATAAATAAATAAATAAATAAATAAATAAATAAATAAATAAATAAATAAATAAATAAATAAATAAATAAATAAATAAATAAATAAATAAATAAATAAATAAATAAATAAATAAATAAATAAATAAATAAATAAATAAATAAATAAATAAATAAATAAATAAATAAATAAATAAATAAATAAATAAATAAATAAATAAATAAATAAATAAATAAATAAATAAATAAATAAATAAATAAATAAATAAATAAATAAATAAATAAATAAATAAATAAATTAATTAATTAATTAATTAATTAATTATTTAATTAATTAATTAATTAATTAATTAATTAATAAAAACGACCATCAAAATAGCGAAGTAACAAAATAACGACTATCTAAAAAGCGATGTAACAAAATAGCGACAACTTAACCGAACCGAATTCGGTTCGGTTCAGTTCGGTTCGGATTCACACCCTCCAGGATCCCGGGACAGAAGTCAGGAAAGTTTTCTTTTTGAAAAAATATGCTGGTTCGGTTTGGTACAGTTCGGTTCGGCTCGGATTCACACCTTCCAAGATCCCGGGAAAGAAATCATGCGCTATTTTGACCTGCGCTTTTTTGTCCTTCGCTATTTTATACCACTGCCAAATAAGTCTCGTCCAAATTTGTATTTTGAATATCGCTATTTTGATACATCACTATTTTGATTGTCGCTATTTTGTTACATCGCTATTTTGGTTGTCGCTATTTTGATACATCGCTATTTTGAAAGTTGTTGCTCTTTCATTACATCGCTATTTTAATAGTCGCTATTTCATTACTCGCCAATTCGTCCGTCGCTATTTTGTACATCGCTATTTCGTTCCGGAGCCTCCGTGGAGAGGGTCGGCTCTTCTGTTTGTTCTTCTGTTGCCGGTTCTACGTGTTAGTATGAAATTAAGGGATGTAAGAAATAAATATACTTAGGCGGGATTTTTAAAATGATATCTCCTCTGTACTTCTTGTCAAAATCGGTTCGAACCTATACAGGATAGGATCTGCTTAAGAATATTTAACGGTTAGGCCAACACCGATTTCGACCTCCCAAAAAGAAAAAAGGAACTATGTTTTTTTTATAAATTATTTCCAAAAAATAACTATTCAAAAAAATTCTCTCCAAAACGTTGACGAAGTATTACAAATTTCGATTACTTACAACAAGTATGAAGTCGGAGAAATATTTAAAGGTATTTAGAATAGGCCGGCTATGGATTGTATATACAGTGTGTCCACGGATAGAGTTTGGGTAAGGTATAAATGAGAAAAAAATTTTGATTTAAATTCTGATTTTCTGGGAATCGCTGCTATATATATCTATATGTAAATTTTTGACGTCACTGGTGGTCCCGCAGATTTTCGTAAACAAATGTTAGGTATGATATCTCTTGGTCAATAAACAAAAAATATTTTTGTAATTTTTAGAAAACTAAGGCAATTTTCCAACTGGTTTACTTATAAAATAATACTTTTAGAAGTACAGTCGTTATTTTTTTTAGCCCGCTTCATTTTTCTTTATATGACACAAAACTTAAAATACAAGCTAAACCGAGCGTGATCGTTTTAGTATAAAAAGTAAACCGAGGACTTGGTAAACAAATGGGTGTAGGTTAGCGGATTACTTTCGATGCTGAAACCAACACGTTATTTTCTTCGTTATTTAATTTTTGTATAAAGAAAAATGAAGCGGGCTACAAAAAAATAACGACTATACTTCTAAAAATATTATTTTATAAGTAAACCAGTTGGAAAATTGCCTTAGTTTTCAAAAAATTACAAAAATATTTTTTGTTTATTGACCAAGAGATATCATACCTAACATTTTTTTATATTAAAAGATAGTTAGAAAATTGCATTTGTTTTCAAAAAACTCCAAAAATATATATTGCTCATTAAAGACCAGACCAACCTAACTTTTGTTTACCAAAATCAGCTGAACCACAATCCATAGAACGTCTAGGGATCGTGCACAGGCACAGCCGTTATAATAGGGTGCTTTTGGTCAGGCTTTTTGCCAGCCTGTTACTATTAAACCCTGTTTCCACCAATGCATGCCCATGCAGCGTTTTGTGAATGGCACTCGGGGTTTCTTGTTTACACCAGCGCGTTTTGTCGAAAGTCGCGACTTTTCCACCAGAAAGTCATGCGACTTCGCAATTCTTCGACCAAATACCCTATAAATCTCTAAATTGGCAGCACCAAGAGATTCTTTTTGACATAAAATGTATAATTTTTTTTTATTCGAATTTTATAAAAGATCATTAAAAATATCACTATTACTGGAGAAAAGTTCAGCAAATAAGTTTATTTCCACAATTTTGTAAAAAAAATGCGTTTTTAAGTAAAAAATGCACGCAGGAACGCCAACTTTGAAAGTACAACATGTTCAGCTTTTCAACTAGAAACGCATGCCTCTGGGGGATTCTAGGAATTTTTCTACCAAAATATCCCCAGAACGGCGTTATCTGTCAATCTGTGTTGTCAATCGATATCATAGAAAAAGAAGGGTGGGTAGAAGCAATGAAATTGAAGTCTTTTTCTATGGTTTGAACGACTGCGAAGCCCTTATCTGTCAAATTTCAAGAAATTGACAGTTTTTTGAAGTGTTCAGTTGTGTTTTTTAGTGACTGTACTATACAAGAAGAAAAACATATTTATGGTAAAAGTAATGCAATGTTTACAGGAAACTTTGGATAAGTACTACTAGACAGAAACTCTAGGCACTAGTGTAGTAACAAACATGAACGATAAGGAGCTGGCAGGACCCATAAGGACTGGGCAGGACCCATAAGGACTGGGCAGGACCCATAAGGACTGGGCAGGACCCATAAGGACTGGGCAGGACCCATAAGGACTTGGCAGGACCTAGCAGAACCTGGCAGGACTTGGCAGGACCTGGCAGGACTTGGCCGGACTTGGCAAGACCTGGCAGGACTTAACAGGACCTAACAGGACACGGCAGGACTTAACAGGACCTAACAGGACACGGCAGGACCAACACACATATCCATTTGGTCCTTAACATCAGTACCTGTACAAAATTTTTGCTTTTGATCAGCCTCTTGAAAAAAAAAATTAAAATTAAAAAAAATTTCATTTGTTTCAGGCCTTCAATAGTAAAGCAGTACCTACATAGAACCCAGAACTATCTAGGGGAAATGCTGAGAACATAAAAAGGGCTTGAGTAAGTTTATCAACTTGTGTTTTGATGAGCTCTGAAAGAATAGAAAATGTTCTCCCACAAAATATAACAGAAGATCCTGGGACACAAAAAGTATATATTATGTAAAGCAGGGCCAGAACCTCAACATCAATAATGTTCTCAGCAAGTGGTGACAGTTGAGGTCTTACCCCCTTATGTTGCTATAAAGCAAAAAAAATATAGTTAGAATGGGTTGAAGCACAACCACCAAACACTTATGCTACAACAGATCCATAAATGGATGGTTCGACATGAAGACATTTAAAGATTGGTTTGACAAAGTGCCACATACTTGAATTTTGTTTATAATAAAGAAACCAAAAAAATACTCTGCCAATATATGGGCCCCTAAGCTCACACTAGGTACTATGTGTGAGCTAATTTAACTAAAAACTGAAATATATTTTATTCAACTCCAGACTAAATTACCTTTTGTTTGATACCACACAAGCCATGTTTTGACTTAAACTCAAATTTTTGAAATCTACCCCCACCCTTACAAAAAAAACAAAAACTAAAATATATTTTGTTAAACTCCGGACTCAATTACCTTTCGTTTAATATCACACACGCCATATTTTCACATAAACTCTAATTTTTGAAATCTACCCCCACCCTTTTATTTGGTTTGTGTTCGGTGGATTTTGTTCATTTTTGAATGGGACCATCTCGACCCAAGACCCAGCCTAGGTACCGAATTTCATTGAAATCGACCGAGCGGTTTTTGAGTTATGCGCGTTGGTCGTTACAGACAGACATACAGACACACAGACAGACAGACATACAGACAGACAGACAGACATACAGACAGACAGACAGACAGACAGACAGACAGACAGAGAGACAGACAGACAGACAGACAGACAGACGGCGCAACAAAAAAGTTTCAAAATCATCTGAAACGCAAAGATATAAAATTTTTTGAAATCGGAGCAACTTTTTTTTTCTCGAAAAAATTAGGATCACCATAGCTCACACTACTATAGTATAGTATATGTGTGAGCTAAAAATTCTATATATATATATATATATATATATATATATATACAGGGTGTCCCAGAACTAATGGTACATACTTAAACTATAGATTCCCTGGGTCAAAATATTACGATTTAGCCATACTTACCTTAGTCCAAAAGTTCGTACTAACGGAGATACAGGGTGTTAAACTTTATTTTTTCAATTCGATTTTATTTAATAACTTTTTTAATAATTAATATTTTTGCAAAAACGAACCAGCGTGTAAGTTTTTTTAAAATTGGCAAGATGATTCCGTTAAAAAATTTGATGTACAATGTACAGGGTGTTCCTTAGACCACTACCATTGCATAAAAATCAGTGTATTTTTGTTGTGCCTCGGTGTATACCAGTTTTTATGTAAAATAATGGTTTTCCCATTCTTTTTATGTAAAAAAGTTATACTGTTTTAAAGTCGCTCAGAGCAACGGTTTTTGAGATTTTTGCATTTAAAGTTTTTATGGCATGTGAGTGATATGCCTAATTTATGTATGATACTTTCTTCAATTCATTCTACTAATTAATAATTTTGCAGAAAAAAATCGGGTTGGTGGTTTTTGGGCATGGACAACTTAATTTTGGTAAATAAAATAAATATTATACATGGTGTTCTCTAGGTCGGTACCGTTACATTAAAATAGGTCTAACTTTTTTGTTCCTCGGTGTATACAAGACTCTCTTAAAAACATTAATTTTTTAATTCTATTTAAGTAAAAAAGTTATAGCGTTTAGATGTCGCTTAGAGCAACGGTTTTTAAGATATTTAAATTAGAAGTTTTTATTGTATGCGTAAAAGATTTTTGATTAAATTCTTACCTACTTCATACATATTAGCTATAATCAATACTTTTTTATAGCATTCTAAAATTGGACGTTTTCTTAAGAAATATTAACTTAAAAAATATACAGGGTGGTTCTTAAATTATCATAAGTGTGTTAAAACAATTGTAAGTTATTGTCCGTTATTGCAATTTTTTAGGGCTATGTTTTTCATGAGGAACAAAAACCTCTTCGTTTTAGGTTTTTTAAAAATGGTAAGTACGTATACCTTATTAATGCAAGTTATTTTTTATTGTTTTGAAAAAAAAAATTAATTATCAATAAAATTAATATTTTATTATTTATTTAAAAAAATATAAAATTTCTTAAGCGTGGCGCTCTCAGCAACTAAGTTAAAACTGACAAATAGTAAATCAAACTTAAAACTGTTTATTATTGTAGGTTCAAATTCAAAATGCTGAAGAGGCGTTAATTTAAAATCAGACGTTCGTATAATAAGCGAATAAACAAATGTATTCAGGTTAACGGTGGCCATTTATTGTAGATTTTTTTTGTTTTTCTATCTAAAAATTTGTTGTTGCAATAAAATATGTATAATTTTTATAATTGGTTTTTGTTTTTTTTTGCTAATAATTATTTAATAATTAAAATAATAATCTGTTTAAAAACCTGCTTAAGTATACACCGAGGCACAAAAAAATACACTGATGATTTTAACGCAATGGTAGTGGTCCAAAGAACACCCTGTACATTGTACATCAAATTTTTCAACGGAATCATCTTGCAAATTTCAGAAAAACCTACATGCTGGTTAGTTTTTGCAAAAATATTAATTAGTAGAATGAATTGAAGAAAGTATCATACATAAATTATGCATATCACTCACGTGCAATAAAAACTTTAAATGCAAAAATTTCAAAAACCGTTGCTCTGAGCGACTTTAAAACAGTATAACTTTTTTACATAACAACGATGGCAAAACCATTATTTTACATAAAAACTGGTATACACTGAGGCACAAAAAAAAGGCACTGATTTTAATGCAATGCTAGTGGTCCAGGGAGCACCCTGTACACTGTACATCAAAATTTTCAACGGAATCGTCTTGCCAATTTCAAAAAAACTTACACGCTGGTTATTTTTTGCAAAAATATTAATTAGTAAAAAAGTTATTAAAGAAAATCGAATTGAAAAAATAAAGTTTAACACCCTGTATCTCGGTTAGTACGAACTTTTGGACTAAGGTAAGTATGGCTAAATCGTAATATTTTGACCCAGGGAATCTACAGTTTAACTATGTACCATTAGTTCTGGGACACCCTGTATATATTTTAATATGAATTGTGAGAAACTTTTAATGTCAATTTTAATTATGTGCTATTTATATTATTAAGAGTGATTTATTAACTATTGTATTTGTTTATATGCTAATATATTTTTATTCTAATCTATTCAAAAAGGAACTTATGAAATCTGTTTTTTGAAAAAAAATCATTTTATGGATAGTACTGCATGTGCAAACATAAAAAACTTCCTTTTTTACATTTTTTTTAATTTCAGTCAGTAGGAGAGACTGGGGATGGTTTCTGGAAATGTCCTTAAATAACCTAACGCAAAAATGTTCGACCCCCCCCTCCCCCCTTCATAATAGATGGCGAGACGTTTTTTGTATAGCAATGCAGATTAAGGCCACTAAATTTTTAGCGCCATCTATTCGTAAACAACTAAAGTACAGAAATTTCCTGTATTAGATGTTACTTTACAATGTACAGAAAACTCCACATAAAATGCATACAGCAGAAGCATTGAGTAAATAACCCATAGAGGAACCAACGGCGAGCTTTACCATATTGAGGGGCAGCTGGCGCTGAAATAAATTCGTCTGGTACGCAATATTCAGGGACTGCTAGTACGATTTAGTGACATGTGCGAGTTCCGAGGCTCATGCCTATCATACAAATGCCATTAGATCATAGTAGTTGTCACTGAATATTGCGTACCAGACGAATTTATTTTAGCGCCATCTGCCCCTCAATATGGTAAAGCTCGCCGGTGGCTCCTCTATATGAGTTATTTGCTCAATGACAGAAGTTAGCCGCAGATATGGTTTTTTGAAAATTTGCTGTTTGCAGGGCTTATTGTAACTGATGTTTGCAAAGAAGTTGAAGACAATAGTTATGTGAGTGTCTAACGGTTCTATAAGGCTACTAATTAACGGCGAGTACTAATAAAAAATTTGAAAAATAATACAAAAAAATAATTTATATCTTTATGTAACAAGAAAATAAGAAAAAAATGGTCAAATCAGATGCCGGTTGGTTGGTGCAAGGCACTGACTTGACCAAAATCATTCTGGTCACAATATTAGCAAATTAAAGAAATATAGAAAAAAAAAACAATATTTAATAAAGTGCCATTCTACCATCGCATCGGCCTGGATAATACTTGCTAGTCTTCTACAAATTTGGGTTTGCCTGAGTGAAGTCTTCGTATGCTTGTATAATAAGTTCCATAAGGTGGTTCGAGTTTCTCGGAGTAATATTGACTTTTGTAAATTTTCCTGAAATAAGTTAACACGTTTGGCACCGGGAGCTTTGGGTGGCCATGGCAAAACCTCGACATTGTTCTCTTAAAATGTTCGGGCGAGTCTTATGTCTATCCATGCCAAGTGTGTTGCTTCTCATTAAACGCAGCATATGGCTGTAATCTCGCTAGGCCTGAACTAAAAGCAGAATTACGGATTCGCAGTATTGATTATTAGTCATACAGATCAAATGATATCTAAGAGATGGCGCAACAGCAATTAAAATCAAGGTGTTTTTAGATTTTATTAATGGCCGGCTTTGGCCTACTCAGCCGGTAAGAGTAACGTCATTCGATCGCGAAAAGGAAACCATTTTCTTGAATCGCTAACTTGACAACAGCGCTACACTACTTATCTCTCTTGGTGCCATTTATTTTAATAGCGATCTTACTTCAATTTACATATTTTCAATGGCCAAACGATCGTTTACGAACCCTGTATAGGCGGCCATAAGAACCTAGTTTCCTTAAGGTTTTTAAGAGTGGTAAATATAAACTTTAGACTTTTGGTTTTTGTCATTACTTTTAGGCATTTTAAAAAGGTTTTATAGGAATCTTTCAGCGGTAGGCGCGCCTTGCTTACGTCACTAGTGGACCTGTACTCAGCGCGCTTCATTTAATACACATTGCAATCGTGAGTTTTTCGCGCTTTTTTCTTGCTTACTTGCAAACAAATTTTTTATTCGTGATAGTAAATATAATTAATTATTTCACTCATTCAAAACAAATGATTTGATAATTCAAGAGTTTGCTCTGAGAGCTGAATTTTTCTTCCAGACGATATGTTGGAGTTTCTTTTTTAAATAGTTGAAAGTTTTAGAATATAAGTAGGATGTTTTCTAAAAGTTTAATCAATTTAAATCATTAGATGTATAATGTATTGTTTTTGTTGCGGATATAATAAAATACACTTATATTATGTAGTAACAAAAAGGTATTTATTTGATATTTCAGATCTTAAATTGCAATATTTATTATATTATGATATCAAAAACCAGTCAGTTTTTGGAGAAAACAGCCAAATAAGATGTGTTTTTCAACTTCTTATGCTTTAAATCAATAGATTTTCATAAGCTTTTTTTCAAATGATTTACATTATTTGTGTTATGAGTTCTTTTTATCCCACCCAGCGCCCGTTTTCACTCCTTCTCCTGTAACATGTTTCTGAAAACTTCTCTAAAGAGACTAAAAAAACTTAAGAAAAAAACTGAAACTAAACTTGGAGAAACTGTCTACAAAATAAACTTTCCTATAATCAGTTTAATAAAAGAAGTACGTTTGCGGCATAATTACCAATTTTCTTTAATGTGATTAATTTAATGAGCAAGAAGTTTCCAAAAATCCAAAAAAATTTAAAGTTTATATAAATATAATAATATAAAAGTATATATATTTATATTTCTACACTGAAAGAAGGCACACAAAGCTTTTATTTGAACAATAAATTAATGTGCTTTCTTTATATTAATTCACTTAATTCACATTTCTAAAGGTTTATCATAACAAAAATATTTCTTGTAAAAACGCGAAAGTGGTATTCCATAAAAAGAATTAAGATAAAAGTAAAGCCAAGTTCTACAATACAAATTTCAAAACGAATGGTTCTTACTAGTTTGGAAAACTTTTTTTGAAACTTTGCTATTCCAGCCAAACTTCTGTACGTTCAATTTTCTAAGAGTCATTTGCAGCCGTAATAGCAAAGTTTAGAAAAACATTTCCAAACTAGTAAGAACCATTCATTTTGAAATTTGTATTGTAGAACTTGGCTTTACTTTTATCTCAATTCTTTTTACGGAATATCACTTTCGCATACTTGGCTTTTTTTACATGAAATGTTTTTGTTATGATTTCACTGCTTTTTTAAAGGATTTGGATAATATTTACGTTTTAAAGTAGTAAAATATACGGGATATTGTTCAAAACTTTTGCAATGCCTTATTAAAAATGTTGAGATTTTTTTTATATTTTCCTATGGTTTTATCATAGTTCTTATCAGCCTTCTAAAGCTCAGCTCTCTAGTGTTCCTGGAAGTAGGCAATGTTAATTTTACATAAATTTACATTAATAGGGAAGGAAAGTCAACTAAAATCTTAGTGTTTTCTTCAAAAGCTCAGCTTTCTAGCGTTTCTGGAAGTGGACAATGCTAATTTACATAACTTTACATTTATAGGGTAGGGAAGTTAATTAAACTTTGGAGTTTTTTAATTTTCTTTTTTAGTTTTATCATAGTTCCTAACGGCCTTCCAAATCTCAGCTTTCGAGCGTTTCTGGAAGTAGACAATGTTACTTTTACACAACTTTACATTTATAGGGGAGGGAAGTAAATTAGAATTTTGGGCAGTGCCTCGCCAAGATCACGCGCCGTACCATCTTTTCTTGAAACATTTCAGCCGATATTTGACCTATCTAAAACTCTACTTCGGAATGAGCTACAAATCTCAAACTTTGCACAGTCGTAGATCTCCATCCCTTCATGTTTAGTTTCATGGAATTCCCCAAAGTACTGAAGTAGTTTCAAAAAACGTCGAAATTGTCACTTACTCACTCACTCATGTATAGATCATCAAAATTCTACTGTACTTCCAGACATGCTACAAAGCTGAAATTTGGCAGACTTATGACCAAACCCCTGGAAAAAATCAAAAAAACCCCAAAATTAAAATTTACTTCCCTCCCCTATAAATGTAAAGTAATGTAAAAGTAACATTGCCCACTTCCGGACACGCTAGAGAGCTGAGCTTTGGAAGGCCGATAGTAACTATGATAGAACTATAGAAAAAATTAAAACACCCCAAAATTCTAATTTACTTCCCTCCCCTATAAATGTAAAATTGTGTAAAAGTAACATTGTCCACTTCCAGAAACGCTCAAGAGCTGAGATTTGGAAGGCCGATAGGAACTATGATAAAACTATAAAAGAAAATTAAAAACCCCAAAGTTTAATTAACTTCCCTCCCCTATATATGTAAAGTTATGTAAATTAGCATTGTCTTTTGAAGAAAACGCTAAGATTTTAATTTACTTTCCTTCCCTATAAATGTAAAGTTATGTAAAAATAACATTGCCTACTTCCAGGAACACTAGAGAGCTGAGCTTTAGAAGGCTGATAAGAACTATGATAAAACCATAGGAAAATATAAAAAAACTCAACATTTTCAATAAGGCATTGCAAAAGTTTTGAACAATATCCCGTATATTTTACTACTTTAAAACTTAAATATTATCCAAATCCTTTAAAAAAGCAGTGAAATCATAACAAAAACATTTCATGTAAAAAAGCCAAGTACGCGAAAGTGGTATTCCGTAAAAAGAATTGAGATAAAAGTAAAGCCAAGTTCTACAATACAAATTTCAAAATGAATGGTTCTTACTAGCTTGGAAATGTTTTTCTAAACTTGGCTATTATTATTAAACCTTTATAAATGTGAATTAAGTGAATTGATATAAAGAAAGCACAATTTTTTGTTGAAATAAAAGCTTTGTGTTCCCTCTTTCAGTGTAGAAATATAAATATATATACTTTTATATTATTATATTTATATAAACTTTTAATTTTTTTTTGATTTTTGGAAACTCCTTGCTCATTAAATTATTCACAATAAAGAAAATTGGTAATTGTGCCGCAAACGTACTTTTTTTATTAAACTGATTATTGGAAAGTTTATTTTGTAGACAGTTTCTCCAAGTTTAGTTTTAGTTTTTTCTTAAGTTTTTTTAGTCTCTTTATAGAAGTTTCAGAAACATGTTACAGGAGAAGGAGTGAAAACGGGCGCTGGGTGGGATAACAACTCATAACACATACAATGTAAATCATTTGAAAAAAAACGTATGAAAATCTATTGATTTAAAGCATAAGAAGTTGAAAAACACATCTTATTTGGCTGTTTTCTCCAGAAACTGACTGGTTTTTGATATAATAATATAATAAATATTGCAATTTTAGATCTGAAATATTAAATTAATACCTTTTTGTTACTGCATAATATAAGTGTATTTTATTATATCGGCAACAAAAACAATAAATTATACATCTAATGATTTAAATTAATTAAAGTTTTTAAAAAAATCCTACTTCTATTCTAAAACTTTCAACTATTTAAAAAACAAACTCCAACATATCGTCTGGCAGGAAAATTCAGCTCTCAGAGCAAACTCTTGATTTATCAAATCATTTGTTTTGAATAAATGAAATTATTAATTATATTTAAATAGGCAATCCTGTGTGTTTATAATCGTTGGGTTTAAACGGCCAACATAAGAGGTTTCCCTTCAACCTGCAGACACAACGGATATTATTGCACACACACACACACACACCTCTTGATTGTGCCAATTGCACGATAAAAAACATTTAAAAGTGTTGGATTATACGCTTTTAATACAACACTTTAAAAAACAAATACAACAAATTTAAGTGAGGTTATGTTAACTATGTTTCTTCCTCTGTTTTATTGGTTTCATAAGAGTACTCAAAAATCCTTGTTGCGATAGAGCAACAAATAAAACCAAGTGACCACTATAAAACGATAATGGCGTATATAAAATTTTTTAAAAAATTTTGTAAAGAAAAACTATTTATCTAGTCGTTTTAGCAGTGTTTTTTAACAAAAATTTTACTTTATTTTGATTTATGTAAACCAAACAGACTTTTTTATTGGTGAATAGTGTAAATTAATTTTTTTTTATTTTTATTTGTTATTTTGTTATCAAAAGACGATTAAAAAGCATTTCTGAGCTGGCGCGCTTGTTTTGAGAGCTTTTCAGATACGATTTTATCAGAAAAATAAGTCTGGCAGGCAATTTGATGATCAACAAAACGACAAAATCCTCATATTTTTTTTGGGTGCTTCGCTAACTTCATATTTTGGCACCCATCGCAGATCGAGTCGTGACTAGGTGGATAATTTGCCGTTAATTAGCCGTGAATTAGTTGTGGAAAAACTAATTTTGTCGCTCTTATTTTTGACCGTTTTTGAGGGTGCTTCGCTAACTTCATATGAAGTTAGCGAAGCACCCTCGTAAAAATGGCTTTTATCAAAATCGAATATGGTGGATAATTTGCCGCTAATTAGTCGCGAATTAGTTGTGGAAAAATTAATTTTGTCGCTCTTATTTTTGACCCTTTTTTTGGGTGCTTCGCTAACTTCATATTTTGGCACCCATCGCAAATCGAATCGCTACTAGGTGGATAATTTGCCGTTGATTAGTCGTGAATTAGTTGTGGAAAAATTAATTTTGTCGCTCTTATTTTTGACCGATTTTGAGGGTGCTTCGCTAACTTCATATGAAGTTAGCGAAGCACCCTCGTAAAAATGGCTTTTATTAAAATCGAATATGGTGGATAATTTGCCGCTAATTAGTCGTGAATTAGTTGTGGAAAAATTAATTTTGTCGCTCTTATTTTTGACCGATTTTGAGGGTGCTTCGCTAACTTCATATGAAGTTAGCGAAGCACCCTCGTAAAAATGGCTTTCGTCAAAATCGAATATAGTGGATAATTTGCCGCTAATTAGTCGTGAATTAGTTGTGGAAAAATTAATTTTGTCGCTCTTATTTTGGACCGTTTTTTTGGGTGCTTCGCTAACTTCATAATTTGGCACTCATCGCAAATCGAATCGCTACTAGGTGGATAATTTGCCTTTAATTAGTCGTGAATTAGTTGTGAAAAAATAAATTTTGTCGCTCTTATTTTTGACCGTGTTTGAGGGTGCTTCGCTTACTTCATATGAAGTTAGCGAAGCACCCTCGTAAAAATGGCTTTTATTAAAATCGAATATGGTGGATAATTTGCCGCTAATTAGTCGTGAATTAGTTGTGGAAAAATTAATTTTGTCGCTCTTATTTTTGACCGTTTTTGAGGGTGCTTCGCTAACTTTATATGAAGTTAGCGAAGCACCTTCGTAAAAATGGCTCTAGACATGACGTATCGAAATCGAATACGGTGGATAATTTGCCGCTAATTAGTCGTTAATTAGTTGTGGAAAAATTAATTTTGTCGCGTTTAGTTTTGAGTGTTTTTTGGGTGCCTCTTTATTTTACCTTTATATGAATTAAGCGAAGCACTCAAAAAACGGTCAAAAATAGGAGCGACAAAATTAATTTTTCCACAACTAACTAACGACTAATTAGCGGCAAATTATCCACCATATTCGATTTTGATAAAAGCCATTTTTACGAGGGTGCTTCGCTAACTTCATATGTAGTTAGCGAAGCACCTTCAAAAACGGTCAAAAATAAGAGCGACAAAATTAATTTTTCCACAACTAATTCATGACTAATTAACGGCAAATTATCCACCTAGTAGCGATTCGATTTGCGATGGGTGCCAAAATATGAAGTTAGCAAAGCTCCCAAATAAACGGTCAAAAATAAGAGCGACAAAATTAATTTTTCCACAACTAATTCACGACTAATTAGCGGCAAATTATCCACCATATTCGATTTTGATGAAAGCCATTTTTACGAGGGTGCTTCGCTAACTTCATATGAAGTTAGAGAAGCACCCTCAAAAACGGTCAAAAATAAGAGCGACAAAATTAATTTTTCCACAACTAATTCACGACTAATTAGCGGCAAATTATTCACCATATTCTATTTTGATAAAAGCCATTTTTACGAGGGTGCTTCGCTAACTTCATATGAAGTTAGCGAAGCACCCTCAAAAACGGTCAAAAATAAGAGCGACAAAATTAATTTTTCCACAACTAATTCACGACGAATTAAAGGCAAATTATCCACCTAGTAGCGATTCGATTTGCGATGGGTGCCAAAATATGAAGTTAGCGAAGCACCCAAAAAAACGGTCAAAAATAAGAGCGACAAAATTAATTTTTCCACAATTAATTCATGACTAATTAGCGGCAAATTATCCACCATATTCGATTTTGATAAAAGCCATTTTTACGAGGGTGCTTCGCTAACTTCATATGAAGTTAGCGAAGCACCCAAAAAAAGGGTCAAAAATAAGAGCGACAAAATTAATTTTTCCACAACTAATTCACGACTAATTAGCGGCAAATTATCCACCATATTGGATTTTGATAAAAGCTATTTTTACGAGGGTGCTTCGCTAACTTCATATGACTAATTAACGGCAAATTAGCCTAGTAGTTAGAACGTGGCAGATATAGCTAAAAGGGCGTCCCAAAAGCTTGGGGTGCTATTTCGTACAAGACATCTGTATACACCAAGCCAACTGCTGACACTCTACAAAGCCCAGATTCGACCGACTATGGAGTACTGCTCACATATATGGAGTGCGGCACCCAAACATACCTTAATGCTTTTGAACACCGTGCAAAAACGAGCTATCAAGCTGATCAATGACCCCGCACTTACCCGTAGCTTGGATAGTCTCGAACATCGAAGAACTGTGGGCGATCTATCTCTCTTCTACAGGTATTATCACGGAAAATGCTCTGAAGAGTTGGCACGTATGATCCCCCGGGAGTAGCACCTACTAGCCGAACACGTCAAACAGACGGTAACCATCAATTTATTGTCAAAATAGAGGCACCAAGAACCTCATTATATCAGAATTCATATCTCTGGAGAACAGCATCGCTGTGGAATAAACTCCCTGCGACAGTTTTCCCTGCAGGTTACAACCTGAACCGTTTCAAAACCAACACACACCAACATTTTCGCACACTTGCCGCTCCTCGAGCGTGATAGGATCTCCTTGCGAGTGCGCATACCCGTAAAAAAAAAACCCTCAAAAACGGTCAAAAATAAGAGCGACAAAATTAATTTTTCCACAACTAATTCACGACTAATTAGCGGCAAATTATCCACCATATTCGATTTTGATAAAAGCCATTTTTACGAGGGTGCTTCGCTAACTTCATATGAAGTTAGCGAAGCACCCAAAAAAAGAGTCAAAAATAAGAGCGACAAAATTAATTTTTCCATAACTAATTCACGACTAATTAGCGGCAAATTATCCACCTAGTCACGATTCGATCTGCGATGGGTGCTTCGCTAACTTCATGCTCATCTTCTTCTCCGTTCTAAGGTTTGGTTTTCTTTCTAAAAGTGCGTATACACCAAACTGCTCCGCAAATACGTCGTATGTACGTCGCTCGCGCGCTGTATATGCGCCGCTCGCGCGCCGCCGTGTGTAATTTTTACCCAACTGCGACTAGTAGTTAGAAGTAGATTTAGCAGTTGGGTGTTTTTTTATTTAATTTTTTTTTATTTCCAACTTTTTCATTTAATTCTTATTTAGCCTTATAGAAAGCACTATGCATTTACCATTCATTTAGCGTTACCCGGAAAGTACGTGTAGATTTCATACGGGCGCAAACTGTTACCTTCCATTGAGTGAAGGTGGGGGAGGAGAGAGGGAGGAGGTAACTAGTAGGTAAGATGGTGTTGAAAACATTTTTAAAGCTTTTGCAGAAATAATTTTTGAAATCTCTTTATATTTATGAAAGTTATAGCTGTGCATGCAAGTACTGAAAAATAATGGAATTTCCTTCGACAGGTCGCCGGTTTGGCTTTACAAGCACATTTAAAAATAATTGTCGGTATTGACGATTGGAAATGGAAAGTTACGATACATATGGAATTTTATATGAAAAGGCACCTACCTCGGACTCTCTTGCGGCTCCAGTCAACGTTTAAACGTCCAGTTTTTCACCTCAAAATTCACTTTTTTGGGAACGTGATTTTTCTAGTGTCTTGTTGTGACGGTGGTTGTTTGCGCACTCTCGCGGCGCTGCTTGTCCTCCCACGTGTGCGGTGCCGTGAAAACCCATATGCATATTTAAGAGCGCGAAAATTTAAATTATTTTAAACGCGCAGAAAAGGAAAAGAAAATGAAAAATAGGAAATTCATTGCTTGCACCAACATTTTCCGGCCGCCAAAACACGTGTGTTTTTACTTAGTTAAGAAAAGGAAAGGAAAAAAAATTAAATAATATTCGCCTATTAGCAATTAAACGATACAATTTAACATTAACCCAAATATGCATTAAATTATGCATGTAAATTAAAATTAAAAGAAAAGAAAAAAATACTTAGAAAAAATTAAGAAAGAAAAAGAAAATTTTGCCTTATGCGTCGGGCATAGGCAAAGGACATAGTTTCACTACTGGTCGACGATATGTTCCTGTAGCTGTTTTAACGGTCACAACACGAATATGACCGTCTGAGCCAGGGTGTACAGGGTGATTTTATTTTATAATTGCAAGATCACTATAACTCGGTTATTATTGGGAGTAGAAAGTTCAAACAAAAACTGTTTGGTTTGGTAAATTATGGCCACTTTAGACCCACCATTAGTATTTTTTTATAGGTTATAATATACAGGGGGCGACAATCAGATCAATTTTTTTAAAGGGAACACCCTATATATTTTTGTATTTTTAAGTTCCGCCAAAAATTAGCTTTACAGATATATGTAACACTATGACTCTGTCTTTGTTTTCGAGATATTGACGATTGAAATTCCGAAAATTAGCAAATTTTAAATAGGTATACGGTGCGGAGTATTTAACGTATAGACTGTAAATAACAAACTGAAACAATATTGACTGACAGTTTGATAAATATAAATAATCATCTTTGTCAATTTTCATAGAAATTTAAAATCAAAAGCGACAATTTTTTTAATGTTTTAATTGTTTTAAATCCATAAATAAATAAAAATTATCGTAACAAATGTTCAAACCTATCACCATTGACTTCAATACATTTTTGAAACCGAACAACTCGTTTTTTTCGTTCCACAGACGATGTTTCAAGAAATTTTCTATATATCCTCAGAATTGTGGATATATTAGGACATTGTCGGGCTGGATACAGTTCTCGATATTCTCTCCCAGTAGCAGTGGAATTTTTATTATTTTTCGCATATAATAAAAGTATCTCTTGCTTTTCTGCATTGGAATAAAGCAACATTGTTGATAAATATTTAAAATTTGGCACTGACAATGTCATTAGGTATCCACACATCTTAATATTGTTTGTGACTTGTCACAGGAAATACTCCGCACCGTATTTAAAATTTGCTAATTTTCGGAATTTCAATCGTCAATATCTCGAAAACTAACAAAGATAGAGCCATAGTGTTATATATATATATATATATCTGTAAAGCTAATTTTTTGCGGAACTTAAAAATACAAAAATATATAGGATGTTCCCTTTAAAAAAATTGATCTGATTGTCGCCCCCTGTATATTATAACCTATAAAAAAATACTAATGGTGGGCCTAAAGTGGCCATAATTTACCAAACCGAATAGTTTTTGCTTGAACTTTCTACTCCCAATAATAACCGAGTTATAGCGATCTTGCAATTATAAAAAATCACCCTGTACGTCGACAATTCGCCCAACAGCCCATTGCAATGGCGGTTTTTGTTTATTTTTTACCACGACTAAAGTATTTAGTTTAATATTGTTAGAAGCCTCTGTCCATTTAGAACGCTGTTGCAAGGTGTTTAGGTACTCCAAGTTCCAGCGTTTCCAAAAATCGGACTGGAGCCTTTGCACCAGCTGCCAGCGGGACAGGGTGTTCAACTTGGAATCAATGAAATCGGGTTCTGGTACGGAATTCAACGGTTCCAGGGTAAGAAAATGACCAGGGGTCAGTGGAAGAAAGTCATTCGGATCCATACTTTGGGCATACAGAGGCCGGCTGTTTAGTATGGATTCGACCTGACACAAAAAAGTAAAAAACTCTTCATAGGTTAACCGTTGCTCACCTATTACACGTTTTAAATTTGCCTTGGTGGATTTAACTCCTGCCTCGGCTAGTCCGTTTAGGTGCGGACTACCAGGACTTGAAAAATGCCAGGTAATTTTTAGACTGTGACATGCTTCCTGGGAGTACTGTTTGAATAAACGATCAGCTCCCAAGAACGCGCTACCACAATCTGAGTAAATGTCAGAGATTCTTCCTCTTCTTGCCACAAATCTCTTAAAAGCCGCAAG
This sequence comes from Aspidapion aeneum, assembly GCA_963576565.1. Lineage (NCBI taxonomy): Eukaryota > Metazoa > Arthropoda > Insecta > Coleoptera > Brentidae > Aspidapion > Aspidapion aeneum. The sequence continues at coordinate 13,105,519 of OY755041.1, read as the reverse complement.
AAAGATAGGGGTGGAAATATCGGAGGTAAGTTCTAGGTGAACTGCCTTTGTTGCGGAGCAGACTAAGACAAGAATATAACCTTTGGATACCTTTGCACCTCGGTACTTTCCCATTGTAATTGGAAAGGGACCACAATAATCTATGGCAACATGTGAAAATGCCTTTACTTGAGAGATGCGTTGAGCAGGCAAGTTGCCCATGATTTGTACGGAAGGTTTAGGATTTAATCGATAGCATAAAATGCAATGAGAAGTTATACTCTCGATTGCATAGCGAGGGGAAAGGATCCAAAATTGTTGTCTCAAGAGGTAATGCAACGTTTTTTGACAGTACCTTTTGTGAGTGTACTCAATGACAAGTTGAGTAAGACGGTGAGAACGTGGTAAAAGTAAAGGGTGTTTTGCTGAATAAGAGAGTTCGGAAGAATGTGGTAATCGACCCCCCACTCTTAAGCAGCCTTGTGTATCTAGAAAAAGTGAAAGTTTACGAAATTGTTTAGGAAGTAGCTTTGCGTCATTCAAACGTGAAATGAGATCAGCAAAGATGGAACGTTGAACATGCCGAACGAGAACAATAAGAGAATGTTGAAGTTCTACTTCGGTAATATTTTCGTTAGGATATTTAGATTTCCTTTCGGTAAGGCGAAAAATATAGGAAATTATGCGTTGAATTTTCTCTAGGGAAGAGTAACGAGAAAGAAAAGTATCAAGCATGTGTGGTTCAACTGTGCATGTTTGAAATACTGATTTTCGTTTTTCCAGAATAACCTCGTTTTCCGGAGGGTCTGGACAGCGAAAATCATCAGGCCAGCTCTCTTTTGGTAGCCTAAGAAAACAAGGACCTTCCCAATACAAGTCATTTTTGACAAGTTGATTAGGCATAAGACCGCGCGAAGCACAGTCGGCTGGATTTAGCGCTGATGGAATATATTTCCAGGCCGTAGGAGAAATGGTTTCTTGAATGTGACAGATACGGTTTGCCACAAACGTTTTAAACCTGTGAGGTGAAGCCGCCAACCAGCATAGGACCACTTGGGAATCACACCATGCACAGATTTGGTTGAAGTTAAGAATATCTGAATAAGTGTTTTGAAGACTGACTGTTTTCACTGGTGCGACCTTAGATTTGGCCATTACAAGAAAGGTATGGATTTCTCCGGAAACTGACTCCATTCTGAAATAGACCGTAGCCGCGTAACCTATCATAGAGGCGTCTGAAAAGCCGTGAAGTTCAATGCTACGTGGTTGATCAATGGAAATGCGTCTAGGTAAATGAATATTTGAAAGATTTGGAAGTTCGGTTCGAAATTGATTCCAAACATTTACGATATGCGGAGGAGGCTGAGAATCCCAGTCCAGCTTCTCCTTCCACAGATCTTGCATGAGATGCTTAGCAAGTAAAGAAACGGGAGAACAGAAACCTAAGGGATCAAAAATTTTCATGATTTGAGATAAGATACCTCGCTTGGTGCATGGTTTATCTTCTGGTACGACCAAGTAGGTAAACGAATCTGAGATAGGATTCCATTGGAGACCCAATATTTTTACAAAATTAGGTTCGGATTTGTCGAAACGAATGGACATTTGTGTTTCTGATTCTGAGAATGAGGAGAGAAGTTCCGGACTGTTGCTCGCCCATTTTTTAAGTTCAAACCCTCCTAGGCACAACAGGGAGATTAACTCCGACTGAAGTTCTTTGGCAGAGGCCACAGAATCCTGCCCAGTGAGCACGTCGTCGACCGAAATGTCTTTAAGAAGCACCTTGGAAGCATTAGGATACCTTTCAGACTCAAGTTTAGCTAGTTCTTGTATAGTACGAATAGCTAAGTAAGGTGATGACTTAAGTCCATAAACAACTGTTCTTAAGGAGTAGGTTTGGACAGAATCATCCTCAGAAAATCTCCATAGAATATTTTGATAACGCGTGTGCTCAGGAATAATTAAAATCTGTCGGAACATTTTTACTATGTCAGTAACAAAGGCTACAGCATGAATTCGAAAATGAAGTAGAATTTCACGGACATCATTTTGCAGTTTGGGACCTGCGCACAACGTCTCGTTGAGTGAGACACCTCTGGGACTACGTTGAGACCCATCAAAGACCACTCTTATCTTCCCAGTGTTCCAGACACTGTGATGAGGGATAAAGTAGGAATTATCCAAGACATCTTTAGATATAGCCGTAGGAATAGGTATCATGTGACCAGTGTCTAAATAATCTTGCATAAAATCTTTGTAAGCTTGATAATTAGCTGAGTCTTTGAGAAGTCTAGCTTCCTGAAGCTTGAAACGTTTTAAAGCGATTGGATAGGTGTCACCCAACTGGGGTTCTAAGTTTATGAAAGGTAATGGAACGACGAATCTACCTGATTCGTTGCGTGAAACTGATTGTGAAAATAATTTTTCGCACATAATATCCTCAGGACTGTGATGAACCTTATGTGGAACCTGCTCTATCTCCCAGAAGCGCTCTAGGCAGATATCCAGGGATGGTTCGATGGAAGTGTAACAGCATATGAGTGATTGTGGATTTTGTTGCTTTGAAGTTTCAACTTTACCAATCAGCACATAGCCAAAGATGCTATTAAAAGCACTAGGTTGTCCACGCTCTCCGTGGATAACTCCCTCTTGTAAGAGATGCGGAAAAAGTTCACAACCTACTAGGACATCAATGGAACTTGGTATATGGAAGTTTTGATCAGAAAGTTTGATATTGCGAATGTGATTCCACTTGCTCGAGTCGACAGCGCAAGAAGGAATCTCTGTACAAAGTTTTGGAAGTACTAAAGCCTCAAAATTAAAGGTAGGTCCCGCTTGACCTTGAGGTTTGATAAGACATTTCGTCTTACCTTTGGTATTGGAAGATGTCATTTGATTTAAGCCTTGAATAGAAGTAGAAAAGAAGCTTTTCGAAAGACCTAAACGATTTAGACATTTTTCTGAAATAAAGTTTGCCTCTGAGGCAGAATCGAGTAAGATACGAACTGGTTGGTAATGTCCCCCTGAGTCTAACATGTCAGCTACAACGGTAGAAAGTAGAAAAGTGGAATTTTTGGAAATCATTGTCGCATGACAGTTTGTGGAATGGCTTCCTGACATACGGGTGCTATTGGAATTGGAAAGTGGAATATTAGCGTTCTCTGGAGGATATGAATTAACACTCACAGAGGGCGCTACTGGTTGTGGAACATGGAGAAGACTATGATGTCTGGCTCCACACGTGATGCAGTTGTAGGAGGAGGGGCAATTCACGGTCTGGTGAGCAAAATGTAAGCAATTTTGACATAGATTCACCTGCCGAACATAACCCATCCTTTCGTGTGGACTTTTGTTTTGAAATTCGATACATTTCGATAATGCGTGATTCGAAGAACATAGGTAACATTTTATTTTTGGATTAAAAGTTCTGTTCTGATTATTTTGTATTTGAGGGTTGCTGCGTTGATTGCTATTTTGTAAAGTATTTTGTTGATTTCTTGAATTTGAACTTTGATTTGAAATAGTTGTATTGAAAGCAGAAGGTGAATTAAAATTATTAAAACTGTTTCTCTGAAAACTGTTCTGTTGAGAATTACGCGTAGTTTGAGGTTGTCTAGGGGTTTGATTTTGCCTACTAAAACTGGGCATTTGCACTACAGATTCGAGCGCAACGCAATGATTTTCTATAAACGTGTAAAGATCAGTGTAGGACGGAATTTCTGAATTGTTTTTCTCTCTACTATAGTAAAGTTCGAATTCAGTCCTCATCTTGACTTCAAGTTTTGAGAGCATCATGTTAAAAGTAAGAAAGTCCCATTCTTTTGTAGGAAAACCAAGCTCATTTAAGATGGCTAGATTCTCAGAAAATGTATCCAACATGGAACGTAATTCTTTCCCAGAACTGGATTTAGTTGAAAGAAAGTTAATAGCATTCAAAGCGGTAGTAGCAATAATTCGTTTATTTTGATACCTCTTTACTAAGGTTTCATACGCAATGTGATAATTGCTATCTGCGAGGGGAATGGTTTTTACTAGAGAAAGGGCTTCATTCAGAACAGAACTCCGCAATTGTTGAAATTTCTCTATATCACTTAAATCAGAATTTTGATGTACCATGACTTTAAATAAGTCAAACCAGTGTTGCCAGCTTTTATAATTACCATCGAAAATTGGCAACCTTGGTTGTGGAAATGATCTTGTATTTGACCTCTGAACAATATTTTGTTGGCTAGGGTTGCCTACGTAATTGACAGGGTTGGCCCTAAAAAGGTCGTAGTAAATACCCTTACATTCATAATAAAGGTTGTCAAAGTCTTTTCTAGTTTTATCCTGCTCGTCAAATGAAAGTTTAAACTCTTCGAGAGAGCCAATAATTTGGTTATGAAAATTATAGAATTGAGCATGACATTCTTCGACGTCTTCATATCTAGATTTAAACAAAAAGTGAAACGCTGTATCCGAGTTCGCTTTCAAAGCTACCTCGTGAGCTTCCGCCATTTGGTTGAAGCTCAAAAGCCTTTTGTCGCAAAGTTTTTTCTGTTTTTGCGTAGACATTTTTGTTTTTGAAAGTTAATTTGTTTTTAAAATTACCCAAAAAAAATGCTTAAAATATAGCTTAAAATATAACCCGAATTTTAGCAAAAATTAAACAATTTTATTATTTTAATTTTATTAACTTTTTTCGAAAATTTTGAAATGAAATATTTGTAAGTTTGTCTGTATGTTATTATTTGAACATATCCTTTAAAAAAAACTTTTATGTCTCATCAAGGATTGAACCCCGCACCTCTCGATTCCAAGTCGCACACTCTGTGCATACGACTAGCGGTCTTGTTTGAAATTTTTTAAGAAAATCGGTATTCGAAGAAACAACGAGCGCGTGAGACCCACGTCACTATTCAAGCGGGATGACCCTGGTGACGGCGACACTTGCACCTGCGCGTTAACGCGACACCTGTAAAATCGATAATTAAAGGAAAGTAGATGGAAGAACCGCCTTAAAATTTCACTTTCGGCGTATTGACGCAACTTTTACTGAAAATGTAATGAACAAAGCGATCAACTTTGATGGACTAGTAAACTATACGAAATATGTGCATTGGCTATAGCTATTTTTGAACGGTAATAAACACTTCGATCAACTTTGAAGGAACATATCACCAACAGGTCGTAAATCAATATGGTCTGTTTTATTACTGATTGTAGAAATAATTGAAATTAAATTGGAAATAAATTTTGAAAATATATAGAAATTTGGAATTTTTGTAGGAAATTGCTGAACCACAGGAGTCTAGGTAGTTTGGAAAACTATTAATTTGGAGAGAAGGGCCATTAAATGTGCATGCAAGTACTGAAAAATAATGGAATTTCCTTCGACAGGTCGCCGGTTTGGCTTTACAAGCACATTTAAAAATAATTGTCGGTATTGACGATTGGAAATGGAAAGTTACGATACATATGGAATTTTATATGAAAAGGCACCTACCTCGGACTCTCTTGCGGCTCCAGTCAACGTTTAAACGACCAGTTTTTCACCTCAAAATTAACTTTTTTGGGAACGTGATTTTTCTAGTGTCTTGTTGTGACGGTGGTTGTTTGCGCACTCTCGCGGCGCTGCTTGTCCTCCCACGTGTGCGGTGCCGTGAAAACCCATATGCATATTTAAGAGCGCGAAAATTTAAATTATTTTAAACGCACAGAAAAGGAAAAGAAAATGAAAAATAGGAAATTCATTGCTTGCACCAACAATAGCTACATCTATTACTAATAAGGAGGGGGGAGAGAGGTAGAGGGATGGGGAAACTAGTAAAATGGCGTCGCAAAAAAGTCTTAAAGGGTGTGCAGAAAGAATTTTTTAAATCGAATTTTGATAAAAAAGGCGAATATGGTTTTTTAAGACTGTGGGGGGGGGGGGGGAATGAAGGGATGGGACATTGTTGAAAGCAGGGAGAACTACAAAGTAATTATAGCAAATTAGAGGACATTTGCAATGGGGTATCAAAGGCATTTCAATAAAATTGCCTGAAATTTAGGTCATTTGTATGCCTTAAAGCCGACATCATGTGACAAAATGGCGTCTGGTGACCGCCATATCGACTCCTCTTTAAAAAAATATAGCCTATACCACCTTCGGGATCAATTGCAATTCAACGACACCTTTTTCGTCAAAGTCGGTTCAACCGTTTAGCCTATAGCGTGACACAAACATACATATTTACATATATCCCAAGCGAAAAACATTACCCTTCCTTTCGCCGTGCTGCAGTTGGGTAAAAATTTAACAAGGCTTTCCGTTTTCGGTATAGAAGCAAATCATATTACTTTTTGGCAACAGACGATCCGAATATCCCTGTTGCCAACTCGAAATATCCACAGGGACGGAGAAAATCCCCCCCAAACCCCCAAAAACCTGTTTTTTTTTTTCAGTTTTATTAAATTTTCTCGAAAACTAACCTTTTTATCGAAAATTGTAGAGAACAGTTTTTGCGGAAAAGAAAAAAAATGATGTTTGGTGATTTTAAATAAGTACTTTAAATTAAGGGCACGACTGGAGCGGTAACTATGAACCAACTTTCACCTTTTTATACATCGTTAAAAGGGAAATTTTATAAACGAGGTATCGAATCGGTAGGGGCTGGCTGGATTTAGATCAATTCAATTGCATTCCAGTCCTTGTCCCGTTTAATTGCAAATAAATGTATTATTATTATTTAATAATTTATTTTTTTAAGAAAATTGAATAAAACTTGTGAATTTTAATGATTTTATCATATCACCACCATTTACGGACCTCGCTGGAGAATTTGATATTAGTCAGACCCCACCGAGCTTCACATTGTTGAAAAGGGAATTTCTCTGTCTACAATAAAGTATAGTATTAATTATTTTATGTTAAGCTTAGTTTCTGAGAAAATTAGATAAAACGCGTAACAAAAATGATTAATATTCTGGTTTTTTTAAATTATTTAATTTACGGATGTCCTAAAGTTTTAATTAGGAAACCAATCCGATCATGTTATACCTACATCATTTTAAAGGAAATATTATTGTCTCTAATAAAATATAACACATAAGTTTTAAACAAAATCGAATAAATCTTAGGAAAAACATCTGTATAAAGTTAGCAGGAACAACTTTGGAAATTTAACATAAATGAATCCATGACGGATCTAATACCTTCCTAGCTAGCGTATTAATACACTTCAAGTGAAGCCATGATAATATATCAGCCTTGAAAACAGTTTTTTCTAAATATCTCAGAATCTAAAGCTCATACGAAGTTTTATTACGTTTTATTACGAACAAATTATTGAGCAAAATGTACTCTACTATAGTCCGAAAACTGTATATTGATACGATGCTCCGTTAAAAAGTAAGAACTTTTTTAAAGTTTTTAATTGGCAAAAAACTGTCAGTGTCGAAGACCCTTTTACCTGAAAATTTTATGTAAATCGGTTCAGCGGTTTAGGAGCTATCGTGTTACGGACAGAAATAATATACACACACAGACAGACATCACAACGATATTGCTAGGATAGGTCAAAATACACCCAAATAACACATTTTCGGCGTTTTCGCAAAAAAAAAATTCCTGGAAAGTAATAGCTTCTCTAGCCATTGCTACGCGGGCTAGGAAGGTAAAAAATAAATGCTCATAATTTGCGGTTAATTATTCGTATCCCTTTAAAAAAAAATGGTGTTTTGCTAAGTTTACATAAAGTTAGCAGAATACCTATAAAAATAATGGATTTATCTAAAAAAAATTTAGTGCACAATTTGCCGTTAATTATTATCCGTAAATTAGTTGTGGAAACAAAACATTTGATCTGATACCATCCTAGCTAGCCTATTGGCACACTTAAAAACAGCTTTTTGTAAATATCTCAGAAAATAAAGATCCTACGAAGTTTTTGGTTATAATACAAATTATTGGTATTGCTCTATTAATAAGTTAGCATTTTTTAATTGTTACAAAACTATCATCGACATTAATGGATTTTGACCAAAATCTAATCAGCTTGTTAGATTGTCAAACACTTTTTTACCTGAAAATTTTACATAACACATTTTCGCCGAAAAAAAAAATCTTTCGACGATTTTTTAATATCTTCTTAAGCCATTACTGCGCGGGCCAGGAAGGCTCTTATTCGCGCGAATCTTCAGGACGCTTTGTTGTCTCTGTACCCTCTAAGGGCCCTCAGCCTAGTTTTACTGGCCTCAGGGACATTGCTCTTAAACAGTTTTATGCTCTAGAAAGAAAACTCTTGGCTAACCCTTAATATCATAAGCTTTATTTTGAATTTATTCAGGAATATTTAAACTGTGATCATCTTTTCAAGGTTGAGTCATCTTCTGTTTTGGCCTCTTTCTATAGAAGCTATTATTTACTTCATCATGGTGTAATCAAAGCGAAAAAATGTCGCATTGTTTTCGATGCGTCAGTCATGTCGCTGTTTTGAGGGCTTATTAAACGATATTCTCTATTTAGGTCTTAAGTTACAAAAAGATATTGTGTCAATTTTATTGAATTTTCGTGAATATCCATTAGTTTTCATAGCTGATTTTAAAGCTATGTATAGACAAATCTTAGTTATTCCTGAATATCAATATTTTTAGAGAATTTCATGAAGGTTTTCTCCAAAAGAGTCATTTTAAGACCCAAAACTAAGCAGAGTGATGTCATATATAAACGGGCCCATTGGCTAATTTACATTTAAATCCGTAAGCTGTCAAATGTCAATGTACAAACATATGTAGACTGTCATTAGTGCCAATATATTCACTTGTTATCAAACCTTTGTCTTAGTCTGTCATTAGTGCCAATATATTTACTTGTCATCCAACCTTTGTTTTATCACTTCGTCCCAGTTTGCTGCCCTAGTTTTTAAGTAAAAAGTAACTAATTTGCCCGAGGGGTCATCGGCACCCTAAAATTTTGTACAGCGTCCAACAGGACTTGGGTCCTGACGTGTACTGTTGGGTCCTGTTGAGTACTGTTGGGTACTGTCGTGTACTGTCGAGTACTGTTGGGTTCTGTCGTGGTACTGTCGAGTACTGTTGGGTACTGTCGTGTACTGTCGAGTACTATTGGGTACTGTCGTGTACTGCCGAGAACTGTTGGGTACTGTCGTGTACTGTCGAGTACTGTTGGGTCCTGTCGTGTACTGTTGGGTACTGTCGAGTACTGTTGGGTCCTGTTGCGAGGTACAAAGCGCGCCCGGCAAAAAACATGCGAGCAAAAAAAAAAAAAGTCATCATGTTTGGAGAAGGCCGACAGGGACAAAGCGCGCGCTCAAAAAACTTGCGACCAAAAAAAAAAAAAAAAAAAAAAAAAAAGGTCATCAAGTTTGGGGAAGGCCGACAGGGACAAAGCGCGCGCTCAAAAAACCTGCGACCAAAAAAAAAAAAGCTCATCATGTCTTTTCGCATCTACGCCACTGGTTGGGGTTGGGGGGTAGTGTCCAGTACTGTCGTGTACTGTTGGGTCCTATCGTGTACTGTCGAGTACTGTTGGGTACTGTCGTGTACTGTCGAGTACTGTTGGGTCCTGTCGTGTACTGTCGAGTACTATTGGGTACTGTCGTGCACTGTCGAGTACTGTTGGGTCCTGTCGTGGTACTGTCGGGTCCTGTTGTGAAATTTGTACAGTACTGTTGAAAGCTGATGACCCCTCGAATTTGCCTCTTTAGGTGAGAAAAATAAAATCCCAAAAAATTTCAATGATCATCGAAACTTTTTGAAAAAAAAAGAAAATCTAACCTCAAAATCACACCACACCACGTTAAAGGGAGGTTATATTGTCGTAATAATCAGCAAAAAAATGGCCTTTCTGAAAACTGGAAATTTTAGAAGCAGAAATTTAAGACATATTTGATTGCCACTGAGATCAACAAAAAAGATGAAGCGACTCAATGTGCTCAACTCCTAACCCTCATAAAGGTATGCATATTTATAATACTTGTGAGTTTAAAGAACATTTTACATCGAAAAAAATTTAGCATAAGTAACGGCTAAACAACAAGAATGTCAAATCCGGCGCCTCCACCATTGTGACGCACCCCGTTTTTGTAATTATAGGGTGCGAGCAGTATTAGTAGGGTTCTTAGAGAAGACGAGGATTGTCAGGCTATATTTTATATAGACCAATATATATTTTAATAAATGTAAAATAATATAGCTTTAGAATGAAAACAGTGCAATGGTTTAAAAAAATTTTTTAAATGATATTAAACGCCATAATTGCTGACACATCGAAGCAAAGTTCGTTCAATGACTTTTATGAGGTACTGCGTCATCAGCATTTTGATAAAAGTAAATTTTAAATAATTTAAAACAATTTATTTTTTAAAAAAATCTGATTTAATATTTTAGAGCTTAAAAATCTATCTCTTTCTTGTCAGTAAAATTAAACAGATTTCTTTTTTTAATATTTTAAGTAAATCCAAATTTAAATTATTTTAATCATTAGTTTTAGTTATTATTTAAACACAGGTGATCTTGAGAAATTAGGTTTTAATAACATAAACTAACCTTCTCAAGTTTACCTATTTGAATTATATAAATTATTTAGTTTATAAAACAACACATTATATGGAATTTTATATTTTACAATTTATCACGAACCATAACAATTTTTGAATATAAAAAGAGAGGATTTATTTCAATAAAGGAGATTCAACATTTGATAGTTGTTCTCACTATACCTACTTAGTTTACTGTACCATAAGCCATCTTGGTCATTGCAGGGAGTGAGGCTGCTCCCTGGCAGTAAACTTTTACTTTAATCCCGCTGCTTAACCAAGCCGAGTTAAGCAAGTGTAATTGTCAAGCACAGCTTGCACATCAGCTCTCTCGGAACGAGTCATTAAGAGAAAAACTTTTGCAAAAAAACTTTGATAAATAAATCATCTTATTTCAAACCAAAATAATTCTAGTGAAGAGGTAAATTTTGTTAAAAAAGGGTTTTTTTAAAATAATTTAGAAAAAGGGGATCATAACAAAACCCGATGAATCTAATATAAGGCTTTTAAAACATGCCTTGCCCAGTTGACGTTCAAGGGGTACAGAGATTTTTGGGTGTTTTGACATATCTTGATAGATATCCCTAATCTCAGAGAAAAAAACTGCTCCGCTTAGAGAGCTTATTAAAAAAAAAACAATGAATTTCATTGGAAGAAATCTCAGGAAGATGCTTTTCAAGAACTAAAAATTTTATGTCAAAAACCTTGCCTAAAATTTTTCAACTATAAAAAACCAATGCTGCGCTAATGCAAGAAGATTGTGCTCATGCTTCTTGAACGTTCACAGATACTCAGATCAGATATAGTCAAAAGAAATAACTACTTGCAGTTTGGTTTGCCCTTAATTAGTATAAATAAAACACCTATCAATTCTTGCCCATCGAGTTTGTAAAGAATTCAATTTAAAAAAAAATTATTCTTGTCTGACACTTTTTCGAGAGCGTTTGAAAACAAAACGTTTGACACAAACCTCGATTTAGAGATGAAAGCTCAAGTAACAAAATTAACAAAGTCTCAGAAAACATTAAAATTTTCTGTCGTTTTAAACATGAAAATACTGAAATAAATAATTAGCCTTATAGAGATACGCCACTAGGAGAAAGAGCAATTGACAAAAGTTAAAAGCTAGAGAGCCCAATTGAAAATAATGATAAAATTGACTCTTTGGATAGCTCAAATTCTTGTGCTATTCAAACACCTGATAAATTTTCTTTATTTGAAGACAATTATAATTTTAACAACTTATTAAATTCTAAAGATTCGACGCCCCGAAACTCCACTTCACAAAGCCTGAAAATTTAAATTTAGAAAAACCTTTATGTTACTAACTAGTCGTTTTGGACTTAATATTAAAAATCCATTGAAAAATTCAGATTACGTAGGGCTGAAGGACATTGATGCCTTGATTTACTACAATGGTAACAATTAACTTTTTATTATTCTTTAAGAACATTGATCGCATTATATTATTTACTTATTCCATAACAATATTATTCGCACTTAATGTAAGACTGCTATAAGAGCATTGTTCGCACTTATTTTTTCATAGGTTTATAACCGCAATGTACCATTTGTATGTTTCAAACAACATTGTTCGCACTCATATTTTTTCTAATTTTTGTAATAGCAAGTGTTACATCCGTCGGTCTGTAATAGCATACATTTATGAATCTTTGTGATATAAGTTAATAATAATCTTTCTTTGCCCATTAACATTTATTTTATAATACCATTTGCGCCATTGCCTTATAGATGTTTTTTTCTTTATTTTTTTCAAAATCTGTTTATATCTTTGTAAAATTTTGATGGTTTTTGACAATGCAATAATTGCTGCTTTTACTACTAAAATAATTATCTTATCTTTTGGTTAGTCAAAGTTTAACAAGTGTTATTTCCTTTCAGGGTAGTTAAGAAATTGATTGTGGAATTCCAATATTACTTTGAAGAACATTTTATTCTTTTACCTACAAATGTTATAATTTTTTTCCTCAAACCACTTTTTTCAAAATTAATTTGATTTTAAAAATTTCAGTTAAAACTTAAGCTTGTTTTGGTCAAAAAACAAATGAAACCTTTCTAATGGTCAGCTTAAACAATACAGATTGTTTAAATCTTAAATTATAAAACACATTTTCACATTGGGGATTCCTAATTATTTCATTTGTACAAACAATGATTTTTTATACAAGAGGGGGAAATACAAGTAGTCCGGTGCCCAAGCCACTTTTGTCTGCATTTTTGTGTACCGTAATGAAACTTGGCACGATTATAATACAACACTATGGTATTATTTTACGAAGTGGTGCTCATCCCGAACCCAGTGCAGAGCAAAGATACAGAGTGTTTTATTTTTAATTGCATCTATCTCATTAAAATTCTGTATAAAATTTAAATCTAAAGCTAGAGCAATAAAACTTGGCACCGATTATAAGGACATATACATTTTTATTTTGAGCGAGAAAAAAATTATATTGTTTCATTTTCTTCCAAGAAATAAAAAATAATATTTTTTTTTTGAAAAATTTATGGTAGAGTAGAAAAAAAAATTCAAGGCGGTTAGTTATGCAAGATAACTTGCTAAAATTTACTGTGAGCATTAACAAATTGTTTCTCTTTAAAACAAGTATTGCTGGACTGATGTGACATATACAGGGTCGGAGTACAGAGGGGTTTTAATTAATAATTGTAAATTGAAAAAATCTAAAAAGATTTAAAGGTATGTGAATTTCTTAGACGTAAAGATATTTTTAAAAAATATATACCAAATAAAAGATACTTAACTTTTATTTTTATTTTACGAAAAGAAAGAGAAATTTTTGTTGAACTGTTTCAAATACGGGCTGCTTTTAAAAACAAGTTACATTTTTACGATTAATTTAAGTATTTTTTTTTATGACGACGTTACAAATCACTATGAAAAACTCAAAGTCAGTACGTTACAACAATACTAGTACAGCTTTCATTTTCTTAAATTAAAACTTTTGTACAGAGTGTTGAAAAGTAACTAGACAATAAAGTTTTTTTGTCATTTTTTATTTTCGTGCTGAAAATTCAAATAACTCTAGATATGCCAAATAAACATGTCATTGCAATCACTATATTCTCCTTTATAAACCATTTATCGTACTCTATTTTTGTGATAAGCGCTACATCATTACCTTTTTCTTAATGTATATACTGGGCGACAACAGCTTTGCTGCCATTATTACTGTTTTTTACATTATTTATTTTAGCTACTGCGTTAATAAGAATTTTGCCATGAAACTTGGCACAATTTGTCGGCTTATTATAGGCTATGACACAAATATTAACTTTTGTGTAATTTTGTAATGTGCTGAAAGTTACAAGGTGATATTAAAAAAATCATGTAAAAAGTAGTAGTCTCAAACTTTGGGTCATACCGGTTACGCAGTTTAAGATACTTTTTGAATTTTACAACTTTTTAAAACTAGAAGAACGCCTTTCTTACATGATGGACATTGTTTAATTTAGCTTTGTAATTGTGAGAAAATACAGGGTGTTTCTTTTGTCAATAAATAATTTTTGTTTATACGTAAAATATTATTTTCAGAACTTATAAAATTAGAAAATATACAGTAGATAGTTAAACTGTTAACCACCTATGTAGTTATTAGTTAGAGACTTTAAAACATACAGGATATTCGAATTAAAGTCGGTAATATTGTTAACTTTGGTATTATCAAAAAGGTCGGTTAAGTTATTAGGCAAAATTTTAATATTTTTGCCGCACTAAACTGGTGGAACAAGAATAAAATTAAACGAGGCGTAGGTAAGCTGTAGTCAAAAAAATTATTTTTAAAAGATACACATAGTATACAGTACCAGCAATCGATTTTTTTTTATATATAAATAAAAGCTGTCTTATAACTTTTTCTTTTTAAGTAAAAAGTTATTAATTAAAAATACAGTAACTTTAATTTTATTAAAAAAATTTTTTGCATCATGTGCATTATCATTATTTCTCAAATATCTATTTAATTATCACTTCTGACAACCATTCTCAAACAGGATGCAATTATGTAATTTTATTTATTAAAAGTGTAAGCTTTGGTGCCCAAGAAATGGCAGATTATCTTAAAAATTGAAAATTCTAGATAGTTGATTCCACATTAGCTTAAGTTATCAATATTTATTAAGGCTTGGTCAGGTATTTTTAATAATCCCTGGCGTAAAATGCGAGAATAGTTGGTGGCTCTTCTCGGGTAAAACCAGATTAAGGTGTCAGTTTTAATGACTCAATTAATATTTATTTTGGTTTAGAATACTAAATTATCTAGAAATCGATACCCCACACGACCACTTTAAACGGAATAAGATTTAAACAATTTATCCTCCTAGTTTTTGCTTCCTCTCCCCTCAAAAAAAAACTTATTTCCAACGTTTAATTTTAATAGATTTTTTTTTCAAATTATAAGCTACATAGCTATAAGCTTAAAGAAACAAAAAGTGTACGCCAAACTAGTTTCATATTTAATTTATAAATTTTTTCTGTCCCACCTCAAGTACACCCCTGTATCTGGGCACTGCACTGGGTTCCATCGGAGCACCACTTCTCAAATGGCATCTCATGGTGTCTACTACCTCTGTGCCAAATTTCATTACGGTACGCGAAAATGCAGACAAACCCCAAAATTCCCCTCTTAGGCCCCGAACTAAAGTTGTTTGTGGAAAGTGTAAAATCTATTTCGTCTTCACATCTATGTAAAGTAACTGCTTAAAATAACATTCATTTCTTAAATTATAATTCCTATTAACGATAAGATTATTGGTAAAATGAAAACTTCAATAATTAAAGGATCAATCTTTTTTATTTTCAAAATTGTACCTACATTTAGGGGATGTGGTAAAGTTCTAGGTTAACAATATTAAGCAACAAAGCTAATTAAATTAGGGACAAGTAATATTTCATATTGTTTAAATTTAAATTTTAAGTTATTGACTGTATAACTGTGTCTATATTTAAAGGTTATGTAACTATAAATCATATGATATAATATGATAATAAATTCCTATTTAGATTTAAGAGATACAAATTGTTATATTTACTGAGAAATCTTATTTATTTCAATTTTATAACTTTATGTAACTTTAATTTTAATATATCCCATAAAGGGAGATGTCATATATGAATGTCCCCATTGGCCGATTTACATTAGAATCCGTAAGCTATCAAATTTTAATGTACAAACATATGTCAACTGTCATTAATGTCAATATATTCATTGTTATCCAACCTTTGTCTTGTCATTGTGTCCCAGTTTGCTGTCCTAGGTTTTAAGTAAAAAAGTAACTAAAAGTTAACCAAAAATATAAGAAGTTACATTTGGTGTCAACTCGTCACCCTTTCTAGCCCTTAGAGTTGTTCAAGAGTTGGCTTTAGAAAAATATAATTTTCCTCTAGCCTTCAAAGAGTTACAATTTCATATTTATATTGACGACGCATGCTTGGGAGCTAATTCTTTAACTAAAGGGCTCGCTTTTAAGCAGGAACTTATTTCCCTGTTTGCAAAAGGTGGATTTAAGCTGATAAAGTAGTCAAGCAACTGTCCTGACTTTCTGGCATCAATCCCGACCTCTATTCAAAAATCTCCAGTTTCTTTGGATAATTCTGAGAGTTTTTTGAAAGTCTTAGGTCTTGAATCGTGCCCTACTGCTGATGTTTTCAGCTACAAATTAAATTCTGTAAATGAATTTTTAGCGAAATTTGTCTCATTTTTTACCTAATTGGTTACCATGCCCCAATTACCTTCTTTGCAAAATATTTAATACAAGTCTTATAGACTAGAGAAACCGACTGGGATCAAACTCCTACTACTTGTGATATTGTTTCAGAGAGGAATCAATATCTTATTTCATCCTGATGTGTTTTCTTGAAAATTATGTTTCCTTAGACGTTTAGCGACGCTTTTGAGCTAGGGTATTCTGCCTGTATCTATTTTCGTATGACATATTCTTTAGGTAACGTTAATACCCGTCTGATCTGTTCAAAAACCCATTGCAGCAAAAATCACTTCCAAAATTGGAACTCTGTGATGCCGTTGGTTGCCAATCTAATTTCCATTGTGCTTCAAATGTTTAGAGATGTAAAATTTGACAAAATCTATGCGAGGTCAGACTCTATTATCACTTTACAATGGATCAAGACCCCTGTTTATAAGTGGGGTATCTTTATTGCTTAAAGGGTTGCGCATATCGAAAAAAGTTTCATCATGGTCTTGGCATCACGTCCCCACAAAAGAAAACCCGGAAGATATTGCCTTTCGGGGCATTTTGCCTGCCAAACTTATCGATTGTGACCTGTTCATATAGAAGTCAAATTATAGAACCTGACTGCTTTTTCTGAAATACTGAAACTCTCTCTAAAATATTGAAAATCGAGGCCTATATGTTTCGCTTTTTCCACAAAGTAAGCCACGATAAAACCATGTTTTCTAATGCCTTTACGGTCCATGAGTCTCATAAAAGTGTGCTTTTGTTAACAAAATCTGTTCAGCTTAGGGTTGTAAGTGAAGAGATTGATAGACTGTCAAAAAACTTAACTTTATCGAAATCATTTCGAAAACCATGTTTGTTCATTGATAAAGCGGGTATTCTCAGAGTGGGCCGAAGATTACTGCATGCTAATAAACCTTATGAATAAAAGCACCCTGCTTTATTACGCAGATGTCATGGGTACACCGTTCTGATAATTACTCATTATCACATTAAGTATCTATAACCAGAAGTCAACACTCTTGGCACTACTTATTAGCGCAGAATTTTTGGATTCTTTCGGCCAAAAGTTCCAATCGGCATGCTGTTTCGAAATCCTATTGGTATTTTCGTACAAACCCTACATCTGGTCAACCTCCTCCCTTCTTATGCTCTTCGGTTGATTTTCCCGGTCCTGTTTTTATAACAATTTCTAAACATAGGGGATCTAAATCCTAAAAAGTGTATTTTGTATGCTGTGCCACTAAGGCACTTCATTTGGAACTATGTTCAAACATCACCTAATCAGAGCGATTGGAGAGCACATTTATACCGGTTCCGCATTTATACGTATGAGAAGCTACATACCTTCATCTTTTATTGCAAAAAAAATTATATTGAAATTCCCCAATTCAAAGGTCAAATAATGATCCTAATTAAAGATGATAACGTCCCTCCTTTACGTTGGCGCTTGGGAAGAAATACGCAATGGCATCCGAGTTCTGACAACTGTCCCCGTTGTAACAGTAAAAACATAACAAAAAACCCTTACCCTTTTAGTAATCGATAGTAATCTATAAAAAGATTTTACCGTAGTATTTTAATTGTTATAATTAGTTCCTGACTATGGGTTGGTAATTTTTTGGCTAATAAGGAAGCTCATTAGACCAATGCAGATAACTTTTAAAAAGACAAAAAATTGAAAAAAATTAGTAACACCAGTTTTATGCTGTTACTAATTTTTAGAACTATCTATGTTGTGTGTATTTGCCTATGATGTTATGGGATGGTTCATCAATAATAGGTATAGACTCTTTGAACAGTTTCAAAATGACCGTGTAACAATTTGCGGAGATTTTAATTTGCCAAAAATGTGAATGAATGTATTAATCCGGCCTTTTATTAAAAACAAGCATAAATAATTCACAGGTGTGTTAAATTTTTAGTGCTCTTTCAATTTAATAACTAAGCAATTATACAGTGTTAGATTTGGAATTTTCTAATAAATCAAATATCAACAGTTTACAATCATCAATTTCTATGGTTAAAAAAGACCCACGCCATAAAAGTATTATATTTTGGTTAACAACATCACAAAATTTTTAAATTTTGAAGCTTAATAATTCCTATGCAAAGCGATTTCGAAAAGGCATCTTTAATCTGATCAATTGGCAAAAGTTATTTTTTTCCGGTGATACTGCTGGGACTTGTCTTCTTTATACAAAATTATATAACTTAGTCGAAAATACTATCTATATACATACAATAACACTATAAAATTAGTACAAAAAAAAGGATCAACTAATGACAAACAATGATTTTAAGTCGTTCGTCGAAAAAACTTGAGAGAACCCTAAAAAGATGCTCCGTTCAAAAGTTGGCATCCTCAAATCTTTAAAGTATTCTTCTGACCATTCTTAAATTATGTAACGCAAAAACAACTACCCGTCTCACTTTTACTTATTTAAAGTAACATAAGTCTTTCTCTCTTAGAGCGTTACGTAATTTAAAAACAAGCCCTATTTTTGATTGATATAATTATACATTTCTTAGTCCGTTGATTTGGTGTAAAATTATTTGAGGTTATCATATTTTCCAATATTGCCACCCCCAATGGAGATAAATATTCCGATTTTTCTAAAGACATACCGTTTATCTACTGATGATGTCATCAAAAACGTTGTAAAAACATTATTTTTAGCATTTTTTAAGAGCTTTCCAACGATGTATTACAAAATCAATTTATGCTACATGTAACGCAAATATATATATATATATATATATATATATATATATATATATATATATATATGTATGATGTAATTATAACAAAAACATTTCATGTAAAAAAAGGCCAAGTACGCGAGAATGGCATTCCGTAAAAAGAATTGAGATAAAAGTAAAGCCAAGTTTTTTTTTTTTTTCTCGGTTATTTTGAGGTTATGTGAAAAAGTAACAACAAACGTTTTTTATGGCCTATGACTTTTCAGTCACATTTTCCCCAACGTCAACTTTCGCCGGAAATCGCAATAATAAGATTTCTTGCTTCTTTTTGTCCCCCCAAATCAAACCCCGGCTCATGCATTTTTTTTCACTTAGTTTTAAATCCCTTTACAATGTTCAATAGTCAAAATGCTGTTAATATTTTTTTTGTCAAAGTGTAATTTGACTGGTCTATATACATAGTTTGTTTGTTGATAGAGGCAACAGTTTATAAGTTCGTTCCATCAAAGCCTGGGACGGTTATAAAACGGTTCGAAAAATCCTGTTTGCGTTCCAAGTCGACGTTGTACTGTTCTCGGACAGTCCTTTTTCCGTTCCATCAAGCAACCTAAACTGGTTTCGTACTCCTCTGAAAGACAAGAATTGCACACAGGCGCATTAGAAGGCGCGGAAAAATTGTATGTAAAACACACACATTTCTAGTTTACATCACCTGAGATAATACTCTGCCAATATATGGGCCCCTAAGCTCACACTAGGTACTATAGTTATAGTTTACGTGTGAGCTAATATAACTAAATGCTGAAATATATTTTATTCAACTCCAGACTAAATTACCTTTTGTTTGATACCACACATGCCATGTTTTGACGTAAACTCAAATTTTTAAAATCTACCCCCACCCTTAAAAAAAACAAAAACTAAAATGTATTTTGTTAAACTCCGGACTCAATTACCTTTCGTTTGATATCACACACCCAGATTTTCACTTAAACTCTAATTTTTGAAATTTACCCCTCACCCTTTTTTTAAATAAATTAAAATGTATTTTGTTTAACTCCAGACTCAATTACCTTTCGTTTGATATCACACACGCCATATTTTAACATAAACTCTAATTTTTGAAATCTACCCCCACCCTTTTATTTGATTTGTGTTCGGTGGATTTTGTTCATTTTTAAATGGGACCATCTCGACACAAGACCCAGCCTAGGTACCAAATTTCATTAAAATCGGCCTAGCGGTTTTTGAGTTATGCCCGTTGGTCGTTACAGACAGACAGACAGACAGACAGACAGACAGACAGACAGACAGACAGACAGACAGACAGACAGACATACAGACAGACAGACAGACAGCCAGACAGACAGACAGACGGCGCAACAAAAAAGTTTCAAAATCATCTGAAACGCAAAGATATATAAAATTTTTTGAAATCGGAGCAACATTTTTTTTCTTGAAAAAATTAGGATCACCATAGCTCACACTACTATAGTATAGTATATGTGTGAGCTAATAATATACCACAAAATTACATTAAACTTACATTTGTCTGAGAACATTCAAAAAAACAGTGAATAAAACAAAAAATTAAAAAAAATTTCTAAATAAATTGAGTTTTACAACCAATTTTAACACATGTCAAAATGCCGGGGAAGCCACGTAAATATACAAATATTTTTTAAATTTCCAAAAAAAATTTTTGCAACATCTGCAGCATCTGTTGATTTTTTTGCAAGAGCCTCTTAATTTTTATTACTACGGGACTGCGGATCGTGTAGGTATACCACATGAGAAAAGCTATACTGACCATAGGGTAGCTTGCTTAGAAAAAGAAAAGCTAGTTTACCAGGTGATTGGATAGGATTCGCTTTAAGGCATCGACATGAAGGTCATTACTAAAGTACAAGCTACAAAATGTGATTTTCCTAACTTCTTAGAAGTATCACGAAAACCTTGTGAATATTAAAGCTTTCTATAATATGTAGCTAATTTTATAAATATTTTATAAAAATCAAATTAGAAAATAAAAATAAATAAATATATAAATTTCACATAAAACTTGTGATATTAGAAAAAATTAATATATTTTCACAAGTTTCGCCCAAAAATATGTGCTAATGCAAGTTCGTGTTAATTTTTGGTATATTTAGTTTATTAGGCAGTCTGTAGTGGTTTATAGTTTGTGAATACAGGGTGTAACTAAATAAGTGTAAAACATTTAAGGGGGTGATTCCGCATCAAAAAAAGATAGGATCTTTCATATAAAGAAACTTCATTGGAGCATCCCTTGTTAAAATACAGCCTCTTAAAGGGGGTACATAAAATGTTCTACTACCAAAAAAGCCGGTAATGAATTTGGTTTACCCCATGGTTGTAAGGGGTGGAAAACGCAACCCCTAAAATTTATTTCCAATGTAATTTTTTGTCTTATTAGTTGTTTTCCATTTAAAAATGTATTTCCGATAGCCTGTTTCATTGTAAATAAAAAATGTCTCTTGGATTTTTGCCCAAAATAAACCAGTTCGCAGCAAAAAATTATTTCACGAACAACTAAAGAGATACATCGTCATAAATGTTATGACCCCCTTTAAGGGGCGGTATCTTAACAAGAGATGCTCCAATAAAGTTTCTTTATATGAAAGATCCGAGATCCTATCTTTTTTCGATGAGGAATCATCCCCTTAAATGTTTTACACTTATTTAGTTACACCCTGTATAAATTAAATTGATGTAATTTTATCTGCATTTTAAAGAACTAAAATTAAAAATATATTATGATAATCCTATGTAATTGTGTAATCCTTTCTGGGTGCAAATTTAATTTCGTGCTCTCGAATTCATCCGTTGCCTTCGATTTATCTTTAAGCCAGACGCCAAACCTACCCTTTCTTTTAGTCACGTGATTTTAAATTTAACTCTCTCGCATATGATCACGTGCCTAAAGTAAATCGAACAGCATTCGGTTTTTGGACAGTTATTTGGTCGTTCCATCTAACCCGAACCGTTTTAAAACAGTCCTCGTACTCCTTGTACTGCATTGCGCGCGCATTGGGATTTTTTGGACGGTTCTATGACCGTAGAACTGTTTGATGGAACAGAACTATAAGTTCTGTTCCATTAAACAGAACTATAAGTTCTGTTCCATCAAACAGTTCTACGGTTCATTTCGCCCATCTAATCCTTTGTTTCTTAAGATTATTATTTTGTCATAATTATTTTAATAAAAACTTTTTATAAAAAGGATTACGATATATTTTCAAAGGTTTTTATTATTTCAAGAAACTAGAAAAGTATAAAACAGAATTAAATTTTATAAAATGGTGTTGACAACTTAGCGATTACGTAAAGAAAGAAAAATAGTCGATTTTAAATTTTTTATGAAAAATGACAATAAAGAATTGATTTCGAATTCAGTGACGTCTCTAGATTTTATTATTCGACAAAAAATTTTTAAAGAAAAAAGAATTATAATAAAGATTTATTGAAAAGTTTGTCTTGTTAAAATGTGATTTTTTTTCCACATCACACGCTTTAGGCAATAGCAAACTCTGACTGGTCGCGTGTTGTGCGAAATGACTCTACCAATGGCATATTCGCCCGCTCCTCAGAGTTATTTAATTTTACGCGTTTGAAGTAAAAGCTCATCTTCTACCCCGTACCGACTGAACGTTTCTCCGTCGGATCGTAGAAGAAGCTTGCGCAATAGAGGTCTTTTCGCATAGGACGTGACAGCTCGGAGCTAATTTAAAGCTTGCCATCACAGAAGAGTTCGGTTCGGTCCGTTTTGCAGTAAACGGTCAATATGTTATGCTTGCCATTACTTGTTCGGAAATGGCATTGGCAGCTTGCCAAAAATGATTTTAGCATAACACGTTCGAAATCGGCTTAAGACCGCCATCGCCACCAGAATTGGTGATACGCGTTGTGATTGGTCCAAGGGTTTCCTAACCTTAAAAACTATTGATTTTTTGTTGTTTTACTATTTTTTCGTGTATTGTGTGCAATGGAATATACTGACGTCAGTTTTGTGAAGACTCAAAATGATGCCTACAATTTATAAGCAAATTCTAGGTTGTAAGTTTTTCTGATGGTATACCGTTTTTGTTTTGACATTTTTGTAGGTCTCGGCCTTCAAAATCCGTTTTTGAAAAACAGAGGGCCTATTGCTAGAGTTTGCAGTATGTGGGTGAAATCTAAAGCCAGAAATATTTTTTTTTGTAGGAATAGGTTTAGTCAAGGGCTGTCAAGTCTCCGGAGGTAAAACAAATTAACAGTTTCCGATATATTAATTATCAAAATTGAACCTATTTCCGGTTTTTTATCTTTAAAAAGCCCTAGGGGGAAGGGGGTTCGAAATAAAAAAAAGTTTATTTAAAAAATCTGTTGTTTTAACCGTAAAAATAATTTACGCTATGAAAAAATTTACTTTTTGTAAAATTTTGTATGTTGACTTGATGACGTAAACAGCGCCAGCGAGTCGTTTGGCTCCAGAACCAAACTTATGGTAGAGTTCTGAAATTTGGCACCCTAATAGGCATTGACAAACTAAATCAAAATGAATTTTGACATTTTTTCGACTTGATCTCCCCCGCTATAGGCATCAATTTGCCAAAACACAAAATTTAACATAAAATAATTGGGTAAAACTGGAGGGCACAATTTTAATGATAATTTAAATTTTTTATTTTTTTTGTAAGCTACTATAGCGCCACCTGTGCATAAGAATCCATTTATGACGTCCAAAAATATGACCCTTCAAAGTAGCACCACTTTTTGGCAACTTTTGATGGTTTTTTTTCGCAAAAACTCAAAAATTTTTCCCTGATATCAATAGAACTTAATAGGTCCCATTATAAAATACCGTGACGAAATTTAACACAAAGGTAGCCTACAACTAGGAATGCCATTTTAGAAGTGGTGCTCCGATGGAACCCAGTGCAGGGCCAAGGTCGTACTTGAGATGGGAAAGGAAAAATTGATAAATTTAATATAAAACTAGTTTCGCGAACACTTTTTGTTTTTATAAGTGCTGGAAATAATGTTTTACGTATTAAAAAAACTTATATATTGACAAAAGAGTATTTTCTTACAATTACAAGGCTAGATTAAACAATGTACTGTAACGGTTTTTTGTTACAAACTAAAATGCTCTCGGTAGCTCAGTTGGGACTGAGGTCGTGGTGTTCACCTCAAAAAAAACTCAACAATATTCATGTGAAATAAATTAACTTTCTTTTGCCTAAAGGGCGCCAATACAAGTTTAAAAGTAAAATAGAAAGGATGTATCGGGATTTTAGTGAACCTTGTATTATTCACTACGTATTAATAAAGATGGTGAATGTTTGATTAAAACGCAAAAGGTTTAAAAAAAATAGTCTCTAATTATTTTTATCAGCAAACGACTTGCAAGAAGGAAATTTACAAAAAAAATAAATATATAAGGATCTTTTAACCTAAATACTTAATTATATAGCTATCGATAAAAAATATTATTTTATATCCTTGTTTCTTATCACAGAATGTTCGTTACTATTTATTTTTATTATCTCAAGAATGTAATTTAATTTCTTTTTATAAAGAGTTGGTTTTTTATTTCAATAAAAGAATTTATCTTATTATTTTATGTTAATAAAAAGTAAGAAGAAAATACACGGACGATAAAATCAAGCCACACAAAAAAATTATCGAAGTACCTAAATAAAAAGTATATACCTATTTGGCTAAAAACAAAAAAAAATATAATATATTTTTGGCACCTAAGAAAAATTAATACCTTGGGAGGGTAAATGCGCATCTACTCAACAAGGGTGCATTGTTGCCAGATCTTAACAAGGGCAATAAATAGGTTTACCAAAAATATTAACAAATGATAACCAGTGCTATAAAAAAGAAATATATCACAGTTAAATAAAATGGTTAGTAAAAATAAGTATTAAATCTTATCTGCCAAATCCCACGCTGGAGGTTGAGTCCTCAAGAGATTTGAGTAGGTAGTGTGGTTGGTACTTCAACAAAACAGATTTCAAAACGGGACAGCAAAACAAAAAGAAAGCAGTAACATCGGCTAGTACAACATGGCTTTTACTTCAGTAAACAATTACGGGCTTCTGCTCAAAGTATGTGTGATGTACGGGCTTCAAAACATATACGGATCCCCGAAAACGAGCTCCATAAAATGGAATGGGCTTTATAAGATGGAATGGGCTTCATAAAATGGAATGGCCTAAAAAGGTCATTGCTGTCTTAGAAATGCGTTTAAGTTTAATCAATTTTCAGAATAGTATTTTATGTTTCTATAGAATTAAAAGTTTATGTTCTCAGCAAAAAGTCTAATAAAAAAATTAGGCAAACTCACCAGTAATGAACAATGGTCCACCTTTTTAATCACACCAGCATTTTTCACGAAACTAACTCTGTTACAAAACACTGTACAATTTCTGTAAGTTTTACAACATTTTGAGTAGCAGTTATGCTTGGTTAAAATAAATTTTTAATATATTTTATTAGCACATATTATAACGGTGTTAAAATGCTCTCTGAAACACGCAAAAATCCTGCGATCTACCGAGTACAATCTATGGCAAAAACTAAGGTAGTTCGGTTACCATATAGAAGTTAAACTGCATCGAGAATCCGCATGTAGCTGACTCTCTCGGCTACGTGCATTTGAAAAGAGACGGCGGGTTTCCCTGACCGAACAAAGCAGCTTGGATCAGTCTGAATACAGCCGCGCGACGACGAAGTGGGGAACGTGCCGTAAAGCGACTCTAAACAACGCTTGTTGAAACAAATTTTATCATGAAGTACCGTGGTCCAGTGGACAAGGCGACAAAGGAAAACGCCCGACACGCAGACACCGGAGGATCGCTTCCTCGACGATACTGTTTTTTTTATATGTGGATAATTCTTTGATTCATCCCTAGTTGTACAGGGTCCTACAAGTATTTTTTTTTTTTTGTTCAAAACGTTACTTGCTATGAGGGTTAAGAAAAAAAATCGTTACAGTACACCATGTAAAAAAGCGTTCTTCTAGTTTTAAAAAGTTGTCAAATTCAGAAAGTGTCTTAAACTGCATAACCAGTATGACCCAAAGTTTGAGACTACTACTTTTTACATGATTTTTTAATATCACCTTGTATCTTTCAGCATATTACACAATTACACAAACATTAATATTTGTGTCATAGCCTGTAATAAGCCGACAAATTGTGCCAAGTTTCATTGCAAAATTCTTATTAACGCAGTAGCTAAAATCAGTGGCGCACCCAGGAATGTGTCTTGGGGGGGCCCGACAGCTACGAAGCGCGCCCTCAAAAAACTTGCGACTAAAAAAAAAAACAAAAAAAAAAAAAAAAAACAATAAAAGGTCATCATGTCTTTTTTTCGCAACGACGCCACTGCTTGGGGTTGGGGGGCCCGAAGCCTCCTGATGTCAAATTTTAAGGTATGCGCCCATGCTAAAATAAATAACATAAAAAACAGTAAAAATGACAGCAAAGTTTTGTGAAACCAACAGAAACAACTACTCCGAGGGAAAATACCCCTACCGGCATTGAATTATACTGCTGGCTTAATGCTTTCGTCGGGAACTTGTTAAAACTGTTTGGTTTTCACTATCTCCAACGTCGATCACAGGGATACGAGTGATCCCCGACTGGAACACCTCCTGATAGTCAGGAACAAGTGATCCATGCCAATCCACGACCGGACCGGTTTCGACCTTTTGGGCCATCCTCAGGTGAATGTAGGCGATAGCTCCGTGTAGGGCATGTTTTGTGAAACCAACAGAAACAACTACTCCGAGGGAAAATACCCCTACCGGCATTAAGCCAGCAGTATAATTCAATGCCGGTAGGGGTATTTTCCCTCGGAGTAGTTGTTTCTGTTGGTTTCACAAAACATGCCCTACACGGAGCTATCGCCTACATTCACCTGAGGATGGCCCAAAAGGTCGAAACCGGTCCGGTCGTGGATTGGCATGGATCACTTGTTCCTGACTATCAGGAGGTGTTCCAGTCGGGGATCACTCGTATCCCTGTGATCGACGTTGGAGATAGTGAAAACCAAACAGTTTTGACAGCAAAGTTGTTGTCGCTCCGATAAATGGTTTATAAATGAGAATATAGTGATTGCAATGAGATGTTTATTTGACATATCTAGAGTGATTTGAATTTTCAGCACCAAAATAAAAAACTAGGAAAAAACTTTATTGTCTAGTTATTTTTTAACACTCTGTACAAAAGTTTTTATTTAAGAAAATGAAAGCTGTACTAGTATTGTTGTAACGTACTAACTTTGAGTTTCCATAGCAATTTGTAACGCCGTTATAAAAAAAACCACTTAAATTGATCATAAAAATGTAACTTATTTTTAAAAACAGCCTGTATTTTTAACAGTCCAACAGAATTTTCATTTTCTTTTCATAAAATATGTGTCTTTTATTTGGTATATATTTTTTGAAAATATCGTTACGTCTAAGAAATTCACATATCTTTCTATCTTTTTAGATTTTTTCAATTTACAATTATAAATTAAAACCCCCCTGTACTTCGACCCTGTATAAGTCACACCAGTCCAGCAATACTTGTTTTAAAGAGAAACAATTTGTTAGTGCTCACAGTAAATGTTTGCAAGTTATCTTGCATAGCTAGCCGCCTGGAATTTAAAAAAAAAAAAAAACTGCCTATTTTTTATTTTTCGGAAGTAAATTAAAGGAAGAGTAATGCCTTTTATGCCATTAACTAGAGTTTTTTTAAATATATCAAATTTTTCTTTATGTCATTATAATCAGTGCCAAGTTTCATGGCTCTAGCTTTACATTTAAATTTTATACAGAATCTTAATGAGATAGATGCAATTAAAAATAAAAAACTTTGTATCTTTCCTCTGCACTGGGTTCGGGATGAGAACCACTTCGTAAAATAATAGCATAGTGTTGTATGATAATCGTGCCAAGTTTCATTACGGTACGCGAAAATGCAGACAAAAGTGGCTTAGGCTCCGGACTAATAGGTAAATAATTGAAATTTAAAAAAAATGCTGCTTTTGAAAAAACACAGAGACCTCTTCCTCAAGTTTGCAGTATGTGGGTGCCATCTAAAGCCACAAATTTAGTGTTTTTCTGGTAGAAATAGGTTCCATCAAGGGCTGTCAAGTCACCGAAAGTAAAGCAGAAAAATCTTTAAAGTTTAACTTAATAACGCGAATATCTCAAAAACGACTAAACCTATCCAAATTTGGTTTTTGTTTTCTTTTAATAAATGTCAAAAAAGGTTTTGATTTTCCCAACTAACTGAAAAAAAGGAAGGAGGAGGTGCCTTGAAATTCGAAAAAAAAAATTATTGACTTTTTCAATGCTTTTATCTGTATTTTGTTTTTGCTGTAAATCAATTTGGACGGCTCACTTGCTCGCACATATTCTGATCTATGTGACAGACACTACTTCTTCCGTTTTCAAACTATAAATCAATCCTTTGCCACGGCATACAACATGTGGCATACGTTGCGGAACTCTGAATCCGCCTTTTTAGGTTAGATACGATTGACGGTATTAATTTAATGTCTCCTTAAAATAAATCACAGGAGACGAGACCGAAAGGATCGTACCGACACATGATAACAGATAAATGTTGACTTACCTATGGCGAGTTCCTCCATTTTATTGGAACTAAAAGTACCTCATTAAACCAGTCTGCGGAATTAAAACTACAAAAGATCATTTAAATCGTGAGATAACGTTTAAAATTGACAATTACAGAAAAGATCGTTGAATTTGCACGATTGGTTCATTATTCACTGTAAAACCTAGAACGGCAAAAACACACTGGTTCATCGATGAAACCATTGTTGCGACAAACCTTTAAAAAACTCATTTTTATTTTCAGAAAATTGTCACTTTTAAGGGCTGACTTCGAGTACCACCTCCAAAAACCACCGATATTAGCAGAGCTGATGCGATGATTTCCAATTAGGTAGAATATATTTGTCTTCTAAACATAAAAAGCATTTCTAAAGATTCTAATATAAAGATGAAATTCGACAAAAAACCACTTTGAATACCTTGGGAACAAAAGAATACCTTTAAACTAGTCTAAACTTTTATTCCCAAAGTATATTCTTCCAATTATTAAAAAAAAAATATATGAGTATTCAAAAATTGCGTTAAAAAAGTTTGTATCGCCAGCACTGAAGTAGCATATGAAAAACCAAATCTTAAATAATTCTTAAAAAAGTAAGCCAAACCCATTTCTGTTTTCCGTTTTTCACATGTGCACTTTTTCCAACTAAATTTTTAAACGTAATCACGCCCAACGCCCTTTTGCTTGGGGTAAAAAAGCCGACATTTTTCAGTTGGATGTTTCATTTTGTTAAAAGTTGTTTAAAGGCCCAAACGGTTGTGTCTTAGATATGGAGGTAAGGTAACCAAATAAATTTTTGTTATTGACTTTTGCAACTATTTAGTATTATTATTAATTAATTTTCAAAGAAGCTTCTTTAGCAACTAACGATTAAAAAATTACTAATACTACACAATTCCAGATATCTTTAATCTTCTTAGAGTAATTTTTTAACCTTTTTTAAGTTAAGATGGTCACAAATTAACAAAACGTAATCAAAATTGCCAGAAACACTGTCAGAAGCAACTATAAAATTCAGGCTGGCTATCAGTGGCGGATCCAGGGGGCCAGAGGGGTCCGCACCTACTCCCCTCCTAGACATTATTTTTTAGGTATCAAACAAGTTTCGTGGCTAATCGGGCAAAAAGGAGTATTTTGTTTCTCTCATATATTTTCCCGTGGGTAGCTAAGCTTAACCTCACGGGGGTCCAACATCTAATGGACACCTAATAAGTGTTGAACACAACAACAATCAAGTTTTCTAATTTCCGATTTGAACTTGCCGCTAAAACGTTCATTTCTAGCATGGCGTTGCAATGACGTCACAGCGCAGTAAACTTGCGGACAGGTAAACGGCATTCAAGTGTTTATTTGTTTTTGGACTGTGTTTTTACTGCTTTTTATGTAAAAAAATGTCCTATAAGTGGTGTGTAGTGCCTCACTGTTCGAATACTAGCATAAAAGCACCTGAAAAACTATTTATTCATGTGCCTACAGCAGTTAAAGAACGGAAAAAGTGGCTAGAACTTGCTCGAAGAGACCCAAGGGCCTTATCTAATACATCTTCACTTTACATTTGTGAAGATCACTTTGATGTGAGTAAAACTAAATTGTTCCTATTAATTTTTCTCACGTTGTCTATATATATAACTAGTTCGTAAATGACGATGAAATTTTTGAGGTTATTTTTATTACAAGGGGTGAACAACTATAATAGGCAGAAAGGTGTACTATTTATACGGTGCTAGGCAGTTATTAGGCAGGACTAGGGAGTGCACATGCAGGCTAAATATAGGACTGAGCAGTGCATATGTAAGACCAGGTAGTGCATAGGCAGGACTAGGCAGTACCTACGCAGGACTATGCAGTGTAACCTATGCAGTACTTCAAGTATTGTATTTTTAACGTTTCTAAATTCCGCAGAACAAAGATCACTATTGTTGGCAAAGAAGCCTGCCACCATAAAGGAATTTTATAAGCAAAACACAAAATAAAATCTAATTTAGGACGATAATTCGGACTTTGAACCAAAGCAAACATTACCATCCATAAGAAAATAACACAGAAAATAGGTTTCTTCGAGGCGTTTACTGTTTTGTGACGTCACTTGCAGCTGATTGGTAGATCGCCTGTTTTGAATCACGTGGCTAATTGTTTTAATTCAATGAATTTATTTAATTAAAAGAACTATCAATTTGAGAAAAAATTAAACAAAAAAGTTTGTTTTTAGCATTCCCAAGACCTCAAAAGATATTTAAAAATAAATATATATTTATTTTTTACTATTGTCAAACACCCTATTATAATTGGGAAAAATAACTAAATGCAAAAAAAAACAAAAAGATGCCCCAAGTCTAAAGGGTGACTACAGCTTTGAATACGTGTAAAAATTTACTTATCTGGGAGCAAATATAAACAAGAACAAATGATAAGTAAAAAAGTAAAAAAAGTTTTGTACTCACACCAGAAAAATAACCTCAAAAATTTCATCGTCATTTACGAAATAGTTATATATATAGACAACGTGAGAAAAATTAATTGGAACAATTTAGTTATACTCACATCAAAGTGATCTTCACAAATGTAAAGTGAAGATCTATTAGATAAGGCCCTTGGGTCTCTTCGAGCAAGTTCTAGCCACTTTTTTCGTTCTTTAACTGCTGTAGGCACATGAGTAAATAGTTTTTCAGGTGTTTTTATACTAGTATTCGAACAGTGAGGCACTACACACCACTTATAGGACATTTTTTTACATAAAAAGCAGTAAAAACACAACCCAAAAACAAATAAACACTTGAATGCCGTGTACCTGTCCGC
Organism: Aspidapion aeneum; assembly: GCA_963576565.1. Classification (NCBI taxonomy): domain Eukaryota; kingdom Metazoa; phylum Arthropoda; class Insecta; order Coleoptera; family Brentidae; genus Aspidapion; species Aspidapion aeneum. Next base: position 13,074,147 of record OY755041.1, on the reverse strand, counting down.
GAGTTTACTGCGCTGTGACGTCATTGCAACGCCATGCTAGAAATGAGCGTTTTAGCGGCAAGTTCAAATCGGAAATTAGAAAACTTGATTGTTGTTGTGTTCAACACTTATTAGGTGTCCATTAGATGTTGGACCCCCGTGAGGTTAAGCTTAGCTACCCACGGGAAAATATATGAGAGAAACAAAATACTCCTTTTTGCCCGATTAGCCACGAAACTTGTTTGATACCTAAAAAATAATGTCTAGGAGGGGAGTAGGTACGGACCCCTCTGGCCCCCTGGATCCGCCACTGATAGCCAGCCTGAATTTTATAGTTGCTTCTGACAGTTTTTCTGGCAATTTTGATTACGTTTTGTTAACTTGTGACCATCTTAACTTAAAAAAGGTTAAAAAATTACTCTAAGGAGCTTAAAGATATCTGGAATTGTGTAACTTATTATTAGCTTCAGTCAAAAATCCTAAGCTAAAAATGTATAATATAATAATGCGTAGTAATGTGCACCGGCCTCGTATAATAAAAAAGTCAGGATTTAGGATATGTTCTCATTCAAAAGGGCATTTTATGACATTTACAAAAAAAAGGAAATTTTTTAAATGTTAGGTATTTTAAAAGTTAACACAAAAAATAATTAAACCTATTCTCTTTGAACTAGTTTTTTCTTGAGCAATCTGCAATTTTTCGAGGATCATGGAATGGTATCTTTATTAGTATCTTTTTGTCAGTATTCTTTTCAGTTAAGTTCTTTTTAATAATTTCGATACCCTGCTTAACCATATTTTCTTCTGCAAAAATCTTATTTTCTTATCCGTGTCTTATCTTTTCATTAATTATTTTTTTTCTTTCTATTTTTTTTTCCTTTTCAGTACTATCTTGATTTTTATTTTCGGTTTTTAACTGCCGTTTTTTGTAATATTTTTCACCCGTTCGTTTTTCCTCTTATGGGTAATTGTGATATTTTCTCCCAGATGTTTTTCCAAAATCTCTAATTCATGGTTTTTCCAATATCTCTAATTCAGGTGTTATTGCAAAACCTAGTTTCTTTTAGTTAAACTGTTTTTTACCCCTAAACTGCAACAATCATATCTTTATCTAGCGAATCTCCACATTGCTATGCGGTATAGTCAAAATCAAAATCAAAGCTAATTTTGTCTGTTCCCGATATTTAGACTGGTCCTCCAAATCAGGGATTTGTTCAATTTACACAATAATATATAACATCAAACGAAAAAATCAAATTAAGGTTAAACTAAATTTGCAATTAGTAAACCTAGTTAGAACAAATTATGAATGTTCGTAGAATTAGTAATTTTTAAGTCAAATTACCCATAGTTAGGACAAATTAGAACTTTGGGATAACTACGAAGGAAGGGCGAAAAATTATCGAAACACAAAATATCGAAAAACTAAATATCGAATTAAAACATCGAAACAACAAAATATCGAAAACACAAAATATCGAAACTACAAAATATCGAAAATAATACAAAATATCGAAAATACAATATATTGAAACAACAAAATATCAAAAATCAAAAACAAAAAATTTCGGAACCTTCACCTTACCTGACCTAATCTAACTTAACCTAATCTGATGTAACCACATGAAAATAGATAGTTTCAAAAACCTAACCTAACGACACCTAATCAAATCAAACCTAACCTAACCGAACCGAATCGAACCGAACCAAAGCAAACTGAACCAACAATTTTTTTCAAAAAAATAAACTTTCCTGGCTTCTTTCTCGAACCGAACCGAACCAAACCGAACCGAACCTATCCAAACCTAACCATACCCAACCAAACCAAATTAGCAGTGTTGTAGTTTAGTTTGTTTAGGTTAGGTTTGGTTCGGTTTAGTTCGGTTCAGTTACGTTCAGTTTGGTTTGGTTCGGTTTCACACCCTCTAGGATCCCGGGAAAGAAGTCAGGAAAGTTTTTTTTTAATTCTTGGTTCAGTTTGCTTTGGGTCGGTTCGGTTAGATTTGATTAGGTTTCGTTAGGTTAGGATTTTGAAACTTTCTATTTTCATGTAGTTAGGTCAGATTAGGTTTAGTTACATTAGGTTACGTTACGTCAGGGTCAGATTAGGTTAGGGTTTCAAAATTTCCTATTTTTGATTTTCGATATTTGGTAATTTCGATATTTTGTGGTTTCGATATTTTGTAGTTTCGATATTTTGTAATTCGATAAAATGTAGTTTTGATATTTTGTGGTTTCGATATTTTGTAGTTTCGGTATTTTGTATGTTTTCGATATTTTGTGTTTTCGATATTTTGTGTTTCGATATCTTTTCGCCCTTCCCGTGCAAACAGAAGAATATTAATATTGATAAAACAGAAAGCTTAAAAGCTAATTGGTGGGTGCAATTATAGTGAAGTGACAGAGAAATCTGTTAAAACATGCTAAAACCTGCCAAGGGTTATAAATCAATCAAAAAGAATTGAGAATCCGCTGTAACTGTCAAATAATTAAAAAAGCACTCTGGTTTTCTCTTTTAGGATGAAACTACTCTTGTTGATCTGTTTTCTACAAAAATAAAAGTATACAATATTTTTGGGCGATACTCGTTTGACCAAGAAAACACTAATCGCATTCAATCGTGTCTAGTATTCCTATCGTTTGTATGTCCGACACTGTTTGGCCTTTCTTTGGCTGGTGCAATATTTTTAGAAGAACTAGAGTTGGCTGAACTATTTGGAAGTTTTGCATTTTGTGTCAATGTTATTCAAAAAGTGTTTTATCAGATAGAGAAAAAAATGGTTTATTTTCCGCGCAGATACAATCTTCTGAATAAGAATATTTACGTTATAAAAAACACTTTTGATGAATGCACAAAAGCCACATCGGTTTACAGAGCAAATATTATTGTTGGATTGATCTCCTTCTTTTTAATTCCCTTATTGGGTGAGTAAACTAAACCAAGTAAAATTATCTTTTTCTCTTCTTTATGGCATATACCTTGCTGCATTTTACTTAGCAAAATAAAAATAGCAGATTTTTAGCAAATGCTAACTTTTGCCATCCTTATCACGAAGTATAAGAAATAAAAACAAAGTAAAAAGTTTCACTACAGAAACTAAATTTAAAGAATATATTCTTTAAAATGTGGTAATTGTTTTTTTTTTAATTTCTCAACATTATTCTAAATTTCTGATAATAGTATATTATATTTCTTAAAATTATATAACACTGATTTCGACCTCCCCAAACCAGGACAGGGGAGCTAATTTAGGAAAATAATTTTTCTAAAAATTTCCCTAAAAATTTTTTTAAACAAATTTTAGTTTGAAGAAAATGATATCAAAAATATTTTCGTTTCAAGAAAATATTTTCAAACAAATTTCCGTTTAAAGAAAATATTTTTGATCGAAAAAAAAATTTCTTTCAAAAAAATGTTATCGAACAAAAAAATTTTAAAAAATTTACGAATACACAAATAAATTTTAAATTTTTTCATAGATTTCTTAAATACCCATTTAGGTAGGGCCGAACATTGGCAAAATTTATTTTGTGAGTTAGGGTAATAATTTAATGACTATTTTTACTTTCTTGACAATATTAAATGTAAAGTCGTCAGCGTTTTTATATAAATGTCTTTTTTTCAGCAAAAGATCACGAACTAACGTTTCCTGGATATTTTCCATACAATACAAAAACCACAGTTGGATTTTGGAGTGGCTACCTTTTTCAACTAGTCACTTTAACCACTGTGGCCCATTTCAACGGTACCATTGACATTACGAGTTACAAATTGGTCACCGTCGGCTGTGCCTTGATAAAAGTGCTTCTTAAGGAGCTTAGCAATATAAATCTAGTACAAAAAGATCGAGTGAAAGAAAATTTTGTCAAATGTCTTAAATTTCATATCGATGTATTAGAGTAAGTATACGAATTTGAGATATTTTTAACTTAATGGAGTCAAACAAAACAAATTACTAAAAAGCTTAGAGGTTAAGACCACAAAAAAATAGCTAAATATTAATAGATCTAAGGATTACTTGCAGCGAAATGACGAAATGGTTTTTTTTAAGATGGCTAAGGAGTTTTGTTTTTTTTTTAATCACAAGTTTATTCAAGGCCAACACAAAAATAGAGGCCACGACCCTGAAAAAATCAGCTGTTCTCCCGGGGCTGAATTTTACATTGGGTCTTATGGGAGGTCAGACGTTTTTTTCTGATATTTTCAAAATGGCACTACAGATTTCCGCAAAATTTCAGTCAAATATTCTCAGACACCATCCCGATATTCCACCAAAGGTTTGTAAGGAAGGAACATGATTAAAAGGTTTAAATCTTCAAGATTTAGCATTCCTTATTTTGAATTCAAATTACCCGCCATGTACCACATGCCAACTGTTATATTTGACATGTATTTGACTTTGTCATATGTGATTGTCACATTCGCTTCTGCTTTAAACTTAAGTTTTGTGTGAGCTTATGAAGCGGCTATGAAAAATTAGGGCTTACTATACATTTTAAAAAAATTGTTCTGCCAGAATAAAGTAAAAACAATCTCAAAAACGGCTTTATTTAAAAAAAATAAAATATCCATGAACCGTCATTCCAACCTCAATATTTTAAAGACAATCAGCTGTGTCGTAACGTGACCATCAAAAAAAAATCAGCCCCGGATGTGACGTCAACAAAGTGGAGGATCGTGGCCCGTCCATTTTGATAGCCCTGGTTTATTATCTTCGTTTTTTAATGTCAACAAAAATTTATTATTTTGGCAGGCTATAAACAAGTCAATTTCTTGGAAAATTTAACAGGGTGCCAACCATAAAAATTGGAGTTTTTAAGATATGACGTAAACCTTGTTTACTCAAAAATATTTATTTGATCAATTCTTTCCAAACCGATTAAAAGCGCACAGTCGTTTAGTTGTGCATTAATAAAAACACTACAATTTTTGAAAATACCAAAAAAGATAAATATTTGTGTAAAATCACGTCATAATTACAAAAATCAAACATTAGGCATACCGACTAAAAACGGGTCGAGCTAACTACTTGCTAAATTAAAAAATATTTACGCGATTTTTTTGAGTTCTATCCGATTTTTAATAAACAAATCAAAAAATGATGTAGAGAATTTAAAAAGAATAAAAGCAAGAGAAACCAAAAAGAAAAACTTAGTGGCTTAAATATGTAAACGACTGGTTCGGCATGACGTCAAGTCTACTGCTTCGGTAAATAGTCTTTAAATCGCATTGATGTTTAACGTCCGCTAGGAGATGGCACTTCTAAAAGAATAAGAATAAAACCCTAATTTTGAACGGATGGAAACTTTGGAAGTTACGAAGACGAGGATTTTTCATACCCTACAAAAACCAGCAAACAAAGTATAGACAGCAAAAGAAAAATATCTGACAATGAACGTATGAACTCTAAGAAGAAACGTTAGAGAGAGATCAAAATGGAGGAAAATCGTTACCGAGGAAAAACCCAATAGCCATTAACCGATAAAGAAGAAAGTATCAAACTTATCACCATTGCGTGAGTGGAAGTAACTCTACTAATACGTGTAGTACAGTGACGTAGCGTGGGGGGGGTGTTTGTCGCCCCCGCCCCGAGGGTACTGGCGCCCCATGGGTGCCCGAAGCGCCCTTTTGGGCACCTATGGGCCGGGACAACGGCAAATTGAGAGGGCGGCCAAGGACACTAAAGACACGATGACATTTTGTGTCGCAAGATTGCTGGGCGCCCTTTTTAGCTGTCGGCCCCCCCCCCCCCGCCCCGTCAGGCATGCTACGCCGCTGGTGTAGTAGTGTAGTTTCTCAACTACTAACTTATTTTCAATACGGGATTTTCTTTATTGGACAGTTTAACTTTGAAAGAATTTTCTACGAAATTTTTTGTTTTCGTTCTGTGGTGCGAGAGGCCCAAGTGGTAAATGTGAAATAGAGCTAGTCAGATTTATTTTTATTTTTAGGATGTCAAAACTAATAGAAGAATTTTGTACCTATATTGCGTTTGCACAAGTATTAGGTAGCTTTTGTATACTAGCTATTACTTCGGTAGAACTTTTATTTGTAAGTATATTTAAATCAACAGGAGATACCAATCAGTCAAGAATTTTATATAAGAAAAAAGTTTTAATTTTAAAAACTGCTCCCAAGCGATCCCAGATCAATCTCAAAAAGATTGGTCGGTTCGAATTAAAGCTTCGCGTCGCTCCCGTTAAGATTTATTTGTTCTTTTTACTTCAAAAAATAAAGACAATCGGGATTCGAGGAAGTTTAAACAGTTGGACTAGATCTTTTTTATCAGAGACAAGTATTTTGGAGTTACAGTGGGAAACTCTATGTCCTCTCAGTTAAATATACAATATGGGATTCCACAGGGAAGCGTCATTTCTCCTCTGCTTTCCTGTTTTTTGTTAATGGTCTATTCATAAAAGAGATACTGTTAGCATCGAACTCTTCCAGTTAGTAGATGATGACACCATTACCGTTTCAGCAGACACTGTGCATGAATAGGAAGATGCTTGCAATGAGGTTCTTAAATCATTTTCTTGCTGGTGTATCAAAAACAAAGTTCTTCTAAATTCATCACAAACTAATTTTATTGCTTTTCATAAAAGGAAAAATATCCCAAATATTAAACTTTATCTAAATAATATTGAAATAGAAAGACTTGAGTCATGTATCTTTCTCGGACTGCGTCTTGATGAGAAATTGATCTGGTTAAATCATGCCCAAAGCAACTTTTAAATATTTATTACGCTATGGCATTCTCGCACATAAAATATATGATTGGGTGCAATCCCTTGGAATCATGCGGGCCACTTTTCAGGGGTCATAATATATTAACTGTTCCTAGCGTGCTTTTGTATGAACCTATTGTATTTTGTAAACAGTATTCTGACAAATTTCCAACGTCCAACCATCACCACTAAAATACTCGTTCAAGAAATAACATAAGCATCCCTAATTTTAATTTGGAGCTTTATAGAAAGAGTCCACATAGTTTTTGTACAAACGCTTCCAACAAACTCCCAAAACATCTTAAAGATACTCAGGGCCTGTATAAATTTAAAGAACATTTGAGAAGCTTTTTAACAAAAAAGTGTTACTATTCAGTAACTGATTATTTTAGTCATATTAATTAATGTGTGTCTATGAGATTTTAGAATAGTGTAATAAGTCAGGATGAATTGTGTTGCAAACAATAGTATTATATTTTAAACCTATATTTATTTTTAAGAGCCAAATCAAATATTTTAGCACTACTCGGTATTTTAGCACTACTAGGTATTTTAGCACAATTAATTCTTATCTTATTTTAATTTATTTTAAGGAATGTTTTTTTCGAAAAACGTTATAATAATTCCATAAAAATTTAATGATATCATTATACGTATTTATTTAAAACCACGTAATACTAAATTTAATAATGAATATGGTTATGTTTATTAGGCATTTTCTTTTAATTTAGGTTAATAACAAATCAAGTGTTCATAGTTTGTTTATATTCTAGAGTTGCTCCTCTTGACAAAACAAAACTAAATATTTAGGTACCTACAAATTTGTGTTAACCTGTAATTGACTCAAATCTAAACAACGGTGTTTAAAATGTATACTTTAAAAATGATTCTTTTGGTGAAGTATTTTTTATTGGAATTGTTTCAATTAGTTCTAATTAGTTTTAATAATTTTGACAATATCCATATTTACAACTGTAAATCGATAAGACTAATAAAAGAATTGAATTGAATTAGGCAAAACGCCTGCCTGTTTTTATTGTCCAGCGCAAGATGTGAAGAAAAACAAGAATATTATAAGAATTATTCCCGTTGTTGTGTCAATAAATGGAGTTATTTGCTGTACACAAACATTATTACAATTTTTAAAATACATTGTTTTGCTTGTTTAAAATGTTTTTAAATTGAAAAACAAAAATTTTGGGGATTTGTCTTAAACGCGCATTTGATTAGGATTTAGATCAATCAGGGATCAATTTGCAATTGCTCCCACAGAGCTGCTCCAGTAAGGACCAAGCGGTCAAGAGCGGTGTTGATCGAAAACAGTATTAAATATCTGATATTATCCAGCGAGTTGCAAATTTAAATGCAATACTATACTGGTAGCAATATTGGTAGATTTTGCAGAAGATAAACTTCGGGAATGGAACTTAATTTTGCTTAAGTGATAGTATGGATGGTTACTATATCTACCACAAAAGTTGTTGCTGCAAATGAAGATGCAAAATAAATCATATGGATCACAATACTAGGTATTTGTTATGGATTTCAATCTTCAAATAACTAAATAATAACTAAATAATTCAACAGCAGTAAAATTGGCTTAAAAATTCATATAGATATTCCTTGTACGAAAAAAAAAACTAAAAAAATTAAGATTTATTTCATATAGTAACACTAAACCACTTTCCAAGGCAAGATTCCAGATCCTTAGTTTAAACATATCTAGTACAAGTTACAAAAACCTTTGTCAACAAAAAAGAATACTATTAAACCAAAACATTATTTATCTTCTAAACTCATAAATTTTATTATGTATTTATTAGTTTATTGTACAAGACTTTATGAAAAAGTATATACATTGTCAAATAATTTCAGAGCTGACACAAAATATTTAAAAATAAAAAATAAACTATTCTAAAAACTCGTTAATCGCGTAAAGATATGTTTGAACTAGTTATGTCTGTAATGCTTTTTGAAACAATCTAGTAGAGGTGATGCTTTGGATGTCGACAGGGATTTTAATAAATAAATAATTACAAGCATGTTGGGCTTTTGCTAAAGGTATAAACATCTTATAATTTTAAATTATTGGTTAGTTGATATGTGAGCAAAGTAGATGCCGCTGGAAATCTATATCTATCCTGGTAGCGCTTCACATTTACAGTTTAATGCGTTTGTTAGTAATATCCCCAGTAGCGATACCCCTGAGTTCGGTGCAGTGTTGCCAGATTTGAAGATTTTCCGTCAATATGAAGGGTTTTAAACAAAAATTTTACCTATTGAAGGATTGAAGGCTTTTATCCGAATTTGAAGGATTTTGACTATTTTAAGGGAAAGTTATATATTTTGCAAATATTCCAGTAATTTTACCAAATTTAGGTAAATTTAAATACTTTATTTTTAATTTTGGTTTTTATAATTTATGATTGAAGGATTTATTTATTATAATTGGTTTTTCTTCCATCTTTATTAAACAAATCTGCCGTGCAAAGCAGAAACCTAGTAAGTCAAAAACTAGTTTTTTGGGAAATAGAATTTGAAGTTTATTTGACTACATACTAACTATAGTTTATTTAACTACATACTAACTACATAACTTCCTTGTTTTTTAAGATAGCCACATTCTGGAAGAACTGGCTGGCGCCGTTTTTTACGGCGATTTCAATGATATAAAAATCTCATTTTCGAGTATGTCGAATTACTAGGTTTTTGCTTTGCACGGCCGAAATTTGTTCATGGTATAAATTTTTTTTTGGTTTGGTGTCGACCACCCATCCGTTACTGTTTTGAAGGATATGAAGGGATTTTGTCACTTAGTTGAAGGAAAGTCGTCAGAAAAGTCTGGCAACACTGGTTCGGTGATGGTACCATTCGTTTGACGACTCTATTTTTAGATTCCATTGGAAACGGCCGTCGGACCCATTTTCTTTTTAATAGTGATACTTCTTCAAACAGCAATGTACTGTGTGTCTGGTAACGAATTCGCGAATTTGGTAAGAATATTTTTAGCAATGAAATAATAATCAAAACATTAGTAAGTTCGCTGGGTATTTAAACAATGTTGAGCGGACAATTTTACCCAGTGAGCCCACAAATTAGCCATAGTTAAGTGGCTTATGGTCAAAAATCGTGTCCCGTGGGATAGTTGTAAAAGATTTTTTTTTAACTACCATAAATCGATTGTTGATGGATCACACAATTTTAAGTCACTGGGTGGCGTATTTACGTTCCGTGCTCATTTCACGTCGGCGCGGTTTTGAAATATTTGGGTTCAAATACGTGTTGATTTTAAGAGTTTTGATCTCGAAATGAACACGGATCTGTAAGAGAACATCGCTCATTAAACTATTACAAAAGCGTATTCAACTGTCAGGTTAAAATGCTAACATGACGAAAGCTAATCAATCAAATCTAACCGAACCGAACCAAAGCAAACTGAACAACCAATTAAAAAAATAACTTTCCTGACTTCTTTCCCGGGATCCTAAAGTGTGTGAATAGTGTTGTAGTTTAGTTTGGTTAGGTTAGGTTTGGTTCGGTTTAGTTAGGATCGGTTCGGTTGGGATTCACATCCTCTAGGATCCCGGGTAGGAAGTTTTTTTTTGAAAAAAATTATTGGTTCAGTTTGCATTGGCAGATTAGCTTTCGTTAGGTTAGGTTTTTGAAAGAAGTGAAAATCATTTAAATCATTACAATTTATTAATAACAGAACAACATCTGTCGTCGTAGTTGCCGGTGTAAGACAATGAACACTGAATTTTGCAGGTATAGTTAATGGAAGAGTGTTCTTCAAACTTCAAAGAATTTCAAAATCTTGAGTAATATTAGTACAAATACTTTTAAACTGCTCCATAATTTTCATATTAACAAACATATAACCTCAAAATCAAACTAATAAACAACGTGAATCCAATTTAGGTTTCAAATGTGCACTAATAAGTAAACCCCTGCGCTGCGTAATTCAATACAAATCCGTGCCTTGTTCGAGCCTCGTCGCCTTAAAATCAACACGCATTTAAACCAAATATGTTGCAACATTTCCGTGTCTATTTCAAAACAGCGCTGCCGTGAAATCAGCACGGAAACGTAAATACGCCACCGGGTGTTTGCCTCACAATTTAAGTAAGAGGTCTTGTGTGAATCCAAGGTGGCGGCTTTTTTTATTTTTCACAAACTTTGGCTTATAACTTTCGCTAAATTAATTTTACAGAAAAACTGCAATAATATGTTCTGTTTGCAATAAAGTAAAGAAATTAGCTTTATATCATAAAAACTAACAAAGGGAGTCATTGGAATACAACCTGACCTTATTTTAAAATCGGCAGTTTTGTGACAGATTTACATATAAAAAGCAACTGCTTTCTTTCAAAATTCGGCCCTTGTGTATTTAAGAACCGGATTTATTAGTACTGGGTGTCCCAAATTAGGCACTTTTAGGGGATTTAAGGTACTTCCAGGGGAGACAGAGAAAAACTGACCACGCATTGCGAGGCTCAAATTTCAAAAGACTTATAGTGAAAACCGCATTTTGAAATATCGTCTCGTCTTTGAGCTACAGGGGCTTTTTGAAAAGTCTGCATTTTGGAAGGGGGTCTATAACTTCGTTATTAGTGAAAATTTTGATTTAGAGTAAATTGCAATTTTATAGACTTTGTCACGAGGAATTCACCCGCTAAATTAAATTTTACCTGTCACTTTTAGTTTTTGAGATATAACATAAAGTTGCATTTTTTCTTATGGAATGGCCTATATTTTAATTAATTTTCGAATTCGTCATTGAATTCTTTTCAAAATGATGTATCATATGTCATAGTTTTATTGAGCGGTTTCGGAGATAATTAAAGTTTTTTATTTTTGTCTAGTATGCGTTGAATGACGTCATGCGCCATTGACATGAAAGCTTGCGGTCAAATCCTACTTCAATGCTCCTATAGTTTTGTTGTCTAATACTATGCAAATCAAGTTGGCCTTGCGTCTTGGCGTTTTGTCATTGTTTTCAACTGTTTAAACAATTTGACATTACGCTTTGATATGAAATTATTTTGCACAAAAGCGTTTTTAATTTTATTTTGAAATATGTATCAAAACGATGAAAAATATGACATGTTAAAATGTTACTGGGAAAGTAATGATAATCGACAGGGCGCTGAAAACTTATATCTTCAAAGGTATCCCGAACGAAGACAACCGTATACGGATATATTTCCAAAGTTGAAAAGGAACCTTGTTCAGTATGGCTCTTTTTCAAAACGGCGCCGGCGGGCCAAAATATATGACGTTAGGAGGGACCGTGAGTTAGAGGAGATAGGCATTATTGTTGAGTTAGAACAAAATAATTCGCGATCATTGAGACAATTAGAAGCTGCCACAGGCATACCGAGAACTTAATCCACCGAACACTTAAACGGAATAATTATAAGCTTTGAGGGCCGTCAGCTGAATTATATTTTTTCTAAACCAAGCTTATTATATTTTTGACTATGTAAAATAATAAAAATACTGGAGTGCCTTGACCTGCCTCAGCAGGAAATCATAGCGCACTAGAAATAAGTGAAAAAGCTGAATATCTCCTAAACCGCTCAATCAAACTATGACATCTGATACATCATTTTGAAAAGAATTCAATGGCGAATTTGAAAATTAATTAAAATAAAGGCCATTCCATAAGAAAAAATGCAACTTTATGTCATATCTCAAAAACTAAAAGTGACAGTTAAAATGAATTCCTCGTGACAAAGTCTATAAAATTGCAATTTACTCTAAATCAAAATTTCCACTAATAACGAAGTTATAGACCCCCTTCCAAAATGCAGACTTTTCAAAAAGCCCCCGTAGCTCAAAGACGAGACGATATTTCAAAATGCGGTTTTCACTATAAGTCTTCTCTTGAAATTTGAGCCTCGCAATGCGTGGTCAGTTTTTCTCTGTCTCCGCTAGAAGTACCTTAAACACCCTAAAAGTGCCCAATTTGGGACACCCTGTACCTGTTTTTATTAAATGAAAGTTAGCACTTTTCCCACCTCCTAATTTTTAATGTAAATGTGGTTCAACAGGAAAATTAAAACACACAAAAATGGCCTAAAAAATTACATTTCAAGCCACTCTAGCTGCCGTATGTGACAAGGCGCCAAGCCTGCAACTGATGCCGGAGAATCGGTATACCTCCACCAATTTTAAGGTGATACACACCACATGGTGTTCAAGTAATAGATACGGTTACCTCTAACGTATTTTGGTGCGTAACTGAGTAAAGTCGAACCCCTGGGCAAAGAAACCCCAAATGACGCTACTTCTCATTGACTTCTATACCCTACGGGTAGACCCGGCATGGGCCAAAATTGCCATTATATCAAGCTTTTATCGCAATTGACCAAATACAAGTAATAATTTAATGAGCAAAATAGGGATGAAAATAGAATTTCGGTTTGGTGAGTCCGGAAACATGCAACATCGCAAAAATATTCTATTTGCTTGTCTTGGATAAAAAAGGGCAGTGGCGGCGCAAAATAAAATTTTTGAATTCCACTAGAATTTTTTTATCAACAATTTTCTGTTTGAATAATAAATAATTCATGAATACTTACTTGTGTGTGTTTACAAAATTCTCTTCAGTAAAAAAAAAGAGTAAAAAGAATTTCTAAGCATGCTAAGTGCAGTGGATGTATTAAAATTATTGTTTTCATCTTAGAACTTTACAAATGTTGTACCTTCCAGGTAAAATATTTTCTTTCTTTGTACAAGGGTCTTCTTCAACTCTTCTTGGGTGGACTACAAGTTATGCTCGAGTCAGATGAAATTTCGGAACTAAAAATTTCAATTCCGAATGGGACAACCGGGCGCCGGGCCAACTCGGCGCCGCCAACAGGGCGCCACGCCACGCCGGGCCTAATGGGCGCCGGGCCAACTCAGCGCCGGACTATTTTTTTTTCGATAAAATGTGCAGATAAAAACAAAATAAATATGTTATTTATACAAAACTTTCAACATCTATTAAGTCGAGTGTTGAAATTTGGTAGGTGTAGTGTTCTGCGACTTGAAACACCGCCAAGTTCCATATTCGATACATATCGATGCATAAATAAGAAAGTCCGCCATTTTGGATCCGCCACTTTAATTTTTTTAAGTTTGTTTTTCATCTGCACATTTTATCAAGAAAAAATATTTTAGTCCGGCGCCCAGTTGGCTCGGCGTCAAGTTGGCCCGGCGCCCAGTTGGCCTGCCGCCCAGTTGGTGGCGCCGAGTTGGCGGCGCCCAGTTGTCCTAGACTGCAACACATTTCAGGGGTCTGGCACGTTTTACCACCTTTCTTAAAACTACGAAGTTTTTTGAAAAATGATAATTTTAGACCATTTTATAGTGATTTCTAAAAAAAAAATTGCGGACTATCGTTGATTTTGTTAAAAAAATTGAAATTGAAACATTCTTAAAACCCCATTAAAACCCATACAAATTGCTACAAAAGAAGCATTTTCTCATTTCAAACTGAAACAAAACGGTCCCTGACGTCTATCAGCTGTCAACAAAAACTTGAAATAACTAAGGTCACTGATCGAAATCGGGTCAGTTTTTTTGGTCCTTTTATGAAAATGCACAATTTTTAAAAAAGCATGAAATTCAAAACAAAATCAAGAAAATTATGATTCCTACATTTTTACAAATAAAAATTAGTTTAATTGAACATTATATCAATTTTTATTCCTTAAAACACTAAAAATTAATAATTATTTACTTTTTTAAAATTTATCGAAGGTCTAACTGAACAAAAGCAAACTGAACCCATCCGTATCGAAATGAACCAAATCAAACCGAATCTAACGGTTCGGTTTGGTTCGGTTCGATTTGCTTAAACTGAACCGAACCTAACCGAATATAGCTAAACCTAACCTAAACAATCCTAGCGGAACCTAACCGAACATAATCAAACTGAACCAACCTAACCCAACCTAACCCAACCTAACCCAAGCTAACCCAACCTAACCCAACCTAACCCAACCTAACCCAACCTAACCCAACCTAACCCAACCTAACCCAACCTAACCCAACCTAACCCAACCTAACCCAACCTAACCCAACCTAACTCAACCTAACCCAACCTAACCCAACCTAACCCAACCTAACCCAACCTAACCCAACCTAACCCAACCTAACCCAACCTAACCCAACCTAACCCAACTAACCCAACCTAACCCAACCTAACCCAACCTAACTCAACCTAACCCAACCTAACCCAACCTATTGTTAATAAATATAGTAAAAGTTGTTAGGTTTATGTCCATGGGGTAACCATTGTCCATAATCGTCGGAAATCGAGTTAGGATTAGTGTATGCGACCATAAACATTGAGTGGCGAGTGAGTGTTTGGTCTTCAATTTTTTTAGGGAAATTTTTCAAAATCTTTTTTTGCGCACTCTGGGCACCCTAATAAACCGTAATCTGGTCACCCTAATCCATCGCAATCAAAGAAAATGGGTAATCGAAGTGTCACAAATTTTTTGTTGGTTTCTATTCTTCTTTTATATTATGTAGGACAAAATTATTAATTAAACTAAGTGACCTTATTAAGTAAGACAGCATGATAGTCAAATGACATTAGAAGGACATAAACATATAATACCGGCCTGTAGACCGGTCGCGGTGGTCATATAATAATAAATATATACTTTCGCGATGAAAGACCAAAATTTAACTTAAAATTACTGTAAAGTCCGCAAAAAACATTAAATTTATCGAAATTTATAAAAACATAGATCAGTGTGTGTAACAATTCATCAAGATGTATGAAACTCGACCGTGAAATGTCAAAAGTTTGGTTCGAAAAAACAAAAACAACTGGATAAAAATCGGTATGTAAGAATTTAAAAAGAAATCATTTTTAAGAAAATCAAATACTTTTTGTTAATTTTCATGCAATGCAAAAAAAAGTGCGGGGAAGTGACACTTTCTGAATCAAAATGTGTGAGGGTAAAATCGCACGGTCGCAGAAAAAACTATCTATCGTGACGCTACTGAACTTTCTCGTGTTTTAGGAAAAACTATCCGTCAAGACGACTTACCCATGAAATGTTGTTTTTTTATGGATTTTTTTTCTTCTTTTGCACAAAAAACAATTTTGGACCATCTTTAAACTCAAATAGTTACTTCTAAACTTGTTTTTAAACGTTTTAAGATTTCTTTTTGTAATATTCCCGCACAAAATTCAAAAAAAATCATTTCCGTACTTAGACAACATTGTCTATCAGTTTTCCCTGTATACACGGACTAACAGGTAGAATCACTCAAAATACGGCAGGTGGATTAAAGGTAGCCAGCTGCTTTTCTGTCGCACTTATGCCGTCAGTGTGAAAGAGATAAAAGTACCCTTATATTATCTAGGGTATTATTAGCATGCAAAATCACCCTATCTTTGTCCGTTTCACATGTTCAATAATGTCTATCTCTGTTTTTATTGTAAAAGAAATACCCGATCATAGGAACCAATTTGGATAGGGTCAATAAAAAATGCCTTGTCTTTCCGTCTCTAACGCCCTTTTAGGGCGTTATACAACTCAATGCTACTTCTACAACTATCCCACGGGATACCATCGGCCACTCCTTATTTATATGACAGCATATATTTTTCACTATTAGGAGTATTATAGCAAACTAAACAAAATATATATGGATTGATATTCATTTAAATACAAGTTCGCTATATCTTGTGTAAATAGTAGAAAGCATTGTGGGGTGTATAGGTTACCACATGGTCATAACCACCATATTACTAATCCAATTTATTAAATTAAGGAGGAATTATTTAGTTTCAATTTTTATCAGGCGTTGGCTAATGTCACACTGCTCCCTCGAAAATTACAACACATAAAAATAGGTCGTAAGTCTTCCCCACAAAAAAATTTACCAGTGTATGCATCCGCCATGCGTATGTCCGGATGAATGTCAGAGCGTAATTTGTTTCACAATAAGTCTATCCTTCACAAAGTAGATACTCCACCTACAAAGCATCAATGGGGTAGTTTTTGTCAAGGAAAAAATAAATCTTTATTTTTGTTTTGGTGTTGATCATCAAGGCAAAGGAAAGAAAGGAAAAATAAAAAAAAACTACAAAGGTAACTGAAAAGAAAATGTTTTAATTTTTTTATTTTTTAAAAATTTTATTACTTACATAAATATTTATGTAACAGAATAAAAAGTTGTTAGAGAATGACAAAACGATTTCGAATTAGATTCTGATTTTCTAAAAATTGCTCCTGCTTGGTCTTAAACTAACATGTTAAGAAAATGAGCCAGTTTAGTTGCTTGATTTGATAAAATGTGTTAAGAGTAAAAAAAATGTTGTTTGTTTTAAGAGATATCAGAAAAGGTTGTTAAGAAAAGTTGTTTAGAATTAAAAGTTACGACTGATTCTTAATTTTTAGGAAAATCAGCTTAAAATAGACTAAACCAAATTTTCATAATCGACTTATAAAATCAGAGTTGGCTGATTTTTCTGAAAATTTGAAAAAACAACTCTTCCTAATAATATTTTCCGATATCATTTAAAACAATAGTTATTTAATCAACAAGGTTTGAAAATGACTCTTTGCACACGATCGAGACAGTTTGGTAGACCGAGCCGAAGGCGAGGTCTACAAGTCGAGGGAGTGTGCAAAGAGGTTTTCAAACGAGTTTTTTACAATATTTTTTATACGATTGCTAATAAAGAAAGAAAAATCAAATTTTAATTTAACTTGTTTTTATTTCCGACATTTTTACAACAAAACTTTAAAAATTTAACAATTTTTTGACGTATCTAATCAACAAAACATACGAGCAGTGACGGTTGCTACGGAACTAAGCCAACTTATATTGATGGGTGACAACAACAAAAATCACAATGACGGGAGACCCGTATGCAGAAATGACATAGGCGTGCGCAAAAATGACATAAACGTGTGCAAAACGTTTTGCACACAGCGTGCGCAAAATGCCATTTTCAGATCGTGTTCTCCGTGCGCAAAACCCCCTTTTACAAGACAGTCGTATAAAAAGATATTTAACTTTTAACACTGTTTATCAAATCATTCTACTAAACCACCCTGTAGGTTAATTGATTTGATTAATTTTTTTTACATCTTAGTTTCAGACCAAGCAGGAGAAATTCCCAGAAAATCAGAATCTAAATCGAATATGTTTTATCATTTATACTAAACCACCCTGTATATTAATTGATTTGGCTCATTTTAGCTCACACATATACTATACTATAGTAGTGTGAGCTATGGTGAACCTAATTTTTTCGAGAAAAAAAAAGTTGCTCCGATTTCAAAAATTTTTATATATCTTTGCGTTTCAGATGATTTTGAAACTTTTTTGTTGCGCCGTCTGTCTGTCTGTCTGTCTGTAACGACCAACGCGCATAACTCAAAAACCGCTTGACCGATTTTAATGAAATTTGGTACCTAGGCTGGGTCTTGGGATGAGATGGTCCCGTTTAAAAATGAACAAAATCCACCGAACACAAACCAAATAAAAGGGTGGGGGTAGATTTCAAAAACTGGAGTTTATGTGAAAATATGGCGTGTGTGATATCAAACGAAAGGGAATTGAGTCTGCACTTAAACAAAATACATTTTAATTTATTTTAAAAAATGGGTGGGGGTATATTTTAAAAATTAGAGTTTAAGTGAAAATATGGTGTGTGTGATATCAAACGAAAGGTAATTGAGTCCGAAGTTTAACAAAATACATTTTAGTTTTTTTTAGCTCACACTACTACTATACTATAGTAGTGTGAGCTATGGTGATCCTAATTTTTTCGAGAAAAAATAAGTTGCTCCGATTTCAAAACTTTTTATACATCTTTTGTTTCAGATGATTTTGAAACTTTTTTGTTGCGCCGTCTGTCTGTCTGTCTGTCTGTCTGTCTGTATGTCTGTATGTCTGTCTGTAACGACCAACGCGCATAACTCAAAAACGGCTTGCCCGATTTTAATGAAATTTGGTACCCAGGCTGGGTTTTGGGTCGAGATGGTCCCATTTAAAAATGAACAAAATCCACCGAACACAAGCCAAATAAAAGGGTGGGGGTAGATTTCAAAAATTAGAGTTTATGTAAAAATATCGTGTGTGTGATATCAAACGAAAGGTAATTGAGTCTGGAGTTAAACAAAATACATTTTAGTTTATTTTAAAAAAAAGGGTGGGGGTAAATTTCAAAAATTAGTGTTTAAGTGGAAATATGGCGTGTGTGATATCAAACAAAAGGTAATTGAGTCTGGAGTTAAACAAAATTCATTTTAGTTTTTAAAAAAAGGGTGGGGGTAGATTTTAAAAATTAGAGTTTAAGTCAAAACATGGCTTGTGTGGTATCAAACGAAAGGTAATTGAGTCTGGAGTTCAATAAAATATACTTCAGTTTTTAGTTATATTGGCTTTCACGTAGATAAACCATAACTATAGTACCCAGTGTGAGCTTAGGTACCCATAGATTGGCAGAGTATTTTAAGGGTGGGGGTAGATTTCAAAAATTTGAGTTTAAGTCAAAACATGGCTTGTGTGGTATCAAACAAAAGGTAATTTAGTCTGGAGTTGAATAAAATATATTTCCGTTTTTAGTTATATTAGCTCACACGTACACTATAACTATAGTACCTAGTGTGAGCCTAGGGGCCCATATATTGGCAGAGTATTTTTAAGATCTTAGTTTGAGACCAAGCAGGAGCGATTCCCAGAATATCAAAATCTAAATCGATTTTTTTTGTCATTTATACCTTACTGGCACTCAATCCGTGGACACTGTATATAAAAAAGACATATCTAGTCACTTACCTATAAGTTACCTTTTAAACATGTTTGTCTAGTGTAGGAATGAAAGAGATGGGCGAATGTTATAAATAAAAAGACAAAGATACACACAAAAAGAATAGAGAAGAAAAGTTACAAAACGCCACGAAGAAAGAAAAGAAAGAAAGAACAGAGAGAAGGAAGAGCACACAGAGGAAGAGGAAGATCCAGAAAAAAGGTTGGAACTTTAGAGAAGAAACAAATATCCTACAGAAGGAAGAAAGAAACCCAAAGAGAAGGGTTAACACAAAAAGCAAAACCAAAACCTAGAGCCACAAGTGGCTTCGACCCAGACAAACTTGTCCACTAGGACAGTGCCAAAATTCCAACAATCGAATCGAAGTCTGCCCTTTATTGTTCTTGGGGTACGCTGATCTTTGCACCATTTAATTTAATGTGCGTTATGGTTTTAAAAAAAAATTAGAAATGGTTCTATCTTGTTTTTAAAGCTAGAATGGTAGTTTAATAAAGTTTGCGGATTTTTGATTGAAATACTAGTTTTTACGATATTCCTCGGTAAGGGCAAAACTACGAAAAAACGTAAAAATGTTGGAAAATACGACAGTTGTCAAAAGACCCAGGGCATAATCATGGCAGACGCACGCTGTGGTAATTTTTCGTCATCATGGTCGTATATATATATATATATATATATATATATATATATATATATATATATATATATATTAATATTTTTTTTTATTTACCATCAACCAACGTGACCAAATCCCCCAGAAATGAATATATTGTGAACACTTCGTAGTATTACCTGTGGATCTGACCACCATCTGGTAAAAGCAAAAATATTATTCCCTTTCAGAAAAACACATAAGGACGAAAGTATTGAAGAAAATGAAAACCTAGAATGCATCGAAGACAATCAAAAATACAACTTTAGAAGTCTAGAAATCGAAAGTACTCAAAGATTGTATCAGAACCGATTAGATAAAAAATTAATAAACACAGAACACTCATTTGAAGAGATATATACAAACATAATAAAAAGCTTGAAGGAAGCAAGCATCGAAGCTGTTGGATACCAAGATAATAGAAATAGCAGGAAGATGTGGTGGACGGAAAAAATACAGGAAATGGTCAAAGAGAAAAAACGCACATACTTGAAATGGCTCAGTACTAAAGAACAAAGAGACCTAGAAATCTACAGGGAAACCAAAAGACAGCTGAGAAATTTGATACGCACAGAAAAAAATGAACTGTTCGAGCGCAAATGCCACGATATCAATACACACGTAGGAGGTAGGCAGAGTTCTGAAGTATGGAAATTCATTTCCACAGTAAAAAACCCAACAAAAGAAAAAGTAAACATCCAGATCATCAAACCAGAACAATGGACAGAACACTACAAGGGACTGCTGCAGGAAACGAGACCCGAATATCTGGCAGCCTCTCCGAGGAGAGACATAGAAGTACACGGAGAGGAAGTAATC
This sequence comes from Aspidapion aeneum, assembly GCA_963576565.1. NCBI lineage: Eukaryota > Metazoa > Arthropoda > Insecta > Coleoptera > Brentidae > Aspidapion > Aspidapion aeneum. The sequence continues at coordinate 13,053,175 of OY755041.1, read as the reverse complement.
ATCGAAAAAGAAATGATAAAAAATAGTATTAAAAAGCTTAAATCCGGAAAAGCTAGCGGACCTGGAGGAATATATGCTGAAATGCTCAAATATGGATCAGAGAAACTAATCGAAAATCTCACATATATTATCAATCAATGCATAAACGGACATCCGGTACCTGATGATTGGAAAATTGCATTCATATCCTCAATACATAAAAAAGGAAACAAGCTGGATTGCAACAATTACAGAGGAATTTCAGTAACTAGTACTCTCAGTAGATTGTACGGTAGGATTCTTAGAGATCTAATAGAGAAGGATTTTCATGAACAAGAAGAAGAAGAGCAAAGTGGGTTTCGTGCAGGCAGATCTTGTAGTGATAATGTTTTTTGTCTTAAACAAGTAATTGAGAACAGGAGCGCCAGAAATATAGAGACTCATGTTACCTTTGTGGACCTACAAAAAGCATATGATACCGTTCCAGTAGAAAAACTATGGACAGTGCTAGAGCAAACTAATATCAATCATACATACATAAAAGCGATAAAAGAACTATACAAAGGGTCAAAATCTAAAATTAAAATTGGAAATCGACTTTCAAAAGAATTCCTGGTAACAAAAGGCTTAAGACAGGGATGTTGTATTTCTCCAACTCTTTTTAAAATATATATCGCAGTAGCTCTAAAAAACTGGAAACGGAAAGTGCACGGCATGGGAATACAACTTAACGACCGATTTACCATATACACACTACAGTTTGCTGACGACCAAGTAATTGTAGCTAATGATAAAGAGGACATGGAGTATATGATGAGAAAGTTAATGGAAGAATACCAAAAGTGGGGATTAACAGTGAACGTGGACAAGACACAGTACTTATGTAGTGGAAACGAATCCAGTGAGTTAGAACTAGACAATGGACAAGTAATATCTCCATGCAATGAGTATGTATACTTGGGTGTCACATTTGATAAGACAGGAACAGACTGTAAAGAACTGGAAAAAAGAATAGTAAAAACAAAAAAGGTTATTGGATGTCTTAACAGTATTTTATGGAGCAGAGAGATAAAAAAGAATGTAAAATTTAACATATGTGAAACAATGGTGAAAAGCACGCTGTTGTATGGAATAGACTTGTCGCGTAACAGAAAAATACAAAACAAAAATGGAAAGTGTCGAAACGGATGCAATAAGAAGATCAATGGGAATATCTAGAACAGATCACATAAGAAATCTGATATGGTACGGCCATGTACAACGGATGAACGACGAAAGATTACCAAAGCAGGTCCTAGAATGGCAACCAATAGGGCGCAGAAAAAGAGGGCGACCTAAACTAGAATGGCAACAGTCAATCCAAAGATCAATGACTCAAAAAAATCTGACAGAAGATGATTGTCAGGATCGAAGGAGGTGGAGAATAGGCGTCGGACAACGTAGAAAAACGTTCTAAACCGACTAAATAAAAAATAAAAATGAATATATTGTGAACCAATCACAACAACTTACGTAGCGCCAGACTGACGCGGGTACGCTTAGTGTGATAACCAAATATTTATATAGAAAAAATAGGAATAAACATGTCTTTAAAACTGCCAAAAAGTTATTTTAAAAATTAGGAAATGAACTGTAGTGTTTATCAATAACAATTTTTTTGGCGAACAATAAATTAGTCCAAAAGACTAAATCAAAGATTAAACTGATACCTTTTTGATGAACGACAAAATCTGCTCCAAAAAGATTGGTCTATTCGATTTAAAGCCTCGCGTCTTTCTTCATCTTTCCTTGTTCGATTATGCAAATGTTTGCTTCCAAATCTCGCGCGGATCGATCTCTGTGGATCTCTGTCATCAGTCGGATCAAAAGACATGCATCAAAACAATAAAAAACACCTTACTTTTTGCATTTTACAGTACAATTTCGATAATCCAGACTTCTTATTGGTTTTGTTTTAATTTTAGAGCCGAGAGCTAGGAACCGCTTGCTACAAATCCAAGTGGTACAGTACTAAACTAGAGGTGCAAAAACTAATCGTTATTTTTATGGAACGCGTAAAGAGACCAGTTTACTTGACAGCTGGCAAATTTGCAACCCTAAACTTAGCACTATTTACTGCGGTAAGAAGCATTCTGTCATAACTGGAGGACCACTACTTGGGTTATAACCCTTGGCAACGCCAGTTTCTAAGATCTCAATACCTAGTGCTTAAGACAAGAGTATGAGAACCAGGGCTGTAAGAAGACAAGGTTTAAAAACCTGTACTACTGAAGAAAAACAATTACCACCTTAAAGCCAAACAAGTTTAATAATGTATAATACGCTAATGTGTTTTAAGATGACAAACTTTTCTTGGCAGCTTTTATTCCAAAACAATTTAAATATAATTTGAAATTAAATATAATTGAATTTTTAACTCGATTGGCCATTTTATGTAGACTTTAATACCTACCTACCAATAGTGGGATTCTATGTTAAACAGAACTAAACTTTAGCATTACCTCCGAGGGTTAGCTTAAAGTGTATAAAATCGTAAAATAGTTAGATTTATTCTATTTTTTAAAAGACAACTATTTTCTAAGCAAACTATTAAATAAATAACCTAAACTTATCGTTATACGTAAATTTTGAACCAAATTTCAGAAATTTTTATAAAATACATAATTTAAATCGAATTTCTCGTATAAAAAATTAGATTTAATAAACGTCATTTTTAAACATAAATCGAGCAATTTTTAAATAATGTTTTTAGCCCATAATATTTTTAGTCATTATTATGAATATAATAAGGTATATTATTCTGTTATAATAAAAACAGTTGCATTTAGGGTAAAAAAAATAGTTAAATATTTAGCCACAATTTATATCTAGGTTGTAAGACTTAACTTAGCACCGCTTAGTAAATACTGCTGCCAGTCTGTAATGAAAAGTTTTAGTTTTTGAACATAACCTTCTTAAAAAAGTTATCATTTGTGCATGATTTATGTTGTTTCTAGTAGAAAATTATCTCAGAGAAAAAACTACAGAAAATATTGTCCTGTGCAAAAAGTGATAATAAAGTAAACAGAATTTGAAACAAAGGATAGGAGATAACAATGACCTATTGAGAAAACGGAGTTGGGGTGGAGTGGAGGGGGCTGCTTAATTATTTTTTGTCCTGTTATTTAATACAGGTTTAAAAGTAGAAAAATACCATTGATTTCGAGGTAAAATACAGGTTCTTACGGGGGCTTAAGCCCTCAAGCCTCCTGTATACGATCATGGCCGGTAAGTTTTGAAAAATCATAACTTTTTTAATTGTAAACCTATTTTCCTCACTCAAACTTTGATTTCTATTTATATAGCTTATATAACTACAGGTGACCTTAACTCACTTCAATTTATAAAACAATTAAGTCACGACTTAATTATAAGTTGGGGAACATTACGCCTAAAAGTATCTTCGTCTTTCACCATGCGCATAACTATCAGGATGCGACGTATTACTTAATTCGTATCCTATTGAATTTAATAAGTGATTTATTTGTATAAATGTACTACTGGTATAAAAACATGCAAGCCAATGGCGGCCCCATATGATCCCAGGCGATCGCGCCCCATTTTCCAGAGAACCCCAAATACAAGGGGCAAATTCAAAGTTTATCAGACACTTAGACAGTGCGACAGCTAGTATAACAGGGTGTCTACAAAATTTTCTGAAAAAAAATCCCGACTTTTTTCCGTTTTTTCCCGAATAATTTGAAGACTTCCCGCTTCAAAAAAAAATCTGTAATAATTTTTTTTCTGTATTAATAATTTTTGCGATGCAAAAATGCAAATATTTTTAGGGAAAAAAACGTAAATTGCTTAAAACAGTACGTTTAGCAAAATTTTAAATTAAAATACTGAAACGGTTTTACCCAAAATTAAATATGAACTAAATAATAATAATAATAATAATAATGCTTTTATTGTCAACAACAAAGAAAAATAACAATATAATATTCTAATCTAATATCCTAAAAAAAGAGTGTTGACAAAAGGCAGGGTTCGCATTTACCGCAAAGCAGAAAACAGGGCTCTTCACTCAACCTTGAAATAAATATAACTTTCTTTTTTAAATTTAAATTAGTTGGTAAACTATACCTAAGTACATACTATCACCCTAAAAAAAATGTATTGCATTTTAATTTCATTGTTGCAATAACAAACACATTTTTTTTTAAATGACTTATTTATGATTCTATAAAAATAGACTAGTTAATATAAGAAGGCATCCAAAAAAGGATTATCACACAGTGCATTAATTGATATAAGAACGGTATTGAAATTTGTCACTTCTAATTTAAAACTATTATTTTTTAGCTTTTTGAGACTATCGGGGACTCGGTTATAGGCATATGAAATCTGATATGTAAATGAGCCTTTGAATCCATTAGTTCCATGACCAGGCACAGAAATCATGTTTTTTTGTCTAAGTGTTCGGTTATGAAGCTGAGAACGAAACTTGATTTTGTTAAAAAGGTAGGGAGGCATTTTTGTGTTCAATATTTTGTGATATAAAAGAAGAGCATGAGCACGGCGTCTTTTATCCATGGAGAGCCAGCCAATTTGTTCGTCGCCTTCTCAAACCAAGGATTAACCGGATACACACATTTTGGATTAATTGTATTCGTTTGCTATCAACTTTTCGGATAATTGGACCATATACTGTATCAGCATAACTAAAATGCGATAAGACTAGCGAATCACACAAGGCTATTTTACACTTCTGATTTAACCAGTGTCTTTTATAATGCAATAATTTTAGATTACAGTAAGCTTTACGAATGGTTTTGGAGATATGTTCTGAAAATTTAAGACAAGAGGCAATAGCCAAGACCAGATTTCCTGCTGAATTTGTGAGATAAATTTTTTCGTTATTTATTTCTATATTAATATTATGACGTTGACGATTTTGTGGTATTTTCCGACCAAAAAGTATTACATTAGATTTAGGGCTATTGATTGATAAACACAAATCATTTGACATCTGAACTAGCCTGCGAAGGTATTCATTAATTCTTTGACACGCTATTTCTGTGTCTTTTTCTAAAAAGGAATGGACACCCTGTGTATCACCACAGTAAAAGTGAGCTGTAATGAATTTCAAACATTTTAAAAGTTGTGACGTATACAGGGTGAATATCAAGGGCCCCAGAACTGACCCTAGTGGCACACCGGAGAGCACAGAAACCTGTGAGATTCCCGCACTAGTCTTAACGCGTTAAGTCCGGTTGCTTAAGAAGTTACTAATTAGATTTGCTGATGAGTTGCCAAAACATAAATAGTGAAGTAAAGCGATGTGATTGCTTCTGTCAAAGGCTTTAGAGTAATCAAGCAACACCAGTACCGACAGCATATTTTTATCAGTAGTATATCTCGTCTGTAACATTAGTCAGCGCTGTGGTACAACTGTAGTTTGGGCGAAAACCAGACTGGTTTATAGGTAAAATCTAGAGTGTCTAAAAATAGCCTCACCTGGCGTTCCAAGACTTTTTCAAAAGACTTTGGCAGAGTACACAACATGCTAATGGCTCGAAGATCCTTAAGTTGTGTCGGGGTAATTATTTTTGGCAGTGTATATATTAGGAAGACAATTATGTATAATAATCCAATTAAAAATGTGTTCTAAAATATGCAAAATATAAGGATAGCACAAAAGCAACATTTTAATGTTTATTCCGTCTGAACCCACTGCATTTGATTTAATTTTTAAGAGAGATTTATGTATTTCAATTGGTGTGATTGTTTGAAAATTAAGCACAGGAATACTATCCGATATTTTATTCAGCATATAAAAGTTTATTAGATCAATATTCGGCGGTTCCGCGTTGCTAAAATTACTCGCAAAAAAATTATTAATTTGGTCAGGAATCTTTAATTGCGCTGGAAGAGTGTTTGTTTGTTTTGAGTGTATGCCATAATTTTGTAGAACCTTCTACATTTAATTTTTTTCTGTAGAGTTAATTTTTTGTTCCATAAACGCTTTTTGTTGACGTTTAATTTCGTAATTGGTTTGATTTTTTAGGTTTTTATAGTTTTCCCATGCTTCAGCTGACCTGGTTCTTTTGTACTTAGTAAACGCCCTATCCCTATAACTTTTCTGTTAATGTTATTTGAAGTAAATATTACATTAAAATTAATGTTTTCCATGGTTATGTTAAGGACGTTCATTTTAATTCTTCGAAAGTCACGAAATGTATAAAACATTGGCTGAGGTTTTTCTTTTTTGTATCCTAGTCTACAAGAAACAAGACAGTGATCTGTAAAATTATTAGGGGGACAGACCTTAACTTCAGAGGGTTTAAAGTTGTTTGTGTGCGCTATTATATCAAGTAATTTGTTTTTACTGTATCTAGTAGGTTCTTGTATACACTGTGTTAGATACCAAGCATGGAAGATATCGCATAAGGAGTTAAAAGAAACTGATCCTATATCGAGCATATCAATATCAAGATCCACTGTCACAATAAAGTGATCGTATCTCGGCGCGACAATGCTCAGAGAGTTTTCTACATTTAGCAGAAACTCGGCCGGTGGAAAATCCGGAGGTTTGTATAAAATGCCGATCGCTGCAGTCTGCTTGTTAATTTTTAGCGCGAGCCAAAGTTGTTCTGAATTTTCAAAGTCAGAATTTTTAACGTATGCAGCGAACCCACCTCCTCTGCGTATGGCTCGATCGTGTCGATATAGTCGGTAGCGAGGGGTGGCTCGGTATTTCCTTTTGGTGTACAGGTTAGGGGAAATACCAGGAAATACTTGTGAAGTACCGTGAAATATAGTAGGAAATACTATTAAAAATACTAGGGGGGAAACACTAGGAAATACATCTGTAGAAAACTCCAGAAGAGACATTGTAAATGGGAAGGAAAAACAAAATTGTTTTTAAGGTTCTTTAGGGAGGTGAAGTTAAGAACCTTAAAAACAATTTTGTTTTTCCTTCCCATTTACTACCATTGCTTGGGAAATACTAGGAAATACCATTGAAATTTGAGGAAATGCTGGGAAATACCTCAGGAAATACCGTAGGTATTTCCTTTTGGTGTACAAAAATCGGCGATCGAGCCACCCCTCGGTCGGTAGCCATCCAGTTCTAAAATTTCATTCTCAATATCGTTATTCAGCCAGGTTTCAGATAACGTTATTATATCAAAATTTTGCACTGCGTTCTTAAATTCAAGAAAATTAGATAAAATGGATCTGGTATTGACATGACAGAATGTGAAATTCATATTGACTTTTTTATTTTACTATTAAGAAAAATCAGAAAGGGTGAAAAAAAATTAATAAGGGAAAAACTATAGTAGCTATACCTAAACAGACAAGTAATTATTAATTTAATATTGGAAAATTGATATTTTTAATTTAATAATAGACTAAGTAGTAGATAATGCATGAGAAAAAAAAATATGTTCCTCTGGTTTTGCTTGCTAAGTTCTTGGCTGCTTGACTAGCCACGCCCACCGGTTTGCTTTTTTTCAAAGTTTTATTTGTGCTACCCGTAGATTCCACTGATTCTTGGGATTCGAATGACGGCAGTTTATGACTTTTCAAGTCTTTAATTGAATATAATGTTTGTTCTATCCTCCGCGTTTAGGTTGTGCGAAATAGAGATTCCTGTGTCTTTTAGATTGCTCACGTTGCTGTATGCTTCAGCTTTTTTCAGATATGATAAGAATTCAGCACAGATAGGGGCTTCAACGCTCTTCCCAAGTTTAAAATTGTTGTTGAACTCGTCCAAAGTAAATGATGCTTCAAGAACACGCATCTTAATAATTTGACCGTCTCTTCAGGGATGTTTTTATCATTTTTCGACCCCCAGATCAAGATGTTATTGCGCCTGATTTTTCTGTCGTGTTCAAGAGTGACTTGCTGCAGGTTGCCAATATCCTCTTGAAATTCACTAAATTGAGACTCAAGACAATCAGCAGATTCCTCAATTTTTTGCGTTAAATGCTCTGTTTGTTGCTCGTTGGCTGCCATCAACTTGGAGTACAGTTCTTCTATAGTTTTAGGTTTGTCCGTCATTATAAATATTCGTATTGATCATACGACTACGTCGACCCGGTCAAGCAATGTGTGAGATTTCGCACAAGCAAATATAGACCTTATTGACAATTTTTGGGTTAAGGGTAAACAAATTAATTACTCGTTAATTATAACAGTTCTTGACGTACCCTTAACAATGCTTTCTCCACCAATATTGCACAAATCCGAAGTCACAGCTATTTATGTCTCGCTTTTTACCTTAATACTTTAAAATCAAAAGAAAAATTTGCACGTGGTAAACGTCAATAACTAAACACAAATAAAGACAGTCATTTCTCAAAATATTAGTACACTTAGAAATGTTTCTTTTTAAGGTCAATTATTTTTTGGTCCAGACTGCTGCATTTCTTTCTTTGATTCTTCCATAATCATTCTTTTTAAAGCTTGGCCTTGGCTTCATCCTGTGCTCTTTTATATGCCCTATTTTTCTCATCCTCCTTACAAAAATTTATTTTCTGTTCCTCTGTTGCTTGAGCGAACCTACTTCTTGCATTTCTCATTGACAAAATCATCTTTTTTTAAATCGATAGGAAATTAAGCCCACCCAAATTGATTACGGAATCGAAACAACAGGCTGGGAAATCAAAGATTTATATTTTAAATTTTCTATTAACCGTTTTATTGATAAAAAATCCTCATTCCAACGCGGCATTGCCATGGGACAAAAATAAAATATTTTTAACCACTTTTATTATGTAAATATTTTCGACAAGTTGCTCCATTCAAAAATTATCTAGCCTGTTTTCTTTTGTTAAATAGTTATGCAAATTATCTGATTGCTTTCCACAGAATAAAAAAAGCTTTTGAATTCTCTTTCTACCGCTTGTAAACAACTAGTAATAAGGAGGTTTGATTCAAATAATATTTCGAAGCATTGTTTCATGTCTTTTTCTGCTTGTTTGGGATTGAATCCAACTTTGTTTGGATCTAAAAATAAAGCGGCTTCTTTTAATAAATATTTTTAAGGGCACTACTCCAATATTTTTAAGCAAGTGGCATACCCCAAGTCTATCTCTTTGGCGCTTTTTAAATGAATTTATTGTTTCAAATTAAATTAATGTGCTCTTCTTTTACAAATTTTTCCAAGGTAATTCTTACCAAACCCAAAAATTCTTTATGCAAAAAAGAACGATTAGTGAATCTGTTTGAAGTTTTCTTATCATTATTATCTATTATTACGGCTAAATATAATCTGCTTGCTAAAAGAAGGCAAGTTTAGCAAGAAATAGTTTGGCATCTAACATTTGAGCTACTGTTTTAAAGCTGGCATATCTTGGTTGCGAGTGAGTATCTTTTAAACTATCAACATATTAGCTCACACATATACTATACTATAGTAGTGTGAGCTATGGTGATCCTAATTTTTTTGAGAAAAAAAAAGTTGCTCCGATTTCAAAAATTTTTATATATCTTTGCGTGTCAGATGATTTTGAAACTTTTTTGTTGCGCCGTCTGTCTGTCTGTCTGTCTGTAACGACCAACGCGCATAACTCAAAAACCGCTTGGCCGATTTTAATGAAATTTGGTACCTAGGCTGGGTTTTGGGTCGAGATGGTCCCATTTAAAAATGAACAAAATCCACCGAACACAAACCAAATAAAAGAGTGGGGGTAGATTAAAAAAACTAGAGTTTATGTGAAAGTATGGCGTGTGTGACATCAAACGAAAGGTAATTGAGTCTGGAGTTAAGCAAAATACATTTTAATTTATTTAAAAAAAAGGGTGGGGGTATATTTCAAAAATTAGAGTTTAAGTAAAAATATGGCGTGTGTGATATCAACCGAAAGGTGGAGTTTAACAAAATACATTATATAGTTTTTGTTTTTTTTAAGGGTGGGGGTAGATTTCAAAAATTTGAGTTTAAGTCAAAACATGGCTTGTGTGGTATCAAACAAAAGGTAATTTAGTCTGGAGTTGAATAAAATATATTTCAGTTTTTAGTTATCTAAGCTCACGTACACTATAACTATAGTACCTAGTGTGAGCTTAAGGGCCCATATACTGGCAGAGTATTTTTTAAGGTATGGTACAAGCTGCTGATTTTTTTGCTACAATTCCGTTTTCTCACCACTCAACTGAGCAAACTTTTGGTGGGCGATCGCTACAACCGGTAATTCTCATAAATGTACCAAATCTAGTTGATAAATCTTTAAGGAATTATAACAAGCTCGTTTGATATCTATAATGTTCCAATTTCTTTTCTTGATGCCTGTTTTAAATGCGACATTTAAAACGTACAAACCGCAGGTCCCAATTTCTATCAAAATCTGATACGACTGGAAAAACTCGTTTTTTATTTTAAGCAGTATATATATGTATATATATATATATATATATATATATATATACAGGGTGTCCCAACTAAAAGGTAACAGAGGTGTTTTTGGGTATTTTTCGTGCGAATTTGGAGAAATGCTCGAACACGTCGATTTTGTTTGCGAGGGGGACACTTTTTGGCTATCTTGAAATTTTGTAGCACGTACCATCTTCGAGGGGTATACTTTACCCCTACATTTTAAATAGGAAAAGTGGGTCTAGTGATAATTTATTTTGAAGTTCTCTTGAATATCTTTACAACCGTGTGAAAATTTCGAAAATCCGTACATTAGATTTTGAGATATGTGCTTTCAAATTTTTAAATTTTACAATGGAAAATCCATAGATTAGTTTTTAAAATATTTGCTTTTGAATTTTACATGGAATGATACAATAATAAAAATTAAATCCGAAAAATATAAAATTCTGAATACATTTTTATTTTATCAGTCCATGTTAAATTTGAAAATTTAAACGCAATTATCTCAAAAACTAATAGATAGATTTTTGAAATTTTTACACGGTTGTAAAGACATGCAGGAGGCCTTCAAAACAAGTTATCACTAGACGCACTTTCCCTATTCAAAATATAGGGGTAAAGTATACCCCTCGAAGATGTTGCGTGCTACAAACATTTCAAGATCTCGCAAACAAAATCGACGTGTCCAAGTGATTTTCCAAATTCGCACGAAAAATACCCAAAAACACGTCTGTTACCTTTTAGTACACCCTGTATATATTATATTATATCGGATTGACATTTACATTTGACAGTAGTGTTATGACATCCAATAAGAGGACTGTTTATCTCCTTTTGCATGTTTATAAAATAAATAAATAAAATAAAAACCAGCTAGCAAAATATTTTTGGTTGTTATTAGAAATAACGTGCTTGTTCTGTTAAATTTAATTTTAAATTGAATATCTTTATTAGCTTTGCTAAACAATACATTTAAAAAGTAAGTTCGGTCTTTTTTGCTGCCGTTCAGCACTTTTGAAAATTGAATTATACAGTAAATGGGTGCTTGGCTGCCTGAAAAATGTGAAAAAATTCTTGCATTCTTTACTGTCTCGAAAGAGTCATTTTGGAGTACTCGAAGTAGCGCCTGATCTTCCCGAACTTGACTTACTTTTAGCCTGCCAGATCATCCTTGTTTCCTTTACAGTGATTGTTCTATTACCAATCTTTTATTTATAAAAATATTTATTTTATGTTCGGCTTACGTTAAAATGCTGGGCTACCGCTGACAAGGACCAACCATTTTCCAACGTAACAATTTTGGCTTTTAGGTCTTTGGTCGTATGTAGAGCCATTTTAGGATTAAATACTATGTTGATGCATTTATTATTCTGTATGTTGGTGCAAGCAAGAAATTTCCTAATTTTCATTTTCTTTTCCTTTTCTGCGCGTTTAAAATAGTTTAAATTTTCGCGCTCTAAAATATGCATATGGGGTTTCACGGCACCGGACACGTGGAAGACAAGCAGCGCCGCGATGAGTGCGCAAAAGAACCACCGACACAACAAGACACTAGCAAAATCACGTTCCCGAAAAAAGTGAATTTGAGGTGAAAAAACTGGACGTTTAAACGTCGACTGGAGCTGCAAGAGAGTCCGAGGTAGGTGCCTTTTCATATAAAATTCCATATGTATCGTAACTTTCCATTTTCAATCGTCAATATCGACAATTATTTTAAATGTGCTTGTGAAGCCAATACCGGCGACCTATCGAAGGAAATTCCGTTATTTTTCAGCCCTTGCACGCACATTTAATGGCCCTTCGACCCAAATTAATAGTTTTCCAAACTACCTAGACTCCTGTGGTTCAGCAATTTCCTACAAAAATTCCAAATTTCTATTTTCTATTTCAAATTTCAAAATTTATTTCAATTTCAATTTGAAACAGACCATATTGTTTGACGGTGCCCGTTGGTGATATGTTCCTTCAAAGTTGATCGAAGTGTTTATTACCGTTCAAAAATAGCTAGAGCCAATGCACATATTTCGTATAGTTTACTAGTTCATCAAAGAAAGTTGATCGCTTGGTTCATTACATTTTCAGTAAAAGTGGCGTCAATACGCCGAAACTGAAAATTTAAGGCGGTTCTTCCATCTAAATTCCTTTAATTATCGATTTTACAGGTGTCGCGTTAACGCGCAGGTGCAAGTGTCGCCGTCACCAAGGTCTCACGTTGCGCGCGTTGTTTCTTTGAATACCGAGGTTTCTTAAAAACTTTCAGACGGGACCGCTAGTCGTATGCACAGAGTGTGCGACTTGGAATCGAAAGGTGCGGGGTTCAATCCTTGGTGAGACATAAAAGTTTTTTTTTAAGGGATATGTTCAAATAATAACATACAGACAAACTTTCAAACACTTCATTTCAAAATTTTCGAAAAAAGTTAATAAAATTAAAATAATAAAATTGTTTAATTTTTGCTAAAATTCGGGTTATATTTTAAGCTATATTTTAAGCATTTTTTTGGGTAATTTTAAAAACAAATTAACTTTCAAAAACAAAAATGTCTACGCAAAAACAGAAAAAACTTTGCGACAAAAGGCTTTTGAGCTTTAACCAAATGGCGGAAGCTCACGAGGTAGCTTTGAAAGCGAAGTCGGATACAGCGTTTCACTTTTTGTTTAAATCCAGATATGAAGACGTCGAAGAATGTCATGCTCAATTCTATAATTTTCATAACCAAATTATTGGCTCTCTCGAAGAGTTTAAACTTTCATTTGACGAGCAGGATAAAACTAGAAAAGACTTTGACAACCTTTATTATGAATGTAAGGGTATTTACTACGACCTTTTTAGGGCCAACCCTGTCAATTACGTAGGCAACCCTAGCCAACAAAATATTGTTCAGAGGTCAAATACAAGATCATTTCCACAACCACGGTTGCCAATTTTCAATGGTAATTATAAAGACTGGCAACACTGGTTTGACTTATTTAAAGTCATGGTACATCAAAATTCTGATTTAAGTGATATAGAGAAATTTCAACAATTGCGGAGTTCTGTTCTGAATGAAGCCCTTTCTCTAGTAAAAACCATTCCCCTCGCAGATAGCAATTATCACATTGCGTATGAAACCTTAGTAAAGAGGTATCAAAATAAACGAATTATTGCTACTACCGCTTTGAATGCTATTAACTTTCTTTCAACTAAATCCAGTTCTGGGAAAGAATTACGTTCCATGTTGGATACATTTTCTGAGAATCTAGCCATCTTAAATGAGCTTGGTTTTCCTACAAAAGAATGGGACTTTCTTACTTTTAACATGATGCTCTCAACAAAACTTGAAGTCAAGATGAGGACTGATTTCGAACTTTACTATAGCAGAGAGAAAAACAATTCAGAAATTCCGTCCTACACTGATCTTTACACGTTTATAGAAAATCATTGCGTTGCGCTCGAATCTGTAGTGCAAATGCCCAGTTTTAGTAGGCAAAATCAAACCCCTAGACAACCTCAAACTACGCGTAATTCTCAACAGAACAGTTTTCAGAGAAACAGTTTTAATAATTTTAATTCACCTTCTGCTTTCAATACAACTATTTCAAATCAAAGTTCAAATTCAAGAAATCAACAAAATACTTTACAAAATAGCAATCAACGCAGCAACCCTCAAATACAAAATAATCAGAACAGAACTTTTAATCCAAAAATAAAATGCTACCTATGTTCTTCGAATCACGCATTATCGAAATGTATCGAATTTCAAAACAAAAGTCCACAGGAAAGGATGGGTTATGTTCGGCAGGTGAATCTATGTCAAAATTGCTTACATTTTGCTCACCAGACCGTGAATTGCCCCTCCTCCTACAACTGCTTTACGTGTGGAGCTAGGCACCACAGTCTTCTTCACGTTCCACAACCAGTAGCGCCCTCTGTGAGTGTTGATTCTTATCCTCCAGAGAACGTTAATATTCCACTTTCCAATTCCAATAGCACCCCTATGTCAGGAAGCCATTCCACAAACTGTCATGCGACAATGATTTCCAAAAATTCCACTTTTCTACTTTCTACCGTTGTAGCTGACATGTTAGACTCAAGGGGACATTACCAACCAGTTCGTATCTTACTCGATTCTGCCTCAGAGGCAAACTTTATTTCAGAAAAATGTCTAAATCGTTTAGGTCTTTCGAAAAGCTTCTTTTCTACTTCTATTCAAGGCTTAAATCAAATGACATCTTCCAATACCAAAGGTAAGACGAAATGTCTTATCAAACCTCAAGGTCAAGCGGGACCTACCTTTGATTTTGAGGCTTTAGTACTTCCAAAACTTTGTACAGAGATTCCTTCTTGCGCTGTCGATTCGAGCAAGTGGAATCACATTCGCAATATCAAACTTTCTGATCAAAACTTCCATATACCAAGTTCCATTGATGTCCTAGTAGGTTGTGAACTTTTTCCGCATCTCTTACAAGAGGGAGTTATCCACGGAGAGCGTGGACAACCTAGTGCTTTTAATAGCATCTTTGGCTATGTGCTGATTGGTAAAGTTGAAACTTCAAAGCAACAAAATCCACAATCACTCATAAGCTGTTACACTTCCATCGAATCATCTCTGGATATCTGCCTAGAGCGCTTCTGGGAGATAGAGCAGGTTCCACATAAGGTTCATCACAGTCCTGAGGATATTATGTGCGAAAAATTATTTTCACAATCAGTTTCACGCAACGAATCAGGTAGATTCGTCGTTCCATTACCTTTCATAAACTTAGAACCCCAGTTGGGTGACACCTATCCAATCGCTTTAAAACGTTTCAAGCTTCAGGAAGCTAGACTTCTCAAAGACTCAGCTAATTATCAAGCTTACAAAGATTTTATGCAAGATTATTTAGACACTGGTCACATGATACCTATTCCTACGCCTATATCTAAAGATGTCTTGGATAATTCCTACTTTATCCCTCATCACAGTGTCTGGAACACTGGGAAGATAAGAGTGGTCTTTGATGGGTCTCAACGTAGTCCCAGAGGTGTCTCACTCAACGAGACGTTGTGCGCAGGTCCTAAACTGCAAAATGATGTCCGTGAAATTCTACTTAATTTTCGAATTCATGCTGTAGCCTTTGTTACTGACATAGTAAAAATGTTCCGACAAATATTAATTATTCCTGAGCACACGCGTTATCAAAATATTCTATGGAGATTTTCTGAGGATGATCCTGTCCAAACCTACTCCTTAAGAACCGTTGTTTATGGACTTAAGTCATCACCTTACTTAGCTATTCGTACTATACAAGAACTAGCTAAACTTGAGTCTGAAAGGTATCCTAATGCTTCCAAGGTGCTTCTTAAAGACATTTACGTCGACGACGTGCTCACTGGGCAGGATTCTGTGGCCTCTGCCAAAGAACTTCAGTCGGAGTTAATCTCCCTGTTGCGCCTAGGAGGGTTTGAACTTAAAAAATGGGCGAGCAACAGTCCGGAACTTCTCTCCTCATTCTCAGAATCAGAAACACAAATGTCCATTCGTTTCGACAAATCCGAACCTAATTTTGTAAAAATATTAGGTCTCCAATGGAATCCTATCTCAGATTCGTTTACCTACTTGGTCGTACCAGAAGATAAACCATGCACCAAGCGAGGTATCTTATCTCAAATCATGAAAATTTTTGATCCCTTAGGTTTCTGTTCTCCCGTTTCTTTACTTGCTAAGCATCTCATGCAAGATCTGTGGAAGGAGAAGCTGGACTGGGATTCTCAGCCTCCTCCGCATATCGTAAATGTTTGGAATCAATTTCGAACCGAACTTCCAAATCTTTCAAATATTCATTTACCTAGACGCCTTTCCATTGATCAACCACGTAGCATTGAACTTCACGGCTTTTCAGACGCCTCTATGATAGGTTACGCGGCTACGGTCTATTTCAGAATGGAGTCAGTATCCGGAGAAATCCATACCTTTCTTGTAATGGCCAAATCTAAGGTCGCACCAGTGAAAACAGTCAGTCTTCCGCGACTGGAGCTTCTTGGTGCCACTTTACTTTGCGACCTAATTTCCTTTATTCAAAACACTTATTCAGATATTCTTAACTTCAACCAAATCTGTGCATGGTGTGATTCCCAAGTGGTTCTATGCTGGTTGGCGGCTTCACCTCACAGGTTTAAAACGTTTGTGGCAAACCGTATCTGTCACATTCAAGAAACCATTTCTCCTACGGCCTGGAAATATATTCCATCAGCGCTAAATCCAGCCGACTGTGCTTCGCGCGGTCTTATGCCTAATCAACTTGTCAAACATGACTTGTATTGGGAAGGTCCTTGTTTTCTTAGGCTACCAAAAGAGAGCTGGCCTGATGATTTTCGCTGTCCAGACCCTCCGGAAAACGAGGTTATTCTGGAAGAACGAAAATCAGTATTTCAAACATGCACAGTTGAACCACACATGCTTGATACTTTTCTTTCTCGTTACTCTTCCCTAGAGAAAATTCAACGCATAATTTCCTATATTTTTCGCCTTACCGAAAAGAAATCTAAATATCCTAACGAAAATATTACCGAAGTAGAACTTCAACATTCTGTTATTGTTCTCGTTCGGCATGTTCAACGTTCCATCTTTGCTGATCTCATTTCACGTTTGAATGACGCAAAGCTACTTCCTAAACAATTTCGTAAACTTTCACTTTTTCTAGATACACAAGGCTGCTTAAGAGTGGGGGGTCGATTACCACATTCTTCCGAACTCTCTTATTCAGCAAAACACCCTTTACTTTTACCACGTTCTCACCGTCTTACTCAACTTGTCATTGAGTACACTCACAAAAGGTACTGTCATCCCGGTCAAAAAACGTTGCATTACCTCTTGAGACAACAATTTTGGATCCTTTCCCCTCGCTATGCAATCGAGAGTATAACTTCTCATTGCATTTTATGCTATCGATTAAATCCTAAACCTTCCGTACAAATCATGGGCAACTTGCCTGCTCAACGCATCTCTCAAGTAAAGGCATTTTCACATGTTGCCATAGATTATTGTGGTCCCTTTCCAATTACAATGGGAAAGTACCGAGGTGCAAAGGTATCCAAAGGTTATATTCTTGTCTTAGTCTGCTCCGCAACAAAGGCAGTTCACCTAGAACTTACCTCCGATATTTCCACCCCTACCTTTCTTGCGGCTTTTAAGAGATTTGTGGCAAGAAGAGGAAGAATCTCTGACATTTACTCAGATTGTGGTAGCGCGTTCTTGGGAGCTGATCGTTTACTCAAACAGTACTCCCAGGAAGCATGTCACAGTCTAAAAATTACCTGGCATTTTTCAAGTCCTGGTAGTCCGCACCTAAACGGACTAGCCGAGGCAGGAGTTAAATCCACCAAGGCAAATTTAAAACGTGTAATAGGTGAGCAACGGTTAACCTATGAAGAGTTTTTTACTTTTTTGTGTCAGGTCGAATCCATACTAAACAGCCGGCCTCTGTATGCCCAAAGTATGGATCCGAATGACTTTCTTCCACTGACCCCTGGTCATTTTCTTACCCTGGAACCGTTGAATTCCGTACCAGAGCCCGATTTTTCTGATTCCAAGTTGAACACCCTGTCCCGCTGGCAGCTGGTGCAAAGGCTCCAGTCCGATTTTTGGAAACGCTGGAACTTGGAGTACCTAAACACCTTGCAACAGCGTTCTAAATGGACAGAGGCTTCTAACAATATTAAACTAAATACTTTAGTCGTGGTAAAGAATGAACAAAAACCGCCATTGCAATGGGCTGTTGGGCGAATTGTCGACGTACACCCTGGCTCAGACGGTCATATTCGTGTTGTGACCGTTAAAACAGCTACAGGAACATATCGTCGACCAGTAGTGAAACTATGTCCTTTGCCTATGCCCGACGCATAAGGCAAAATTTTCTTTTTCTTTCTTAATTTTTTCTAAGTATTTTTTCTTTTCTTTTAATTTTAATTTACATGCATTATTTAATGCATATTTGGGTTAGTGTTAAATTGTATCGTTTAATTGCTAATAGGCGAATATTATTTATTTTTTTTTCCTTTCCTTTTCTTAACTAAGTAAAAACACACGTGTTTTGGCGGCCGGAAAATGTTGGTGCAAGCAAGAAATTTCCTAATTTTCATTTTCTTTTCCTTTTCTGCGCGTTTAAAATAGTTTAAATTTTCGCGCTCTAAAATATGCATATGGGGTTTCACGGCACCGGACACGTGGAAGACAAGCAGCGCCGCGATGAGTGCGCAAAAGAACCACCGACACAACAAGACACTAGCAAAATCACGTTCCCGAAAAAAGTGAATTTGAGGTGAAAAAACTGGACGTTTAAACGTCGACTGGAGCTGCAAGAGAGTCCGAGGTAGGTGCCTTTTCATATAAAATTCCATATGTATCGTAACTTTCCATTTTCAATCGTCAATATCGACAATTATTTTAAATGTGCTTGTGAAGCCAATACCGGCGACCTATCGAAGGAAATTCCGTTATTTTTCAGCCCTTGCACGCACACTGTAACTAATGACAATGGTATTATTTTTTTAATTGCCATTGACAACTTTGATATTGTTAAAATACTGAGGTTTTGATAAAGCTAATAAACTGCTCACATTTTGGAAAAAGTCCTTTAAAGAGTCATATCAGTTTTTTTTACACAGCTGTACGTTGGGCCAAACATGCATAGATGCTGAAGCTTAGTTAAATCTAGTTCTTGTAGCCCATCAAAAAGACCGTTGAGTAAATCAGTTGCTTTACTTTGATTTAGAAACAGAGTTGAAATACTGTGTAGATACCTGATTTTTTTAATTGTTCAAATATCTCACGTACATGTTTAGTTGTTGAGTTTAAGAAAATTTGTTGAGACTCTCATCAAATCCTACAATGAAGTTTGAAGAACAAGATATTTTATTTTTTAGTTCCGACCTAAAAAATGGTGCTACACCATATATTTTAAATTACATAAAGATAAATGTTCATTTATGTCATTCACTTCACACGACTACACCCTCAATGGAACTACTCTCAAAAGAGTAGACAATCAAACAGACTTAGGTATAATTTTTAATTCAACTCTGTGTTTTTCAGACCATTTTATTGCCAAAGTAAAAAGTGCCCAGAAGGTAGCGGGTTTAATAACTAGAAATACAAAAAACTTAAGCATTGATGTTGTATTGCATTTATTTGACAGCCTTGTTTTACCCATTTTGGAATATGGTTCTATAATATGGTCTCTTCAGTATAACGTTTGGGTAAACATCATTGAGGGTGTACAGAGAAAATTCTTAAAGTGCATGTATTTTAGAAAATTTGAAACTTACCTCCGAAGGGGCTGTGACAATAATTATCTTTTAGGATTGTTCGGTAGGCTCTCTTTGGATAGAAGAAGAATTAAAGTATTTTTATGTACTATGTTTAGAATACTTAAGAATGATATTGACTGTCCAGATATCTTAAATCAAATACCCTTTGCAATTAACCGTCTTAACTCAAGAAATTCCAACATGTTTTATCTCACATTTCCCAGAACAAACCTTTATAAAAACTCGCCGGACTATCAACTATGTAATTTATATAATTTATATGCTGCGGACATTGATATTTTAAATTACGAGAGCCATAACTATTTAACTATTATATGCTAGCCAAAGAGGGTTGTGATTAATTTGATTAATTTTATACATATTTTTAAGTGATTTTCATTGTGGAATAGTTTTAATGTAGAAATGTTTTTAACCTTGATTTGTTTTTGTATGTATGTATGTATGTCTGCAAAGACGGTTGTGATTAGTTTTATACATATATTTAGCTGATTTTAAATGTAGAACTATTTTAAATATAGAAATCTTTTTAACCTTGGTTTGTTTTTTTATATGTTATCCACTGGCTACGCTCATCTTTGGGCTGAGCATTAAGTATAATTGCCTGAAATAAAAATGTCAGACGTGAATAGTTTCGTAATATTTTTTACGGCTACTAAGATTTTACAAACTTTTCATTACTTAATAAGTATCACTGTTTTAAACTATTTAATTAATAATCATCATGGTAGCCATAAAGCAACAATTTTTGAAGATAGATGTTATAATTAAATAATTTCAGGGCAATTAGAGACCTCTTGGCTGGAGATGAGAATAAACGGGTCACAAGACTTAAAGTTTTATTTATAGTGATTAGAAATGTGTGTCACAATGTGAGATTTTACTGTTTCTGTAATTGGCCATTGGCTGTTGATATTTGAGAATAAATAAATAAATAAATAAATATATTATGGAATAGGCAAGTTTATCTTTTCCCAGTTTTATTTCTTGGGCAATTTCGCTGTTCAACACTGTTCTGATGTCCTGCCGCTCTTAACGAGGTGTGTAATTTGTACATGAGTAGACAGGGTTTAAAAAAGTCGAAAAACCTTGTGATTTCAAAGATTTAAATCTGGAATAAAAATAAAGATTCTTCATGGGAAGATTTTAGCTGTTTGAGCTTCTCAGCCTATTATTTGCTTAGACAACGCACGACGATTTAAACCCGTAAAATAAGTGTTTTTAATAATCTCAGCAGCTAAAGCCGAAACCAATATTTTAACTATTTAGCATGATTATTAGAAAAAATATTATTCTTAAAACTGCATACTAATAGGACGGTGCGGTCAAATGTTTTTTTTTAATAACTAATCACATTATTTAATGCTTCCTTTAAAAGCACTATAGAACATTTATAGTATAAAAAAATTACATAAAATTATTATAACGACTGGCACATAACTGGGAACAATTTCTTACTGGCCAGGTTTTTTTTACTGGTATATGCACATTTCTATTAAAGTTTGCCGGCCGAAGTACAACAAAACTAAAGGGCATATTTTTAGCTAAATTTTTCCGTTTTTTTTTCCCGAGATTGTAGACACCCTGTATAAGCACTATCGATTGCATCGATTATAAATAATTATATTGTTTATTTCAGATTGTGAAGACATCTTACTCTTATTTTGCTGTGCTGAAAAAAACATATTCAGATTAAAAATTAACCAACGGGAGTTTTTTGTTATTGTCAAAAAATGTTTTAGTTTCATAAAAATAATAAAATAAAGTGTTTTATTGAACTTAATGATACTTTAATAAAATTTTACATCACGACAGGTGTGTCGAAAATACCTTTTCTACAAGAGCGTTAATACAAGTTTAAAAATTAATGCGTGCCTAAAACAACGCAGAAAAAATGTTGCTTAAATATTTTTAAACTTTTGTATGCACCATTTGTTCTTTAATAGTTTCTGCAGGATCAGATGTTTATACAAGTTTAGGGAACTTTTCAGCAACTGCGGTATATATTCGAAGTGACCAAACTATGTTTAATATAAACTGCTCAAAAATTGAAGTGAGCCACCCCATTTTCTTGGATATTTTTAAAGTAAATTTATTCCTAAACGAAGCGGTCAATTCCTATGTAATTCTATATGTGATATAGCTTCGATTATCCTCTTTTAATGTTTGGTTTGTGCGAAAGTTTGCAAGGTTCCCATTTCCCATAAGATTTTTTTCAAAAAAATTTTAATACCACAAAATGACAGTCACCTAAAGCCAAAAAAACTTATTTCTCATTTTATTAAATTTCTCTTCAGTTTCCGAGATATGATTTTTTTTCCATAAAATTGTACTTCTTCTGATTTTTAGTTTGACGTTTCTACCCGGTTTGACGTATTGGCACCAAATTTGGTACGCGGTACCCCAGGTACTGGCCTTTTCAAACCTTGTACGGCATTGTACCCTAGATGACCACTGAGTACAATCAGGGGCGTGCAAAAATAATTTTTCATAAATTCTCCTCTTTATGCCCAAACCTGAGTTTTACCTTCTGTAGGTTATCTAATATCAACTATAGATAAGTGCAAAACAAGTTTTAGTGAAGTTTGAACATTTATGTCGAGACGGTTTTTTCATTTTTCGTAAAATGTCACCATTGGCGTAAGGATGATTTTTTGTAAAAATGCCAGTTATTTCGAAAAGTCCATGAATTCAAACGAATTTTCTCAGTCCACTACAAATGATTTTGCTGTTGCCTCAGTAAAAATCATATAGCAGAGCTTATGCCACGTGTGCCATCTGATTCAGGTTGTAATATCTCACAAACGAAATTTTTAAGAGTTGAAGAAAACTAAAATGTGAAATGCGTTAGAACCAGAAATGTTATGTGTTCGTTGTTCTTGTCGTCTTGAGCATTTTAAGGTGTCATACGCAAAACTAGGTTGAGAAATAAAAAAGTAACTACCGATAAAAAGTGTTAGTGACTTTATTTACAAAGCAATTTTTCTCTCAGATCTCTTATTTCTTGACCGATTCCTGTAAACGATACATCAAAATGCTCGGAAGATGGAGGCTGATAAAACGAGACAACCAAAATTATTAGGTACTGTTGGAACAAAGTTTAGGAAAAGTTTAAAAAATTAAATCAGTTTTTACATAGGCCTACCAACAACCCCTATCACTGCAGTGTTCTTCGGGCCATTAGAATGACAGATAAAACAAACGTCTAGTGTCAGTCTTGTTTTATCCGAAGGGCACTACGATACAGGAGAATGTGTGCAGTTTGATAAGAAGAGCTAGAGATAAAAAGACAAGGTTTAGGGCTTTGGCATTAAGGTTTTATTGAAGTGAAATGGTAAGCCCTTAGTCTGGCTTCTCTACAAGACTTTTTATACAGGAGTTCATTTCTTATCGTATCAGTGCCCTTCCGATACGACAGGACTGACATGAGACGTTTCTTTCATCTCTAATTCTAATAGCCCGAAGAGCACTGGAACGATAGAAGTTGTAGGCGTATGTAAAAACTGAGTTAATTTTTTAAAAAGTTTTCCCAACAGTACCAATAATTTTAGTAGTCTTGTTTGATAAGCCTCCATCTTTCGAGCATTTTGATGTATCGTTTACAGGAATCGGTCAAGAAATGAGAGATCTGAGAGAAAAATTGCTCTGTCACTAAAACTTTTTAATGGTAGTTATTTTTCTATTTCTCAACCTATTTTTGCGTATGATACCTTAAAATACTCAAGACGACAAGCACAACCAAAACATAACATTTCTGATTCCAACGCATTTCACATTTTAGTTTTCTTCAACTCTTAAAACTTTCGTTTGTGAGATATTACAACCTGAATAAGATGGCACACGTGGCATAAGCACTGTTCTATGATTGTTACTGAGACAACAGCAAAATCATTTGTAGTGGAGTGAGAAAATTCATTTGAATCCATGGACTTTGCGAAATAACTGGCATTTTTACAAAAAATCATCCTGACATTTTACGAAAAATGAAAAAACCGTCTCGGCATAAATGTTCAAACTTCACTTAAACTTGTTTTGCACTTATCTAGAGTTGATATTAGATAACCTACAGAAGGTAAAACTCAGGTTTGGGCATAAAAAAATTATTTTTGCACGCCCCTGATTGTGCTCAGTGGTCATCTAGGGTACAATGGCGTACAAGGTTTGAAAAGGCCAGTATCTGGGGTACCTCGTAGCAAA
The DNA here is from genome assembly GCA_963576565.1 of Aspidapion aeneum. Classification (NCBI taxonomy): domain Eukaryota; kingdom Metazoa; phylum Arthropoda; class Insecta; order Coleoptera; family Brentidae; genus Aspidapion; species Aspidapion aeneum. Next base: position 13,029,347 of record OY755041.1, on the reverse strand, counting down.
TTTGGTGGCTATACGTCAAACCGGGTAGAAACGTCAAACTAAAAATCAGAAGTACAATTTTATGGAAAAAAAATCATATCTCGGAAACTGAAGAGAAATTTAAAAAACTGAGAAATAAGTTTTTTTGGCTTTAGCTAACTGTCATTTTGTGGTATTAAAATTAAAAAAAAAATCGTACGGTAAATGGGAACCGTGCAAACTTTCGCACTTTTGTTACACTTGCGTTGTAGTCACCCTGTGAAACTATCTGTCAAGCGCACCAAACATTAAAAGAGGATAATCGCAACTATATCACAAAGAAAACTGTTTGGGAATTGACCGTTTCGTTTAGGAATAAATTTACTTTAAATATGTCCAAAAAAATGGGGTGGCTCATTTCAATTTTTGAGCAGTTTATATCTAATGATGACATGACATACTGTTTTTTTAACGCTCTTCTCGCAAACAAACTAGCGTAACGCAAAAGTTAATAATCATGTCCCATTTCTTACTTATCCTTTATTTGGGGCAAGCGCAATTACCTGGTTTGTACTTTATCCCTTATAAAAGGACAATGTTTGACCTTAATTGTGTTTGAATAGGCTGCTAGTTCCTATTAAGAGACAGTGTTGCCGCGCATATAACGTTTTGACAAAAGATAATGTAAATTTAAAATATTTTTGATTATATTTTTGAGAAAGATTTTATGCCAATTACTCAAAGATATTTTTTTAAAAACTGGTAAATTAATATGTGTTGTTTGGCAACAGTGCTCACCAACTAACCAAATGCTCTGTGAAGTGTGTAAAAAAAAAAAAGAAGAAAAATCCGAACCGAACCTATACCTTTCGATGTCGGAGCGAATTGTTTGAGGTCGAATCCTAACTAATAAATCAAAGCTGCTACCACTCCCAAACAGTTACCTATCTATCTATCACTTAGGTACAGATCAGTTTTATCTCAAAAATACATTTTTTCACTAAAAAAACAAAAAATACGTTTCATTAGCTTCTTCCACCCAAAAACCAACTGGCTCCTTGGCTCCTATTACCAAAAAACCAACTACTTCCACCGGCCCCTAGCTTCTATCACCAAAAAAACAAACAAAAAATCAACTACTTCCCCAAGCTTCTACCAGCCAAAAAACAATTACTACCACTTTCCCCTAACTTCTACCACCAAAAAACCAACTACTACAACCTTCCCCTAGCTTTTGCCACCACAAAACCAACTACTACAATCATAACAAATGAGGTAGTAGTTGGGTTTTTGGTGGTAGTAGTTGTTTTTTTGGTGGTAGAAGCTAGGGCAAGGTGGTAGAAGTTTGTTTTTTGCTGGTAGAAGCTAGGAGAAGGTGGTAGTAGTTGGTTTTTGCTGGTAGAAGCTAGGAGAAGGTGGTAGTAGTTGATTTTTTAGCTAGGGAAGGTTGTAGTATTTGGTTTTTTGGTGGTAGAGACTAAGCGAAGCTGGTAGTAGTTGGTTTTTTTCGTTACAGGAGCTAGGGGAAGGTAATAGTAGTCGATTTTTGAATCTTAGAATCAAAGGAAAGGTGGTAGTAAATGGTTTTTGGATTATTAGGCGGTAGAAGCTAGGGGAAGGTGTTAGTGGTTGGTTATTTGGTGGCAGAAGCTAAGCGAAAGTAGTTTTTGGGATAAAACTGAGTCGTAGCTGAGTAATAGGTCACTGTAGCTGTGGTAACAGCTTAGACTTATAAGTTAGTACCTATTTGTTTTTACCACAAATAAAGCGGCCTTACAGCGAAAAATACGGAAATTCGTTGGTCAGTAAAATCTTGGTCAGTAAAATCTTGGTCAGTAAAATCTTGGTCAGTAAAATAGAAATTTCCCGGTACACAGACCCTATATTTTCCTGGCAGTTTTTCACTGGTATTGGTTTTCCAGTTATTGCCTAGTTGTTTTCGGAACTTTTTTATTAATTTTCCCTACAGAACACAAAACAGGCATTGGACAGATAAATGAGGGATAACAAAAATAGCTCAAATAAAAATTGTGTCTGCAAAAGGTCAAAATTGGACTTCTAAATATCACGTGACATCTGCCATTTAATGTCTCAGTTATAAAGAATAAAGTTAGCTAAAAGAAGTGTATGCAAAAGGTCTATTTTCGATTTTCTCTAAGGTTATTTACAAACCAATTTTTTGCCTACAATTTTTTTTGAGGCAAGGAATTGTATTTTGTTGATCATTTTAATTATATCAGATTATATTTAAAATTTATATATTCCAAATGGACCACACTACATAAAATGTATCACTACAAAAGACAAACGTTTTCAAATAAAAAAATTGCTTACTATCATAAACATCTCTCGAACAGTTGTGTGGCAATCTTCAATAACTCCGGGTCGTGGCGTTTTGGCGCTTCTACGTAGCCGTCGTTGATTGGCAGATTACACATGTGCCGACGAATGGCCAAGTCCCGGCGAGCGGACAACGCTCTTCTATGCGGACCGACGCTCGAAAACAGGGTTTTGCGTAATTGGGCATTTTCATTGTTTGCCACCTGCAAAAAAATTATTCATAATATACTTCTTACCTTGTTGTTGTATCTCTCCAACTCTTTTTAAAATATATATCGCAGTGGCTCTAAAAAACTGAAAACGTAAAGTGCACGGCATGGGAATACAACTTAACGTTCGATTTACTATATACACACTACAGTTTGCTGACGACCAAGTAATTGTAGCTAATGATAAAGAAGACATGGAGTATATGATGAGAAAGTTAACGGAAGAATACCAAAAGTGGGGACTAACAGTGAACGTGGACAAGACACAGTACTTATGTATTGGAAACGAATCCAGTGAGTTAGAACTAGACAATGGACAAACAATATCTCCATGCAATGAGTATGTATACTTGGGTGTCACATTTGATAAGACAGGAACAGACTGTAAAGAATTGGAAAAAAGAATAGTAAAAGCAAAAAAGGTTATTGGATGTCTTAACAGTATTTTATGGAGCAGAGAGATAAGAAAGATTGTAAAATTTAACATATATGAAACAATGGTAAAAAGTACACTGTTGTATGGAATAGAGACTATTGGCGTAACAGAAAAATACAAAGCAAAAATGGAAAGTGTCGAAATGGATGCAATAAGAAGATCAATGAGAATATCCAGAAGAGATTATATAAGAAATGAGATCATAAAAGAAAGAATGGGAATCGAGGGAAGCATAACGGATGACATCACTAAAAGGCAACTAATATGGTACGGCCATGTACAACGGATGAGCGACGAAAGATTACCAAAGCGGGTCCTAGAATGGCAACCAATAGGGCGCAGAAAAAGAGGGCCTCCTAAACTGGAATGGCAACAGTCAATCCAAAGATCAATGAGTCAAAAAAACCTGACGGAAGATGACTGTCAGGATCGAAGGAGGTGGAGAATAGGCGTCGGACAACGTAAAAAAACGTTCTAAACCGACATAGTAGTAGTAGTACTTCTTACCTTACCTGTGCTATTTTTCCTTCAAGTGTTGGCTTTTAAGCACAAAACACCGCTAAATACTTTTTGTAATAATTTAAAAACTTGTTTTACATTCAGTTGTTGCTCAGAGACATACCACTATAGCTATTTAGCTAATTTTAATAATTCTTAACATTTTATTGCCTATAAAAAACGTTACAAGAAGTGACAGAACAAGAAGAAGATTTTTTACAATTTTTATGGCGAAACCACGAATTTTGAAAAAATTGTACATTGTAGCTAGCTTGGGCAGCTACCTACCAGAGCTAGGATGCTAAGTAATATATCAAAAGAAGCAGACTTAAAAGTACAATGAAAAATAAAAAAGATGGGGCCAAACGACCATGTTTTGGACAACGTGACTAAATATTTTTTATACTCCTATTGGTGTTCAACAAAGCCCTGCAACAAAACTGAGTGGGCATATTAGGGCATACGTGAAATGAGCTAGCGCCTAGACTATTTTTATTGGGACTTTCCATTCATCTAGGATCAATCATTTTAAACAATCACAAACATTCATCCAGTACTGCTCGAACATGAAGCCAATGCGCTACCACTAAGCTATGGTTGACAATGACTGTTAAATTATATTTCATCTGTTACTTCTAGTTTTTGATATACTACATAGAGTTTTTTGTATGGTTACCCCATTTTTATTCGATTTTTGAAATTAGTTTAAAATTCCCGAAAAAAAGTTCACGGAAGAATACCAAAAGTGGGGGTTAACAGTGAACGTGGACAAGACACAGTACCTATGTATTGGAAATGAATCAAGTAAATGCAATGAGTATGTATACTTGGGTGTCACATTTGATAAGACAGGAACAGACTGTAAAGAACTGGAAAAAAGAATAGTAAAAGCAAAAAAGGTTATTGGTTGTCTTAAGAGTATTTTATGGAGCAGAGAGATAAAAAAGAATCTAAAATTTAACATATATGAAACAATGGTGAAAAGCACGCTGTTGTATGGAATAGAGACTTGTCGCGTAACAGGCAACCAATAGGGCGCAGAAAAAGAGGGCGTCCTAAACTGGAATGGCACCAGTCAATCCAAAAATCAATGAGTCAAAAAAACCTGACGGAAGATGACTGTCAGGATCGAAGAAAGTGGAGAATAGGCGTCGGACAACGTAGAAAAACGTTGTAAACCGACATAGTAGTAGTATGTACCTTGCCCTAAATGTTTGTAACCTGTGTTTAGTATCAAATCAACCAGTAAAAAAGACAATTTTTCCTGCAGTTGTTCTAGCAATGAAATAACACAAATTTCAGATTTTTGCCACAAAAATTTTAAATTGCATTGACAGTAAAAACTGAAATTAAAACTATGTGGTTTTCATATTCTCCAACGTGTTTCAAACAAGGATGATTCATACCCTTGTAATCAACGTTGGATAAAGTGAAAACCACATAGTTTTAACAAATTCCCAACGAAAGCATCAGTATAATCGGAGTAGTTATTTCTGTTGGTTTCACACAAAAATGCTTAAATTAGAAACATGGTTTATGGCTTGTTGGATAATATTTTTAAGATGTTTAGTATGTCAGGGCAAATTTAATATTTATGATGTTTAGTATGTCAAGGCAAAACTAAAAAACCACCAAAAAGTCCGAAACGTGGCGGAACTCCCGGAAAGAGTACGGTGGCCCACACAAACTGTTTTGGAAAGCCCGAAATTTCAGCGGGCTTTCAAAACTGCTAAAAAAACCGTTTAATAAATCACGGCACTGATTTACAATCATGCAGTGTTGCCGACCAATGCACTGTCTGTTTGGATTCTACAAATATGTATAAAAAGAATAAGATGACATTAAAAAAGTGGGCGAGTGTACGAGCTACCTACTAACCCCCTATTAAGGATTCGCCCACAAACTTATTTTTTATTTTAGTCTTCTGACTGTGTCCTCGCAATCTCCCTTTCAATTTTTTTATAACTCTGAGCTTAAGATATTTACTTAGACTGGTTATATCTGTCTTGGTTGTGACGTCAAATTTTGCTCCAAACCTGAGGCTACCGTGACTGATACTGCAATTCGGCAGTTGGCCTGTTTTCATTAAATAGTCAGGTTTCATATTTACTTTGCTGGCATCATCAAATGAATAACTTTATATCGCGGGACTTAAAGGAAAGCAACCTTCTTGTTTCTGATTCAAAACCGATTGTGGTTTGTGAATTTCTGGGTAATGTGTACAAAATTAAATGTAGGAAACAATAGTTTACTAATATAGTTGTAGCACCTTTTTTGTGTTCTCCAAACTATAAAGTAACAAAATTTAAAACTTGCTAAAAAAGAAAACAAATATTTTTACAATGGACAACTTAAATAGACATATTTCTGATTTCGTTATGGTTTAACAAAAAATAAACAAAATACCTGAATAGCTGCAATTGGATGAGAAATATTCAAATCATCAGCGTCAATTTTTGATTCCTCGACTGGTACTGCCTCTGTGGGTTCTTTCTTAATGGGTCGGTCTAGAGGCTCCTGCTTAATCTCCTGCTTAATGCCGTTTACCTCGACTGACTCCTGTTTAACGGTAGCTTTCCCTTGCGTGACTTGTTTTAGTTGTTCCATCTATTTAATAGAAAATTGTTTTTCATTATACTTGTCATATTTCTGTTACCTAATTTTGAACCTTTAAGGTTTGGCTATTACGTCCCTTTACATCACAATAACTGATTTTTTATGCAGATATTTGTTTCTTTTTGTATTGAGACATTAAAACGCTATTTTTAGAAAAGACTCATAAGTCATATATATAACTTCAACAAAACCATAATATGGTATTTTTCTTCGTTTTAAAAAAGTAAATAATTAAAATTTAGAAAAATATAGAATTCCCTTTTTATTTTTTATTTTATTTAGCTAATTACTCAGCATAAGTTCTTATATTCGTAAATCAACAATAGTAACTACTAGCCTTCTGTTCTTGAATCTCAGCTTCAGCATGCTCCCTCAAAATATCTTTAACCGTATCCTCGCCGGCCAATTTAACTGACACACCAATATTGACAAGTACGTTGTGTGGTTCCCAACGCAGTTTTGCTGAGCTCATCGGCTTCGTACGGGATCTGGATTCAGCAATGAGACTCCCCCAGTCAACACCTAATTTAACGAAAAAAATATCATTTCTGTATGTCACCATTCCACTAAATATTTTGCATATTGTATATTCTTGAGGGAGGTTCGGTTCGGTTCAAAACGAGAGAACGAAAAGAACTTTACATAACATGTGGGCTAAAACTTCATCATTTTGGAGATTTTGCAGAATCTTTAAAGCCATGCCCAATTCGGCAACGCTGTATTTTCGTGAAATTATTTTAATGCACATGTGGGATCACAATGGACCGGAAGACCAACGTGAGATCAACTGATGTTACTAGTTAGTGCAAGGCCAACAAAAAAATACAGCCCACGACCCTGAAAAAATCAGCTGTTCTCGGGGGGCTGACTTTTACATTGAGTCTTATGAGAGCTCAGACGTTTTTTATGATATTTTCAAAATGGCACTACAGTTTCCGCGCAATTTCAGTGAAATATTCTCAGACACCATCCCGATATTCCACCAAAGTTTTATAAGGATGCAAGATGATTAAAAGGTTAAAATTTTCAAGATTTAGCCAAGGCCAACAAAAATATACAGGCCACGACCCTGAAAAAATCAGCCTTTCTCTGGGGGCTGACTTTTACATTGGGTCTTATGGGAGGTCAGATGTTTTTTTAGGATATTTTGAAAATGGCACTACAGATTTCCGCAAAATTTCAGTGAAATATTCTTAGACACCATCCCGATATTCTACCAAACTTTTGTAAGAATGCAAGATGATTAAATGGTTAAAATTTTCAAGATTTAACATTTCTTATTTTGAATTCAAATTACCCGCCATATACCTCATGCCAACTGTTATATTTGACATGTATTTGACTTTGTCCAGGGCTATCAAAATGGACGGGCCACGATCCTCCACTTTGTTGACGTCACATCCGGGGCTGATTTTTTTTTGATGGTCACGTTACGACACAGCTGATTGTCTTTTAAATATTGAAGTTGGAATGACGGTTCATGGATATTTGATTTTATTTTAAATAAAGCCGTTTTTGAGATTGTTTTTACTTTATTCTGGCAGAACAATTTTTTTTAAATGTATAGTAAGCCCTAATTTTTCATAGCCGCTTCATTAGCTCACACAAAAATTAAGTTTAAACCAGAAGCTGACAATCACATATGACAAATTCAAATACATGTCAAATATAACAGTTGGCATGTGGTACATGGCGGGTAATTTGAATTCAAAATAAGGAATGCTAAATCTTGAAGATTTTAACCATTTAATCATGTTGCTTCCTTACAAACCTTTGGTGGAATATCGGGATGGTGTCTGAGAATATTTCACTGAAATTTTGCGGAAATCTGTAGTGCCATTTTGAAAATATCATAAAAAAACCTCTGACCTCCCATAAGACCCAATGTAAAATTCAGCCCCGGGAGAACAGCTGATTTTTTCAGGGTCGTGGCCTCTATTTTTGTGTTGGCCTTGCTTTGTCATCTGTGTTTGTCACATTCGCGTCTGCTTTAAAATTAATTTTTGTGTAAGCTAATGAAGCGGCTCTGAAAAATTAAGGATTACTATACATTTTAAAAAAATTGTTCTGCAAGAATATAGTAAAAACAATCTCAAAACCGGCTTTATTTTTTAAAAAATTGAATATTCATGAACCGTCATTCAAACTTCAATATTTTAAAGACAATCAGCTGTGTCGTGATGTGACCATCAAAAAAAAATCAGCCCCGGAAGTGACGTCAACAAAGTGGAGGATCGTGGCCCGTCCGTTTTGATAGCCCTGATTTAGCATTCCTTATTATGAATTCAAATTACCCGCCATGTACTGCATGCCAACTGTTATATATGGCATGTATTTGACTTTGTCATCTGTGTTTGTCACATTCGTTTCTGCTTTAAATTTAATTTTAGTGTGAGTGAATGAAGCGGCTCTGAAAAATTAAGGATTACTAGTAGAATATAGTAAAAACAATCTCAAAACCAGCTTTATTTTAAAAAAAATTAAATATTCATGAACCGTCATTCCAACTTTAATATTTTAAAGACAATCAGCTGTGTCGTGACGTGACGATAAAAAAAATCAGCCCCCGATGTGACGTCAACAAAGTGGAGGATCGTGACCCGTCCGTTTTGATAGCCCTGGTTAGTGTTCTGCCACATTATCTTACCAAACCTAGAGACCCTGTATGTATGACATATTTTTACAAAAGAGAGACGCGACAAACCCATCAAAGTGATTGAAATGAACATTTTTTTGTTATGTTATGTTCTTGCCAAGTTTATTGACGTTTCACTAAATTAATTTAAATTGTCAGCGGTATAGGTTTTGTTAAAAATCGTTTATTTTTATTTTACGGCGCTTAGAATTAACAAGGACAGAAGGTGCGTCTCTCTCTAAATATCGCTAGAGTATAGAGGACCGATATTTTTATCCTTTGATTTTGACTTAAATAAATTTGACTTTCAAGAGTTTGTCGTGTCTCTATTTCTTTAAAATATGTCATACATACAGGGTATCTAACCTAACCTAAAAGCCTTTTTCCTCGCAGTAACTACAAGTTACCAGGTAACCTGGTTACTCGTTTTCTGTTTTTCTTCGCTGAGTAATACTAACTATGACGTCACGAGTAACCACACAGTGTAACCAGCCTAGCAGACGTGGTTGCTAAAATATTTTAAGGTTAAGATCGTTTTTTTTTGTTTTTTTTTTCTATATATATATATATATATATATATATATATATATATATATATATATATATATATATATATATTAACAACGAATTATGTTTGGTAACGGTAGAAAATGAAGCACATCCCTTGAAGTTGGTACTACATCAATTCAACTGCAACTAGTCTTGAAATGTAATGCCTTTGGTGTTCTGTGGTACTGCGGCCTTACCACAGAATACCAAAGGAGCACCCTGTTTCCACCCCGATTCAAAAAACGCATCAGGTAACGCTGCATTTAAAACTGGTGCAAATCCATGGCCCGTGATACGTTTTGTGAATCGGGGTGGGCATGCATTGGTGGAAACAATGAAATATTTTATGCATTTCGGAAATTGCTGGTAAAAACAAAAACAAACAATTGGAAATATCATCCACAGCTGACTGTCTGACGTCATACAGCGGTTCCTCCGAGTAACCGTGACGTCATTTCGAGTAACTTAAATGAGTGACTAGTAACCTCGAGGAAAAAGGCTTTAAGTGTAGTCGCCCCACAATGCATAGGTATCTCTGATTACTGGTTACTGACTGCCTTTATTGCAGCGAAAGGCAGTATTGTTGTCAAGTTTAATTTAAGTCGTACATTATGAATGCAAACTTTAAAAAATATATAATATTTAACATAAGAAATAGCTACAAGGTGTAATCGGTTTTTTTCTTTTAGAGGTATAAAAAAATCTGACACGACTGGAAAAACTTATATCGGGTTGACATTAACATTTTACAGTAGTGTTATGACTTCCAATAAGAGGACTGTTTATTTCCTTTTGCAAAACCATCTAACAATATAGGTTTTTATAAATAACGTGCTTGTTTCTGTTAAATTGAATTTAATTTTGAATTGAATATCTTTATTAGCTTTATACATTTAAAAAGTAAGTTCGGACTTGTTTGCAGTTCATTATTATTATTATTATTATTATTCGTTCTCTCGAAAGGGTCATTTTAGAGTACTCAAATTAGCGCCTGATCTTCCTCAACTTGACTTAAGGTCACTCATCGTCAAGCAAGCTTTACAGGTAGCGAAGCTAACGTCAGAGTTTCTATTTTTTGGTTATTATTTTTGACATGTTTTCCTCGGTTTCGCATTGGCGGTTCTGTTTTATTTTGAAGGTGTTGTTTTACACAGTATGAAGGTACCTAAACTATACATATTTATGTAATTAGAATTAAAAAGTTATGCTGCAAACTATCTTGAAACTGTATCATTAATAAATAGATCTTTAGACTGTGTTAAAACCACATTTTTAAAATAACAACGAGCCGCCAATGCGAAACCGAGGAAAACATGTCAAAAATAATAACCAAAAAATAGAAACTCTGACGTTAGCTTCGCTACCTGTAAAGCTTGCTTGACGATGAGTGACCTTACCTTAACTTACTTTTGGCCTGTCACAACATACTTGTTTCCTTTCAAGTTCTTTTATTTATATGTTATTTATAAAGTAAACAGTTGTTCGGCTATAAAGTAAACAGTCGTTCGGCTTACGTTAAAATGTTTGGCTATCGCTTGGAAAGACCATTTTCCAACAAACAAACAATTTTAGCTTTTAGCTCTTTGGTCGTATGTTAAGGCATTTTAGGATTAAATACTATGTTTATGTATTTATTATTCTGTAACTAATAACACGGTTATGATTTTTTACTTGGCATTGACAGTTTTGGCATGCATACCTAAAATACTGAGGTTTTGATAAACCTGACATGGTGGCTTGAAATACACTGCTCAAATTTTGAGAAAAAGTACTAAAGAGTCAGATATCAGATTTTTCTGAAATCAGCTGTACACAAGTATTTTTTATAAAAAAACAGTTTAAAATTGTAAGCTTCAACGTCACTTAATTCATTAAAAAAATTATTGATTTTTGACCCTTATTTATCTTATTATGTAAGTATGAAGTTTTTCATATTATCAGATCTCCTATCATATAAAATATATGCAGTTTTACCATTTAAACCCTGTATAACGGTACAAAAAAAAACTAACTTAAATAAAGTAATAAGAACTAAGGTATAGCTTAAAAATAAACAATTAGGTTATCATCCGTAGGGGCAGTGATTTAAAGACATATAAACATGTGTTGTCAAATATTTAAATAAATATGTAAAAAAATCCGTCAAAAATATGTTAAACTATTTCTGTAAGTTCAAACTAGACGTCCAAAAAGAACGTTTAAGCTTTTTTTCTGAACTTCATTCAAGACGGTAGGCTTGCGTCGAAAAATAAATATTTTGAGATTTTTTTTATATTTAATAACACATTTATAATATTTTAAAATTAACACACCATTGATGATAACCGATGTTTTCATCAAAATATAAGGGATTCCAAAATAAAATAAAAATAATATAAGGAAAGAGTTGAGGACGACCATAATTCGATTTAAAAACTGTCAATTCCACGATAAGATAAATTATTTCCTCCCTCAATCACAGCCCCCTCAAATTAACAAGCCTGATCTTTTTTTATTTACAACAGTGTGGAACGCTGACACATCTAAAATGTCCATTAAAGTGACAATATTTTGAAAGGAATTTTGGATACTGTTTGCCAAAAAATAAGAGGCTGACAAAAAAGTTATAAGAACGTCAGCCTCGAAGTGTGACAATTTAAAGAAAGATCAGGCTTGTTACTTTAAGGGGGCTGTGTTTTAACTTAAAATATATATTTGTTGAACTATTATTTAAAAAAATATATTTTTATTCATTAAGATTTAGATTGTAAGTGTGTTTTAAAAAATGGAACCAACTTTTCTTTCTTGATTTCGGCAGGATCAGCTATACTACATTATAGAATATTAGTGGTTTTTTAAAACCTGGTATATTAAAGTTATGCAGTAAAATTGCTCCGAGGCTTTGTTTAGTCTTTTTGGTAAAAGTGTGTCAAAAGCGGACCTGGGGGAATATACGCTGAAATGCTCAAATATGGATCAGAAAAACTACTAGAAAATCTCACATATATTATCAATCAATGCATAAACGGGCATCCAGTACCTGATGATTGGAAAATAGCATTCATATCCTCAATACATAAAAAAGGAAACAAGCTGGATTGCAACAACTACAAAGGAATTTCAGTAACCAGTAATCTAAGTAGATTGTACGGTAGGATTCTTAGAGACCTAATAGAGAATGATTTTCATGACCAAGAAGAAGAAGAGCAAAGTGGGTTTCGTGCAGGCAGATCTTGTAGTGATAATGTTTTTTGTCTTAAACAAGTAATTGAGAAAAGGAGTGCCAGAAATATAGAGACTCATGTTACCTTGGTGGACCTACAAAAAGCATATGATACCGTTCCAGTAGAAAAATTATGGACAGTGTTAGAACAAACTAATATCAATCATACATATATAAAAGCGATAAAAGAACTTTACAAAGGGTCAAAATCTAAAATTAAAATTGGAAATCGACTTTCAAAAGAATTCCAGGTAACGAAAGGCTTAAGACAGGGTTGTTGTATCTCTCCAACTCTTTTTAAAATATATATCGCAGGAGCTGTAAAAAACTGGAAACGTAAAGTACACGGCATGGGAATACAACTTAACGACCGATTTACCATATACACACTACAGTTTTCTGACGACCAAGTAATTGTAGCTAATGATAAAAAAGACATGGAGTATATGATGAGAAAGTTAACGGAAGAATACCAAAAGTGGGGGTTCATTGTTAAGAACGTGGACAAGACACAGTACTTATTGGTGTATTGGAAATGAATCAAGTGAGTTAGAACTAGACAATGGACAAACAATATCTCCATGCAATGAGTATGTATACTTGGGTGTCACATTTGATAAGACAGGAACAGACTGTAAAGAACTGGAAAAAAGAATAGTAAAAGCAAAAAAGGTAATTGGTTGTCTTAACAGTATTTTATGGAGCAGAGAGATAAACAGAATGTAAAATTAAGCATATATGAAACAATGGTGAAAAGCACGCTGCTGTATGGAATAGACTTGTCGCGTAACAGAAAAATACAAAGCAAAAATGGAAAGTGTCGAAATGGATGCAATAAGAAGATCAATGAGAATATCTAGAACAGATCATATAAGAAATAAGATCATAAAAGAAAGAATGAGAATCGAGGGAAGCATAACGGATGACATCACTAAAAGGCAACTGATATGGTACAGCCATGTACAACGGATGAACGACGAAAGATTACCAAAGCAGGTCCTAGAATGGCAACCAATAGGGCACAGAAAAAGAGGGCGTCCTAAACTGGAATGGCAACAGTCAATCCAAAGATCAATGAGTCAAAAAAACCTGACGGAAGATGATTGTCAGGATCGAAGGAGGTGGAGAATAGGCGTCGGACAACGTAGAAAAACGTAGAAAAACGTTCTAAACCGACATAGTAGTAGTAGTAGTAGTAGTAGTAAAATTGGTGAACTAGTTTTACTAAAAATAAATATGGATCTGGTAGTACCTAAATATGTGAGAAAAACAAAGTTCACAATTAAACATACCTAAGGCATCTCCTATTCCCTTGATTCTTGACTCCTCTTCAAGCTCATCTTCAGAAATTTCTTCAAAGTCCAAAATGTCGTCATCAATGGATTCTTCTTTTTGAGTGCCCTGAAAATAAAATTGCAAGTACTCAAAGACTTTTGCATTAGCTTAATCGCGTTTATTATTTAATTAACCCTGATCCAGTACGTGCATGTTTATACTGGTCAACAAAAAATAAAAAAATTGTAAAGAATCATTAAGATTTTGGTTTTATTAATAAGATTTGAGAAATACGCCATCCTTTTGACGTAATTTTTTTAAATTAAAAAGTTACAATCCCTAGTGTAGTGATCATTTTAGAACCAACAAAAAGTGTTTATCTTAAAAAATTACTTTAGTCAATTACTTTAATTTAGCATTTCTAATTTTGAAATAGATAAAAACATATTTACCTTGGCAGGTGATCTTGGCGGAGACTGTGATTTTTGTGAGGTAGCAGCAGGTGTATGAGCTTCTTGGATTGGCTCTGGTTCGATTGGTTCTGGTATTGGCTCTTCAAGTGGTTCCTCCAACAAAACCTGTCAAAAATACATACCAAACAATAAAGTAGTTGAATTCCCCAAAACTATTTCCTATAGTGTTTTGCTCACCTCGTCTTGATTGAGAATCTCATCTGCATCGTCACTAATTTCACTCAAATCGTCTTCCAAAACTTCCGCCGGGTTGACACATAATTTTTTTGCCTCTGAAGATTCTTCAATTGATTCATCTGCAGGTCTTTTTTGAGCCTGCGGTCTTTTGCTTTCAATCTGCAAAATAATTTTTTTAAAATCATCTGTCAAACACACTGTGCTTCTTGTGTTACAATCTAGTTAGTTATAATAATTAGTAATTTTGTTTTAACTTAATTTACTAGAGCAGTTAAACTAAAACTTAAAGTTTACTCAACTCCCCGCTTTGCGTCAACTGTAAATCACAATTTTGTCGTGCGAAAGCATTATTTGGTCTTATTTATTTTATGTAGTTTACTTTCTTAAACGGCTTCACTCTTTTTAGTCTTTGAACTAGCATAGTATTATCTAAAAGCTCAGTGGCTTCCACATTCACGTGTCGATGGACTCTTCTTTTTGCGTACTTTTTTATAGACTTTGCTACAGTTTCGATTTTTAGGTTCTATTTTGAACGTACCATTGCAATGTTTCTTAATACTTTATTTGGTAATCTCTGTACTCCCTTAAGTACAACCCAGAGTTGAATACCATATATCGATACTAAGGATACTCATCGTAGAGCAAGCTTGCTTTAGGATGGGTGTACTTAGTCGATACTGCTTTGAGTATTATGTCTATAAAGCAGTAACTTCTTATGAATGGTTAAAATGGACTTCAGTCCAACTAGAATTAGCTAGTTAATTTTTTTATACTTTATGTCAAGTTCTTTTTTTTCTTAACGTGTGTATTTTGCCTGATTTGAATATGGAACCGGAATGACCCCGTTACACACCCCCTCAAATCCACGCAGTATTACATAAAACATTGGTTAAAAAGATTTAAAATTAAAAAAAATTTATACAGTTAAAGGGATATTGCAAATAATTTTTATAATACAAATGAAAAATTAATAAGAATGGTTTCATGTTAAAGAGGAGCAAAAGTCACAGTGTAACATAACATCATTTATAAATTGTTGCCGAATTTGAAGATCCTAGGTTTATTTTTTTACCACGCAAAGTACATGGGAAAAGACTTTCGCCTCCCCGTTCTAGGGGGAAAGAGGGATGCTTAGGATATATCTGAGTGAATGGTGAATGTTTTCCCCCCAGGGAAGTTATGGGGCAAGTTTTATACTTTGCTTTCTAAAGTCGGTTTGAGGGCCCCAAAATTAACAGTATTTGAGAGATCCACTGGGTTTCTCAACATTCTTTTTTTTTGTGGAGCTTTAGTGTTAGGGCATTATTATTGTGACGAATTTCCAGGCGTCATGAAAGGGTCGTAGAATGTTCTGTGACGAATAAAATTCTTCTTTTTATGCTAAAGTTTGTTACAAATTTTCGATCGCTTAAACATCTTTTATGTAAATATTTATAAACAAAATCTCACCGCAGCGCAGGCGAAACGTTTGGCAAAAATTAATGCCGCAAGAGTGGATATCATTAAAAATAGCGTAAATACACTTTTGCCTTTAAACTTGTCACCATTCACTCATGTCAGGATTTTTTTGCAATAAACGGCATGTTCTTTAGTTTCTACAAAAGGTTTTTAAAAGCTCGCGTAATGGTTTAACATCTGTCGAAAAAACTGAATAGAAAAAAATCAGGGTCTTACTGAAACTGCATTCCTTCCTAAAATTACCTTTCCTTTAAATAACCTAATTCATTTATGCCGAGTATTTATTACAGCGAGCATGACCGAACGAATCCGCTTTCTTGTGCTTTACAAATGAAATATGCACAATTTCTCGAAACATTTTTTCCTATAGGGTGTTAAAACATACTTTTTTTAGCAACTTCACACAAAAATATTTCCTCAAGTGTGAGGCGAATTTTATGTCCAGAATTGTCAAAAATAATTGTTTGGCTAAAATACGAAAATAAGCGCTGTACCAGAAATGTGCCAACAAATACTTGATTTACATGGTCAGCCTCGCAAGAGCACTGTATTTTTACAACGCTAATTTTGGAAATACAGCTGAATAATTTATAAACATTGTGCCGAGTTAACGTATTATTTTAATATTAATAATGAAATGTCAAATGATAGTGGATAAAAAATACCGTGACAGTATGAAAGTTTGACCAGTTAAAAATGTCAAACGAAAAACGTATTTCCAAATGAATCACTCACTATTTATTACCAAAAGATTTTTTTAATTTCTAATGTTAGGTACCTAGTTATTTGCAAGCTAGGTACTTACACATATCAAAAATAAATTATGGTATTATTATTGTCAAAAGATACTATCAGATTTTTGCTTGTAGCAGCTTCCACTGAAAATAATTTTTTCTTCAGCTGTGGTACATAGAGTGTATTTTCAAGTAATCTGGACTCCCATTTCTGATTGACTCATAACATGAATTGTACCAATCGCCTCTGCTTGCAGAATATAATTATCGCCAATCTGGATACCACTCGCACTGGTAACTGGCTTTAAATCGGTAAACCATTATATCTGGTGACACTGATATTTTTTGTTTCAACACTTAGCACTTGCGGATTGTCAGCATTATTTCCAAGATCAAACAAGTTTCGTGGCTAATCGGGCAAAAAGGAGTTTTTTGTTTCCCTTATATTTTTCCGTGGGTAGCCTGAAAGCTTAACCTCACGGGGGTCCAAGATCTAATGGACACCTAATAAGTGTTGACAGTTAACCGTCTCGTCCTTATGGGACTCCTCAGAACACTGCTGGTCAATGTGACAAATCTTGCGAAGTTAATCAGACGGTTTTGTCTCTAATTAAATGTAACTAGTGAGAGAACTATAGCAAGAAACAGCAGTGTTCTGAGGAGTCCCATAAGGACGAAACGGTTAACTGTCAACACTTATTAGGTGTCCATTAGATCTTGGACCCCCGTGAGGTTAAGCTTTCAGGCTACCCACGGAAAAATATAAGGGAAACAAAAAACTCCTTTTTGCCCGATTAGCCACGAAACTTGTTTGATTTTTAAATTCACGGGTACGAAATTCCACGTTTGTTATTATTTTCAAGTTTAGCAAGCCTTTTTTTACATGACCCTTTTTGTGGCAGTAATTGCAAAATACAGACTTGTTTGGCTTTCACTAAGAAGAGTTATCGAACTTTTTCTTACCGATACTCATTGCAGCAAAAGCACTACTACCTACTTTCTATCTATCTATTTGTCTATTTGGCCTTCTTCAATCCATCTTTGGATATAGACCTCTGTCTGTCGCCGTGTTCATTCATCGGGTTCCCGCGTGTTTTTTCAAATGGTCCGCTCATATCATTTGGGGTCCCTTACTTCTTTTATTTTCCCAAGGTCTTCAGTTTACAATACATTTGTTCCATCGATCGTCTTTCTGTCTGATATTATGACCGGCAAATTTCCATTTTAATTTTGCTACTTCTCCTCTGACATTCCTTACTTTTGTTTTATTTCTTATCCATTCATTCCTTTTTCTATCTGTTAGCTGGCTTCCACTGAGAAGAGTTATCGAACATTTTCTTATCGATACTCATTGCAGCAAAAGCACTACTAGCTTCTTTCTATCTATCTATCTGTCTATTTAGCGTTTTTAAATCCCTCTTTGGATATAGTCCTCCCCCAATATCTTCCAGTCTTCTCTATCTGTCGCCGTGCTCATCCATCAAGTTCCCGCGTGTTTCTTCAAATCGTCCGCCCACTCCATCTCACCTTGGGAAATACAAGAAGTAAGGGAAGACCCCTACCCTTACTTCTTGTATTTCCCAAGATCTCCAGTTTACAATACATTTGTTCCATCAAGCGTCTTTCTGTCTGATATTAGGACCGGCAAATTTCCATTTGAATTTTGCTAGTTCTCCTCTGACATCCCTTACTTTTGTTTTATTTATTATCCATTCATTCCTTCTTCTATCTGTGAGCTTTACATGTAACATTTGTCTTTCCATTGATCTTGGGCTGAACACAAAATCAAACATGGATAAGGTAACAAATACGGAAGGGCGAAAAAATATCGAAACACAAAATATCGAAAACACAAAATATCGAAAATACAAAATATCGAAAACATACAAAATATCGAAACTACAAAATATCGAAACCACAAAATATCGAAACTACATTTTATCGAATTACAAAATATCGAAACTACAAAATATCGAAACCACAAAATATCAAAACTACAAAATATCGAAACTACAAAATATCGAATCACAAAATATCGAAAATACAAAATAGCGAAAATACAAAATATCGAATCACAAAATATCGAAATTAACAAATATCGAAAATCAAAAATAGAACATTTCGAAACCTTAACATAACCCGACCCTGACGTAACCTAACCTAATCTAACTAAAACTAATCTAACCTAACCTCATAAAAATAGAAAGTTTCAAAAATCTAACCTGACAAAACCTAATAAAATCTAGCCGAAACGAACCGAACTGAACCGAACCAAAGCAAACTAAACCAACAATTTTTTTCAAAAAAAAAACTTTCCTGACTTCTTTCCGGGATCCTAGAGGGTGTGAATACGAACCGTACCGAACCGAACCGAACCAAACCAAACCAAACGTAACTGAACCGAATCAAACCTAACCTAACCAAACTAAACTACAACACTGCTAATTAGGTTTGGTTGGGTATGGTTAGGTTTGGATATGTTCGGTTCGATTCGATTCGATTCGATTCGGTTCGGTTCAGTTCGGTTCGGTTCGGTTCGAATTCACACCTTCTAGGGAAAGTTTTTTTTTTGAAAAAAATAATTGGTTTAGTTTGCTTTGGTTCGGTTTGATTCGGTTCGGTTCGGTTAGATTTCATTAGGTTTCATTAGGTTAGGTTTTTAAAACTATCTATTTTCGTGTGGTTATATCAGATTAGGTTACGTTAGATTAGGTCAGGGTCAGGTTAGGTGAAGGTTCTGTTTTTGATTTTCGATATTTTGTAGTTTCGATATTATGTACTTTCGATATTTTAATTCGATATTTTGTAGTTTCGATATTTTGTTATTCGATATTTTTTCGCCCTTCCAATGTCACATTATCCATGTTTAATTTTCTAAGTGTGCAGGTCTGGGATCCATAGGTAATTACATAAAAGATATATTGGTAATACACTTTCGTTTTGAGGTACTAAGGATATTTTTTATATTTTAACCTAATTTACCGAATGCTGCTCAGGCCAATCTTACTCGTCTCTTGATTTAAGCTGTTTTGTTTTCGTTTTTAGTTTATTAATTTGTCCCAGGTATATATCGTCGGTACACAAGCGAAATCCTTTAAGTCATTTTTTTTAGTTTTTGAGATACAGTAGACTCGCGCTAGTGTGAACACGAAAAAAATCTGCACGTTCATACCATGGAGACTTTTCACACTACGGAAGGTCTATTCTAAAAACCGATATATTATTGGTAAGATATAATAAATCCATACCTATCAACTTTTAAATATAGCAAATCTATAAGTTTCTCCTTAAAATTACAATTTAAAGTATCGACAAATACTACAATTATGAATTTTTATGAAACTTCAAAATTTACATATTATTAGGTAAAATGCGATGTTATTTTAGTCCGAACTTATCTAGGTGACTAATGAGTGGGTACTGCTCGGTCTCAATATTTCTTAGGCTCTAACATCTATGTTGTTTGTTTCTGACTACAATGTAACCACTTTAAGTGGTTCCAAAACATACTTTACTGCAACTTTTTTAGGTGTCTTTATTTCGTTCTCAGATTTGCCTTCCAAACTGGGAGCAAGAATTAAAAACTTCTTGGTTTTTACCATTTTACAAAGCAAAACACACAAAAAACGAATTAAAACTAAGTAATTCTCGGTAATTCCCCTAAATCTTATCATTTGATTAACCCCTCTTTTCCGTTTTCATACGATCGAGACTCGTTACTCTTTATACTACTATAATACATTCATCCTCACTGTTCACACTACTGGGACAAACCTGGCCCTTAAAACCAAATTTAAAAAATACATTAAATCACAAACTCTACAAAAAATAACTAAATAAAAAAATGACTTTTTTTTATTTAGTTATTTATCCAATGCATTAATCATGTAAAATTCAGAAATTTCTCACTTAAACCAATGTCTCAAAATGTTGTTTCTAATTTCAGAACTTCTTAAAATGCGATTTTCTCAAAACTTACTTTTTTGACTTAGGGGATTTCGTCAGTATACCGACGATATAATTTACTTGTTCTGATATTGATTAATGTTGTTGCTTCGCTATATATATTGGCTATTAGGCTGTGTATCTGTGATCTATGCGGCTATTAATTAAAGACGCTTTTACTGCCCAGTGCTCAATGCTATCGAAAGCTTTTTCGAAGTCTATAAACGCCATATATATAGTGGAATGTTGGCTCGTTCTATTAAGATTTTCATGGTTAATAGGTAGTCAACTGTACTGAAACCTTTTCTAAAGCCTCCTTGTTGTTTTGATTGATATCTTTTAAATTTTATTGTTAGTCTATCTGTTAATATTTTCGTGAAAAGCTTATAAATTACACCGAGGAGTGTTATAGGTCGATATTTTTTTAGGTCTGCTCTATCGCCTATCTTGTGTAGAATAATGGTTATGGATTCTTTCCAGTTGTTTGGGAATATTTTTTCTTTTAGTATTTTATTCAGGAGAATATGGAGAGTATTCACTACAGCTTTACAACCGTACTTAAGCATTTCTGCCGTTACTCCGTCTTTTCCAGGTGATTTGTTATTTTTCATTTTCTTTAATGCTTTATTTATTTCTCTCTCAACTTTTATTTCTTGGCTCTTTCTTTTATTTTCTTTTATTATTTTTCTTATAGTTTTATTTATTTCTGTGTATTCTATAGATGTTCTTTTTCCGTCTTTCTCGAGGTTCCATCTTTTTTTCATCAGTTTCTTTATTTCTTATTTTTGTACAATATTTTTCCTACTTTTGTCATAGCTCTTGTCAGCGTATCATTCATTTCATCTATATTTTCATTTTTGAATATTAACTTTTGGGTTAGCTATTCCTTTAGCCTTTCTTTGTATATAGCTTTATTTTGTGTAAGTTTATTCATGTCGAGTTGTTCATTGTTATTATTAATTTTTCTTTTCATTTCAAAATTGCTATCAATGGAGATTTTTGTTCTGACCATCCTGTGATCACTGCCTGTTGTAAAGCTGTTATGGACTGTTACATCTCTAACGATGTTTTTATCAGTAGTCAGTATGTAATCAATTTCGTTTTTCATTATTCCGTTAGGGCTGAGCCATGTTCACTTTCATTAAGGTTTCTTTCTATAGAACGAATTCATTGCTCAGATAATTTAGTACCTAATTTGGCAATGAAATCTCCCATTACTAGTGTAAGATGGGTTTTGTGTTCTTCCATAGCTTTTGAGATGTCTTGATTGATTTTTTTTTAAAAACATTTTGCTGCAATTGCTATGATCATTGATTTGTCCCTGGGCCCACGATCCCTCTCGACGGGCCTGCCCCGATACAACAAAATGGCTTGTGATTGGACCATACAGGGAGACCGCTTAGTAAACTAGAGCTGCAAGGGTAAAAATCATGGGTTTAAAGCATTTTCGTTAATTGAGTAACTACTTGATGCTTTAGAATATTTTACGGTTTGTTTTGTTTTCAGAAATATTAGGCAATATGTTATTTTTTTAAGTAAATATTGATATTTCCAAAAAATAAAGTTATTTTATTTTTGTGTGGCCAATTTAATTACCTCTTCCAGTTCAACCAAAGATTTCTCTTCTGCTGGTATTTCTTGTTTAGGTGTAGTTACTGGAGTTGACTCAACTCTTTTTGGTTCTGATTGGTTTGAGTCTTCTGAAATAAGAAAATTACAAATCTCATATTCGCTGAATGTCTACACACGCAGTGTTCGAAAAGTGCAGGGACCCCTAATTATTGGAAAAACGATTGAACGATATAAGAGAAAGAAAAAGTTCAAATAAAAGCTGAAGAATTAGTTTAGGTATTAAGAGCAATTATTTTTTTAGCCTCTAATTTTTTTTGTTTACAGCAGCTTAAAATATGCCCAAACTAAAGTTTGATAATTATATTTTAAATAAATAATATAAATAAAATTTTAACCGTATTTTATTGAATACTTGTGTCCTCTAAAAATCACTCTCTACTTGTTTTTTTATTTCTAAAAAACTTATTAGTACCGGTTAAAAATACTAATAATTTTATTAATTATTAGTTGTGGTTTGAATAACATCACTTGACTTGGCTGCGAAATTGTTTTAGAATTTAAGCAGTTGCTACCAATTTTTTTTTTTTTTAATTTTGTTGCTATTTTGTAACTTGACTTTTCCTAGTCATTAATAATAATTTTGACTTTACAAATACAACTTGTTTGGCTGCCTTACTTTTTATTTTTATTTAGCCAAACACAAATCATAAAAATAAATAGCTAGGACAAGACAAACTGAAACAAGTGAGCATCTGAGTGCAAACTTTAAAAATACTCTGCCAATATATGGGCCCCTAAGCTCACACTAGGTACTATAGTTATAGTGTACGTGTGAGCTAATATAACTAAAAACTGAAATATATTTTATTAATAGTAGTCTTTTTTAGCCAGTGCTACTCGGTCTAGGAAGGTAAAAAATGACAAAAGATATTAAAATTCGGTTTTCGTCGTTGGATGAAAAAAATTTTGTCATTTTGTTGGAACTTTGTTTTTTAAAAAATTGAAAAAAGTCGTAAAATTCAATCTTGAAGCAGTATTAAAATATTTAGAAATCCCAGAATTTTTGGATAAGCTATATAAGATATGCAATCATCAACAAAAAATAATACTCTGCCAATATATGGGCCCCTAAGCTCACACTAGGTACTATAGTTATAGTGTACGTGTGAGCTAATATAACTAAAAACTGAAATATATTTTATTCAACTCCAGACTAAATTACCTTTTGTTTGATACCACACAAGCCATGTTTTGACTTAAACTCTAATTTTTGAAATATACC
This sequence comes from Aspidapion aeneum, assembly GCA_963576565.1. Taxonomy (NCBI): domain Eukaryota; kingdom Metazoa; phylum Arthropoda; class Insecta; order Coleoptera; family Brentidae; genus Aspidapion; species Aspidapion aeneum. The sequence continues at coordinate 13,005,988 of OY755041.1, read as the reverse complement.
CCCACCCTTTTTTTAAAATAAATTAAAATGTATTTTGTTCAACTCCAGACTCAATTACCTTTCATTTGATATCACACACGCCATATTTTCACTTAAACTCTAGTTTTTGAAATATACCCCCACCCTTTTTTATAATAATTAAAAGGTATTTTGTTTAACTTCAGACTCAATTACCTTTCATTTGATATCACACACGCCATATTTTCACATAAACTCTAATTTTTGAAATCTACCCCCACCCTTTTATTTGGTTTGTGTTCGGTGGATTTCGTTCATTTTTAAATGGGACCATCTCGACCCAAGACCCAGCCTTGGTACCAAATTTCATTAAAATCGGCCAAGCGGTTTTTGAGTTATGCGCGTTGGTCGTTACAGACAGACATACAGACAGACAGACATACAAAATACTCTGCCAATATATGGGCCCCTAAGCTCACACTAGGTACTATAGTTATAGTGTACGTGTGAGCTAATATAACTAAAAACTGAAATATATTTTATTTAACTCCAGACTAAATTACCTTTTGTTTGATACCACACAAGCCATGTTTTGATTTAAACTCAAATTTTTGAAATCTACCCCCACCCTTAAAAAAAAACAAAAAACTAAAATGTATTTTGTTAAACTCCGGACTCAATTACCTTTCGTTTGATATCACACACGCCATATTTTCACTTAAACTCTAATTTTTAAAATATATCCCCACCCTTTTTTTTTAAATAAATTAAAATGTATTTTGTTTAACTGCAGACTCAATTACCTTTCGTTTGATATCACACACGCCATATTTTCACATAAACTCTAATTTTTGAAATCTACCCCCACCCTTCTATTTAGTTTCTGTTCGGTGGATTTTGTTCATTTTTAAATGGGACCATCTCGACCCAAGACCCAGCCTAGGTACCAAATTTCATGAAAATCGGCCAAGCGGTTTTTGAGTTATGCGCGTTGGTCGTTACAGACATACAGACAGACAGACAGACAGACAGACATAGACAGACAGACAGACAGACAGACAGACAGACGGCGTAACAAAAAAGTTTCAAAATCATCTGAAACGCAAAGATATATAAAAAATTTTAAAATCGGAGCAACTTTTTTTTTCTCGAAAAAATTAGGATCACCATAGCTCACACTACTATAGTATAGTATATGTGTGAGCTAAAAGTTTCAAAATCATCTGAAACGCAAAGATATATAAAAATTTTTGAAATCGGAGCAACTTTTTTTTTCTCGAAAAAATTAGGATCACCATAGCTCACACTACTATAGTATAGTATATGTGTGAGCTAATAAAAGAATGAGCAAACTTTAAATGGCATTTCTTTGGTAACAAGACAAAGTTTTTCCACGATGACACCTGGAGTCTGAGAGAAAAACCTGTACTTACCATTAGGAGGTGGATCTGAAGTTACCGTATGAGGAGGAGGAACATGTTCCCTTGGAGGATGTCCCGGGCCGAAATCTCTAGGCGGGCCTCCTCTCCACTTTCCGCCACGTCCTCTTTCGTTCCACCTTCTTCCTTGGTTGGGCTTCCAACCGTGTTCTCTTCCATGGTCATAATGGACCCACCTACATTATAAAATCTTTATAAAAAAGAGCCCAGTAAAATAGTATTAACAATATTTACAGAATAGAAAAAAACAAGATGCTCTAAATTTTTTTTTTTTTTTAGTCGTTTTAGAACGTTTTTCTACGTTGTCCGACGCCTATTCTCCACCTCCGTCGATCCTGACAATCATCCTCTGTCAGATTCTTCTGACTCATTGATCTTTGGATTGACTGTTGCCATTCTAGTTTAGGACGCCCTCTTTTTCTGCGCCCTATTGGTTGCCATTCTAGGACCTGCTTTGGTAATCTTTCATCGTTCATCCGTTGTACATGGCCGTACCATATCAGTTGTCTTTTAGTGATGTCCTCCGTTATACTCCCTTCGATTCCCATTCTTTCTTTTATGATTTTCTAGATATTCTCATTGATCTTCTTATTGCATCCATTTCAACACTTTCCATTTTTGTTTTGTATTTTTCTGTTACGCGGCAAGTCTCTATTCCATACAACAGCGTGCTTTTCACCATTGTTTCATATATGTTAAATTTTACATTCTTTTTTATCTCTCTGCTCCATAAAATACTGTTAAGACATCCAATAACCTTTTTTGCTTTTACTATTCTTTTTTCCAGTTCTTTACAGTCTGTTCCTGTCTTATCAAATGTGACACCCAAGTATACATACTCATTGCATGGAGATATTACTTGTCCATTGTCACTGGATTCGTTTCCAATACATAAGTATTGTGTCTTGTCCACGTTCACTGTTAATCCCCACTTTGTTTAAATTTACCAGTAATTAATAACGACTATGAGTACTTAATATTTGATTTAAACACCTGACAAAGTACAGAGTGATTGGCTCTATTTTACTTAATAGCTAAGGTTTGTACCATTTCCAATTCTAGTCTACTTAAACACCTTAAAAACTAATTTCTTATTTTAAAATTAAATAGAGAAGAAATGCGATTGTTTTAAATGATAAATACTTTCTACTATTACTTTATTTTGTAATATATACATTTTAGACTGAGAGCCCAGGGCCCCCAGACATAAGTTATTTTCTAAAGGACAGTATATGTGGGATCGAGTAGCATTTATATGAGATAGTCTGCCTAATAACATATATCAACATGAAGCGTTTGAAAATAACTTAAGTTCAGGTGTTTTTTAGTTCAGACCTTAAAAGTGCCTGGCTGAAGCTCTGGCCCATGGGAGGTATCATCAATTGGTAGTAACATTACATAAAACATATACAGGGTGACAATGAAAAGGGGTTAAATATATTACAAAAAGTGCCAATAAACATGGGTCAAAACATGTATATTAAGGGAGTGAGGTTCAAAGGGCAAAATTAAAAACCTATTTTTTCAAAATTGTAGGCTTACAACTCAGAGATTTAAAAAAAAACTGGTAGCCATAGATTTTGGCCCCTTATCAACTGGTGATATTAAAAAGTTTTTGCTGGGTTGGAAAGGGTGGTTTTTGCAAGAGTATGTATTATTTATTTTGAAACAGCTTTTTTTACAACTTGGCTTCGTTTTTCTAAAACTACATATTATTTTACACAAAAAAGGTGCATTTGGGTGTATTTTCATCTATCTTAGCAATATCGTCGTAACGTCTATCCGTGTGTGTGTGTGTGTGTGTGTCTGTGTGGATGTGGGTGTGGGTGTGGGTGTGGATGTGGGTGTGGGTGTGGGTGTGGGTGTGGGTGTGGGTGTGGGTGTGGGTGTGTGTGTGGTGTGTGGTGTGTGGTGAGTGTGTGGTGTGCGTGTGTGTGGTGTGGTGTGGTGTGGTGTGCGTGTGTGTATATGTGTGTGTGTGTGTGTGTGTGTGTGTGTGTGTGTGTGTGGGTGCGGGTGCGGGTGTGGGTGTGGGTGTGGGTGTGGGTGTGGGTGTGGGTGTGGGTGTGGGTGTGGGTGTGGGTGTGGGTGTGGGTGTGGGTGTGGGTGTGGGTGTGGGTGTGGGTGTGGGTGTGGGTGTGGGTGTGGGTGTGGGTGTGGGTGTGGGTGTGGGTGTGGGTGTGGGTGTGGGTGTGGGTGTGGGTGTGTGTGTGGTGTGCGTGTGGGTGTGTGTGTGTGTGTGTGTGTGTGTGTGTGTGTGTGTGTGTGTGTGTGTGTGTGTGTGTGTGTGTGTGTGTGTGTGTGTGTGTATGTCTGTCCGGCACCCGATAGCTCCTAAACCGCTGCAAAATTTATCTTACCCAATAAGTCCTGATTCTATATATCTTACCCTTCATCCATTTTGCCGTGTTCCATTGGATCCCATCCTTCATGATTTTCCCACTCCATAGGTGGTCTTCGGCCTCTATTATCCCATTCATGTTCACTATACTCCGGCTCTACCCATTCTCGACCTTTGGGACCTGGTGGTCGATCTCTAGGAAATCTGGGACCACGGTGATCCATTTCTCTGTGTAATAAAAAATGGCCTATTTTAAATTGCATCCCAAAAAAGGTATCGTTATCTGAACCGATAAAGATCACAAGTAAATTGCATCCCAAGTAGCTTTTAAAAGGATCTGCTATGTCCGATGGTCATCAAAATTGCAGAAAGGTTTCTTAGTTTTTTATATTTTGAAATATTTACTGACAATAGAACGACTGATAACTAATCATTCATTCCATTCTGATGACCTCCTTGTAGGCATACTTTCTTTTCCCCATTCGCTGATGAGTATAATTTTACCTATATCGGAACCAGCATTTTTGTAAACTGGTTGGCCTTCTCTGCATCTAGTTTTTTTGAGTTTATTATTTCTTATGCACCAAATATATCTGACCGAAAATAGGCTTAAAAAAGGAAATTATTCGCGAAAATGCAAAAAAAAATTACTATACTTGTGGGAAATTACTGTACCAAGTTTCTAACTAATTTAGGTGTTGTTGCTTTTAAAATTGCGGCACAACTAATTCCGACTCTTATAATACACAAGGGCCTAATTTTGAAAGACGGCAGCTGTTATAATGTCAAACTATCAGAATAGTGCCCGGCACAATTACTGCCTGGCTTTATTGCAATAGGTCCCTAATAATGTCCCAAATGAATTTTACTACCTAGTCAATATTGTTGCTGCAATTTTATAGCTTTCATTCAATTTCTATTTAATTTTTTATTAATTTTTTTCTTTGATTATCGCACTTTGCTGAAGATTTAAAATAAGTATTGATTAGGGTGTTTCAAAATTCAATAACACAATTTTAGAATTGAATTCGTTAAGTCATTTTACGACAAAACTTTCATATAAACATAGGTTTTCACACGCCTTGTTTTTGAGATACAAGGTGTTAAAGTTTAATTTTTTTTTAGTTTTTTTTATAATTTTTTAAAGTATTTAAGTCAAATTTGACACTTATATTTAGCTATAGGTACTTCACTACAAGACGCTAAATAATAGTAAAAATCTTTTTCAGGGGTCATATCGCTGTTGCACCAAAGGCTGGCAGAAAATAAAAAAATGGTCCACTATATCAAAATAAACAAATTAATTAAACATTATTTGGCATACTTAATAGTGTAGTGCCTATAGGTAAATATGAATTGCGGTCTTTACCGCGCGGAAAATACCGCGCCGTCCAAAACAGCGCAGCTCAAAACCGCGCCGGCCAAAACCGCGTTCTGACCAAAACCGCGCTATGACCTAAATGACGTGGGTCAAAACCGCTCCGACCAACACAGCGCGAATACTGAAACCGCGCTGTACAATTACCGCGATAGACCAAAATAGCGCCGCCCATCACAGCGCACGACAATGACAGCGCCTAATCCTTAACAGCGACTTTGGATATTTAATCAATATTCCTTTATTTTTTGTCCATATCATTATAAAAAATATTCCTTTATTTTTTGTCCATATCATTAGTATATCGTCAGGAAGGTGGTTCACCCCCTTTTTTTTCTGTATTTTTCATGATAAAAAAATTAAATTTTGGGATATTATATAATGTCAAAAATGACTTCTTTCCCCAGATCCTAGAGGGTGTGAATCCGAACCGAACCGAACTGAACCGAACTGAACCGAACCGAACCGAACCGGTTCGAATTCACACCTCTAAGATCCCGGGAAAGAAGTCAGGAAAGTTTTTTTTTAATTATTGGTTCAGTTTGCTTTGGTTCGGTTCGGTGCGGTTCGTTTCGGTTCGGTTTGGTTCGGTTCGGTCGGTCGGTTATTTAGCACTTTGTACAAAATTCACGACACCCGACATGTTGACAACAAAATTTAACTATGGATAGTAAGAGAAAAGTAGGTACTCAAATCAAAAAAAGTAAGATTTTTTACCTAAACAACGAACCAAACAAAATGCAAAAAAGGCGTGGCAGTGTCATACAGCTTACAAAATTTATTATAATTTTTCAAGCGATGCGCTGTTAAGGATTAGGCGCTGTCACTGTCACGCGCTGTGATGGGCGGCGCTGTTTTGGTCTATTTATTTATTTATTTATTTATTTCCAACGAGTAGCACATATAAGAAAAATTCATAGGCTTAATTTATCTAAAAAAAAATAACATATGGGCTAGCCCATTTACGAATCTAATAAAAATTAATACTTATACTAAACTAGTTTGCATTTAATGAGCTTCTAAAGCCAAAACACATTTTAATTAAGAAAAAAAATATATCAGTCATAAAAGAATGAAACGACAAGAAAAACAATTGTACTTACTAATAACTAAATCACATTGAGTAAAAAATCACGATTAAAAAAAATATATATAATAAAAATAAAAAATAACAATAAAAATAAAAATTAATAAACACTTTAATAGCTATTTATCAGGTACTAAAGTGAATAAATTGAATAAATTTCCTAGATGTTAAAATATTAATTCAGTTATGGATTTTTTAAAGCTGCTTTGTTTAGTTTTTGCTAGGATATACAGTTTTTTAAATCTCTTTTGAATTGAGATCTAGATGCGAAGAAGTCCAAGTCTGGCAGTAGGTTAGATGAGCTAGTTATTCTAGATATGAATGAGTTAGCACCATAATTGGTTCTGTGATATGGAGTGAAGAAACTAGGAGCTCTACGGGTAGGCCGAGGTCAACAGTACAGGCCAATGTTTTGTAACAGAGAAGGGCAAAAAATATGAGAATGGAGTATGTCATAAAAAAGCAGGAGTTCCCTTCTTAGTCGTCTACTTCTTAAACTTTGCATGTTTAATTCTGTTTCTAGATGAGAATAGTCATAAGGTCTAGGAAAGTTTAGTTTGTAACCAATGTATCTCAAGAATTTTCGCTGGACACGCTCTATTTGTTCAATATGGGTAGTATAGTGAGGATTCCAGACACTGGATGCATACTCAAGATATGGCCTAACCAAGGCACAATAAAGAATTTTTATTAAGTGTATATTGGTGAATGAATGTGTGTTACGCTTAATAAATCCGAGCATTTGTGTAGCTTTAGATATTATGTGAGAGAAGTGAGTGTTGAAAGACAAAGAATCTTCCATTGTCACACCTAGGTCCCTTATGGTGGAAACACGATCTAGTGAGTCTCCATTAATATTGTAGGTATAGTCTGTAATATTTCTACGTCTTGAAAATACCACAGTATGGCATTTAGAGGAGTTTAATTGCATACCATTAGTGCTACACCAGGTAATCAATCTATCCAAATCTGCTTGAAGCCGTTGACAATCAGATTTATCAAAAATTTTAGCAAAAAATTTGCAGTCATCAGCAAATAGTAGAAATTTAGCAAATTCGAAGCAACTGACAATATTATTTATAAATAGATTGAAGTGTAAAGGACCAAGGTGCGACCCTTGGGGGACACCAGATGTTACGAGAATTTCTTTGGATTGAAAAGTTCCTATGGGCACTATCTGGACTCGTTCATAAAGAAAATTGTTTACCCATTAAAGCAGAGAGCCAGATACTCCTGACGTTTTCAAAAAATGAACCAGCAACTCATGATTGACCCGGTCAAACGCTTTGAAGAAGTCGGTATAGATAGCGTGAACTTCACACCCCTCCTCCAAAGCATTCGACAGAAAGTCGCTATAAGATAAAAGATTAATTTCAGTTGACCATTTTGGTCTAAATCCATATTGCTGGTCTATTATTTCTCCCTGCAAATTAGATGATAAAAAATCACATATAATGCTTTCAAACAATTTAGGTATTGTGCTCAGAATGCTAATAGGGCGATAATTTTGGATAGAATTTCTACTTTCAGACTTTTGAATAGGTGTTATAAAGCTTTTTTCCACATACTGGGAAATTTACCCAGTGACAAGGATTTGTTAAAAATAACATGTAAAGGGCGTGACAGAATAAAGCTGTGAGATTTTAAAAAAGATGGTGGAATACCATCTGGCCCAGGACCCTTGTAAGTATCTGATGAAGTGAGTTTGGTATAAATTTCTGAAATGGAAATAGTGAAAGTATTTAAGTTTATATTATTTTCAGTATTATTGTTGTTTGGAATAACACAGCTAGTTGTGGTGTAGACAGAGGAAAAATATTGTGCGAATAATTCAGCTATTTCTTGCCCAGTGTTTCCATTTACACCATTATATTCCATTTCAGAAGGTATACCTGTGTTTTTCCTTTTGGAGTTTACAAATTTCCAGAAAGCTTTTAAATTTGTGCTAACAGAGCTCTGAGTATGAAAGACAAAGTTTTTATAAGATTCCTTTTTTAGTGATTTTAATCTTGACCTCAACCTAGCAAACCTTGAATAATCCATTTCAGCATTAGATTGTTTATAAACTTTGTGGGCTTGCTTTTTCGCTATTATAAGTTGCTTGAATTCTGAAGAAAACCACCCGGGAAACTTTTTTTTAGAAAATTTTTTAAGAGGAACAAATAATTCTATTGAAAGATTCATAATGTTATAAACAATGTCAACCATGTTCTCCAAGGATTGATTCAACAAAAGTGTAACCCAATTAAACTGGATAAGAAAGTCCGAGATTGCTTGATTGTCTGCTGACTGAAAATCTCTATAATAACCCTTATGCATCAAGATATCAGTTTCCAAATTGTTGCTGTCTAATAAAAAAGTAAGTGGTGGATGGTAATTATCCACAGGAGAAATGATGATATCCTCGGACTGCTCAATAATGGTATCGGCATTTTGGAGAAATACCAGATCCAGAAGCGAGTTGGCATCATTGTACTTTGTGGAGACATCTACAATTCATCATTGTACTTATTATTTAATTGAAACAAATTAAAGAAGCAAGCTAAATTGCCCATAACTTCCACTGACTCAACCTCACTTCTTGTTGTATTTGGTAGGGCAGTTACCACAGAACTATATTTATCAATTTCCCAAGTACAAAGCAGGTTGAAGTCCCCCAATAAACAAAGCTGCGCATTAGGGTATTCATTCTGAACTCTGTCAACATTTTGGTAAAAGGTTCGGTACACATCTGTTGACGAACGTGGTGGGAAGTAACAGGTTCCAATTATATATTGTCCAGCCCCAACAAGTACAAAAAGTTGCTCTATATCATGAGACGATTGGAGTTGCCTGCTGGGTATTTCAGACCGTACAGCTATTAAGACCCCTCCCAGTACAGTAGCAGTGTTGGTTTCCTCGGACCTGTCTTTTCTATATACATTGTAATCATACAAATGCAGTTCAGAGTTGCTGTAGTTGGAATTAAGGCTGGTTTCATTGAACACTATGATATCAAATATAGAATATGAAGCATTATCCAGTAAAAGATCAAGTTTGGTCCGTAAACCACGCACAGTCTGGTAGTAAACTGCAATTTTGCATTTGCTCCGGGATTGGTCGCAATGCCAAATTATCCTCACCGTGATCCAGACGCTCACGAAGTTGATCTTTGAGGTTGTTCTCCATTGCTCTTTGACTAGTGGTAAGATCATAGCTGATATAAATTTGCGTCGTTTAAGTTTAGAACGGTTTTTGATTACTTTATAAACATCTTGTTGATTGTTTAAGACAACCCTCATTGACATTCTATTATTTTTGTTTGGTTTACCAATCCTGGCTGCTTCTTTAACCATAATTCTGGGGCCAGTTATTTCATTAAATATTTGTTTTACCTGGTCAACATCGTTACCATCATTACCAAGACATTGGCAGCACGTTTTTGACGTTGTTGAAGTTCAGTTAAGATATCTTCCTTCGGTAGTGGTGCACTCTGGACATCAGAAGGAGACTCGACGGACATTTGGATTTTTTGGCTTTTTAAGGCAGCGATATCCGATTTCAACTCATCATATGCTTTTAAAAGCTTAGGTACTTGAAGGAGTCCATCGCAGCAGTCTTCACATAGAAACTTCAAAGTCCTCTTCTTTTTTAAGTCCATAACGTCCAATTCGGAGCGGCACAATCCAGTGCACTTCCTGTGGATCAGTCTGGCGCAGCTATCGCATTCAATGGCAGTTTTTTCGTCGATTTTTTTCTTTGCATTTAAGACAATTCATTTTTGAGGTTAAGTTAAATCTTTAAATATTTTGGTAATCACTTAAGTTTTTTGATGTTTTAGGTAAAAAGTCTGTACAGCAATTAATGTTTGTAAAACCTAAAATAATATTTTTGTTAATTTTGAATTATTTCACATAAAAAATTAAATTTTTGTTACCGCCGAAAATGATGGTATGACGCGCGTCATGCTAAGTCGCGGTAATTGTACAGCGCGGTTTCAGTATTCGCGCTATGTTGTCCGGAGCGGTTTTGACCCACGTCATTTTGGTCATAGCGCGGTTTTGGTCATGGCGCGGTTTTGGCCGGTGCGGTTTTAAGCTGCGCTGTTTTGGACGGCGCGATATTCTCCGCGCGGTAAAGACCGCAATTCGATAAATATACGTACGAAATTTGAGCTAAATATCTAAAAAAAAGCTATAAAAAACAACATTTTAACACCCTGTTTTGTCAATATAATTCAATAATATATATAACATTTATTTTTATATAAAATAAACACTGTGGGATTAAGACCTCGAAACTGGTATTATGTCTTCAGTTTTTAAGAAAAAAGTCTACAAAGATACCTTCTACGTTAAATAGTTACCTTTCGTCCCAAATCTCCCTTCGAGGTATGGGCCTGCGCTCATCAACATAGTCCCTGTCTATTGGAGGTAACCTATCATCTCTGGGCGGTGGCCCTTCGTAGCGCTCCTCAATAAAACGCCTTTCATCGTGACGCCCGCGTTCGAATGGGCTACCATGATGTTCTTCCAACCTTAAAAATACTCTGCCAATATATGGGCCCCTAAGCTCACACTAGGTACTATAGTTATAGTGTACGTGCGAGCTAATAAAAGTAAAACCTGAAATATATCTTATTCAACTTCAGACTAAATTACCTTTTGTTTGATACCACACAAGCCATGTTTTGACTTCAACTCAAATTTTGGAAATCTACCCCACCCTTAAAAAAACAAAAACTAAACTGTATTTTGTTTAACTCCGGACTCAATTACCTTTCGTTTGATATGACACACGCCATATTTTCACGTAAACTCTAATTTTTGAAATCTACCCCCACCCTTTTTGAAGAAAAAAAAACTAAAATGTATTTTGTTTAACTCCATACTCAATTACCTTTCGTTTGATATCACACACGCCATATTTTCACATAAACTCTAATTTTTGAAATCTTCCCCCACCCTTTTATTTGGCTTGTGTTCGGTGGATTTTGTTTATTTTTAAATGGGACCATCTCGACCCAAGACCCAGCCTAGGTACCAAATTTCATTAAAATCGGCCAAGAGGTTTTTGAGTTATGCGCGTTGGTCGTTACAGACAGACATACAGACAGACAGAGAGACAGACAGACAGACATACAGACAGACAGACAGACAGACAGACGGCGCGACAAAAAAGTTTCAAAATCATCTGAAACGCAAAGATATATAAAAAATTTTGAAATCGGAGTAACTTTTTTTTTCTCGAAAAAATTAGGATCACCATAGCTCACACTACTATAGTATAGTATATGTGTGAGCTAAAATACATTATTACTTATAATAATAATAAAAATACTACTTATAATAATTGCTCATTAATTTAAACTGCACATTATTTTAACATATAGATAAATAATAACCCTCAAAAAGTTATTATATTCAATATTTTACAATTTTGCCACGTGGAAAGTATTGTATTCGTGCAAAAATTACATGTTGAATTATTTTAAATTATTTCGAGAATTTTTAAAAATTTTTTGGATTTTAATTCATATATACAGGGTTATTGTTGATGATTTGAGGTTTGAGGTTGGTAGAGCTGCGGGACTGTAAGCGCGCTGGTCGTTTTATAAAATCTGGGTGCAAAAATCCTTAAAAGGACGATGTAAAAATATCGTTTTTTCCGAGCCACACAAAGACAATATAGAGGATTGGCACTCACCTTTTCAGTTGTTTCCGTCGTCCAGAGGAGCTCCTCTCGCTGGCCCAGTCGTTGCAGTCGATCCACACTAGAATCACTTGTTTGTGTAATGGTTTAGTTTGATTTTCTAAGAATGTTATTGGATTTTTTGGTTAATAGAATTTATCACCATGCTGCGTGGTGATCTCGATAGAATACGACAGACGAATCCTTCTTTGGTTACGCCTTTTTGCGCAGATTCATTTTTCGTAGATGGCGCTGGCGTTTTGCTTGTGCCAATCAAATTGAAATTGTGTGGGTTTTCCGAATACGGGAATTTGGCGCAAAATTTGAATTTAAAATTAAAGTTGCACGAACATTTTCCGCCCACTTAAAACGAAGTTTTACATTGAGATTAATTGAATAAACAAATGGCTATATAAAAAAAATATAAGTTAATTCAAAACCTTAAAGGGTAGGTTATTAAAATCCGTTTTAGGTTTATAGATCAAAAAGAAAAAAAAAATTAAAAAAAAATATATATATATTCTAGATAACGACACACGAAACAAAAGAAGTTGCTTGGGAGTTTAGTGCGCATCTAAAGGTAGTGGGCACAACTTGACCACGGGACGAGTGAAAAGTCCGTGTTGTGTTTTAACAGTAGCAACTCGAATGTGATTATCCCGACCAGGATGTACAGATACTATTCTACCCAGCAACCAGTGTAATGGCGGCCTAGTTTCATCCTTAATTAATACAAGCGTATCTAGCTTGATTTCAACCGAAGGGTCCGACCACTTAGAACGCTGTTGTAAAGTATTTAAGTACTCGAGTTTCCAACGCTTCCAGAAATCGGCATGAATTCGTTGGATAAGTTGCCAACGCTTAAGGGTATTAACTTTAAGGGTAGAAAGGTCAGGATCAGGACACGAATTAAGGGGTTCCATTGTGAAGAAATGACCCGGAGTCAAAGACGTAAGATCGTTTGGGTCAGAGCTTTGCTCACAAAGGGGTCGAGAATTGAGTAATGCCTCTATTTGGGCGAGGAGAGTATAGAGCTCTTCGAAGGTTAGTATCTGGTCACCGATGACCCGATACAAATGTGTTTTTATAGATTTGACTCTGCTTCTGCTAGACCATTTAGGTGGGGGGCTCCCGGACTATTAAGACACCATTTGATTTTTAAGCTCTCAGAAGCTAATTTCGAAAGATTATGGAGCTCCTTAATAGCCCCAACAAAGTTTGAGCCTCTATCACTTGTGATTTGGACACAAGTGCCACGTCTAGCGACAAAGCGTCGTAAAGCGGCGATGCACGCCTCTGTGGTTAAATCCGAAACCAGCTCGATATGGATTGCTTTGACAGAAGTATCGACAAAGACTGCGATATATGATTTACCAACTTGTGCTCCACGACGTCTCTGACCTACAAAGGTTTTGATTGGGCCTGCATAGTCTAAGCAAACGTGTGAAAAACATTTTAATTGTGACGTTCTAAAAGAAGGTAAATCCGACATGTACGGAGTATACGGTTTTGGTTTTAAGCGAAAGCAGGGAATACATTGCAATAAAACCCTCTGAATAGCTCGACGTGATGACATAATCCACAACTTTTGACGAATTAAGTATTGGACTGTGTTTATTCCGGGATGTAAATTTTCGTTATGAGTTTGAATAATGATCAATTGGGTTAATCTATGAGATTTCGGCAGTAATAAGGGATGTTTTGCCTCAAAGGAGAGTTGAGAATGCCGTAAGCGTCCGCCCACTCTAAGGAAACCCAATTCGTCCAAAAAGGGCGCGAGTTTGCGAAACGGCTTAGGTAATAGCTGAGTATTTTGAATTTTTTGAATGACATCCGAAAAACACTCTTCTTGGACCCTTTTAACTAAAACAAGTAGAGCCTTGTGTAGTTCAAAAGCGGAAAAAACGCCGGATAAAGGGTCAACTGAGGTTTTTCGATTGTGAATAAGTCTTAGAAAAAGACAAATGATTTTTTGAATGGTATTTAAATTGGATATTTTATCGATTAATCTATCAAAAAAGTTTTGATTTTGAATTTCTGCCGTCAGCACCACTGAATTTTCCGGTTTTTCTTCTTTGAGAACCTCGTCTGGAACTCCCAAAGAACGTTCATTTATAAACCTTTGAATTTGCCACTCCGTAGTGGGCAAGGTAATCCATGGAGGGCCGTGAAACCAAAGAGGGTGATTTATTAAGTTATTGGGCGACAACCCTCTGCTAGCGCAGTCGGCAGGGTTCTCGGGTGAAGTAATGTGATACCATGGGACTTCGGGGATTGTTTCTTGAATACGACTTACGCGGTTTGCCACAAAGGTCTTCCACTTGTGAGGTGAAGATGTGACCCAATGAAGCGTGACCTGTGAGTCCGAGAACGCAAGAATTTCATCAATTACGAGTAATGATGAATAGGTGCGAATAACTAGTTCGAGTAAATCAGCTTGTAAATATTTCTATTATTCTATGAATTCTATATATACCAAAAACTGTTTAAAACTATAAAAAAACAATTTGATTAGAACTTTTTCTCTATTGACAACTATCAAAATCAAAATTCTTAAAAACAATCTGACAAAACAGGTATAATATAAATAACAAACACAAAACTATAACAGGAGACTCTCTAACATTTCTCCCCTCAGTAATCTTCTCTTGAAGATTACTACCACTACTCTTCTGTTAATTCTAATTTATTTATGGGGCAAACTTTGACTACTGGACGCCGGTATTCTCCATTACTGGTTTTAACATCAACCACCCTCATTTTCCATCTTTCCCGGGGTATGTAGCTGTAATTTTACCTAATGGCCAGTTATTTCTGGGTAACTGATTGTCCATTATTACCACTAGTTCGCCTATCTGGATATTACGATTTTTCTGTAGCCATTTGGATCTGTTAATTAAAGTTGGTAAATATTCTTTAAGCCATCTATTCCAAAAATGTTCACTAAGTTGTTGTGAATAGCGCCAGTGTTTTCTTAAGTCAACCTTTTCTGGAAAAATACCCATAGGCTTGGCAATACTAGACGTTCCTATTAAAAAATTATTTGGTGTGATACTGGCAGTACTATTTTCAGAGGAAACATACGTCAATGGGCGGCTGTTTACTGTGTGTTCGACCTCAGTTAAAAGAGTATTCAAAACTTCGAATCTTGGATTTGTTTCCTTAAGAATAATTCTTAACGTTTCTTTTACACTTCTAACCATTCTCTCCCAAGCTCCTCCCATTGACGGTGCCGCCGGTGGCATAAACTTCCATTGGATTTCTTCCGCTACTAATTTATTTTCTAAAACTTCAAAATCTACATTTTTTAACGCTTGTTTCATTTCTTTGTCTGATGATTTAAAGTTGGTTGCATTGTCAGAATAAATAATGACAGGCTGTCCACGTCTTGATATAAATCTCCTGATTGCTAATAGAGCTGAGTCTGTATTTAAACTGTCAGCTATCTCAATGTGAATCGCTCTGACAGACAAACAAGTGAATAGAACTCCATATTTCTTTTCTCTCCTTCTTCCGACTGATACTTGCATGGGTCCAAAGTAATCTATTCCTGTATAAGTAAAAGCTCTTGGTGGTCTTGTTGTTCTTTCTATTGGTAGTTTTCCCATTTCAGGCACCAGGGCTTTTGCTTTTCTAATTTTACAAAAGTAGCAATCATCTATTACTGACTTTATTGTTTTTCTTGCATTTATTATCCAAAATCGTTGTCTTATTTCATTAAAAACTAAATCGATCCCTGCATGTTTGTTTTTCTTATGATAGTAATCAACTAAAAGTCTCGTAAATTGGTGTTTATTTTCTAAAATGATGGGATATTTTGTTTCTATAGCCAATTCAGGGGAACTGTCAAGTCTGCCATCAATACAAATTAATCCATTATTTAGCATCGGTGATAATTTGTAAATTCTACTGCTTTTTTCAACATTTTTTCCTTTGGACAAAATTTTATACTCTTCTTGGAATGACTCCTTTTGAACTTTAAGGCACCAAATTTTCTCTGCTTTAGTAATTTCATCGCACAAAATATTTTTGGTACAATCATTCTTTGTCTTATATTTTCTAATAAATCTTAAGACATAAACTGTTGATCTTAAAAGTTTTAAATATGACGCAAATCTAGTTGCTTCTGGAAGACACATTTTTTCCTGTACATAGTGAAGCAAAATTGTTTCTTGTTTTTGTTGTCCAATAAGCAATTCTTCCTCGGGCCAGAAACATGGCGGTTGTAGCAAAAATTCTGGACCGTTAAACCATCGACTTTTTTCGTTCAGATCAGCTTCTTTGTCATCTCTAGTGGCATCATCAGCAACATTTAATTTAGAAGGAATCCATCTCCACTGTGAAACGTTTGTATTATCTAAAATTTCTCCTACTCTGTGATTGACATAAATTGGAAAATTCTTAGTTTCTGATCGTAGCCAACATAAAACAGTTACTGAATCTGACCATAAAAATGTTCTGTTAATTTTGAGTGTGTGCTCGCTTCTGATATTTTTAGCTAATCTGCTACCCATCAAAGCTGCTTGAAGTTCTTTTCTGGGTATAGTTGTCGACTTTAAGGGGGACACTTGTGTCTTTGCCATAATCAAGCAAACAAGAATTTTTTCGTGTAGTTCAAATCGAAAATATGCTACTGTTGAACATGCTTGTTCGCTTGCATCACAAAAGATGTGAAGTTCTATATTTCTAACTTGAAAGTATTCTAGGTTGTAACATCTGGGAAATTTAAGTTCTTTAATTTTTTCTAAACCACACAACCATGTTGACCATTTCTTGAACTGTAAATCTGTAATCTGTTGATCCCATTGTATACCACTTTTCCAGACTTCTTGCATTAAAATTTTTGCTTTTATTACAAAATGACTTAAAAGCCCCAATGGGTCGAAAAGAGACATTATGACTCTTAATAATTCTCGCTTGGTAGGTATTTTTTCTCCCGAAATAACCTCTAAAGACACTTTATGCAATGATAATGGAAAAAGTAACATATCTTCTCTTGGTTCCCATTTTAAACCTAATATTCTTTGTTGGCAAGTTGTATCTTCCAAAATTTTTTCATCGCTTCTGAGTTCTGGTGGAATTTTGTCAAAGACCTGTTGAGAGTTACACACCCATCCTCTTAATTCGAAGCCCCCTGCTTGATGAATTTTAATTACTTCATCAATTTGTTTTATAGCTTGATCTGTGGATTCTTTGCTGTCTAAATAGTCATCCATGTAATGCCTATGTTCTATCGCCTCTACTGCTTGAGGATATTGTGTCTTGAACTCTAGAGCATTTAGGTTTTTAATGTATTGTGCACAGTAAGGCGATGAAATGGCACCAAATATCATAACTTGCATTACGTAAGTGTCTAAAGGATCTTCGGGACTTTTTCGAAATAAAAATCTCTGAGAATTTTGATCTTCTGGTCTTATTAAAATCTGGTGAAACATTTCTTTAATGTCGGCAGAAAAAGCAATGGGTTTCTCCCTAAATTTAAATATCATGCTGACTAGTGAATTGTATAAGTCAGGACCTTTAAGCAGAAAATCATTTAAACTTTGTCCTTCTACTTTAGCCGCAGCATCAAATACAAATCGAATTTTTCCAGGTTTGTTTGGATTAACCACTGCAAAATGTGGTAAATACCATGTTTTCTCTAATTCTTTTTGAGTTTCTTGTTTGGTCAACTTTTTTGCGTAACCTTTTTCTTCATATTCTGTTATTTTATTAGCATAAGCTTCGGCAAAAATAGGGTCTTTGGACATCTTTTTCTCAATAAATTCAATTCTTTTATGTGCCATGGGTTTGCTATTTGGTAGAATTTCATTCTTATTTTTCCATAATAAGCCAGTCTCCCATCTTCCATCTTTTCTTCGAGAAACTTCTTTAATAATATTTTCTGCCTGTTCATCTTCATTAGACTGTTTTGTTTGAAGCTTTACGCCTAGTGATTCAAATGTGAAAAAGCTTTTTACTAGTTTATGCAGCTCTTCATCCCTCTCTTCCACTCTGATGTGTAGATTGATATCTAGGCGACCTTTAAAAAATCCAGACTTTCCGTGCACTATCCAACCTAACTTGGTATAAGATAATGTTGGAGAATTTTTCGGACCTTCTATCAAATGTCTTGTCGTAATAAGGTCAGCGTGATCTTGGCCTATTAAAATTTTAGGGTGGGCTCCATTTAAATCAATCAAGTTTACGTTTTGTAAATGTTTCCATTTGTTTTGAAGTGACTTCAAACTAATATTTTGAACTGGAAGGTCCATGTCTGGGATTGTATAAACATCATTCATTTGGAAAAACTCTTGATCCAGGGTATTGGATATTTTAAAGTTGACTAAAGTTGAAAATGTCTGTTTATTTGTATTTTTGTCTGTCCATCTTAAATTTAAACATTTTTTAGGACCATTTAAATCAAGCGAAGTTGCTAATTCTTCGTCAATTAAACTTATTGTTGAGCCTTCATCAAAAACTGCATAGGTCTGTATTTCTTTTGTATCTGTTTTCAAAACTACTGGAGCAACTTTTAAAATTATTTCATTATGTTCATTCTTCAACATGTGCCCAACCATTTGTGAAGTAGATGGCATTGGTTCTAAATTCTCTGACTTTATTTGAATATTTTCTTCTTTATTTTTAGCATTATGTAAACTTAGTTCGGATGATTTTTGAGTTTCAAAGTGAAGAAGTTTGTGATGTTTCTTCTTACAGTGTGAAACATCACAACCTTGTCTATTTCTACAATTAACTATACGATGTGTATTTTTCAAACAACAATAGCAAGCTTTGTGTTCTTTAACAAATTTCCATCTGTCATTTACACTCATTTTGAGAAATTTGGAACAATTTTCTATATTATGTTTTTCGGAGCAGGCAATGCACTGTTCAGTCCAATTTCTAGTTTTCTGATTTGAGACCAACATGGTTCTTTTAAATTTATCATTATTAGGTTGGATGATCCTTGAACATATGTACAAGCTCGAGCTTTAATAGCTACCCAATCCTTAAAATCTTTTAGGGTGTATTGACCTTCCTTAAATGAAATTTTCTCACCCCAAGAAAGCTGCATACCATAAGGCAATTTCTGCATGAGTTCATCTAATAACTGTGGACATGTTAGATAATTTTGCATATTAAGTGACTCGAGAGTCAAATATAAATTGTTTACAGTTTCATAAAAAAAAGTTAAAGCAGCAAAATCGTTCGTTCGTACAATTGACATATTTTTTGCATCTTGTACTAGTGTTCTTACAATAATATCTGGTCTACCATATTTTTCTGTTAAAACATTTATCACTGAAGTAGCTTTTACTGTGGTGGAAATAAGTAAACCTTCCACTGCTTTTTTGGCATCTCCTTTTAGGCATTTTCTAAGTCTGCAAATGTTTTCTTCTTCTGATAATTGTAGTATATTAGTAGTATGTTTATATTGATTGTAAAAATTAGGCCAATCTTTTATGGTTCCTGTAAATACGGGTAGTTCTTTGTCAATTGTTTGCCTTAGCATGAGTTTCTCTAATTGTGTTTTCTCGCTTACAGAGAAGTTTTCTATATTGTTTGGTGTTTGATGTATATTTTCATTTAAAGGATTTTCTGAATGAATACAAAATTTGTTTTTATTATCTTCCAGCCAAGTTCCAACTTTATCTATATCTTCTTCACAAATTACATCCAAAAAGTGGCTGCTTTTAGTACTTTTTACTTCATCGAACTTATTACTAACACTTATCTGACTTTTAGATGATGAATCTACATCCCTCAAACTTAACTGATATTCCATTTCCATTATTTCCTTACGAAGGTCTCGTTCTTTTTGTCTCTTTTTTCTTTCCATTTGTTGGATTCTTTCTTTTTCAGCGAGTCTTTCTTTTTCAGCGTCAATTATTTCCTGTTCTTCTTCTTGTTGTAAAATAGCTAATTCTTTCTTTCTTTGAATTTCTAGTAATAACCTTTCTTTGCTTGAAGAGGTTTTAGCAGTTCTACATGTCTTTTGACTTTCACTTTTTTGGCTAACTAATGACTTACTTTTCCTATCAAATTCTTTGTTTGAGAAACCTTTACATTCACTAGCAAGTTCTAAACTGTTCAACTCTTGACTATTTATATTTTCTTTACCATTATTTTCTTTTGAAATTTGACTCATAATTATTTCAGTGTTCAAAGATTATTTCTATAAATTTCTTTGTGGACTATCTTCTATAGAGCTGTTCCGTAGTTCGAAGGACCAAATGTAAATATTTCTATTATTCTATGAATTCTATATATACCAAAAACTGTTTAAAACTATAAAAAAACAATTTGATTAGAACTTTTTCTCTATTGACAACTATCAAAATCAAAATTCTTAAAAACAATCTGACAAAACAGGTATAATATAAATAACAAACACAAAACTATAACAGGAGACTCTCTAACACAGCTAATAGAGTAGCTCCAAGTAGTTCCAAACGTGGGATTGAAATAGTGTGTAAGGGAGCAACCCTTGACTTGCCCATGACTAGAGCAGTTTTGATAATTTTATTTGGTAATTCGACGCGAACGTATACGCAAGAAGCGTATCCTAGCTCGGATGCATCGCAGAAACCTAGCAATTGACATCGTTGAATATTATTCGAAAAAATATGTCTAGGTATACAAAGATTCGAAAGAGTGGTTAATTGATTATTGAATTGATTCCAAAGAGTTTTGATTGGATCGGGGGGTATTTCATCCCAATCAGTTTTGCATAACCAAAGTTTTTGCATAATCACTTTGGCTAAAAATGAAACAGGCGATAAGAAACCTATAGGATCCCAAATTTTAGCGATAGCCGATAAAATATTCCTTTTGGTGCAAGGTTTTTCACAAGGGGTACAAGAATAGGTAAAAGTATCTGTAGAAGGGTGCCACTGAAGGCCCAACACCTTAATCGATGTTGAAGAATCGTCTTCAAAGGTAACAGGGATCTGACAATCAGCGGGCGACAAATGTGAAAGAAGTTTCGGATTATTTGATGCCCATTTTCTTAATTCAAATTTTCCCAATTTAAGCAACGCTATGAGATCCTTTTGAAGTGATAAAGCACCTTCTAGAGAGTTAGCTCCACAGCAAATATCGTCCATGAAAATGTTATTCAAAAGGACCTGGGATGCTTCAGGATAATTCTTAGCCTCCAGGATGGCTAGTTCTCTAAGAGTTCTAATAGCTAAATAGGGACTTGAACTAACACCAAACGTCACTGTATTAAGCCTGTATTCCTGCAGGGGTTCATTGGGATCAAATCGCCAAAGTAGCCTTTGGTAGTCCCGATGAATTGGATTAATTTGAATTTGTAAAAAGTGCTGTTTTATATCAGTCAAAAATACGATAGAATAAAATCTGAATTTTAATAGAATTTCGGAAATATCGGCTTGTAATTTTGGTCCTATTAAAAGAGTTTCGTTCATGCTTAGGCCTTTCGAACCCTTAATCGAGGGGTTAAAAACCACCCGGAGTTTAGTCGTTGATTTGTCAAGACGAAGGACTCCGTGATGTGGTAAATAAGAACATAACTGAGGTCTAGGTTCGGATCTTGGAATTAAAGACATGTGCCCGTTTTTGAGATATTCTCTCATAAAATCCGAGTACATACTATAGAAATTTGAATTTTTTATTAAGCGAGATTCAAGAGACAAAAATTGACGATAGGCCACTGAATATGTGTCTCCTAGGTCAGGAGGGTCAATGTGACGAAAAGGCAAATTTACAGTAAATCGGCCCGAAATATCTCTAGTGGTAGTTTTTTGGAAAATCTCTTCACATCTTTTTTCTTCGGGTGAGAGAAACGTTTTTGACTTAATTGATTCTAGTTCGCAAAATCTGCGAATATTAAAGTCGAGAGACTGCTCACAGGAAGTAAAGTAAGAATTGACTTGAGGTGAAATATTTATGTTTCGAGTTTGGCCCATCAAGACCCACCCAAAAACTGTCTCAAAAGCGGAGGGTAGGCCGTGAGGTCCTGGAATTCGTCCTGATTGGACGATTTCTGTGTAAAGTTGTGCACCTAAGAGTAAGTCAATTGGACCAGGGTTGTAAAATTGATTATCTGCAAGCTTTAGATTTGAAATATGACTCCAATTGGATGAATCTACCTGTATTGAGGGCATATTCGAACAGAGTTTCGGTAAAACGAAGACTTGAATAGAAAAGGTAGGCTCTTGTTGGCCTAGGGCTCGAATAGTGCAAGTAGAAATGCCGTTAGTGGCCGATGAAGATTGATTTAGTCCCAGAACAGGGATCGAAATTTTGTTTCTTGGCAAGCCTAACCTGTTAAGACAAGCTTCGCTTATCAGGTTAGCTTGGCTACCGCTGTCCAGAAGTGCTCGGACAGGTTGGTAGTTACCCCGACTATCGAGTACCTCTAATTTTATAGTCGCTAGAAGCACTGTCGTACGGGGCGTCAAGGTGGATAACGAAGAGTATTGATTTGTAGATGTATTTGGATTCGAATTGATTTGAATTGAATTTGAACTGGGTTGAACAAAACTAGGGTTCTGTTGGCTAAGACTTGAATTTGAATTCTGGTACGATAAGTTTGTGCCTGTGCTTGGCACGGCCACTTGATTTGGATTAAAACTTTGATTTAAGTTCGAATTTTGATTTGAATTTTGGCTTGAATTAACAAAGGATTGACTTGAATTCTGACGGATTGAATCTGTCATTTGCGATAGATGAATAAGACTATGGTGCCTATGTCGACATACCCTGCAGTTGTAGGTACTACTGCAGTCGATTACTTGATGATTTGAACGTAAACAGTTGATACATAACGATTGTTGTTTTACATAAGTAAAACGATCTGAAGGAGATTTGGAAATAAAAACACCACACTGCGAGAGTGGATGAAAAGAATTATTGCATAATTTGCACTTATAGGGTTGTTGGTTTTGTCGAAATTGAATATTGGATTGTTTATTTGATACTTGTGAGTGCGTATGCGCTAAAAAATTTGATGGAGGGCTTGATTTGTACTGATTATTTGAATAAGAATTATATTTTTGGTTACTAGAATTCGAATAATTTGGTTTTTGCTGTTTTGAAGTCGAAGGTTGCATTTGCGTATTTTGGGGAGATAGCTGTACTGTTTCAAGAGCACGGCATTGGTTAATAAGAAACTGAATTAGATTTTGATATGTTGGAATCTCGGTAGTACTATACTTTAATTCGAAAGCGGTTCTTGTGGTTTGATCGATTTTTGATAATAAAATTGAAAATAAACAAAAACACCACGACGTTACTGGAAATTCAAGATTTTCGAGCGCCGCAATATTCTCGGAAAAGGTATCTACCAAGACTCTAAGATCCTTTGCTGACTGGTTTCCCTTTAAAGAATTTGCATAGTAGATTGAGTTCCAGTAGGTACTGGCTAAAAGTCTTTTATTTTGATAGCGATCTGTTAATACCTTCCAGGCGATTGCGTAATTACTTGCCGTTAATTTTATAGAACTTAAAATATTAAGTGGTTCGCCCTCAAGGAAGGTTAGCAAATGTTGAAATTTCCTTATATCGGAATAATTCGAGTTTTCGTGAACCAAACAAGAATAAACATCGTAAAAGGTTGGCCACTTTTTTACGTTTCCATTAAAGCAAGGTACCTTTAAAGGGCCCAGATCATCGCTACGTGAATAGTGTGAAGTTGCGGGGGTAAAATTTGAATGAACTGAATCGGAACATAAACTCGAAAAAAGAACTTTAGCTTGGTGGTAGAATAGATCCGTATCTTTCCTAATTTTGTCCTGTACTTCGAATTCATCATCGTCGTCGTCTTTCAAGAGACCTATGATGTCATTATGAATGTTTTTAAATTGTTCATAGTGATCATCTAACGATTCGTAAAACGCCTTAAAAATTGGCAAGGAAGAACTATCTGATTTAGCTTTTGTTCCCAAGTTATACGTTTCCGTAATACGAGATATTGAAACTTTGCGTTGATTCTCAAGCTTTTTTAACGATATTGTTAATTAAAAAAATAAAAAATATTTAAAAGGAATAAAACTAACACTTGACCCCTATTGACTTTAATCAGTCCAAAAGAGTCCAACACGCATATATTTTATTATCGATTTCTCGAATAAACGCAAAAACTTATCAACAGCTGTTATCCTAGGTCGCGATTTTTCTCCCAAAATAAATGCACACAAAACAACTTGTACCTACTACCGCTTCTCTTATTATTTACAGGTAAATACTAATTCTACTAGATGTGTTTGTTTACCTGTTAAATAAGAATAAAGCATTTAACTCACAAGCACTTTTGTTGTTTTGAATAACTATAACATATTATTTAAACAAATTTCGATTTTTGAATCAAAACGAACGACGTACCAAGTGCCAATTTCGGCTGCAATGAAATGTGGGTGGAGCAACCGTTAAGCCACGCAAGAGGGGACGGAACCTCCTTTCTAAACTGGACACGGCAACAAACGAGCCAAAATGGCGAGGCGAAAAAATCTAATATTTTTAGCAAACAAATTTTAAAAAACTATCTGGGTCGTGGGACCAGAAAATGTTGATGATTTGAGGTTTGAGGTTGGTAGAGCTGCGGGACTGTAAGCGCGCTGGTCGTTTTATAAAATCTGGGTGCAAAAATCCTTAAAAGGACGATGTAAAAATATCGTTTTTTCTGAGCCACACAAAGACAATATAGAGGATTGGCACTCACCTTTTCAGTTGTTTCCGTCGTCCAGAGGAGCTCCTCTCGCTGGCCCAGTCGTTGCAGTCGATCCACACTAGAATCACTTGTTTGTGTAATGGTTTAGTTTGATTTTCTAAGAATGTTATTGGATTTTTTGGTTAATAGAATTTATCACCATGCTGCGTGGTGATCTCGATAGAATACGACAGACGAATCTTTCTTTGGTTACGCCTTTTTGCGCAGATTCATTTTTCGTAGATGGCGCTGGCGTTTTGCTTGTGCCAATCAAATTGAAATTGTGTGGGTTTTCCGAATACGGGAATTTGGCGCAAAATTTGAATTTAAAATTAAAGTTGCACGAACAGTTATCTTTTTTTCATGTTTAAACCATTTCCAGTATAGTACTAGTATAAAAATATGGTTATTTATAATAAGCTTACACTTAGCATACCTTCTCTCTTCCCGTAATCTTCCGGGTATCGGCACAAACTCTCTTTCTCTCTCTTCTCGGTCAAAGCTTCTCTCGTGCGGTCTCTCAAAGCTTCTTTCATGCATTTCCCGCTCCATTCTTTCACGTCGCTCAGGACTTTTTCTGAGGTTCCTAGACCAAATATAAATTATAGTATATATACATACAGAGAAACAACAGAAAATTTAGATAATTTAACTAAAGAAAAAAGTTTAAAAAGGGTCAAAAAATTTTCTTTTACTATTTATTTAAAATAAATTGGTGGGACATCCTTACAACATCAAAAAAATAGGAATGAGATTCTCGTAAGTTCCCTCGTAAACAGGTACTATTATCTATCCAAATCTAAAACTGCAGTAAAGGTTTGAAAGTTATGATTTTGTTAAGTTTTTGTTTGAGATATCTTAAAAACTAAAGTTAATTCTCTGGCAGTTCAGAAACATACATCAATAAACATTTTGCAACCCGTTGTAATATTTTTCCAAGTTCTATTCTCAAAGACTTATGTGCAGATATCGTTATTGGTCATGACCTACTACAACTTCATTCTGCTATTGAAATTAAATTTGATGGTCTAAAACCACCTGTAGTCACAAAATATGTTTCAATTTATCTGAAGAATGTAAGCCAATTACTACAAAGACGCGTAAATTTTCAAATGAAGATTCTAAATTCATTACTGATGAAATCTATTGCGTGATGAGATTATAGAAGAAAGTCGTTCGCCATGGCGTGCACAGGTTTTGAATACAAAAAGAGAATGGTCGTGGACTATTCGCAGACCATCAATAAGTTTACTTATTTGGATGCATATCCACTTCACAATGTCGAAGATGTTGTTCATAAGGTTGCCAAGTATACTGTTTTCAGTACTATAGATTTAAAAAGTGCTTATCACTAGGTACCAATACGTGAAGATAAAAAAGTATAAAGCTTTTGAAGCAGGAGGAAGATATCAATTTTATAGGATTCCTTTTGGTGTAAATAATTGAGTTGCCTGCTTTTAAAGGGTAATAGATAGCAAAATAAAAGCTGAAAATTTAGAAGGTGTATATGCTGACCTGGATGATATTACAGTCTGCGGACTAGATCACAGCCAACATGACAATAAACTAAACTTGAGTGCATAGAAATCGGCCCACTGTAAATCTTTGGACTTTAACTCGATTTTTTTAAAGAATTATTTATCAGATCAAAAACAAGAAATATGCTGTTTGAATGACAATTTAATATGCTTTAATGTGAGTATAAATTTTTTAAGAAGGCTGATCGTTTATATGCGTAGCAACCGGCAAACACATGAAACGTGTTTATGTGGTGATTGTAAAGAAAATAA
The DNA here is from genome assembly GCA_963576565.1 of Aspidapion aeneum. NCBI lineage: Eukaryota > Metazoa > Arthropoda > Insecta > Coleoptera > Brentidae > Aspidapion > Aspidapion aeneum. Next base: position 12,979,670 of record OY755041.1, on the reverse strand, counting down.
CAAATTTGTCAAATTGCCTTTGCAGCTGAAATTTGCATATTATTGGTTTTTTAAAATGTCAATAGTGTTCAAGTGTGTAGTTTAATGCATACTACGCCACGAAAAACCGCCCACGTTATTGCTTTAATCGAAAATGGACTTAGTCAGCGAGCTGTTGCCAGACAATTGAATATGACCCGCGCAGCGGTTCGAAGAGTGTACCAGCATTATAAGGAGACTGGAGACTTTCATAGACGACCTGGAACATTTACAACCGCTCGTGATGACCGCTTTATTGTGTCAACAACATTAAGAAATCGTCACCTTAATGCCGTTCAAGTGCAATGACAGCTCCGTGAGGTGCGAGTAGTGCCTATTAGTCAGTGGACAGTAAGACGAAGACTGCAGGAAAATAATCTGACCCCTAAACCACCTGCGATTGGTCCAAAACTTACTCCAGCTCATCGGCAAGCACGCCTGCGTTTTGCACGGGGTCATCTGAATTGGACGTTGGAACAATGGGGATCTGTTCTCTTCTAAGATGAGTCCAGAATAGGCCTCCATGTTAGCGACCGAAGAAGGAAAGTGTACCGAACACCAAGAGAGCGATTTGCAGATTGCTGCTTTGAAGAGCGGAGTGCTTATGGAGGTGGTTCCTGCATGTTCTGGGGTGCAATTTACGGTGGGCCAATTTCTATGCACGCAAGTGTAAATAAATTCTTGAACCTCGCTCAGAAATATAATTTGACAATCAATGAAAACAAAGTTCCTATGCTCAAACTTTGTTACACTGATCGGATATAAAGTTGAAAATCAAACGCTTAAACCTGATTCTGATAGCTTAGAATTTCCTAAAAATGAACCTTTACCACAAGAATCTTAAAGGCTTAAACGGACTGTTGGTATGTTTGCCCACTATTCCAAGTTTATTCCTCGATTTATTCAAAAGATTGAAATACTAATTTCATGCAACAAATTTATTTTGTCTCAAGAGGACCTTCAGACCTTGAAAGTGTTAAATCAGATATTGCAACATCTGATGTGACATCAATAAATGCTAGAATAGCTTTTGTTGTGGAAAATAAGGCTTCTGATCAAACCGTAGCAGCTACTCTTAGCCAAGAAGGAAGACCCGTAGCATTCTTCTCTAGAACCTTGTCTACGTGCGAGAAATATCATTCTTCAGTCGAAAAAAAAAGCATATGCAATAAATGAAGCAAGAAATGGAGGTATTTTTTAATTGGTAGACTTTTTTGCTAATTACTGATCAAAAATCGGTGTCATTTATGTTCGATATGCATCTCACAAATAAAATAAAAAATGAAGATATTCAGATGAAGGTTTTTCGATATTCAATATCGACCTGGATCTGAAAATGTAGTTCGAAACATTGTCCCGAGTTTGTGGTTCCACTGAAGCGAATATGTCACTATTTGAAATTTATCAAGCTTTGTGTCACCCTGAAGTTACAAGGATGGTGCATTTTATTAGATCTCGAAATTTACCTTATACCACTAATGACTTGCGCACAATGACAGCAGGATGTCCTACTTGTGCAAAATTTAAACCGAAATTTATTAAATCTAAGGGAAAGCGTCTAAACAACAATCTAAATATGATCCACAGACATAAAGATGGACGGGAAGCTACTGTATCTTGCACCACGTGGAGATGAATCACTGCAGAAACAGTGTGTTCATGAGAATGTGGAACAAAACTCATTTTTCTATTTTTATTTGTGTATTCTGATTTTTTAACTAAGACCCTATATAATGGAAAAGGGGCAGTTTCGGAGTAAGGCAAGTTGCTTTAAATCAACTTATTTTGGTCTAAGGAATCTGTGACAGGATAGTGTAAAGACCTTTTCGGGACACCCTGTATATTTTTCCTGCCCAGTCCGGCATTTGTGACGTACACGTCTGTATTGGGCAGGTGAACTTTTTATCCGTACCTGTCAATAGGACGATCCCTGATTTCTCTACGATCTCTGTCATTCGAATGATGCCTCCGGTCATCGGGAATCATACGTTCAACTAAAAAACATACAAAAAATACTCAAAAATCACTAAGGATAAAACTTTAACACAATTTATTTAATGGGTGGATCATCGGTTTCCAATCTTCAAAACACAGAAATCTGCGCAAGGCTTGGGAGTAGCTCCTCTTTTTACCCAAAAGAAAACGGGATTTTCCTTCTACACAGTTGTGTAATTCGAACCTTATTAAAGCCCTGTTTACCTATTATTGCAATAGGCTTTTATAGTGTTCACAATTACAAATAAAACTCGCAAATGTCAAAAATGATATGTCAATTTATTTCGACAACTCAATATACAAAATACGCACTTAAACTCACTAATAACTCACTACTGAAATCGGCCTATTAACTTCGTGTTAATTGAACTGAGGATTTTTAAGGGAAAGTCCAACTTTCTTAAAAAAAAATTAAATCAAGCCTACGTGTTTCGACGTATAGACGTCATCTTCAGGGCTTAGAAAACCACATATAAAAGCATCTCAAGGAGACACCAACATAATAATAATAATATCTCGCGATTATTACAGTTCTTTATCTATGACTGACTGCGCAATGTCCGGCCCTATATATAGGGTCGTCGATCTTTCCCGAACTATCTATCCGTTTTCGGCGCCCAGAAAATTCGCGTATTAATGCGACCGTAAGTCACAGATAACGCAACTAAAACCTAAACGAGTAATACAACCATAAGATAAGTTAACCTAATACTACACTAAACCTAAATAAATTCTAACTATAAAATTTAAATAACTTAAATTTGTAACACTATCCTCCTCTTCAGGTTTGATCGTCTCAATCAACATTTCCAAGGTAAGGTTTTAGTCTGTCCAGATATACAATTTCATCTTGGATTTCGGGCTTCCCTGGATTCGGTAGACTACATCATCAATTCTCTTAAAAACTTTATAAGGTCTTTCCCATGGTGGTGTCCACTTAGGTGATCTTCCTTTCTTGCGTTGAGGATTGTATAGCCAGACTTGATCATTCTCTTTCAACCCTGAAGAGTTTGCTTTTAGGTCATATCTCGCCTTCATATGATCACTGGCTATTTCTATTCGTTCTCTAAGCACCTCATGGATATCTTGCAGCTTCTGTCTTAAACGTTCGACATAGTCATTAACTTCTAAGTGTTCTTCTTCAGGTGAACCAAACAATACTATCACATGGTAACCTTTGATTCAAAGTTTCTCCCTTGATCTGAATGTAGTTCCAAAGGAATGCCAAATCTGCTAAAAACATCATTTACCAGAACTTCTGCAACTGTAGCGGCCTCTTGGTTAGGCAAAGCAAAAACTTCTGGCCATTTTCTAAAGTAATCCATGAAAACAATATTGTATTTGTTGCCCTTTTTAGTTTCTAGAAATGGTCCGGCCACATCAATAGCAATGCGTTTAAACGGCAGGCCTACGTTATATTGTATCAATTGACCTCTGGACCTTGTTTTGGGACCTTGGCTAGCTGCGCAAGTCGAACATCGGCGGCACCAATTCTTTACATCAAAGTAATTGACCCAATAAAATCGTTTTCTAATTTTGTCCATGGTTTTATTTATGCCTAGGTGCGCGCATGATTTTCCACCATGGCATTCGGCCATTATATGATTTACCATGCTCCTAGGAACTACTGCTTGATTAATCACAATAAGGTCATCGGCACTTTCCCAGGCACGTTTCCCATTGCGCCCACAGTGATTTGTATATCAACCCTTGGTTTGCGACATCTTGCCATGATGGTCGTGGCCTGTTCTCTTCTTTTAATCGCAAGATAGGTCCTACATCTTTGTCGTCAAGTTGTGTCAATCTAATTACAGCCGACATCCATTCTTCATTTGGTTCTAACTTTATCTGGCGCACGTAGGTACTTCCTTCTTTCTGGTCAATTTTACTGGAATGTTCAAGGCATCTGCGTTATTATGCACCCTTCCCGCTCGGTGCTTAATTTGATAATCATATTGTTGTAGTTTTTTAATCCATCTCGCTACTTGCCCCTCAGGTTGTTTCATTTTCATGAGCCACTGTAACGCAACATGATCTGTTCTAATAAGACACTCTTGTCCATAGAGATATTTGTGAAAGTGATCAGCGGATTTAATGATGGCTAGGAGCTCCTTTCTGGTGACACAATAATTTCTCTCTGGTTTGGATAGCTTGTTGCTGAAATATTCGATGGTCCGTTCTTCTCCATCTTGCAGTTGAGAGAGAACCGCTGTGATGCCATCGTTGCTCGCATCTATCTTATATGAATTTTCTTTTTGGAATACGATATACGAGAACCGGACTAGAACATAATGCTGCTTCTAGTCTTCTAAATGCTTGATCACATTCGGTATTCCATCGGTAAGAATTTTTTTATTCTGTAAGTCTATGTAATGGAGACGCTATTTTGGCGAATTCTTCTACAAATCGTCTGTAGTATGTACATTGACTTAGAAAGCTTCTTTTTTTAAAATCACTAAGCTAATGACGAAGTCGGTTTTGGTATATCTGTTCTGGTTCTGAGATAGAACGCCGTAGAATGTTATGGAATATTCTAGAAATTCTTGCTAATTCTTACTTTTGAAATAACTAAACTAATGTCGAAGTCGGTATTTGTATATCTCTTCTAGTTTTCGAATAGAACGTCGTAGAATGTTATAGAATCTTCTAGAAATTCTTTTTAATTCTTACTTTTGAAATTACTAAGCTAATGTCGAAGTCGCTTTTTGGATATCTCTTCTGGTTCTCGAATAGAACGTCGTAGAAAGTGATGGAATATTCTAGAAAATCTCTCTAATTATCAATTTTTAAATTGTTAACTTAATGTACACACACACACACATACACACACAGAGACAGACATCACGACAATATTGCTAGGATAGGTAATAATATCCAAAAAACACATTTTCGGCGTTGTCTCAAAAAAAATTCGGCGCGGGCTAGGAAGGTAAAAATGCAAGTTTTGTAGTTAAAGTGTTTTCTATCACCTATATTAACTCCTGTACCTGTTAAAGGTCTTATATTTTTTTACAGAAAATGTCAAAAAATATGCTTTTACCCCTTATTCATACGTATCTGGAGTGTACGGTACGGGCTGCAAGAGCTAGTAACACACAGGTCATCACATTCTTTAAAATGTCTGTTTTTATATTAATATATTAATATATTATTATAAAGAAAAAAAAACGCCATTACCTGACTTTTCACGTCGTCTGCTTTCCCTACCAGCTCGGCGGTCCTCTTCCTTCTTCTTCTCCAACCGTTCCCGCTCTCGCTGTCTCTCTTTTGCCAAGGCCTCCTCTCGTTCTTTCTCTCTAGCCGCTTCACGTTCCCTTGCAATGCGTCTTTCTCTGTCGCGTTGGCTTTCTCCGCGGTCTCTACTGTCTCTTGAGCCTGCGCGCTTGTTTTCCTTGCGACCTTTGTCGGGAACAGGGCGAATATCTTTGCCTCTAGAACTGTTAAAATATAGACGTAAAAAGCGCAAAATGTTTAACTTTGAGAATATTAATAAATAAACCTTTAAAAATTTTTATCTTGTTTTGTGTTTAGAGTAGATCTCAGTATCCAAATCTTAAAAAAATTACACAAAGAAAGATCCTCTAACAGTAACGTCAACATGCAAACCTCAACTTTTAATTAAAGCTCCGATATGTTTTTTTTTTATAAAATCACTTTCGCAAAAGAGAATACACGACCAAAAAAAACCTGCGTAGCCTGTTAAAAACCGATTAACTGTGTAACAAAGTCATTAATAAGATAAATGCCGACAATTTTTTTAAGAGCTTCCCTCATTTTATTGAATGAACTTTTTAACATTTTTATTAGCTTACTACTTCATTGTCTTAACCCACCGTGCTCTATACTACTTCATTGTCTTAACCCACCGTGCTCTATCATCCCTTCTCTTTTCATCTCTGGGTGCACTCTTGTGATCTCTCTTTCTCTAGATCTGGATCTGACAGGTGATCTCTTCCTTTCTGGAGACTTATTTCTTTTCGGTGGTGATCTAATCGAAAACCAAATAAATATAGAAAGTTATTACGAAAAACTTAAATACTACAGAGCCTTCATTTTCAATTAAAATTACTTGGACGACTTGGATTAAAAAGGATCTGAAGAAATAGCGCCACAAACGGCGATCATAGTCAGCCCCCAAAACCTATGGAGATTTGAAAAAAAAATGTAGATAGATGGTTTTCGCAGTTTTCTTTGACAGGGAGGCAGTACTGTAACAACAGACACAAGGTTGCAGTAAATTTGTCAGCTCAATTCAATGGACACCAAGTTAATTTGACTTGAAGTCACTTGGTGCTCGAGGACAAGCACAACTCAATCACTCTCACTCACTCAAGCACCCCCGCGGTAGGCCATTTTTTTTCTCAGAAAGGATTTTATTTTGCCCCAAAACTCTTTTTTTAGCACGCCATGTCACTTGCGAATGACGGCCTTGAATTGATCATCAGCTTTGCCTAGTTCGCTGATGGCCAACCCCCGCACAACACAGACGTTTCCCCTACTTCCGGTGGATCTGTATGCATAAACGGATAGTAGGTTCGAACTTGTTGTGGCAGATATGAATTGAACTCACCGCTCTCTGATCGCAAAGTGAACGTACTCAAGAAGAGGTAATCTATCTATCTAACAGATGAAAGAGGAAAGAAATTATCGAAGACTTACCTCGGTGCTTCTCTCTTCTTTTCCTTTTCCCTCTCGCGTTCCTTTTCTTTCAGCCTTGCCCGCTCTCGCTCCTTTTCTTTCTCTCTTTCGCGTTCACGCTCCCTCTCTCGTTCACGTTCCCTCTCACGTTCCTTTTCCCGCTCGCGTTCTTTCTCGCGCTCTCTCTCTCGCTCCTTTTCACGCTCCTTGCTTCGAGGTTTCGGAGAAGGAGTTCTGGTAAATTTCTTTGAGTCGCTAGTACGACTTAACGGTCTCGGTGACTTTATTTCAGGCGTGTCGCGTTTAACGGTGACTTTTAGCTTTAGAGGAGGAGTTTCAGAACGTTTCATAGGTCTGATGATCGGTGAAGGTGATTTCGGTTTGACGAGAATTTTCGCCTTTCTAGGTTTTTCTCTGGTTGAAGATTTCGAAACTCGCTTTCCTTTTTGCTTGTGTTTGTGAGAACGATCCTCAGATGATGTAGACGTGCTTCTTTTAGCTTTCAGTTTCTTCAATTTTTTATGCTTGACTTCGACGCTTGAGTTACTTGAACTGGAATCATCACTGCTACTGCTCGAATCAGATGAACTGCTGCTTGATTCGCTGGAAGGACTCACGTCTTTTTTGCCTATGAGAAAAATGCTTTTACAAATACCCGTCCATCCACTGCATTAAAAAAAATACAAATGAGCCCAGAGAATTTTAAGTAAACTTTTCGTTTCTCAATTTAACAGGTTCAGTACACACATCAAGTTAACTAGAAAATACAAGAAGATCTATGCTAATATAATGAAGTTTTTAATTGGGCCCTGGACAAAAGATTTGCACTTAATTTTTCCATATCTAAAATACTTCATATCTTAGCTCTCTTAGCTCACACATATACTATACTATAGTAGTGTGAGCTATGGTGATCCTAATTTTTTCGAGAAAAAAAAAAATTGCTCTGATTTCAAAAATTTTTTATATATCTTTGTTTCAGATGATTTTGAAACTTTTTTGTTGCGCCGTCTGTCTGTCTGTCTGTCTGTTTGTCTGTATGGTCTGTATGTCTGTATGTCTGTCTGTCTGTAGTTTTTGTTTTCTTTAAGGGTGGAGGTAGATTTCAAAAATTTGAGTTTAAGTCAAAAACATGGCTTGTGTGGTATCAAACAAAAGGTAATTTAATCTGGAGTTAAATAAAATATATTTCAGTTTTTAGTTATATTAGCTCACACGTACACTATAACTATAGTAACCTAGTGTGAGCTTAGAGGCCCATATATATGGCAAAAATTCTGTCTCTACGATAAAGTCGGTACCCTGGTAGATTTATGAGACAGGACTTGGCTTACTATTGATAAAATCAAAAAAAAAATTTTTTTATTTAATTTGGTCTACAGGTTATAAAGGTCTCTTTTATTTTTGACATATTAAACGCCATCTTTGTGTCGGCTGAGAAACTAATAACTTTTTTCATTAGGTTTAAAGAGCTGGTCAGTGGCTTTAATATGAGGTATTAAAAATAAATATCGCGCAAAAAATAAATAAAATATCGAAGAAAAACGATTTTTTTAAAATATAGCCGCCATTTTGTTTTAAAGTGACAGGTGTAATGTTTTTTACATTTTTAAATTAAGTAGGTCCCACTTAAAGTAAGTTTATCAAAATTAATTTAATTTGTCTTAAAACAGGGAATTCATTTTGTTTCTTAACTTTGGCAGCCGCCATCTTGGATTCCGATGCCGGAAATCAGGGGATCCTCTAGTGAAAATTTAGCTTTTGATGTTAGCTCCTACCATGCCAAATATAAAAAAATATACCCTTTTTGCAGCTTTTTATTGAAATACCCCACAAATTTACTCTACTATATAACGAAATGTTTCATACCTAACTTTGTTAAGAAAACAATAAGGACCACGCAGACCAACATTGCAACAGCAGTTCGTCATTGGCATTTCCTCTTAAAATAATATAAATATGTCATGACGTCACCGGCGTACTAAAAAAACCTTTTGTAGGTTGACTCTGAATCTTTAATTAAATGGCTTAATCATGAGTACCTCCTGGCTGCCCAGTAGGCAGGGGAGCCACTGAAGCGTCATGTCAGGAACCGAAGGCGCCGCAGCGTCAAAGAACTCGTATAGCTAGGGGTGGTATTTTCTTGTGATTTCTCTTTTTACTGTTGTCGACAATGGACATTAACAAACAGATTCAAAACAAATATTAAAAACAAACATCGACTACAAAATAACGTGCATAAACACAGCGCCTGTTCAAGATGACGCCTAATAAAACCTGCTTCTAGCGCCTTGTTAAAATGGCACTCTACAAATTTATGGCAGTTCCTATTACCGCATAGCGACCTAGCGCTGTTTTAAAATCACTATGACGCCCCCTCTTTGCTTGCGGTTTCCGAAGATCATCGCTTGTGACGCGAGGTTAGGTTAGGTCTGGTTAGGTTGTGTCAGGTGAGGTTGTCAGGTCTTTGTGCAGATTTTTAAGCGCTTACGAGGATTAGGTACGTTGAATGTGATCAAAGGAACCCGTCCGGTGCTTATGGGGATTGGCTGACAAAAGATATGAGTTTTTAAAATACAAGGGTCCAAAAATTTTTATTTGTTTGTGCATAAAAAAAGAAGTCATCATTTCTACCTATACTGCAAAAAAATATAATTCTTTGTTATACATTACAAGTTAGATTAAAATTGTAGTTAAATATCTAAGCTAAAAAGATAGACGCATTGAGATTTCGTTGCATTTAGTGGCATTCCAAACATAAAAATTACCAAAAAGAGTCTACTCAAAAACAATATTGCAGAAATTAGGTTCTGACATAACTTCGAAGCATAAAAATTCAATTTATGATAAAATAAATCAATTAAATTATATTTTTTTTCTTGATAAAAGATCTTTTTTAAGTCTACCACGAAGAAATATCTTCAAGGAAACTAAACCGATTTAAACAATTTTAAATGTGTTGTCTAGAGAATCAAAATACATTTCGAAAGAAGTATTACATGCAAGAACACCCTCCATTTTTGATTGATGTAAATGGCAGTACTGAGAAGATAGAATTTGTTAACAAATTTAAATATTTAGGCATCATTATTGATGTCAATCTTAAATGGAACCATCATATACAGGTTTTAGTATCAAAATTACGCTACCTTGTACCAAAATTTAAGCTCTTAAAAACAATATGTAATACCAAACATCTTCAAATTCTTTACAACACACTTGTCAGTCCGCATTTGAGATATGGTCTTCTTGGTTGGGGTGGTGTAAAAGATTGCCATCTAAAACCACTAGAAATTGTACAGAAATGGATCATAAAAATTGTCTGTCTGTCTGTCTGTCTGTCTGTCTGTCTCTGTCTGTCTGTCTGTCTGTCTGTCTGTCTGTCTGTCTGTCTGTCTGTCTGTCTGTCTGTCTGTCTGTCTGTCCGTCTGTCTGTCTGTCTGTCTCGAGGTCTGTCTCGAGGTCTGTCTCGAGGTCTGTCTGTCTGTATGTCTGTCTGTAAAGACCAACGCGCATAACTTAAAAACCGCTTGGCCGATTTTAATGAAATTTGGTACCTAGGCTGGGTCTTGGGTCGAGATGGTCCCATAAAAATGAACAAAATCCACCAAACACAAACCAAATAAAAGGGTGGGGGTAGATTTTAAAAATTAGAGTTCATGTGAAAATATGGCGTGTGTCATATCAAACGAAAGGTAATTGAGTCTGGAGTTAAACAAAATACATTTTAATTTATTTTAAAAAATGGGTGGGGGTATATTTCAAAAATTAGAGTTTAAGTGAAAATATGGCGTGTGTGATATCAAACGAAAGGTAATTGAGTCCGGAGTTTAACAAAATACATTATAGTTTTTGTTTTCTTTAAGGGAGGGGTAGATTTCAAAAATTTGAGTTTAAGTCAAAACATGGCTTGTGTGGTATCAAACAAAAGGTAATTTAATCTGGAGTTAAATAAAATATATTTCAGTTTTTAGTTATATTAGCTCACACGTACACTATAACTATAGTACTTAGTGTGAGCTTAGGGGCCCATATATATGGCAAAAATTCTGTCTCTACGATAAAGTCGGTACCCTGGTAGATTTATGAGACAGGACTTGGCTTACTATTGATAAAATCCAAAAAAAAAAAATATTTAATTTGGTCTACAGGTTATAAAGGTCTCTTTTATTTTTGACATATTAAACGCCATCTTTGTGTCGGCTGAGAAACTAATAACTTTTTTCATTAGGTTTAAAGAGCTGGTCAGTGGCTTTAATATGAGGTATAAAAAATCGCGCAAAAAATAAATAAAATATCGAAGAAAAACGATTTTTTTAAAATATAGCCGCCATTTTGTTTTAAAGTGACAGGTGTAATGTTTTTTACATTTTTAAATTAAGTAGGTCCCACTTAAAGTAAGTTTATCAAAATTAATTTAATTTGTCTTAAAACAGGGAATTCATTTTATTTCTTAACTTTGGCAGCCGCCATCTTGGATTCCGATGCCGGAAATCAGGGGATCCTCGATTGAAAATTTAGCTTTTGATGTTAGCTCCTACCATGCCAAATATAAAAAAATATACCCTTTTTGCAGCTTTTTATTGAAATACCCCACAAATTTACTCTACTATATAACGAAATGTTTCATACCTAACTTTGTTAAGAAAACAATAAGGACCACGCAGACCAACATTGCAACAGCAGTTCGTCATTGGCATTTCCTCTTAAAATAATATAAATATGTCATGACGTCACCGGCGTACTAAAAAAACCTTTTGTAGGTTGACTCTGAATCTTTAATTAAATGGCTTAATCATGAGTACCTCCTGGCTGCCCAGTAGGCAGGGGAGCCACTGAAGCGTCATGTCAGGAACCGAAGGCGCCGCAGCGTCAAAGAACTCGTATAGCTAGGGGTGGTATTTTCTTGCGATTTCTCTTTTTACTGTTGTCGACGATGGACATTAACAAACAGATTCAAAACAAATATTAAAAACAAACATCTACTACAAAATAACGTGCATAAACACAGCGCCTGTTCAAGATGACGCCTAATAAAACCTGCTTCTAGCGCCTTGTTAAAATGGCACTCTACAAATTTATGGCAGTTCCTATTACCGCATAGCGACCTAGCGCTGTTTTAAAATCACTTAGGTTAGGTCTGGTTAGGTTGTGTCAGGTGAGGTTGTCAGGTCTTTGTGCAGATTTTTAAGCGCTTAAGAGGATTAGGTACGTTGAATGTGATCAAAGGAACCCGCCCGGTGCTTATGGGGATTGGCTGACAAAAGATATGAGTTTTTAAAATACAAGGGTCCAAAAAATTTTATTTGTTTGTGCATAAAAAAAGAAGTCATCATTTCTACCTATACTGCAAAAAAATATAATTCTTTGTTATACATTACAAGTTAGATTAAGATTGTAGTTAAATATCTAAGCTAAAAGGATAGACGCATTGAGGTTTCGTTGCATTTAGTGGCATTCCAAACATAAAAATTACCAAAAAGAGTCTACTCAAAAACAATATTGCAGAAATTAGGTTCTGACATAACTTCGAAGCATAAAAATTCAATTTATGATAAAATAAATCAATTAAATTATATTTTTTTTCTTGATAAAAGATCTTTTTTAAGTCTACCACGAAGAAAAATCTTCAAGGAAACTAAACCGATTTAAACAATTTTAAATGTGTTGTATAGAGAATCAAAATACATTTCGAAAGAAGTATTACATGCAAGAACACCCTCCATTTTTGATTGATGTAAATGGCAGTACTGAGATATAGATAGAATTTGTTAGCAAATTTAAATATTTAGGCATCATTATTGATGTCAATCTTAAATGGAACCATCATATACAGTTTTTAGTATCAAAATTACGCTACCTTGTACCAAAATTTAAGCTCTTAAAAACAATATGTAATACCAAACATCTTCAAATTCTTTACAACACACTTGTCAGTCCGCATTTGAGATATGGTCTTCTTGGTTGGGGTGGTGTAAAAGATTGCCATCTAAAACCACTAGAAATTGTACAGAAATGGATCATAAAAATTATATTTAACAAACCATATAGAGCACCCACAGAAGAACTTTACCAAGAGCTTTGGCTTTTTAGACTTGCGGCAACTTTATTTTAAAACATTCGCAATTAATCAATATAAATCTAAATATAGCTCTCTTTTGGTAAGCCATAATCACAACACTAGGGCAAATAATACACTGTTAATGGTACCAATAATAAAAAAGGTTGCTGGACAGAGATGTCATACATATTTGGGGCCAATTGTTTATAATTTTTTACCAAATAGGATAAAATCTGCAAGTAACATATTTGTTTTTAAAAAATTATTAAATGATTATGTTGCAAATAGTGATAGAAAGCGAATAAACATTTTGGTTAACATTAAAAACTGATGTTGTCAAAAATAAAAATTAAAAATTAAGTGATTTTAACATAATAAAAATAAAAATAAAAAACTACAGGAAATGACTAGTTATACCCGAAAGTGACATACAAACCTGAAAGTGTCTAAAAATCCCTATTCATGACTTTTGTGATTTTTTAAAAGTGTATAAGTGTAAGCCACGGACAAGAATTAATCTTTTGTGGCTGCCTCATTTATTTACCTAAAAATCTTGTTTATTAATATAGAAAAAAATATTGCATTGTATATTTCTTCTTGGTAAATAAATTATTATTATTATTATATGCCCCCTCTTCCAATTTAAAAATTTTGATGTTATGTCACTATTTTGACATTAGGTTAGTTTGACATAACTGTCACTTAGCTCAAATATCCTCAAAAAAAGTCCCATTAAAAAGATTTTTTACCAGAAAAAGAATTATTAATTTGCTTAATAAAAAATTTACATTTTTTAGTCGACCGCGAAGAAAAATAAAGATATCTCCTAGGAAACTAAACCGATTTTAAAAATTTTAAATGTGTTGTACAGAGAAGCAAAATACCTTTCGAAAGAGAATAATTACATGCATCAGAATTTTAAATATGGAAGGGGTCATGTATGTATGTCAAATTTTTCACTTAGCTCAAATATCCTAAAAAAACGTCCCATTAAAAAAGTTTTTTACCAGAAATCAATATCTCTTTTTGTTGAAAAGTTAGAAGGGGGGTCTATTTAGGTCCGCACTGTATGTGTGAACTAAAATTCGTCAGCGTCATTTGATTGGTTGTAGTTGTAATACATACTACCAAAACCCCTGTAGATATTTTCAATTTCAATACAACATCTGATTGAGCGTCGAAAAGCGCAACTTTTTTCTTATTTAAGAAAATTGTTCTGGTTTCCGAAATTTCCATGCAGTTACTTTTATCTGGGACACCCTGTATAAAATAAACTCACCCTTTTTATCCTTCTTCTTTGCCTTATGCTCCATCTTCATCTGCAACTCCAGCTCCCGCTGCAATTCCTGCCTGCGTCTTTCGAGAGCGTCCGCGTCCGCCTCTTCTAGATCGTCCGGATCCCATTGGTCCCATTGCTGAGCATCGCTAGTCGCGGCGCGCTGCGGATGATGCACCTCTTTGCCATGGCTTCGTTTCGCAATGGTTTGAGTTTTAGCAGCCCTCTGCTTAGAAGGGCTAATCAGGGTGTGAGTGGAGGAGTATTTGCAGCCCTGCACACAAAAAGATAGATACAGATCGACGAACAAAAAGGCAAAATACGAATTACTAATTATTGTAGAATAGATTTTGCTAGCCAGGATGCTTTATTTTATTTATTTTGGCATATTTTAATGTACAGGGTGTCCCAAATTGGGCACTTTTAGGGGGTTTAAGGTACTTCTAGGGGAGACAGAGAAAAACTGACCACGCATTGCGAGGCTCAAATTTCAAGAGAAGACTTATAGTGAAAACCGCATTTTGAAATATCGTCTCGTCTTTGACCTACGGCGGCTTTTTGAAAAGTCTGCATTTTGGAAGGGGTCGATAACTTCGTTATTAATGGAAATTTTGATTTAGAGTAAATTGCAATTTTTTAGACTTTGTCACGAGGAATTCACCCGCTAAATTAAATTTTAACTGTCACTTTTAGTTTTTGAGATATGACATAAAGTTGCATTTATTCTTATAGAATGGCCTGTATTTTAATTAATTTTCGATTTCGTCATTGAATTCTTTTCAAAATGATGTATCATATGTCATAGTTTGATTGAGCAGTTTAGGAGATATTCAGCTTTTTCACTTATTTCTAGTGCGCTATGATTTCCTGCTGAGGAAGGTCAAGGCACTCCAGTATTTTTATTATTTTACACAGTCAAAAATATAGTAAGCCTGGTTTGAAAAAATTGTAATTCAGCTGACGGCCCTCAAAGCCTAGTTATAAAAAGTAACAAAAATGATATTTCAAAATAAAATTAAAACGCTTTTGTGCAAAATAATTTCATATAAAAGCGTAATGTCAAATTGTTTAAACAATTGAAAAGAATGACAAAACGTCAAGGCGCAAGACCAGCTTGATTTGCATAGTATAAGACAACAAAACTACAGGAGCATTGAAGTAAGATTTGACCGCAAGGCTTTCACGTCAATGGCGCATGACGTCATTCAACGCACACTAGACAAAAATAAAAAACTTTAATTATCTCCAAAACCGCACAATCAAACTATGACATGTGATACATCATTTTGAAAAGAATTTAATGACGAATTCGAAAATTAATTAAAATATTGGCCATTCCATAAGAAAAAATGCAACTTTAAGTCATATCTCAAAAACTCAAAGTGACAGTTAAAATTTAATTTAACGGGTGAATTCCTCGTTACAAAGTCTATAAAACTGCAATTTACTCTAAATCAAAATTTCCATTAATAACGAAGTTATAGACCCTCTTCCAAAATGCAGACTTTTCAAAAAGCCCCCGTAGCTCAAAGACGAGACGATATTTCAAAATGCGGTTTTCACTATAAGACTTCTGTTGGAATTTGAGCCTCGCAATGCGTGGTCAGGTTTTCTCTGTCTCCCTTAGAAGTACCTTAAACCCCCTAAAAGTGCCCAATTTGGGACACCCTGTACTTGCAAAAGTCGGGTGATTATTTTTTTTATTTTCTTCAAATCCATAGCGATATTCAGAAATATTTTGGATTTTCTATACTTTTTTTATGCCTTGAAGGATTAAGAACACCATGTCTGTGTAAATTCCGAATTAAAAAGGGGCTAAAATTTAAGATAAAAAAAATTTGAAAAAAAAATCTGCTCGGCCGGGAAACAAAATTCTTAGTTTGAAGTTTTAGACCATGGAACATAAACTACTAAAAATCACATAACAAAAACCATTGAATCAATAGCAGACTGCACAAATGGTAGAAATTAGCCGCTCCTCGTAAACTTACCTTTCCGTAAGGACAAGACCCGCTCTGCGCCCAGTGGTGACAATAGGCTTCCGTCTTGTGGCCCTTGGAGCCGGCGGTTTTAATGCCCAACCGTTCAAACACACTGGGCTTCTTACTGCCTCCTTCTGATTTGCGATGCTTGAGGGACGAAGTGCTTACGGCTAGTGCGCGCTTTTTCACCACCTTAGACATGTTTAGAGACGATTCCGGAAGATAAAGCCGAGAAAACTTGGGTTGAGGGAATTTTAACCATATTTATGCCTGTCTTCAACTTCTTTCCTGGTTTGATCTGTTTTCTATATGAGCTGGATAAATAAAGTTTCCACATTAAATATTTTCATTTAAAAAGGTGTTGAAAGATCTGAGAGGGTTTAGCTCCCTAAACAGGGTAACAACCCCTTCAAGAATTGGGTCAAACCATATCATTCAACCAGGCGATCGTTGCGGCTTTTGATGATTTTTTGGTTTAAAAAATTTCAGATTTTAGGTATGTTTTATTAAATTAATATTTAAAAATAAATACCCTGTTTACAAGATGTAATTCAAGACCTGCCCCAAATTTTAAGGCGCGAGAAACGAGCTCTTTTGACGGTGGCAGATTTTTAAAAAAACTTTAAAGTTACAGGTTTTTTATTTATCGAAAGACGACAAAGTAAAGACGTAAAAACTAAAATCGAGTTTGGCTTTATAACATATAAATGCTTACTATGCACTAAGATAATTTTATAATACATAAACAACTCTATTCATATAACTCCTTTGGCCTCAGAGGAGAACTATGGGGTTGTCACATAGTTCGGAACAAATGGATGATTTTTCTTTCTTGAAGTTCAATTTCTTCTTCTTTTGTTTCTTGCTTTTTGTTTTTATTTAAATATTTTTTTTGAATTAATTAAACATTTTTTTGAACAAAAATAAATTGCACAGAAAACTAAAAAAATATATAAAATGATAAATGCTTGTTTCTTAAGTTTTTATTAAAGCTTTAGAAATTTCATTAATTTTTTGTTTTTGAATGTCCAAATCTTGATAACTTCTTTGAACTTCAGCTAAATTGATTGCATCAATCTTTAACTGATTTAAATTTCTTCTGGCACTTTCCATATATGATGAGATTGGAATAAGTGGCAGTTCTAAATTTCGAAAGTTTGGTTTGCTATTTTCGAAAGTTTTCAAAATAATGTTCTTGATGTAAACTTCACACTGACTGTTACCCCTGATTTATAAGTTGCCGTTCACGTTGACGTTCACAGTTCGTAGACGGATTTTAGCATTTATAGGTTGCCGTCTTCCGTTCGCAACCGTTCGGTAATAATAACCTAAAAAAAGTTTTTTTCATAGTTTTTTTTGTTTAAAATGAAGCCTCTAACCTTTTCTGACTTAGTTTTTGTCATAAACAAAAAAAAATAAAAGGAAAATACAAAAATAAACCAACTAAGTGTGACACGTGGCCGACTACGAATCTCGAACGGCGCAAGATAAAGATGAATTATCTCCAACTTTCGTGAACGGAAAGGCCGAACTTTGCCCAACTTTAACGAACGGCAACTTATAAATCAGGAGTTAAGTTCAACAACATATGTGCCTGGGTGTGCTTTCGGGCTGTTCGGCCGTCGTCATTGGAAATTCGTTCTCGACGTTTCGCCATCTCGAGTGGATGGCATCTTCAGGAGATGTTGACTGTTTGTCGGCTTCTCGAACACTGGTGGTTAGTCTGTCGCGGGCGCAGGTTATATACGCTATGGTGGGGGGGCGTATATCAGAGCTGGTCGGTGATTGGTCACTTTCCCGAGATTCAGTTTTGTTGTTGTAAGCGAGCCGTTTAGTGTTTTTAAGAACCGGTTTTAAGAGTTTCTTCAGATCTGTTGAAGTTCTGCTGGTGTTTATGAATTTCGATTGCTTCTCTGTAGAGTCTTGGATAGTATGAAGAGGAGGCGCAGAGAACTTGTGTGTCTTCGAATTTTATTCGGTGGTCTTCATTGTTTAGTGTGTGGTCTGCAACTGCGGATTTTTCCGTATGTCCGAGTCGACAGTTGGCTTTGTGTTCTTTGATTCTTGTGTTTACGGACCGTTTGGTTGTTCCGATGTAGACACTTCCACAGGTACAGGGAATGCGGTATACCCCCGAAGAACTTAGTGGGTTTCTTCTATCCTTCGCAGATCTGAGGTGGTTCTCGATCTTCTTAGATGGCTTGAAGATCGTTTTTATGTTGTGTTTTCCCAGAATACGTCCGATCCTATCCGTCACTCTAGGGATGTAGGGCAGAAAGGCTCTTGAAGTAACTTCGCGGCTGCTCAGTCCACCGCTGCTGTTACTTCTAGTGCTCGGCTTTGGTCGTATACATTTATCTATGTCGCTTTGAGTGTATCCATTTGCTACGAGGGCGTTTTTAAGATGGTTTAATTCTTTGTCTAAATGTTCTGGTTCGCAGATTCTTTTGGCCATCTCTACCAATGTTCTTATTACCCCTTTTCGTTGGCACGGGTGGTGGTTAGATGTGTTGTTTAGGTAGCGGTCTGTGTGAGTAGGTTTTCTGTATACGGTATGTCCTAATCGTCTCTCTTTCCTCGTTACTAGTACGTCAAGGAATGCCAATTCTCTGTTGTTCTCTGTTTCCATTGTAAATTGTATACTGGGGTGTATGCTGTTAATGTGGTTGAGAAATTCATTAAGGATGTCTCTACCATAGGGCCAAACGACAAAAGTGTCATCTACATATCGAAACCAGACTTTGGGTTTTTGAGGAGAACCCCGAAAGCACACCCACATTGGACGATGGCCGCGAAAGCCTTTCACAATTTGTAACATATGTGCCATTAATTGGCATATTTTCTTTTAAATTTTCACATTTTTGAATTGCAACCAATTTTTGCCGAGTTATTACAATCCATTGATGTTTTTCAAGTTTCTGGGCTTTAATGCTTTTCACTATTGTAGGTACAGGCAAACAAGTGTTTATTTTATATCTCAATTACTGTATTTTACATGGAACATCTTATTTAATGGAACTAGTATGAAGATCTTCACAAATAAATTCTTCTTTGCTCATTTAAAATTAGGAATTTTGATTGAGGGATAATAATTTCAAAGGTATGTAACTTTGGGGTAGGAAGAGAATATAAATGATAATAATCATAAACTTCTTTTTCCACAATTGGAATTTCTAGAAGAAATATGATTTGATTTTTCTTATAATAACTTTTAATTTTAATGATTTTTTTAAATAATACAATATTTTTCATATTTTCACGAAGTTGATTACTAATTCTTAAAATTTCAGATAATAAGTAATTTGGTTCAGTAATTGAATTATGAAAAGTATTTAATTTTGCAAAACTTAGAGCAATTTCTAATTTCTCTAATGTATCGAATATTATTTGAAAACTTGAAATATATTTTGAAACAATTGATTCCTTTAGAAAATAGTGAAGATATTTATTTATTCCTTTAATTTCTGCTTGTAGCTCTTTAATTTGATTGGAGAGGATATTTTGATTTTTACTTATAATTTTTGAGACATTAGTAGTGATTTGGTCAGAATTGTGATCTGATTTGCCATTGCTTCCTTTACCTTATTTTGATTTTTCGACTGTATATTGATGGCCTTATCATACCTTTCAGCATCATTTTGATCTAAATTCCCAGTTATTGATTTGATTATAGAATCTAAGCCATTAATACATCCTCTTTTCATTCTTGAACTGAAAAGTAGATTCAGCTGATAAATCTGTGTTGAAATTTTGTTTGGTAATATATCCACAATTTGAAAACTAGATTGTATCTTAGTAATTAATTCCATGAAGTAATTGAGTCCATGAAGTTATCCAAAGTTTTCCTTGTTTGCTGATAATTATATTGTAGATTGAAGAATTCTTCTACAAGTTTTGTTATATCATAAATCTGTATAAAAGTCCATGAATTAACTTTGTTTTGTACACTACCAATTTTTAACGGTAAAAGTCCTGGATTGTCACATCTGTTCTTATTCCGATGATGCAGACACTGAACCTGAAACAATAGTTTGGGTGGTTTCTTTAGTTCTTTGATATGGATTATTTTTTTCTTATTTTGATTGATTTTATTTGTTATTTCGACTCTATTCGTTTGTAACTTTTTGATAATTTTAAAAGGTCCCAAAAATTTATTTGATTTCTTATTTCTACGTTTACTATTGTTCTTATAAACAGTTTAACCGATTTTAAATTCTTCATTAGTTTCTCCTTGAATATTTGTTTTATTGATAACTTTAATCTTTTGATCATCTATTTTTTCTGAAAGTTGTTCATATACATGTTTTAATTTTTCTTTATGATTTTCAGCATAATCTGTATAAAAAGCTTAAGGCATAAAAATTTATGTTGGAGCTCTTAGATCAGTATGACCAAAAGTCAATCCAAAGGCGTGAATTTAGTTACACTGTGAATAGAGTTATTATAACCAATTATTGCATAATCCATTAAATCATTTTGTTGATCCTTATATGTTTCTCTTAAGATTCTTAAGTGTTCAATCAATGATGAATGAAATCTTTCGACTAATGAGTTTGACTCATGATAATTTGTAGTAGTAAAATGAGGATTTAATTTATGAGTTTTCAAAATTTCCCTGACTGTAATATTATTAAATTCTGTTCCTTAATCTAGAGTTATATTTTGGGGAACTCCAAAAGCTGTAAAGTATTTTATCAATGCATTACAAATATGGATTGCTGTTTTTCCTGCAATAGAGTATGCTTGACCGCTTGACCTAATTTTGTAAAAGCATCTATAATACTTAAATAATCTCTGCCATCGAAAGTAAACACATCTACATACACTGCTTGAAATGGTTCTGTAGGTGTTTCTGTTAACATAAGGGGAAACTAAAAAAAAATTATGTTTGTGTTTTTGCCAATGGAAAATGTCGAATTCCATGAATTTTATCACGATTTGGATCAACACCTTATGGCGTTATTATATGACCTAAATATTGGACTGATTTTTGAAGAAACTCCGACTTATCAAGTTGAATTTTGAAATTTGAAGATCTTAACCGTTCAAAAACTCGTTTTATTCGGTCTAGATGTTCTTGTAGACTTAAAGAATAAATAATTATGTCATCAAGATAGACTAAGCATATTTCATTTTATAAACCTCTTAAAGCGTTGTCCCTTACTCTCTGGAATGTAGAAGGAGCATTTTTTAAACCTCCTTCATTTGAAAATGCAGTTTTTTGAACGTCTTGTGGGTCAACTTCTATGAAATCCACTTGCCAAATCTAAAGTTGTGAAATAAATTGCTTTTCCCAATTTATCAAGAATATCTGTTATATTTGGAATAGTAAATTTGTCATTAACTGTTTTATCGTTCAATTTTCTAAAATCAATAACTAGGCGCCATTTTCTTTTTCCACTAGCATCCAATTTCTTTGGTACTATCCAAATTGGACTTGACCAAGGTGAAAAACTTTCTTGGTTAATTCCTTGATCTAACATCTTAAAAATTTGAGATTTTAATTCCTGTTTATGAATTTCTGGAAAACGGTATGATAAAAATATTTCTGCTTCTTTTTCTTCTTTATTGCAATGGTCCAATCTTATATTTTTTAAATTTTGTTTAAGCAGTGTATCTTGATCTTTATTTATTTCACTATCCAACTCCATTTTGTCGCAAAAGTTAAGTTCAATAGTATTTAACATTTCTATTTCAATAGGTTTGGAAAAATAAATTTGAGTGGAGTGTTGCAAAATTATCATACACATTAACAAGAGCTTTTGGCATTTCAACTCCATTTTCAAAATTATGAATAGTTCAAAATTTTCTTTTGGGGACTATGGAAACAATGTGTTTTATTGAATGAGAGATAGGGGAAGCACAAAAAGAGGTCGTCTTCTTCGTCCAGAATACGTTAGCATGTTGTCGTTTCCAGCATACAGCCAAACACAAAAAGAAAAAAATTGATTGCTTTTTTTGTTTTATTAACATTTATTAAGTTTCAAGAGGAGTAAAATTGTGAATTTTAAATATAAGAAGTTTGACATTGTAGAGTAATTTCTTAATTTACTGGAATCAGATTATTTATTAGTTTTTTCGAAAAATTGAAAGTTTAAGGAGATACAGGGTGACCAAATAATCTTTACAATTAGCATAAAATTGCATCACGGTAAATTAATATTTTAAAATTTAGTAAAATCTAATATTTCAAAAAAATAGTTGTTTTATATGTATTCTTAAAAGTGTAAATAGTAGCATAATAAAAAATGATAGCAAAACAAATTTGTGTCAAAAAATCTTGACCAAATATTATACAATAGTTTATTATACTGGGTGTAATTTAAATGATGCATGAAACTTTAAGGGGTTGTGGAAATGGTAAAAACAAAGATTTTTATCGCATTACATTTTGTTTTAAGTTTTTAAAATAATTTGCTTGCCAAAATGTTAAATTTTGATAGGAGGGATTTTTTTTTAATCGAAGCAACCTACAATTTTAGATATTTGTTTTTTTATTTTAAAATATTTACAGCGTTTTGAGATATAATGCATTAGACGCGTTAAATATTTTTAAGATCAGTAAGGAACAAGGGATCTTATATAAATCTTATATGATGTTCTAAAAGCTTACGTCAAAATTAAACATTTTCTAAAGAATGTTGGAGCTTTAACCTAAAAATTTTTAAGGTGCATAAAAACATCAAATTTTTGTATTATTTATATTGTAATACCTACTAAACTCAAACAAACTCTTGTGATGGGATCAAATAAAGAGCAACTCCGAACAGCTGAGAGAAGAGTTCAAGACTGCAACCGAAGATCTTAAGGAAGAAATAACTCAAAGAATGCATAGTGTGGAACAAAAGGTACAAAATAAATTGCAGAATGTAGAAGAAAAGGTACAAAACAAATTGCAGAATGTTGAAGAAAAAGTGGAGACCAAACTACCACTACTTTAGTGGCAGCGTTAGAAAGAAGGTATGGAGACGAACACTTGCGAAATTTACATTGGTCAGAATTAAATGTTCGTCAACAAAGAGCAGGGGAGTCATTACAAGAGTATGAAGCGGATATCAGGAGGCTGATGTACTTGGCTTACCCAGAAATGCCAGAAAATTACAGAAATTCACGTTAGATCGCTTTATTAACGGCTTGCGAGACACGGACTTAGCAAAATTACTTCGTCGAGAACGCTTCCATAACAGCAGCGAAGTGTTGATTCGAGCCCTTGAAATTGAGTCATCAAATAATATGTCCAGGCCAAAAGTAAGGGCTGTCTCAATTCAAGAGGGTGAAGAAATGAGCAATGAACAAGAGGTTCCCTCAAAGGCGCTAAGTCAAATTCTTCAATCACTGATAGAGAAGATTGACTCTTTAAAAGAAAACAGACGTCCCTCTCCAAATGGAAAGTGTTTTAAATGCGGACGTACAGGGCATATTCAACGCGATTGTCGTGTCCAAATGAGGTCTCGCTCACCATCTAGCGGGACAGAGTACCGAAGAAGAAATAAGGAAAACTAAAACTAGTCAACGCAGAGGGGCGGGTGTTGGCTAAAGGTAATATAGCCCCCAAAATTTATTCAATTAAGAGCTTAAAACATACTGCTGACAGTCTTAACATCGACGGACTTATAAATGGAAGACAAGTTAACATAACAGTAGACACTGGTGCTGCCATATCATTGCTTAAGTTCAAAATTGCAACGAGATATAAAATTCGACCAACAGAAAAGAAAATAACACTTAAGACTGTGACTGGAGAATCCGCCGACGTGTTGGGGCAGACAGACATAGACCTACAGCTGGGAAGATTAAAGATTCGCCACACTGTATTGGTTGCCGAAATAGAAGACGAATTTATTTTGGGAATGGACTTGATAAGTAAACATGGATTTGCGTTTAATAATAAACTTAATACCTTAAGATTTGGGAATGAAGAGTTCATTTTGTCAAATAGACACTTTAATAAGGAACCAATAAAGGTGGTGGCAGTAAGAACAACAAGACTGGTCGGTAACAGTGAGACCATAATTTTTGGGAGGCTAGAAAGTAAAACATTAAGCTGCGTCGGACTCATAAGCCAACAGAATACACCCAACACCTACCTCGTTGCAAAGTCACTAGTTAAAACCGATAAAGACATCCCGATTAGAGTCGCCAATATTTTCCCAAATAGTGTCAAAATTAATAAGGGGGTGGTGGTAGCATTATTTGAGCCAGTCCAGAAAGTAACAAGATGTGAAGAGCCAACTTCGGAGGATAAAAGCAAGTTACCAACGGAGGTACTTCAGCAATTTCAGTCCACTTGGCAACATCTCACTCCAGAAGAATTTAGTAAAGCGAGAGAGTTTATAGAAGAGCAAAGCAATATCTTTGAAACTAAGAGTAGTTCGGGACGCACAAGCCTTATTCAACATTTCATCAACACTGGCGATGCCCAACCAATAAGACAGCCCCCAAGAAGACTACCAATGGCCAAACAAGAAGAAGTTCACAATCTTAATAATAAAACGCTCAGTGACGATGTTATTGAAGAGTCATCAAGTCCGTGGTCATCTCCTGTGGTGTTGGTCACTAAAAAGGATGGAAGTACTAGATTTTGTGTCGACTACAGGAAACTTAACGATGTGACCAAGAAAGATAGTTACCCACTGCCAAGAATAGACGACACATTAACAACGTTGGCAGGATCGTATTGGTTTTCTACTCTTGACCTGGAAAGTGGGTATTGGCAAGTAGGAATCTTTGAAAGAGATAAAGAGAAGCAGCATTCTCTGCTGGCAGTGGACTTTATCAGTTTAATGTGATGCCATTTGGCCTATGCAATGCCCCAGCTACATTTGAAAGACTAATGGAAGTCGTTCTACGAGGCCTTACTTGGAAAACCTGCTTAGTCTATTTGGATGATGTCATAGTAATGGGAAAATCATTTCAAGAGCATCTAGACAATTTACGAGAAGTATTTTCAAGAATCAGGAACGCAAATCTTAAATTAAACTCAAAGAAATGTTTTCTATTCCAAGAAAAAGTTGAGTTCCTGGGTCACGTCGTTTCCCGAGAAGGCATCCATACCGACGAAAAAAAGTTGCAAGCAATAAAAGAATGGCCTCAACCTCGTGACAAACATGAATTGAGAAGCTTTTTGGGTCTGTGTACATACTACAGACGATTTGTAGAAGGATTCGCCAAAATAGTGTCTCCATTACATAGAAGATAAAGCTTCTTATAAATGGAATACCGAATGTGACCAAGCATTTAGAAGACTAAAAGCAGCATTATGTTCTAGTCATATTAGATACTGATGCGAGCAACTATGGCATAGGAGCAGTACTCTCCCAAGTACAAGATGGAGAAGAACGGGTCATCGAATTTTTCAGCAAGAAGCTATCCAAACCAGATAGAAATTATTGTGTTACCAGAAAGGAGATCCTAGCCATCATTAAATCCGTAGATCACTTTCACAAATATCTCTACGGACAAGAGTTTCTGATTAGAACAGATCATGCTGCGTTATAGTGGCTCGTGAAAATCAAACAACCTGAGGGGCAAGTCGCGAGATGGATAGAAAAGCTACAACAATACCATTATCAAATTAAGCACCGAGCGGGAAGGGTGCATAATAATGCAGATGCATTGTCCAGAAGACCTTGCCCTGAAGATTGTAAACATTGCAGGAGAATTGACCAGAAAGAAGGAATTACCTAAGTGCGTCAGATAAAATTGGAACCGGATGAAGAATGGATGGCGGCTTCAATTAGAACCACACAACTTGACGACAAAGATGTAGGACCTATTTTGCGATTAAAAGAAGAGAACAAGCCACGACCATCATGGCAAGATATCGCAAATCAAGGGATGATATTCAAATCACTGTAGGCACAATGGGATTCACTGATAGTAGAAGAAAACATTCTTAAACGTGCCTGGGAAAGTGCCGATGGCCTTACTGTGATTAATCAAGTAGTAGTTCCTAGGAGCATGGTAGACAATGTAATTGCCGAATGCCATGGTGGAAAATCAGACGCGCACTTAGGCATAAATAAAACTATGGACAAAATTCGAAACCGATTTTTTTTGGGTCAATTACTTTCAAGATGTAAAAAACTGGTGCCGCCGATGTTCGACTTGCGCAGCCAGCCAAGGTCCCAAAACAAGGTCCAGAGGTCAAGTGAAACAATATAACGTAGGCCTGCCATTTGAACGCATTGCTATTGATGTTGCCGGACCATTTCCAGAAACTAAAAAGGGCAACAAATACATCCTTGTTGTCATGGATTACTTTAGTAAATGGCCAGAAGTTTTTGCTTTGCCTAACCAAGAGGCCACTACAGTTGCAGAAGTTCTGGTAAATGATGTTTTCAGCAGATTTGGCATTCCTTTGGAACTACATTCAGATCAAGGGAGGAACTTTGAATCAAAGCTTTTCCAGAATCTCTGTGACCTTTTAGGAATACATAAAACACGAACTACTGCTTTACATCCGCAGTCAGATGGTATGGTTGAAAGATTTAATAAAACAATAGAAGAACATCTTTGCAAAGTTGTTGATGAGCACCAAACAGATTGGGACCAATATATTCCATTGTTTTTAATGGCCTACAGAACCGCCATACACAATACGACAGGAGCTACTAGTATCCTGTTTGGTAGAGAACTGCGTTTACCATGTAATATCATGTTTGGTTCACCTGAAGAAGAACACTTAGAGGTTAATGATTATGTCGAACGTTTAAGGCAAAAGCTGCACGATATCCATGAGGTGGTTAGAGAGCGAATAGAAATAGCCAGTGACCGCATGAAAGCGAGCTATGACCTGAAAGCAAACTCTTCAGGGTTCAAAGAGAATGATCAAGTCTAGCTATACAATCCTCAACGCAAGAAAGGAAGATCACCTAAGTTGACACCACCATGGGAAGGACCTTATAAAGTTGTTAAGAGAATTAATGATGTAGTCTACCGAATACAGAGAAGCCCGAAGTCCAGGATGAAAGTTGTTCATCTAGACAGACTAAAACCTTACCTGGAAAATGTTGATCGAGACGATCAAACCTGAAGAGGAGGATAGTGTTACAAATTTAAGTTATTTAAATTTTATAGTTAGAATTTATTTAGGTTGATTTATCTTAAGGTTGTATTCTTAGTCTAGGTTTTAGTTGCGTTATCTATGACAAACTCATGCACGGCCGCGTACCTTTTGGAAGAGACGAGAATGCTCGCGAATCGAAGAAGGATGGATGGTTCTCGAATAGTAGGCAGACCCTATATATAGGGCCGAACGCCGCGTATGGAGTCAGTCAAAGATAACCAATGGTAGTGATCGCATGATGTTAACGCGAAGTTAATAGGCGGATTAAAGTAGTGAATTATTAGCAAGTTATTAGTAAGTTTAAGTGCGTGTTTTTGTACATAATTTGTCGAAATAAATTGATAAATCGTTTTTGACATTTGCGAGTTTTAATTGTTGTGGAGAACCTGTAACAATATTATCTTACTAGGATTCAGCAATCTCACAATCCAAATAAAGAAACATGGAAAATAGTTAACAAGTTAAGGGGGCAAAATTCATCTTCAGTGTCTACAGATCTTAATACTTGTATTAATTATTATTTTTATTAATAATTCAAATTTCAGACCTATTGCACTACTACCCACATTGTCCAAAATAATTGAAAAATTTTTAATAGAGAATAGTATTTGTAGTAGTACACAGTTTGGTTTTCAAGCTAATGTAGGCACCAATGATGCCATATCTGAGGGCACGGCAGTGCCTCGCTAAGTTCGCACTGCCTTACCATCTTTTCTTGAAACATTTCAGCCGATATTTGACCTATCTAAAACTCTACTTTGTAATGAGCTACGAATCTCAAACTTTGCATAGTCGTAGATCTTCATGGAGTTCAACCCCTCCAAGTTTTATGGACTTCCATAAAGTAGCAAAGTATAAAACAAAAACACCAAAACTCTAATTTATTCCCCTCCCCTATACATGTAAAGTTATGTAAAAGTAACATTGCCCGTTTCCAGAAATGCTAGAGAGTTGAGCTTTAGCAGACTGATAGGAACTATGATAAAACTATAGGAAAAAATTAAAACACCCCAAAGTTACAATCTTCCCTCCCCTATAAATGTAAAGTTAAGTAAAAGTAACAATGCCCACTTCCAGACATACTAGAGAGCTGAGCTTTGGAAGGCCGATAGTAACTATGATAAAGCTATAGAAAAAAATTGGAACACCCCAAAATTCTAATTTACTTCCCTCCCCAATAAATGTAAAGTTATGTAAAAGTAACACTGCATACTTCCAGAAACGCTAGAGAGCTGAGCTTTTTAAGACTGACACTATGTTAAAACTATAGGAACAAATTTAAAAACACCAACATTTTAATTTACTATATATATTTATCGGTTTCACAACGTTCTACGTCTTCCGATACCCAATCTCCACTCGTTTCTGTTTGCCCATAATTCATCATCTAGGCCTCTTATTCTTATTTCACTAACTATTCCTTCTCTCCAGCTTCTCCTCGGCCTTCCTCGTTTTCTTCGGCCAGTTGGTTTCCATTGTAATATTTGTTTAGGTAGTCTTCCATCATCCATTCTTTGTACATGTCTGTACCACACCAGTTGTTTTGTTCTTATATCATCCACTAGAGTATGTTCACCCACGGTCATAATTTCTCTTATTCTTTGATTGGTAACTCTTTCTCTTTTTGATTTCCCTGCTGCTCTTCTCCAATAGTCCATCTCCATAGCGGAAAGCATTTTTTCTGTTCTATCTTTGATTGGCCATACTTCTGAGCCGTATGTAATAATACTTTTTACAATGCTGTTATATATAAGCCTTTTGTTATGTTTTGATATACTTTGGTCCCAAATTATTCCATTTAATAAAGTTATTGCTTTTCTTGCTTGTACGTTTCTATCTTTTATAGCTTTGTCTAGTGTTCCCTCAGCTGTAATTTTTAGACCCAAGTATTTATACTCATCACAGGACTGAATTCGCTGCCCAGTATTTAAGATTAGATCCTGTTTCGTTCCACCAATACACATATACTCTGTCTTATTGATATTAACCTCTAGTCCCCACTTATTGTACTCTTCTATTAGTTTTCGTGTCATATATTCGAGGTCATCATAATCCTGAGCCACCACTATCTGATCATCGGCGAAGCATAAAGTATACAAGGTGGTTTCATCCAACGGAATTCCCATGTTTTGACATTTTCTCTTCCAGACTTTAAGGACCTGTTCCAAATATACCTTGAAGAGCGTAGGCGAGATACAGCAACCTTGTTTAAGACCTTTATTTACTTGAAAGCCTTTGGTTAGTTTTGCTTTTATTTTAACTTTTGCCTTACTATTGCGGTATAACTCTTTGATGGCCTTAATTAGTTGTACGCTTATGTTTGTCTTTTCCAAAGCTTTCCAAAGTAGATTTAGTGGTATACTATCATATGCCTTCTGCAAATCTACGTAAAGCAGATGCAGCTCTGGTCTGTATGCCATTTTCTTTTCAATAACTTGGGTTATACAAAAGAGATGATCTGAAGTCGATCTACCCGCCCTAAAACCAGCTTGTTCTTCTGCCTCCATATCTTCATATTCGCTCTCCACTTTATTTCTTATTATTTTGCCATATATTCTGCTTAGCGTACTAGTTACAGATATACCTCTATAATTGTCACATATATCTTTCCTTCCATTTTTGTGTATATGACGTTTTCCACTCAGTTGGTACTACAGCTCCATTTAAATATCATTGGAAAAGATTCCGTAATCTCCAAAACAGTTCTTCAGTGCCATATTTAATAAGTTCAGCTTAATTTACTTCCCACTCCTATAAATGTAAATTTATATAAAATTAACATTGCCCAGCTGGCTACTTTATTTTTGTGTATTTCTATTTTACTTTTTTGTTTTTCGACTTTAGGTTTAAGGTCGGCGATTTTTTTGTTAGATCATTTATTTTGCCCTTTTGTTCTTTAATCATGTTGATAAGGTCATTATGGTCACAAGGATTTTTATTCATGCACTCTGTACTACAACTAAAAACCAATTTTCGCTGAGTGAGAGTTAGACAGTCCATCTCGGTAGTTGACATTCCTGCACACTTTTTGCAAAATACTTGTTTGCAAAAATCGCATTTGCAGCCAAAAACTTCTCCTTCCTTTGGTCGACCTTTATTTACGCATTTTATTTCACATATTGAACATTGCATTTGGCTTGTTAATTGAGAGAATTGTGAAGACATCATGAATTCGTGAACACTCCCTTCTTCTTATGATCCACCAGAATATTCTTTGGTTCTCTATCAACATTTGAACCAATATTATTCATTAACTTTCAATGTTTTTCCGTGAAAAACTCATAAATGGTTCTTTTATTGAAGAATAGTGTTTGACAGTGTGTTTTTTAAGTCATATTAACTAAAGGAAATTAAACTTTAAAGTGTTTTCAACCAATAGGAAAAGTCTTAGTAGACAGATGACAAATAGTATTTTAGAAAAAAATTTTAGAAACTTTGGTTTCAGAGCTGGGGAACGGGACTGTAATGATAAAAAAGGTCTTCTGCTCTATTTAGAAAAAAAAGTATTTGAAACATGTGCTGTGTTAGCAGCAAAAATTGAAAAAAACATATTTTTCTATTTTTGCTGCTAACACAGCACATCTTTCTTCAATTATTTGAACTACTTTGTATGTAAATATCCAAAAAAATATTTATTTTAATTGCTGGGGAACGAAAAAGGCAGTTTACCAGAGAATTCCTCATTTATCAATAGAAATTAGGCAAATTGTTTGCTATAAGAAATTCAGAAGGATGACAAAAGAATTCTTAGCCACAAAAAGCTATTATACCTTGAAAGAATTTTTTTCTCAGTAAATAAATAAAAATAAAATATTCTTTCTTGGATTCATTTTTAAGAAATTTTAAATAAGTTTACACATGTCCAGTTTTATAGACTTGACTATTATAAAACCAGAATGCAATTTACTTGCTGGTAATAATTGTTATTTTACTTTATTTTTGTTGTAATGAACAGGTAGGTATACTTATAATTTCTTACTAATGTTAGCATAATATACAGAGCAGATTAAGTTGACATTAGGGACTTATTGAAATAAAACCTGACTTTATTTTAGAGTCAACTTTATTTTGACACATTTACACAGAAAACTAACAGCTGGCGTCTCAAAATTGACATACCAAAGCCAAATTTAATAATAAAGGAGCTAACTTTCATTTTATAAATACCGACACTAATAAATCTGGTTTTTAAATACACAAAGGCCGAATTTTGAAAGAAACCAGCTGCTTTTTATATGCAAATCTGTCAAAATACGGTCGATTTTAAAATAAGGTTTGGTTTTATTCCAATAAGTGTCTATTATGTTAGGTAAGTATGGCTTTGTCAATGTAATCTCCTTCTACAGACAATAACCCCTGATTTATAAGTTGCCGTTCACAGTTCGTAGACGAATTTTAGCATTTATAGGTTGCCGTCTTCCGTTCGCAACTGTTCAGTAATAATTTGTTTAAAATGGAGCCTCTAACTTTTTCTGACTTAGCTTTTGTCAAAGAAAAATAAATAATAGGAAAATAAAATAATAAACCAACTAAGTGCGATGTACGTGGCTGACTACAAATCTCTAACGGCGAAAGATAAAGATGAATTATCTCCAACTTTTGCGAACGCAAGGTCGAACTTTGCCCAACTTTAATGAACAGCAACATATAAATCAGGAGTAAAGCTACTTCTGACTTTGACTTTAGAACAAATAACTGGATGGTCTGTCATTTTCCCTCTGTAATGTTATGCTATGTCTTATGTTATGCCACATTTCAGTATAAACCCACTACGAAAGCCTAAAAAAAACTTTAAATAATCCTAAAATGAATAGGAAAAACCGAGGGGTGAACAGCTCTCACAATGGGTGTACACATTTCTCACAATCTGTTCACAATCCTTCACAATCTTCACACAATCCCTCCCAATCACCCACAATCTGTCACAATCTCTCACAATCCTTCACAATCTTACCACAATCCTTCACAATCCCTCACAATCTTACCACAATCCCTCACAATCTTTACACAATCCCTCACAATCTTAGCAAAAGATTGTGGATTTTCACAATCAGCTTACACATTTTGGGGTTAGCTGGTCACCCCTCGTTTATTAAGTATCTGGGCCGGTAATGGTAAATTAAGAGGGCGGCCAAGGAAACTATAGACATGATGACATTTTTTTTTTTTTTGGTCGTCAGAATTTTTGATGGGACGCAGGTACGCTATGCCACTGCACAGTCCTCCACAATCCCTCACAATCTTAGCAAAAGATTAGATTGTGCAGTACGGTTCGGTTCGGTTCCGTTCAGTCCGGTTCGGTTTGGTTCGGTTTGATTCAGTTAAGTTCCGTTCAGTTTGGTTTTAGGTTAGGTTTGTTGGGTCTTAAAGTAATTACTTTAAGACATAACCAACCTAATCTAAGATCGACCCGAACCAAACCGAACTGCTGAATTTCTCTAAATCATCATTATCATAATTGTTTCTGCATCATTTTTTTCATTATAAATGCTCAATAGACGATTTTGGACGATTTTACGGAGTCAAAAATGCATGACAAATTAAAATGTTGGAGCAAGATGTCAGGTCGAACGTTAGATTTCAAAAATATGGTGTAACCATTTTCCTATGTGCAAATACATTTCTAAAAAACTTTTTATCTCCTCTTGCCAGGCAGTTGGTCACCTTATTTTTAGCTAAATTACCATTTATTTAAAGCTCTGTCGATTGTGAGCCGTCCCTCTCTTTCTCGAAATAACAAACGTCAAATAAATTCTTTCTATAGCAATTTGTATGAGTTTTTTTTAATTTTTGAAATTTCTAAAAAAAATGGGAAAAATTCGCATTTTTTTTTCTTGAAAACAGTATAAAACGACCTCAACTTATCATTAAAAAAAGAAACACCCATTTTCAAGCATCGAGGTAAAACGTAGTAGACCCTGGATTTTCACAATCCGTGTACACATTTTGGGTTAGCTGTTCACCCCTCCGAAAAACCTGTTCTTATTTTAACTTTTTTCTAGAATTTTTCCCCATACCACAGGACACCAAAGGGACTCATACAAAATACTGTATCTGACCAAGAGTACTACCAGAATACCAAATACCTGACTTTCTTTAAAAATAGACAAAACAGAACACCAAATACACAAATTCACCTTAAATCTGTTTTGTCAGACATTAACCTCCTCTTTGAAAAGCCTCGTACGCGTACGCAGTGTTGCCAGGAACTTATGAAAATATTACCAGGCGCAAAGCCGAAAAATTACCAGAAACTTGAAAAAATTACCGTATTTGTTTACGAATTAAAAAACGCAAATAGTATAATAGGTATATTACATAGCAAGTGATAAAAACGAGGGGTGGCTCGGTATTTCCTTTTGGTGTGCAGGTTAGGGGAAATACTAGGAAATACTTTGGAAGTACTACGAATTGTACCAGGAAAGACTGGGAAGTTTTTGGGAACTACTAGGAAGTACCATGAAAATTTGAGGAAATACTGGGAAATACCTTAGCAAATACCGTAGGTATTTCCTTTTGGTATAGAAACATCGGCGTCGTGCCACCCCTCGGATAAAAGTGTATCTTTTGACCCCAGGAAAAATGTTTTTTTTTCAAAGTTTTTTCTATTCTTTTAGAGTTTTTAGATTTATAAGTTCTTTTAGGCTATTTTTATCCCCTTTCTGTGACTTTTAATTCCGATTTTTCCTTTTTATCCCTCATATGATTACCATAGCGAATTCTTTTGGGAAAAATGCAGCACAGTGCACACTCTTTTGGAAAATCTGGTGCAAATGTTTGTATTCTTTTCCGTCTTTTTGGACATTATGAAAATGTCCGGCCGGCTTTTTCCTTCGTCCGGCTTTTTGGCGATCCGAGAGACCTTATGTATTTGGTCATCCAGGGGCGCAATTAGCTTGTCTAACAAACTGTCACGATCAGCTGTTTTTCGGTCCAAGATGGTCGCCATAGGACAAACAAAGCGTTTTCCCATAAGCCGCAATGTTAACAAAAACGTAATTTATTTTAAAAAAAGTGAAACGATTTAATTTACAACAAAGATGCTGTTTTAAGTATTGAACCTTTGTACACATGGGAAAAATGCGTTTTTCTTAAAAAAAATCAATTGAAGCCAGTAAATCTCAAATAAAAGGGACCATGTTTTGTTGAAAAGTAAGGTTATGTTTTTATTTACTTTTGTTTTTTTAAAAATTTTTTCCAGTTTCTTACTCAGTTTGAATCATTATTATTAGTTTCTGTGCTGTTATGAATTGTGGCAGCTGGGGAGAGCTCGATAATGTTAGTTTTGATGGAATGCCAAGTATTTTGACCTTAAAAAATCATCTTGATTTAAATGAACTAGGTATCAGCTCAAAGAAGGGAAAAGAAAGTGGATAAGTGCTCTGTTACTTGACTTAACAGAGGATAAATTGAAATATTCGAAAATTTTTTGTCAGGTTTGTTTTGGATAAATGTGTAACTGCCATTTTGGCAACATTTTCTATTGGGATCTTTTTTTGTGCTTGAGTGGACCTTTTGCAGAAGTGTAACATAGAATTGTGTTAAACTGTAAGAAATATTTCACTATTTTTTTACTATTCTAGGCAAGCAACTTTCAAAACTAGAATACAGCAATGATCCTGAGGAGAGACCCATCCTGAATGGATTATTGTTTCAAAAAGGTTGAAAAATTTTAAACATGATGGTTGAAAAAAGGGTCCAGAGAAGAAAGAAAAGGAAAACAATATGAGGTTAAAGTGTGAATAATCAGCTGAACCAAATTTGTACACCATCCTACAGAACTCTGAAATAAACTTTTGGTAGTGTAGCGTCCTGTATAGTATCGAGTGAAGTCCTGTATCATCAAAGTTTATTTTTCTTTAATAAATATTTATTGTACAGACCTCAAAACAGTTTAGAATAAACTGGTGAATTTGATAATCTCCCTAACTCAAACCTCTTTTATCTTAAACTATTTTGGTGCAAATTTTCCTTTATTTCCATGCTTTTTGACACCCAAAACTTGTACACCGTAACATTTGTATAGTATCTGACTGGACCTACTACAAGTCCTGTTGTGAAATTTCTACGGTACTGTTCTGAGCTTATTACCAAAAAAAATTTTTTATGGCATCATTAATAATCAATGGATGGAAAAAAAAGTCATCTTTGTTGACTTTGATGACCACAAAAAAAAACAAATAAGTTCTCTCAGATATTTTTTTCAATTTCTCTCAAAAAAACTTGGGTTCTAATACTCCTAATAGGTCATATGCTGTTACGCCCAATTGTAGAGTAGAGTATATATTTATTTGCATAAACTTTTAGAAACATAATTGAGAAAATATTGTTACAAAAAAACAATAATAAAAGTAATAGTAACAGTAGTAATACAACAGCGAATATTGTACTGTTGTAAAATTTGAACAGTACTTACTGTTGTGAGCTGATGAACCTTAGGTTTGACCGTACTTAAGCCCTATGTATTATAGTTCATGGAAAATCATATGGTGATGTACGGTGTGTGAGGCCAATGACAAGGAAAAACTGTATTTTAATTTTGCAAGTTTTTTTTATATAATGTTTACTTATATTTTTTTAAATAAACATATTTTGTAAAGTACTTATTAGAAGTTTGCTTAACCAACCTCGGTTGGAACTCATATGTGCATATTGATCTGTTGGACTGACCTACCTATAATTTGTGCCTCTTTTTCATGTCACTACTGGAGGGTTAAAACAATTAAACTTTGTCTAAACCTAAAAATCATAGTGAAATATTTTTCACAGTTTAACGCTATAGAAGGCCTATTACTTAGCAAAAGGTTTAGTCAAGTACAACAAAAGATCCTAATAGAAAACCTGAATCTGATGAGAAAAGTTTAGTCTATTTCAATTTCGTCTCTGTTAAGTGAGCCTTGAAGTGAGCTCTTTGAATAGAACTACTTTCCCCTACCTTGGGCTGATAGTTCATTGATTCATTGGTCAAAAAACTTCAAAAACCTTTGGGGGCCCCCAGAGGTCTCATGATGGTGTACTTTATGCAATTTTTTTTGTTTATTCATGAAATATATGGAAAATATCTAAAAAAATATGTGGTTTGAGGGG
Organism: Aspidapion aeneum; assembly: GCA_963576565.1. NCBI lineage: Eukaryota > Metazoa > Arthropoda > Insecta > Coleoptera > Brentidae > Aspidapion > Aspidapion aeneum. The sequence goes on along the minus strand of OY755041.1, from coordinate 12,943,545 downwards.
CTCCGGGCCCCTAGCCCCCCGCCCCTTGGTGCGCCCATGTAATAATTCAAAATAAGTGAAAAAACTAGAAAAAAAGTTAAAAAAAACAAAATAAACAAAAACATAACCTACTTTTTTGAAGAAAACATGGTCCCTTTTATTTCAGATTTTCCCGCTTTAGTTTAATATTTTTAAGAAAAACGCATTTTTCCCATATGCACAAAGGATCTGTTCTTAAAACTGATTAATTTTTGAGACTAAAGCTTTTGTCGTTTTTGTAAAATTTTTGTCAACATTACGGCTTATGGGAAATCGGTTTGTTTGTCCTATGGAAGACATCTTGGATTTGATCATATGTTTTGTTAGACAGCCCTATTAGGAAAGAGGATTCTAGGGGAGGTTAGAGAGGTGGCTCTTCTCGGGTTAGAGCTTCAAGCTTTAAACTAGTTTCCCCAAACAAAATGATGATTTCTTTTTTAATTTGCGCTTGCAGCCTCCCTTTTTTTGTTTTAATCCAAAATTTTCTTCTGCGGCGACATTTCTTGCAATAGTTACTGCTTCGTCCCGGCGTTTAGTTTTAAGATATAAAATTTAGAGACATTTATCTAAATTAGAATGCTTTTTATTTTCTTTTTTTTTGCTAGAGTTATGCTAAAACTTTATACTTAAAGTTACTTTATTTCTTGGTTTAACCTAATTTAGTTACTAAGATATGCCTTGCCTACAAAAAGGGTAAAAACTTGAATTTGCGCGGTGAATTATATGCTCAAGAATGCAGTGACTTTACTTTATTATTTTGCTTTTTTGCTACCTTGAGTATATCCATTTTCCATCCTTTTTTAATTTAAGTTTTTTTTCCTAATTTTATACATACCTTACTTTATACTGCTGTATTGCTACATATAGCAGTGCTCCAACGTCCGTCTTGCTATACGGATCTCATGCGAATATTTGGGGTACTCTCCATACCAGTGATATATATTGATCGCCAAGTGAAATCACATGCGTGTTTTTTAAGACCGCGGTCGTGTATAAACATTTTATGGATTGCTTTGATGTACTACTGCTACTACTTTGATTGGAATTATTTGGATTCGACTGTGCAGTTGTCCATGTACCAAGTTCCTTTCATCCAAGGGTAAGTCAAAGTGTTTTTGAGCTGCGTTTCTTTACATTTTTTACTTATTCCCTATGCTACTATTCCTAACTAAAAACACAAAAGTGTAACCTAAGAGTGGGAACTATTGGACTGGAGATCCCTATTGCTACAGTTCGGTTGGTTTGTTGACTTTTTCATGCGAAAGACGTCTCGACTGACCATTTTTTGGTCCTTCGAGCCGGATTTCCCGTTCTGCGTAATAGGTGCTCTCAGAGTTGCATAATTGTGTTTGAAGTTAGGACTTTACTTTGCGTCTTTTTGAGACAAGGCATATCTTAGGTTTTACATTTTATCTACGGTGTGTCTATTGTACGTTGCACGTACCAACTTGCATTGCATTTTTTATTTGTGCAATATACAAATTGCATACAAATTTTGAAAAATTTATTTTTTTTCAAAATTAAAAATTTTTGCGCTGTCGATGTATGTAAGGCTTGCGCTTCCTTGCGTACCTACACAAATTCAGAAACTCTTATCAGTTGCTAAATTTTTTGTGCATATTTATTAGCATTTATACTTTTTGCTAAAAACTTGCTGTTCTTTACTCGATATTTGCTAAAAGCCGCTGGCCTTTTAATATTGCTTTGAATCTTGGTTTACGAGGGAATTTGAAAAGTAGTACGATATATTTTTTAAATTTGCTTCCCTTATTAACTATTGCTTTACTTTGCACTTTAACCTTTTAAAATGGTAAACGATACCGAAAAAAAGGTAAGCTCGGCTAAGGCCTTGCGTCAAACTGCAATCAATCAGTTGAGTGTGCTTGAACACTATGCCAATCAGGCGAAAACAAATCCAGCTGCTCACACAAGGTTTAAAGTTAACTTTAAAAAACTTTCTTCTTGTTGTAAGAGCTTTGAAAAGCATCATAATGCTTTACTGATCTTGATTTCAGACGATTCTGAAGCTCTGGAAGCTCAGAATAAAATACAAAAAGATTTTTTGGATAGATGCGTAGAGGTTGAGGCTTTGCAATATGATTTATTTGAGGTGGAGGCTGAAGAAATAAATCGAAGCCACAATGAGGTAAATAATCAAACAATTATTTTTCCGGAACCAGAATTTTCTCTTCCCAAGTTAAATGTCCCTCCTTTTTCGGGCGATGTTGAGGAGTTTTCAAGCTTTATTGAGATTTACAATGCGGTTGTACATACGCGTAAGAGCTCGGACATTGAGAAGTTTAAATATTTACGTACGATTTTAAGAGGCCCTGCTTTAAATTTAATTAAAAATATACCTCTTGAAGGAAATAATTATTTACTTTGCTACGATACGCTGATTTCCAGATATGACAATAAGCGCTTGCGTGCGGTTTCTTACTGGAAATCTATCGAAAACTCACCTCGGCTATCCAATGATGATATTTTAGAATTGCGCAAAATGCTAGATACGTTCAAGGAAAACCTTGATTGCTTAAAAAATATGGGATATGCGACCCATAGTTGGTGCTTTATTACTGCGAACATGCTTTTGGATCGATTAGATCCCGGAACGCGTAAGTTATTTGAACAAAATCACGCTTCTAATTTAATGCCAAAATACGAAGATATTTACAAATTTTTAGAGCAACATTGCACGTCTCTTGAATCTTTATCTTTGTCTATGAAACAAGATAATGTTCAAAACTCACGACCAGGGAACTTCACGAGATCCCCCCGTAATCCACGAAATAAAACAGTTTTACTTGCGAACAGACAGTCACAAGAAACTCCAAATTCCAAACAAAATACGTGTTTCTACTGCAAAGCAAAAAATACACATCTGATTTTTAGCTGTGAATCTTTTTTAACGAAACCAATTCAAGAACGCATTGATTTTATTAGAAATAATAAGGGATGCACCAACTGCATGGCTAGTTTTCATCAAGTAAACTCGTGCACTTCACAAAAAAGATGTAGATTTTGTTTTTTAAATCATCACAGTCTTTTATGCCTAAAAAATAACTTCCCGGCTTCGGTGATTGCTTCTTCTTCTGTGACGTCTAGTGGATCACAAACTAACCCCGTAGAAAATCAGATTACTGAAAATAAATCTATTGACGCGGGTACTGTGCTTGGCGACTATGACACGTTGCTTTGCACTGCTTTGCTGCACATCCGTGATGCATACGGAAATTGGCACGAAGTACGCGCCATCTTGGATAATGGCGCCATGTGCTCCTTTATAACGAAAAAATGTGCGAATGCACTCGGACTTCCTAAATCCAACATTTCGCTTAATGTAAACGGTTTAGGAGATATGTCTACGCCATGCGGTGCATTGTAAAATTGCTGCTATCGATAATAAATCGAAAATTTTTAGTCTAGAACCTGTATTAATAGACCAAGTTTGCGATAAAATGCCAAGTGTATCTTTTAACCAAAATTCTTTGTACTACTTAACTGGTCTAAAATTAGCTGATCCCAGTTGGTATAATCAAGCTGGAATTCAGCTTCTTATTGGCGCGGACCTTTATGGATCACTTTTAGAAGAAGGTAGACTTTATTTCGGTCCAGACACCCCCTCTTGTATTAATACAGTCTTCGGATGGACTTTGCTCGGAAAAATGCCTCTGCAAAATGCTGCTTTTGCATCAAAAAATATTTCTACTTTTATGGCAACTATTTCCACTCCTGATTTAAATAATACTTTGCAAAAATTCTGGGAGTTGGAAGAGGTTCCTACGGTGGAGAAAAAATCACCTTCAGATATTTTTTGCGAAAAATATTTTGAAAAAACTACTATACGCGATGTGGACGGTAGATACACCGTTTCGTTGCCTTTTAAAATGAATCCCGTTGATTTCGGCGATACCCGAACCCTTGCTTTGCGTCGGTTGTACTCGCTTGAAAAACGTTTACTAAATGATAAAAAATTATTTACTTCTTACTCACAAGTAATGCAAGAATACTTGGATATGGGTCACATGCGTGCAGTTTCACCCCCTAATAAATTCATGAATATTTTTATATTGCTCACCATGCGGTTATAAAAGAAAGCTCGAGTAGCACGCCTGTTCGTCTTGTCTTTGACGCATCGAGTCATTCTTTAAATAAGCCTAGCCTAAATCAAGCCCTTCACACGGGTCCTAAACTACAAGGAGATTTAGTTAAAATTTTGCTTAATTTTCGGCTACATAAATATTGTTTTGTTAGCGATATTTCTAAAATGTACAGAATGATAAATGTGGAGGAAAATCAACATAAATACCAACGAATTTTATGGCGTTTTAATTCTGAAGAATCGGTGCAAGATTACGAATTAAAAACTTTGACTTTCGGGGTAAACTGTTCTCCATATTTAGCAATTCGAACCTTGCTTAAATTAGCCGATGATTATCAAGACTTACCGTTGGCTTCTGCGATTTTAAAGGACAGCGTCTATATAGACGACTGCGTAGTAAGTTGCAATGATTTTGATCAAATCATGCTTATGAAAAATCAATTAATTGAGTTATTAGGGCGAGGTGGATTTGAACTGAAAAAATAGGCATCAAACGAACCCAAATTGCTTGCAGACTTGCCTGCAACCCACATACAAACCAAAGACTTTTCTTTGGATCGAGAGGATGCAAACTCTCTAAAAATTTTAGGCTTGAGGTGGAACCCTCAAAGTGATAACTTTTTTTATTCCTTTAATTATAATACAAAAATTTGCACTAAGCGTAATTTGCTTAGTACCCTTGCGAAATGCTTTGACCCTTTAGGTTTTCTTACACCGGTTACGTTTTTTGCAAAAAATTTAATCCAGTACTTATGGTTTATAAAGTTAGATTGGGATCAGTTAGCACCCCCGGAAATAATTTCCAAGTGGAAAAAATTCGAGGAAGAACTCAAATTATTTTCTGATTTTTATATCCCAAGAATGATTGATCTCTCTAATTTTCAATTTTGTCAAATTGTTGGATTTAGCGATGCATCCGAGCGCGGTATGTGTGCGGCGGTTTATTTTCGTATTGTTTATCAAAACGGAGATATTAAAACGTATTTTGTGTGCGCAAAATCGAAAGTCGCTCCCATAAAAAGAATCAGTATTCCCCGTTTGGAGCTCTGTGCGGCAGTTTTGCTAGCTAAACTCATTCAATTTATTCAAAATACTTTTGCTAATAAAATTGGTTTTCAAAATACTATTGCTTTTACGGATAGTATGGTAGCGCTCTCTTGGATCAAAGGATCACCACATGCGTGGCGCACTTTTGTATCCAACCGAGTCACATACATACAAGAAAAAATTCAGCCTTGCGATTGGAACCATGTTCCTTCTGAATTAAATGCCGCGGACCCCGGGTCATGTGGTCTATTGCCTGCAGATTTAATTAATTGTTCCCTTTGGTGGCAAGGACCCGAGTTCCTTTGTAAGCCACAAGAGACATGGGATTTTACTAAAAATAATATTACTACACCCAAAGAAGCTCTCGAAGAGGAGTGAAAATTGGTGTTTGCTGCAACAATTGAACCAAATTTTTTGGATTGTCTGCTTAACAAATTTTCAAATTTTTTGCGTTTAATTAGACTTGTTGCTTTTATACTACGTTTTATTCACAATCTTGGCGCGCGTAAATTTAATAATGAGAAAATTATTATTAATTCTACGTGGTTAATACAATATGAGTTACAAAATGCAATATTTGTTTTTATAAAACACGTGCAAAATAAATATTTTCAAAACGAGATTTCTTTACTTGTCGATAATAAACCGTTGCCAAAGGTTTTTAGAGAATTAAATCCGTTTTTGGATCAAAATGATATTTTACGCATTGGCGGAAGATTATGCAATTCGGAATTAGATTATGACAAAAAATTTCCTATACTTTTACCCGGTGATTCTCAATTTACAAAGTTATTGATTGCGCATACTCACGAGAAACATATGCATACCGGCATAAACACGACTTTATTTTTACTTTTTCAAAATTATTGGATTTTTGCAGCTAAAAGGCATATAAGAAAAATAATTTCGCGTTGTTCTACATGCTGGCGCACGCGCCCCAATAATTATCAACCCTCTGTTGGAAATTTGCCAAAATTTCGCGTTTCACAAGCAAAAGCTTTTCAACACGTTGGCGTTGATCTTACGGGAAGTTTTGCTATTACAATGAGCCGCATGCGCGGTGCAAAACGACTTAAGGCTTATGTCGTTCTATTTATTTGCGGTTGTACGAAGGCGGTACACTTAGAAATTGTGTCAGACTTATCGGCAGACGCTTTTATGGCAGCATTCCGACGTTTTATGGCCAGAAGAGGACGCGTGGAAGTAGTCTACTCGGATAACGCGTCAAATTTTACGCTTTCTGCTAAAATGCTTAACGAGATGTTTGCTGAAGTTGCTAATCGCGAATCAATTCGTTGGCACTTCAACCCTCCATCCGCACCCCACATGGGCGGTTTGTGGGAAAGTAACATCAAAAGTGCAAAGTCTCATTTACTACGAGTAATTGGAGAACAGGTGCTTACTTTTGAGGAGCTTTATACTGTGGTTACTCAAGTAGAAGCTATCCTCAACTCTAGGCCTTTGTGTCCAGTCAGCACAGATCCAAATGATTTGACTGCACTGACGCCCGGTCATTTCCTTAGCCTGGAACCACTTACGACTGTTCCAGACCTCGATTTTGACCAAGTGCCTTTAAATAGGCTTTCTCGGTGGCAGTTGCTGCAAAAACTGCATCGCGATTTTTGGCGTAGATGGCACAGAGATTACTTACATACATTGCAACAGCACGCTAAAGTGAATCAAGACAAAATTGATCCCATTGCGATTGATACGATGGTTTTGATCAAAGATGATCAAACCACTCCCTTAAATTGGGTATTGGGACGAGTAGTAGGATTGCACCCTGGTACTGATAATGTAGTAAGAGTTGCTACAGTTAAAACCTCCAAAGGTTTATTCAAGAGGCCTTTGGTGAAATTGTGCCCTCTCCCTAATGCTTAGTTCAGAAAATACCATACCCTGGGTATTTTCAGGGGGGCCGGAATGCTTCGTCCCGGCGTTTAGTTTTAAGATATAAAATTTAGAGACATTTATCTAAATTAGAATGCTTTTTATTTTCTTTTTTTTTGCTAGAGTTATGCTAAAACTTTATACTTAAAGTTACTTTATTTCTTGGTTTAACCTAATTTAGTTATTAAGATATGCCTTGCCTACAAAAAGGGTAAAAACTTGAATTTGCGCGGTGAATTATATGCTCCAGAATGCAGTGACTTTACTTTATTATTTTGCTTTTTTTCTACCTTGAGTATATCCATTTTCCATCCTTTTTTTCCTAATTTTATACATACCTTACTTTATACTGCTGTATTGCTACATATAGCAGTGCTCCAACGTCCGTCTTGCTATACGGATCTCATGCGAATATTTGGGGTACTCTCCATACCAGTGATATATATTGATCGCCAAGTGAAATCACATGCGTGTTTTTTAAGACCGCGGTCGTGTATAAACATTTTATGGATTGCTTTGATGTACTACTGCTACTACTTTGATTGGAATTATTTGGATTCGACTGTGCAGTTGTCCATGTACCAAGTTCCTTTCATCCAAGGGTAAGTCAAAGTGTTTTTGAGCTGCGTTTCTTTACATTTTTTACTTATTCCCTATGCTACTATTCCTAACTAAAAACACAAAAGGGTAACCTAAGAGTGGGAACTATTGGACTGGAGATCCCTATTGCTACAGTTCGGTTGGTTTGTTGACTTTTTCATGCGAAAGACGTCTCGACCGACCAGTTACAGTGTAATTTTTTTCGGAAACTAGGTCCTAATTTTTCGAAAATTTTCACACCCTACGCATTTTTTTAAAATGTTCTAGGTTTTTTTTTGTTGTTTTAACGGCGCTTGTTTTTCAATTTTTTTTATTTATTTTATCTAAAAAGTGTAAAATTTTTCCGAAATTTTTGCTTGCGCAATTTTTTTCACTTCTTCAGTATTTATTTTTAATATTGCAGAAACTGTCTTCTACAGCGCCACTTTTTAGTGTTTTAAATGTTTAATTTATTAAATTTTCCATTCCGCCATTTTTTTTCTACAAACTTTCTTTCAAGCGCAATTTTTTCCGAAAGTTAGGTTAGATTTTTTCTACATTGCAACTTTTTATTTATTGTGTGTTAAGCCATTTTTTCAGGCCTTTCGGCCCAAGCGACTTTTTTTTATCACCAAATTGGTTTAGGACGGTTTTTTTAAATACCCGCTTTTGTCCGGCTTTTTTATCAAAAATCCGGCTTTTTTGTCTCTGACGAAACCCATATGGTCACCCTACTTTTGAGCAACTGACAAGCTTAGTGTTTCACTAGTGCAAATTTTCTTCCTTGGGGGTACTCCCATATAGAAAGTGCTGTATTTAGTGATGCCATATGAGGTTTTGGGCAGGATAATCGGAAGATTTTATGTTGCCACACCCGATTTTGGTCCAGATGACGTTAAAATCGTTAAAAAAACAAAGTCAACTGGTTACCAATATATGTAATTTTAAGAATAGAAAAAACGAATTAAAATTTTAAACATAATGAATGTTATTTAAATCAAACCAGCTAAAACACGTTATCGTAAAATATTTAGCCTATTCAAGGTAGAGCAATGCAAACTAATATATAAAATCCTAAATAAACCAAATATTCAATTGACCAATTTAAATGAAATACATAATCATCAAACTAGAAATATTAATGAAAAACATCAAATTAATGTAACAACATATATTGGACTTTCCAATTCTATAATAAATGCAACAAAAACTTATAATACTCTTCCGAAATCAAATTAAAAAAAAGCTATAATCTATTTTTGCAGAACCTAAAAACCCACTAACATATCAATAATTATTTCTATTATTTATTTAATTTATTATAAAATTAACAACTAATTAAAGAAGGTAGTGTTTAGTTGCAACTGTTGTACCTGTTTCATATATTATAAGAAAAAATTAGTTTTAAGTTTTTTGTGCAATGTACATAATGTTACCATAGTTCTAGTTACATTAAGCTGTTTTGTATATAGAAATTCTCGAGGCCAGAGCTTCAATGCACTGATTAGAGGATATGTGGATGTATCTGTATTTAAATTTTTATACTTAACTTAAATATAAACCTTTAAAAAAAAAAGTTGCTATTTAGATTTTGAAATGTAAACCGTTAGCTGACCACCCATAAGACCCAATGTAAAATTCAGTTCCCCAACAACAGCTGATATTTTCAGGGTCGTGGCCTCTATTTTTTTGTTGGCCTTGTTTCATGATACAAACCTTCTCAGGGGATGCATTCTCCCCAGTACCCCTAGCCCTTATCTACGTGCCTGTCACGCCTATAAAAACATTAATATGTTGGTACAATAGACAGTCATGCAGATCGACAAAAATCAAATAAACAACACGAATCATCTGAATTGAGGGCACAAAGCAAATAAAATACTACTGACGTACTTAGTCGCTTCACCAATTTGGACTATTTTATTATTATATTTCAAAAAAATTTATAAATTAATCAGGGCTATCAAAATGGACGGGCCACGATCCTCCACTTTGTTGACGTCACATCCGGGGCTGATTTTTTTTGATGGTCACGTTACGACACAGCTGATTGTCTTTAAAATTTTGAAGTTGGAATGACGGTTCATGGATATTTGATTTTTTGTTAAATAAAGCCGTTTTTGAGATTGTTTTTACTTTATTCTGGCAGAACAATTTTTTTTAAATGTATAGTAAGCCCTAATTTTTCATAGCCACTTCATTAGCTCACACAAAAATTAAGTTTAAAGCAGAAGCGAATGTGACAATCACAAATGACAAAGTCAAATACATGTCAAATATAATAGTTGGCATGTGGTACATGGCGGGTAATTTGAATTCAAAATAAGGAATGCTAAATCTTGAAGATTTTAACCTTTTAATCATGTTGCTTCCTTACAAACCTTTGGTGGAATATCGGGATGGTGTCTGAGAATATTTCACTGATATTTTGCGGAAATCTGTAGTGCCATTTTGAAAATATCATAAAAAAACGTCTGACCTCCCATAAGACCCAATGTAAAATTCAGCCCCGGGAGAACAGCTGATTTTTTCATGGTCGTGGCCTCTATTTTTGTGTTGGCCTTGAATTAATATGAACTTCTTGAAATTCAGGAATACGCCTTCTGTTTCCTACAGCTTTCTATACCGAAAGCATCGTTCTGTTGTGACAGCTTCGCGCACTGACATTTTTTATTTCTGCGTTGATCGATTCCGCCATATTTATTTTCTCGTAAAACGACGCTGCAGATAAACGTGCTGCTATTTTTTCTTTGCAAAAAAATCATTTAAAACTTTGTTAGTTTTTGGTTTTTAAAGTGGTATAATAAGATGGGTGCACCAGCAGCGAAAGCCAAAGGCAAGAAAAACGGGCCGAAAGGGGTTAAAAAACGTGGAAAGCCAGTTGCTGGGAAACAGGCCCAAAGGGCTCTAGGCCGTAAGATGGGCGGTCCCTATGGTTTTGGCCCTATGCCTCCAATGGGGCCACCATTTGGCATGCGCCCTCCAATGCCTCCGCCAATGATGCGGCCACCACCAATGGGCCCTATGAGACCCCCACCAATGATGATGGGACCTAGACGACCACCAATGAGACCTATCCCACCTGGTAAGTATGGTTTAGTTTTAAAAATAAACTTGATACATTTTAGTCAGTTTATTTTGTTTATGCTTGTATGTCACAGTCTCTTCTGAGTTCCAGCTCACAGTAATGTAATTATGTAGTAGGGGAGAGTGTCCTTGCCATATGCAGTTATACTTTTGTGACTTTGACATGAAATAAACATATTTCCTAACCCGAAATATATTAAAAAGTAGACATGTCATGTTGGTTTAAAATTAAAGGCAAAACTGTCATTGTCTCTGAATAAAAAGATGATGACTGTAGGTTGACAAAAAAAAAATGCACAGATAAAAACAACTCAAAGACATGCCATTTTTCTGATTTTTTTTTATTATTGTCAGTATGCATATGATAAATAAAGAGGTTGGAAATGTCACAAAAGTGTAACTGCCTTTAGAAAGGACTATATAGTGGGACATGGTCCATTGTGGGAAGAAACACTTGACAACAGTTTAAAAATCAGCTGTGAGAAAGAGAGAGAAAACATGTGTTGCTGTTTAGGTTGCCAGATTTTTCAAATTAAAAAGCGGGACAAATTAAGTAAATACTTAAACACAAAAATTTTAAATTTACATTGGTTTTAACATAAAGCTGGAGTGTTTTAGGAGCTAGATGATGTGTTTATTTATTTATGTTTTCAAAAATACATTCAACCCTGGTTTAGGTTCATGTTATTAAACACTATGTTTCGTACTGTTTTTAAAAATTTTAGGAAAGAATTAGGATTTATTTAAAAAAAGGTAAGCAAATTTTTATTTTGTACATTTTCAAAATTCTGTTAAACCCTGTAACTTTTTTGGTTTAGATATTTTTACAAAATTGTTTAGGTTGCATTATGTGTTTCATAGTTTAAGGAAGTGACAAAAATTTCATAATTTGTACCCTGATTCATAGTGGGAAATTTTGATATGGTCCATACAGGGACACACATCAATAGAGCTTGTTTAACACACAAACTTATGTATAAAGACTTATTAACCCTAAAACGGCACAGGTCTCAGAAACCCAGTACAATAATATATTTTTGCTTCTAGTTTGTGCATTAGAGTATATTTTATTGCGAAATAAAAAGTTATCAATAAAAAAATGCTATTGTTTTATACTTAAAATATATAGATTAGGTATGTTTAGTAATATTACTTTTAAAAAAGTACCATCAGAAACAAATATTTGTCAAAATTAAACAGGAAAATCTAATTAGGTCTCAGAAATTCCAGTGTGCAGTTTATATAACAAAAAATAATTGTGGCTGTGTAGATGTCTGTGAAAATGGTGAATATATTGTCTCATTCTTAAGCAAAGATGTAGGCAAGGGGTGAATAGCTAACCCAAAATGTGTACACTGATTGTAAAAAGTCACAATTTTTGCTAAGATTGTGAACAATTGTGTAAAGATTGTGAGGGACTGTGGTAAGATTGTGAGGAATTGTGAAGGATAATAAATAGACAGGAAATTAAATCAGAAAAACAGAGATAGGGATAGGCAGATTATGCCACTACATTTTAAAAATTGTGATAAATCAAAATTCTTTTTTTCAAATTTTGTATTTTTTAGGGTATTTTTACACACAGTTTGGATAAAAATATGCTTTTTTGTCCAAAAAATTTTAATTTCTATTGAAAAGCTACACATAATTATTTTAGGTAACTCCAAATCAAAAACTTACCGCCAAATCAAATATACTTAGATTATTATAACAAAAGTAATATCACTAAATACAGTTTCTATTATTTTCTTTTATATTAAAAATACACAGATTTTATTATATTTCTTTGGCAATATTGAGAGCTTTTGAAGATATTGGTTATTTAAAATTATAAAAATACATAAAAATAAAATAAAAACACAGACAACAGTCAAGTCAGGCACAAACTATATTAAAGTCAACAAAAATTAAACTATGAAGTAAATTTTATCAGAACGAAGCTTACTTAGCCTTATTTTTTGATTTGATTGATTTTTCTTTCATCTTCTCAAAAAAAACATTGTAAATGCTTAACTTAATTTACACCACAATAACAAAAAATCTCAAAATGGGAAAAAGAGATTTACTGTGTTACATCAAATCGGAAGCTTTACAGGCATCTGCAATTTTAAAAGGCAGGTTTTACAGGCACCTGTTTTCACATATTCACTGCCAATGACACATGTTGTGTCAAGGCTTTCTACCAGCACATGCCGTTAGTACTTTGTTTTTACATACAGTTTTAGGAATTTCTAAAAATATCAAAAAATACTTTACAATGGTTTTTCTTTTAAATATTTTATAACTAAAGAGGTATTTGGTTTTTGGGGGTGTTCATGAAATTGTCACAGGCAAGAGAACATGTTAATATCTCGATTGTTTTTTTTTTTAAATAGTTTGGGTTTGTTCACAAATATAGCAATAGAAGTAAAAAAAAAATTTTTTCATCTTGTGTCAAAAATTGTTTTTAAGCTTTCTAGCATACTCTAGTATAGGTATATGTATGTGTGTGTATGTATGCTAGTATTTTAACAATAAATTGTATATAATATCTCAAAAACTAAATGTGACAGATTAAATTTAATTGGACAGTTGATTATTTCCAAGAAAATCTATAGGAAAGCAATTTACATTAAATAGTTAGAGGAAAGTTAGTGGGTTAATTGGGAACTAAATAACATAAACCACGACTTGCCTTAATCAATAGTCTTGTTGATAGCTCTTAGCTTTCTAATTAACATACTAAAATACTCGCGAAGTATTTCATAGAACCATGATATTTCATGGAAACCAGGTTTAAGAACAACTGACATAGCTAATTATCAATCAAAATCAAGTTCATTTAAAAAAGGCTCTAAATTTGGAATCCTTTTAATTAGTAGATATATTTTTATACAAAACGGTAAAATTAAATTATATTTTTTTTGTAAGATAGTCTATTTTTATTGTAATGTCATTAAATACAGTGCGCCGCCTATGACTCGAAGTAATTTTAACAAAGCAAACGCTGACAAGCGTTTCTATGCTGTTGCTTTCCCCACCACATTGGTATATTTTTTAACAGGTATGCGTCCCCCAATTGGCATGAGACCACCGCCACCACCAATGATGATGATGAGACCCCCGATCCCCCCACCACACATGAGACTGAGAGGCTATGGTCAAATGCCCATGGGCAAACCATTTCCCCCCAGAAACCTGAGAAAGGCCAGGGCCAAAAAACCAATGAAAAAGGCACCAGCAGATTTAACTAAATCCTTCGTAACTGAAGCTATAAAAGCTGAATTTGTCAAAAAAGATGAGCTCCTTGCTGCAGCAAAAGCTTCACAATCAGAAACCGACTGGGGCTTGTACAGGGAACAGAGGGAGAAATGCAACAACATATACAAAGAAGCCGAGAAGGTAGCTGGAAAGGAGGTGCGTATCCCGCAACTAATGCCAGAAACTAATTTTAAGAGAAATGCTGCACCCACTGATTTCACTGCAGATATCACATTATAGGTATTTCTATTTTATTTAATCAAATTAATATATCTTGGTATATTCTTAACAATCGACTAGGGCAGATCTAGAAACATTGTGTGTAGTTAAAAACTTGACACAGTTTTTCTTGGTTTAAAAAGGGTAAATTTTCCCATGGTAAATATTTTGGGTTTAAATATATCTCACATTTTTAGATACTGCTTTGAAAAAAAAAAAGAAATTTTAATCTAAAACTGTCCTGAATAAATAAGATTCAGAACATACAGGGTACTTACATCAATTGTTTTTAATTTAAACTTATTTGTCCAGGAAAATGTGATTTTGAATTTTTTTCAAACAGTCACTATACTATACATGTTTTCACCTTTTTGAAAAAGTGTGTTTCCAACAATTTCAAAAAATTTCACTTTTTTCATGGATCATACAGATTTTCTATCATACCACTTTTTTCTGAAACAACAGTTTAACAAAATAAACCAAGTAAAACTTACTAAGAAATTCTAAACAATCTTGAAAAAAAATATTTTGGAAAACTAACTTTTTGAATTAAAAAAAACCTCTTATAGTTAACATTTTTGCAAAATTTATTTTAAAGAAATATAAATTCATTTTAGGATTTCAGAAACATTTTTTACAGGTTTTTAATTTTGTTAAACAAAAACTCATAGATTCCCGATGTTTCAGTGCTTAAAAAAATCCACACTAACCTATGAAAAAAATAAAATATGTGTACAGAGGGACATAAAGCTATTTTCTTAAATTTTATATTGACATCAACTGCCAATTAGAAAGGGATAGCAGTTTCATTCTAACATATTTATGTATTTAAAGGAAAGCATTTAGTTTTTAGTTGCTTTCATAGAAGTTATAGAACCATGGACGTTACACGCATTATTGCTAACTAATAACTGTTCAAATAAACTCGGCTTTATCATCAGATCAAATTGCAAAGCTAGCAGGATTTATTTTTTCTGAATGTGCTTTTAAGCATTTTAATGCAATCTTTGTTTGGTTGGGAAGGTTATTAGTAATAGCCTCTCAAAGCTTTTTTCTCAAACTGTACTTTGTATGAACATAACTTAATAACTCATGGGATAAAGTAAAGACTATGATTAATTTTCGAAAATTGTTATATGTATGTATAATGTTTTTCATTAAAAAAAAACCTGCAATTGTTACTAAGTGCAAGAAAAAGCAACATAGTTAATTATTAGTTTTTTTTTAAATCTTCATCTGCTCTGAGAGTTTTTAAGTAAAATGTATATCAGTGCTAAAAAAATAAGTGGAGAAAAATAATCTCTGAAAAAATTATTTATGTCAGTATTTCTTCAATCCTACTCAAAAATGTGGAGGAAAAGATACTTACAAAATTGTTTTATTTGATATTAATATATGTTTATCACTCGACAAATAGTATAAACACATCCAAATAAACTTCAAAAAGGTGAAACAGAGTAATAGTGATATGACTTGGTATTATGTTTATTTTAAATATGAAACCGAGTATAAAACTTAGTTCTAAAGAGTTTATATAAAAATATATTTTTACTTTTTGCAATGATCAATATATTATTTGCAGAAAATATGCAAACTTAAAAGTCTAAAAGTTAAAGTCCTTAACTCAGTAACATTCTACTGTATAGTTTATGTTTCAGATATGTTTTGTATTTTGCAATAGAATTGTACTAAAACCACATTGTTGGCTATCTTTGCAGGAGAATAAAAATGACAACGCCGCAGAGACAAACCAAAATTCACAAACAGAAACGGCAGATGTCTCTGAGGTAGTGAATGCTGATTCTGCCAAATCGGAACCGACGCCAGCTTAATGGTGATCTTTCTGTCTGTCAAAATCAAATGACGTGTTTTACCATTATCAATTTTTGTTCTTTAAAATCAAGTCAACTTTTGATAAAGTTTTTCTTTGAATAGCTAAGCATTGTCTTGATAAAATTTAGATTTTAGTTGACAATTAACATTGTCTTTAAATGTTTGTGGAATATAGAATAAATAGAGTAATAATGTTATTGTATATTATTTTGCAGTATTTTTTTTCTTAAAAAATTTGGTCTATTTCACTGCAAAAACAAAAGGCAAACAGATGTGCAATCAAATTGACATCTAAATAAAATATAGTAAATTTTAAATCAAGTTTAAATTTTTAGCCAGTGTTTTTTAATAAATATTTTTATGTACTGTTCCTGCTTTCCAAGAAACTGTGAGCTTAAATGGAAAAGTTTGATCTTACTAGATCACTTAACTTAAAGGGCATTAGGTTAAATTCACATTAGGTTAAATTCACATTAGGTTAAATTCACATAAACGGATTGCATTTGACCAAAGTTAAAATGGGGAATCCAAAATGGCCGCCGCCCGGCTACGGTTTGAGTTTAACATTTCGTTCTTTGGTTAAAAATGTCAGTGTTTGTCAACCGAAAAATAATTCTGCGAACCTCCAACATTAATTGGTTGTCAAATTCAATATTTTTTTTATACTAGGACTTTTTTCGGCCATACTAGGCCAGTTATTTGTCAAGTTTTTGCGTAGAAAAATAGCCTTTTAGACATAACAATATCATCTGTAAAATGGGGCTCGAACCCACAAGCTCTCGAGACGCCGTGATAGAGGCAGTCCGGTCAAATATATGCTACCAGCATAGCAGCGATACATCCGAAGTAGGACCACTACACAAACGGACACGGGCTTACGAAATCTAATCTCTGGCTAAATTTAACACTAAAATATCCTTAGTCAAAACAAACTGGTAATTTCCAGTAATTTCATATATTCAACGAAAACGCAATTTTCAGATAAAAATATTTAAAAAATAATCATTCTTTTTTTTGTATGTCTGAGGAATTCATTGCTGTGAAGGATGCAAATGCAAAGTGGATAGTTTTGGAATGGGGAAAAACGATATTTAAAAAAAAAATAGAAGGTGCTTCATGTAAAAGATAAAAACTTTATAGTAATTTATACAGTGACGAAATAAAGATCGACATCAGGAAAAAAATCGGTGTTTTTGTTTCTAAGATAAATATTTTATAACATAAATCTACCAGAAAATCTACCACGTCGCAGTCGTGGCGATTTTTAGGGCCAACAATAAATTGGGTGCGATTCTTACGAGCCGCACTATGTTTATACTCGTGATCTTCAACATCTGCGTATACATAGAAAAATTTGTAAGAAATAGCAACACCGAAGTTAACACGTGATTTTTCAAGAAATTAAGTTGTTTATTTGACACATTTGTTTGCCTACGTTTTAACAATTTAGTCTTTGATCACTACTGCATTGCAAAATAATCAATAGTTTGTTACTGCGTCTAGAATGTGTGTTTATATTTATAATAATTAAATTTAATTTAAATATTATTATAAGTAAGTACCCGAGTTCTTGTGCTGCGAGCAACAAAGGCACTGTGTTTTCATTTTAGATTATAATTAAAGACATATTTCAAAATGTACCTAGCCCATTTCTCTTATTTTAAATATTTTTTAACAATCTGCAACGTAAAATGAGTGATTTTAGGTATACCATTTAAGTTGCAGATTATCGGACCAAGATAAGGTCCATCATTAATTGAACTTTATTCATATCATTTCCTCAAAATAGGCGGTTTGTACCACATTTTGATTTACCAGTAAGGTATTTTGAAAAGCAAACAGGAAAATCAAGGAATAACCAGAAAGTAGTAGGTATCCGAAAGGCTTTCAAAAAGTTTGCAGTCTCGGCGAGATTTGAAATCGATTCTTCTTATTCTAAAAGTTGTCCCAGATAAAAGTAATACTACATGGGGATTTCGAAAACGGTAAGAGTTACAATTTTAAATGAGAAAAAAGTTGCGCTATTTCAAGCCCAAACAGAGCTGTATCGAAATTAAAAATATCGAGTAAAAACTAAAACTTGTGTTTTTCGAAAAATTGTAATATCTCCGCCATTTTATAAACAAATTTTATAAAATTTAGTAGTTTTGTATTAGCAACTAGCAACTAGATTTTCTCTAGGCCTTCTACTTTTTTTTGTAACCATAGCCAAATTTGTTATTTCTTATGGCATTTATACCTCATTAAATAGCGCATAAAAATAGCTTTTCAACCATGTATAACAAGTCTATCATTGGATAATGGAAAATATGAATTTATTAAAAAACTATTTTCCCGTGGTTGGTTGTGAAACAATTGGGGTTGTTGTCATAACTACATACACAACTATCTGACGAGTTTGCCAAGTATTTATCTTTATAGACCTTTAGTTTTTACTTTACTTTATTTTTTTACCACTGACCAAAAAATATGGAAATTTCTTAAAATATATGTGATACTAGTAAGTTAACAAACACAAAACTAAACAAAACCAAAAACTAAAAGCGATGACAAAGTGTTGAAATAAATTAAAGTAAAGAAAATTGATTAAATTCATATTATTTAAAAATCATCCTATATGCGTTAAATCAAACCCAGCTCAGGTATTAATCGTATAAGTAATACATATCTTAAGCTCCTTCAGTATTCTTATGGCACAAAAAGGAACACTCATAAGTCCAATTATTTATAGTTTGGAAACCTTTGGCAGTATATATAACTCAAAAAAATATAAAAATTAATTAAGATACTTAAAAACTCTTAACAAATAAATCAAATAATTGGCAAACATTTGACGGATAGTTACGAAGGTATGACAACAAACACAATTATGGCATTTGTTTCATAGCCAACCAAGTGAAAAATTGTGTAACTAAAAAACTGTGTAAGTAAAAAACTGGGTTTTTAATAAATTTAAAATTTTCATCACCCAAAGATAGGCTTTGTTATACACGGCTCATTTTATTATCTCTTTAATCACATATAAATCCAATATGGCGGCCATATAGTCTATGGACAAATCGGCCTAAAAGGGGGTTTCGTGTGCAAGTCGTGCCAACTTTTTGCCGATAAGCCCAGTTTGTTAAGGGCACTCCATAGATCAGGTTTTGACTTGTCATTCTGGTAAATGCGTTTTTTTAAAGATATGGCCCCCACCACTTTTTTTTGCACGTCGTAGAGGGTTGCAAAAAATGGCAAATGAATCAGTAAACACCCGCAATAAAATAACTTTCTATTATATTTTTCAAAATTTTGCTTCGTTTTTTTAGAAAAAATAAAATAACTGAATTTTTACTTTTTTTTGTATAGCTAGTAAAGTTTAACCTACATTCTTAATAACACCAACGCAAAATTTAAAAAACATGTTTAAATAAAAGTTATAGAATGAACATTTTTCTTTAATTTGGGGTATATAAGTCTTATATTATATATTATATGTATATTTTATATTTATTTCTATAAAAAAACATTTGTTGTAACCAAAACGACTACCGAAGGTGTATTACCGTACGCGGACGCCTATAAGGCGGCGCGCGGTTTTACGCAGCTGAGTCGTCTAGTAAAACAGGTGATTTCTATTATTATTGTTATCGTTGTTTGATGGACATTATCAAACAACGTTGTTATTGTTATTTTTGAAAGTGACTATCAATAGAAGAAAGTTTTTACAATATAGTGCAGGTGCTAGAGGTAGTTGAGTATGCAAAATATGAGGACCACAATTTGACAATGGATACTAGCTGAGAATCGGTCACAGACTAACGATTTGGATGTTGCCTGGCAAGTTTTTGGTCCAATTTTTTTTATCCCCCCTCCTTATATACATAGTCATGTTCAAATTTCTAAAAATGGATCAAATATTTGTAAAATCTAATTTAAAAATAAAATTATATTAGTTTTTTAAATTTTAGCTGCAAAATCCCCCAAGACCCCCCAGACTCCCCAAGTCCTGAAATTTTTAGATTTTTATATTTTTTATATTTTATATGTACTAATCTTTATTGTAGACCATAAATTTTCCTTTTCAACATTCAATAAGTCAGTGGGGTACGACTAATGACAAACTCTCCAGCGGCGTCCGTTTATTGAGGTAGTGTAAATAAATTTAAAAAAGAAACATGTTTATTACAGGTTTTACCCGATTTTCTTAAAAACTGAACTTTATATCAAAAAATTAAATACATACTTTGTTATAGATAATAAAATTGCCTTTTAAATGATGTATAATAAGGTAATGGTAGTTTTATCTATAACAATTTAGGGGCGTCCCTAAATAAAATCAATTTTGAAAAATCACTAAATTTATCAATTTTTTGCAAGTTTTATCCAATTTTCTCAAAAATTAAGCTTTTTGGAAAAAAAAAATATTTTACCGTTTATTGTAGAAAATAAAATTTCCTTTTTAACAATGTATTAGTCAGTGGGGTCAGGCTAATGACAAACTCTCCAGCGGCGTCCGTTTATTAAGAAAATATAAAAAAATTAAAGAAACCACATAGGTTTTACCCGATTATCTTAAAAACCAAGCTCTCTATCAAAAATTGTGACCTATAGTCGACTGTAGACAATACAATTTCCTTTTAAACGTGTATAATAGTGTAAGATTTATCTTCAGATTAAAACTTCACAGGTCTGTGCAACTAAAATCACTTTTTACAAATCACCAAACAAATTAATTCTGTTACAAGTTTTTTCCAATTTTCTCAGAAATTAAGCTCAATTGACAAAAATGTGTTTTATACTTTACTGTAGGAAATAAAATTTTATTTTTAACAATGTGTAAGTCAGTGGGGTTTAATTAATGACAAACCCTTCAGCGACGTCCGTATATGGGGGTCAATTAAAAAATAAAATAAATAAAATCACTTTTGTCACATGTTTCACCCGATTTTTTTTTCGAATATTAAAAAAAATACATTTTTTAAAAAGTATTTTTTTAATATATTTTAAATCAAGTAATTTAACCTTTGTTGTATCAAAATCGGATAAAAAATAAAAAAGATACAATTTGTTTTTAAATATGCTTTTCCGCCATATTGAATCCGCCATATTTAAAAAAAGTCAAAACCTGATCTGCTAGGTATGTTAAACAAATTTACGTTACTTTCAAAAGGTTCTTATGGCTTTCATTAAAAGCATAAGTTTTAAATATTACCTAATGACCGCTATTTTTTCCAGTTATTTGGAAATAACTTAAAAACAAATTAACGCATTGGAACACTTGAACCAGATTTGAATAAATAATCAAAATAGCTATCTTTTTCATACAAACTTTTTTATTCTGGCTTTAATAGTTTTAGAAATAAAATAAAAAATAAATAAAAAATTTTACCTTTTTATTAATTTTTTTATTTTTTTGACAATTAAATACATATTTTCTGACCAATACATTTTTAGTTAAATTACAAAGCAAGTATTTTAAACTTTGTTCCATGAAAATCGGATAAGAAATAAAAAAGTTACAATTTTTTTAAAGATACGTCTTTCCGCCATTTTGAATCCGCCATATCTTTCAAAAAACGCATTTACCAGAATGACAACAAGTCCAAACCTGATATATGGGACGCGCTTAACAAAGTTAGCTTATCGGCAGAAAGTTGGCACGACTTGCACACGAAACTTGATTTGTCCATAGACTAATAAGAAATAACAAAGTTATGGCTATGGTCACAAAAAAACTAGAAGGCCTAGAAAAAATTAGTTAAGTAGTTGCTAATACAAAACTACCAAATTTTATAATACGAAACTACCAAATTTTATAAAAAATTGTTTACAAGATGGCGGAGATATTTTAAATTTCTGAAAAAACACATCTAGTTATTGCTCGATATTTTGAAAATCCCTATAGTTATCTTTAATTTCGATACAGCATTTGATTGGGCCACTTTTTTCTCATTTAACTAAAATTGTATCTCTTACCGTTTCGGGAATCCCCATGTAGTTACTATTATCTGGGACATCCTGTATATGCCAGATTCGAAAGTCCATATTTGGCACACTTTAACTTGATTACTTTTTACTGAATTTCCATTTTCACTATTCTGCCGTCGTCTTCGCATTGTACTTAATATTCTCAAATACTGGCTAGCTTTCCCTGAAAACAGCTTAAAATTTTAGCCTGAGGATTATTTGTTTCCACGCAAAGGACTGCGGTGATACCGTGAACTGTGTGTACGCCATTTTGTTTTTTTTAGGAACTGTTGGAGTAGCTTTAACTTTTAGAAAAGTAAACGTATTTTCTAATCAAAAATTAAATGTTGGTATAAAATTAAAGGTAAAACAGTCACTGTCTATGGATGAAAACATGCTGACAAAATAGGTTGATGCACAGGTTTAAAAAAAAAATTTGTTGCTACCATTTTTAGTACAATGAATAGAGGAGTTTTACCCTACAAAAGGTCCGGTAGTTCTGAATTTTGGATATGTTATTAAGGTCGAAAGGGTAGTTGAAAATCTGAGTTTTCGTCACCCCCACCCCTGTGCTTCCTCCGCCATCTTGAAAAAACCATCAAAAATTGGCACTTTTTGTAGTTTTTTGCCTGTAACTTCGTTCCAGTACACTAAATCGCAAAAAGAGTTATATGAAATTTTTTAGAGGATATAATTATACAATTGGGTACCTAAATATGTTGGATTTAGGGGAGTCTGGGGGGGTTTTTGAAGAGGTGGTTAGTTTAAGGAGGTGTTTGACCCCTAAGCTCTCTTACCTTTTTGTACGTCACTAAATTTACACAAAAAAATAAAAATAAATAAAAAACGTGCCGTTTAAAGCACTAAATTTAAAAAAATTATTATTTTCTAACTTACTAACTTTAAGTTAAAAGTTACTCCCACTCCATTACAATATTTAAAAATACATTTAAAGAATGGATTTTGTAGCTGATAAAATTCTCTACAAGATATGTTCTTAGAACTTTTACCCTAGAACAAAGTATTTTGGAGCTTATGCCGTCTAAAGTAGAAAAAATCTGAAAGTTTGCCCAAGTACATGATTTTAGTCATTTTTGGAAATTACCTAGCTCCGTTACTACTGCTCGCAGAACAACCATAGTACCACACAATTGTAGATAATTATATCCTCTACAAAATTTCATATAACTCTTTTTGCGATTTAGTGTACTGGAACGAGGTTACAGACAAAAAACTACAAAAAGTGCCAATTTTTTATGGTTTTTTCAAGATGACGGAGGAAGCACAGGGGTGGGGGTGACGAAAACTCAGATTTTTAACTACCCTTTCGACCTTAATAACATATCCAAAATTCAGAACTACCAGACCTTTTGTAGGGTAAAACTCCTCTATTCATTGTACTATAGTATGAAAGAAAGATATTTTTTACTATAACAGTCCGAAACTTAATCATAGCACAAATCTCTCCGAGACTGAAAACCTTTTTGGACCTTTACTTAGGGTTCCCACTTATCTAGAATTAAAAAAGCCACCTAAAAAAATTTGGGAATGACCCAATTTGACCAATTATCAGGCAATTTTCAAAGAACCTAAAACATTTTAAACTGCTTACCATTACATTCTAGAGTATACAAACATTTCTTAGAGTTCTTTTAGTTTTTAAGTTTAAACCAGTTAGATCAAGTGTGACCAGGTTACATAGAAAAGGTACACAAATCGCTTATTGAATTAAGAGCATCTTAATTTCATAGCAAAAGAGAGCTAATTTCCATGGTTTGTAGTCTTGGGTACAAAAGGACAATTAGAAGAAACCAACCTCTTTCTAAATCTTGAAAAGGCAGTAATCTATTGCGAAACGGCGCCAAAATTAAAGTGATTGTTCTAATTTTCCCCTTAGTCTAAAGACCACAAACCATTAACGGTGCCGGTGGCCCTGAAGGTTCCGCAGGTAACACTTTAGTGGCATAAATAACTGCTGTTACATTTTAACTTAGGACACCGATCTTAAAATCGAACAATCTCACGGCTTTATTAAAAGATTTGACCAAAAAAAAAATTGTTAAATTAAATTCATTTGAGAATATACAATTGGACAATAGTTATTTAAACAACAAGGTTTGAAAACGACTCTTTGCACACGATCGAGACAGTTTGGTACTACAAGTCGAGGGAGTGTGCAAAGAGGTTTTCAAACGAGTTTTTTACAATATTTTTTATACGACTGCTAATAAAGAAAGAAAAATCAAATTTTAATTTAATTTGTTTTTATTTCCTACATTTTTACAACAAAACTTTAAAAATTCAACAATTTTTTGACATATCTAATCAACAAAACTTACGAGCAGTGACGGTTGCTACGGAACTAAGCCAACTTATATTGATGGGTGACAACAACAAAAAT
The DNA here is from genome assembly GCA_963576565.1 of Aspidapion aeneum. NCBI lineage: Eukaryota > Metazoa > Arthropoda > Insecta > Coleoptera > Brentidae > Aspidapion > Aspidapion aeneum. The sequence goes on along the minus strand of OY755041.1, from coordinate 12,919,180 downwards.
CACAATGACGGGAGACCCGTATGCTGAAATGACATAGGCGTGCGCAAAAATAACATAAGCGTGTGCAAAACGTTTTGCACACAGCGTGCGCAAAATGCTATTTTCAGATCGTGTTCTCCGTGCGCAAAACCCCCTTTTACAAGACAGTCGTATAAAAAATCTTTTAAAGCCTGTGCTGGAATATTTCCGTTAAATCGCTGTTAAAAACTGTTGCATTTTTTGTTTCTGCAGAAATAATTTGTTACCTTGTAATAAAGTTATATTTTGTGTTAACTTTCTGTCATATAATTTCATAGAATTAGTAAGGTTTTGATATTGATTAATAAAACAAAGCAACATAGAATTTAAATTTTACTAAAAGGCACAAAAACGCAAAAAAAACCGCTTGTAACCTGGGAACCCTTTAGGACCACGGTGAACCATTAATGTCGGGGAACAACAAAATAGTTTAGAAATTTTTTTCTTCCCTGCAAAATTATATAGTGCGATAAAACGGTACAAAGTTAGCCATGTTTAGACGCAAATACAAAACAGCCACAATTAAAAAATGTCATTAAATTTGCGCAAAGTGGTTGCTTTTCTAGGAAAATATTTAAATAACTTTGATAAAGAAAGTCAAGGAAATTGCAATTGCAAATTTGGTGGAAACCCTGGTCCTTTCTAGCTAATTTGATCTAGAAATACTTTCTTATAGAGGGTCGCTGATATGTATAAAAACTGTCGATATTATTGCTTAAAATATACAAAATATATATGATGGTTTTCAAAAGTCTACTTTACTTGAGGATGTTTTTAAGAGGCAGCACTTCATAGACGTAGTAAACCAAATAATGCAGCAAATATTATAAAGAAGCTGCAACTTGCCTTATAACAATTAGCGTTTCGCTTTATATATAATAAAATGCGCAGAGCTTTTAAAGTATTCGTGAATCACAGTTGGTCGGAAAATACTGATTACTTATTTATCTACCGATTATCAGACTAATTAGTACAGTGCTGCGAATAGCTAATATTGAGAGAATTGAAGGAAGTGCGTCTGTACCCCTCTACTCCTTTCCTGCCCACCGCGGCTTGGATCTTCAACTATAGGTAGTAATAATATAAATTATTTAGGGGGATCTTACACATCATCATGTTATTATTATTGTATATTATTGGACGTTTCCATTCTAGCTTTAATTTTAAGACAATGTATTTAAGTTCAACCGTTTCCGAGTTATCAACTTTGAAAAAGAAACTTTTATTATCAGATCAGTAACAATTATTAATAAAATGACGAACGTCTTACTTAACTACATTAATTTATTACTGAGTAACTAACACATTTTTTCTTAGCATGACATTGTGAACAATTCTGTATAATATAAATTATTACTGCCTAGTAGAAATGTGAAAACCCTAAAATCTTCGTATTAAACTTTATCTTGTATATTTTAGCCAATAATCGATCGTTTCCAGACGTATCAGCAAATTTACAGGAGGCTACCATAATTTAAACTTAACACTTTTTTGAAATGGATAGTATTTATCAAGGTACCGGGTGATTAACCATAAATATGCCCCCCCCCCACTTAATCAATTGTATGTATGCATATCAGAAATGTCAAATTTGGCAGCAACTTTTAATTCAAACGGAACATTCTGTCTATTATTTTATTTAAAAAAATAATAAGTCAATTATGTGAAGAACTTTTAATACAAAAGTTATAATTTTTTCCAAAGTTGCATATCAGAAATGTCAAATTTGGCAGCAACTCTTCTAATTTAAAAGGAACATTATCATCAACATCCTCTATTATTTTATTTTTAAATATCATTTTCCTGCTGATTCGCAAAATACCCACTTTGCTATATTTATTTTCAACTGTTATAAAACTTTCGTGTTTAATGTTTTTTTTATTTTTCACCCTAATCGTGTTAAATAGAGGAAAAATTTATGGCAAATCACTCGGTTTCTCTTACCCCACAAAAAATCTGAATGCGTGCTAGAGATATATAATTTAAATTCAACAGACCATTCTTTTTTACAATGCATTTAATGCTGTGCCGCCGGCAATGCACAAGTCAAGGAAAGAAATACACTTCTTTCCTTAAGACCTAGGACGTTGCAACAAAAGGCGCTTAAAATAAGGTACCTAAATTTCCCCACATGTAAAGTATTTCTTCTTAAGATCTTTATTTATAGTATTTTCTTCCAAAAAGAAATTTTCCTTAATTTCAAACGACGGAAAAACACAGTAAAACCACTGAAAATTTTAAAACTAGCGGAGTTGAGTTATGAGGACGGATTTGCCAAAAGTCAACTACCGCCAGTTTAGTTTATCTTGTGCGCTCAAGGTGAGCGAGTTAGAGAGAGATGCAAGCTGTGCATGTAATTCTGAGATGAATTCATAACGGGGCACATAGTTTTTACTACGCGGTATATTCCATCTATGGGAAGGTTGTTTTCGCATTTAATCACCCTCAGAGTGGGAGGGTTTAAACATAAGTCACATAACACGGAAGTTTAGATCTCATCTCAGCTTCTTCTCTCTCAGTCGCTGTCTAGCCCATAGGGGTGTACAGAGTGTCCCATTTTTGATGGTATTGAATTGGAAACTCACTTATTATAAAAGATAGAGGATTGGGGATTTCACATTACTATCCTCAAATTTCGAGACCTAAAAAAAATTTAAAAGTTTTTTTGCAGCCCTTGTAGTTTTTGGAGCTACGAAGGAAAATTCGGAATTCTAAAAATCGGTCATGTCTGTGTTTTCAGTGCAGATATTTCAATTTTGTTAAAACTCCAGAAAGTTGATCCTGTCAATAAAATGACGTTGTCAAATTTTTGGTCCCTCGAGTCGGATTCGATATTTCAGAAAAAAATCAACAAGTTGAATACGGACCTAGATTTTTTTAAAATTTTTTGCATCACATTGGTTTGAATTTTCCCTCGTAGCTTCAAAACTAGTAGACGGGCTAGAAAATGACTTGGCATATTTTTTCTAACCAGTACTCTAAGTAGATTGTACGGTAGGATTCTTAGAGATCTAATAGAGAATGATTTTCATGAACAAGAAAAAAAAGAGCAAAGTGGGTTTCGCGCAGGCAGATCTTGTAGTGATAATGTTTTTTGTCTTAAACAAGTAATTCTCAAAAGGAGCGCCAGAAATAGAGAGACTCATGTTATCTTTGTGGACCTACAAAAAGCATATGATACCGTTCCAGTAGAAAAATTATGGACAATTTTAGAGAAAACTAATATCAATCATACATACATAAAAGCAATAAAAGAACTATACAAAGGGTCAAAATTAAAATTGGAAATCGACTTTCAAAAGAATTCCTGGTAACAAAAGGCTTAAGACAGGGATGTTGTATCTCTCCAACTCTTTTTAAAATATATATCGTAGTAGCTCTAAAAAACTGGAAACGTAAAGTGCACGGCATGGGAATACAACTTAACGACCGATTTACCATATAAACACTACAGTTTGCTGACGACCAAGTAATTGTGGCTAATGATAAAGAAGACATGGAGTATATGATGAAAAAGTTAACAGAAGAATACCAAAAGTGGGGATTAACAGTGAACGTGGACAAGACACAGTACTTATGTATTGGAAACGAATCCAGTGAGTTAGTACTAGAAAATGGACAAACAATATCTCCATGCAATGAGTATGTATACTTGGGTGTCACATTTGATAAGACAGGAACAGACTGTAAAGAATTGGAAAAAAGAATAGTAAAAGCAAAAAAAGTTATTGGATGTCTTAACAGTATTTTATGAAGCAGAGAGATAAAAAAGAATGTAAAATTTAACATATATGAAACAATGGTCAAAAGCACGCTGTTGTATGGAATAGAGACTTGTCGCGTAACAGAAAAATTCAAAACAAAAATGGAAAGTGTCGAAATGGATGCAATAAGAAGATCAATGAGAATATCTAGAATAGATCACATAAGAAATGAGATTATAAAAGAAAGAATGGGAATCGAGGGAAGCATAACGGATGACATCACTAAAGGGCAACTGATATGGTATGGCCATGTACAACGGATGAACGACGAAAGATTACCAAAGCAGGTCCTAGAATGGCAACCAATAGGGCGCAGAAAAAGAGGGCGTCCTAAACTAGAATAGCAACAGTCAATCCAAAGATCAATGAGTCAAAAGAATCTGACAGGATGATTGTCAGGATCGAAGGAGGTGGAGATTATGCGTCAGACAACGTAGAAAAAAGTTCTAAACCGACATAGTAGTAGTATATTATTTCTTGTCATAAAATGTGAGGGCAGGAATTTTGAATCCCCAATCCTCTATCTTTTATAATAACTCAGTTTCCGGTTCAATACTATATAAAATGGGACACCCTGTACATACACGTCAATCGTAAAACGTTAACTATGTTTAAAATAATAGACATTTAAACCAGTTTCTTTTAGACCAATTGCGCATCACACCCTAGATCTAGTTTTTTTTATTTGTATTGGCTTACCGAACCAAAACATTTAAAAAATGCGAGGTACACATACCTGCCCGATATACAGCGTAATACCAAAATTGGGGTTTTTTTTAACTGTGTATAGAGCTCATTAAAACAAAGAACTTTCCTTAGTAAGATAGGTAGGTACAAAAATTAAATGGCAAGTATTTGCTAATACAGGCCAGGCACCACAACTAAAAGAATTTTTTTAAATAAATTACTTTATTTAAAGATTTTTTGCCTTAATGATGAATCAGCCTCTTGCTGTTTATCGAGCAACAAACGAAATGTTGCCACAGTAGCTAGTTAGTAACTTATTTTTCAAAATTTTACTAAGAAAAGTTCTTTTTTTAATGAGTTCTACACAGTTAAAAATAAAACCCCAACTTTGGAATCACCCTGTATAATTTTCATATTTTTAACAGATTTTAAATGTGGGAAAAATAATCTATTTGTAAACGCTTTTTCTTTTAACGTTAAGGGAACGTTTATGAAAGGTAACCGTTACGTTTAACAATTTCTGGTCTGATAGCTAAATCCTTTCTATTTTTAAGCGTTTTTATTCTAAAAATTATTAAGTTTAAATCTGGTTAATATACCACAAAATATAAACATTCTCTCTTTTGGTACACACTTTGGAGAACAGCTCCTAGTTATTGTTCTTTTTCTTGTGAGAACTGCGAACAGGAGCGGTGTGTAAGTGTAAACAATTGTTAACTAAAAATATGAAACAGTTTTCAGTACCTACATCTTTCAAAAAAAGTGCATGGACTCTCTTGTCATACCGGTGTGTACCCTTAACCGGTCTTATACAATTGTATCGTTTATTTTTAAAACCCGGTTTCCACCTGTCCTATGCATGTCCACTTCCACTTGTACTTATTTTAAATTAATAGAGTAGAATATTCTTTACTTCATATAATGTTTACAATACAGTAAAAGTAAAAACATGAAATGAAATCACCTCATAATTCAAAAAACAAATCTATGTTGTACATAGTGTATTACTATTTATATGCTATAATCTACGAACTCATTTATTATATATGGTTCAATCTTAACTAATATTTCTTTACCGTTTTTTAAATTTTACGTGACGGGACATGGATTTTTGTACTTATTTTAAATTAATAGAATAGAATATTCTTTACTTCATATAATGTTTACAATACAGTAAAACATGAAATGAAATCACCTCATAATTCAAAAAACAAATCTATGTTGTACATAGTGTATTACTATTTATATGCTATAATCTAAGAACTCATTTATTATATATGGTTCAATCTTAACTAATATTTCTTTACCGTTTTTTAAATTTTACGTGACGGGACATGGATTTTTGTACTTATTTTAAATTAATAGAATAGAATATTACTTCATATAATGTTTACAATACAGTAAAATATGAAATGAAATCACCTCATAATTCAAAAAATAAATCTATGTTTTACATAGTGTATTACTATTTATATGCTATAATCTAAGAACTCATTTATTATATATGGTTCAATCTTAACTAATATTTCTTTACCGTTTTTTAAATTTTACGTGACGGGACATGGATTTTTGTACTTATTTTAAATTAATAGAATAGAATATTCTTTACTTCATATAATGTTTACAATACAGTAAAACATGAAATGAAATCACCTCATAATTCAAAAAACAAATCTATGTTGTACATAGTGTATTACTATTTATATGCTATAATCTAAGAACTCATTTATTATATATGGTTCAATCTTAACTAATATTTCTTTACCGTTTTTTAAATTTTACGTGACGGGACATGGATTTTTGTACTTATTTTAAATTAATAGAATAGAATATTCTTTACTTCATATAATGTTTACAATACAGTAAAATATGAAATGAAATCACCTCATAATTCAAAAAACAAATCTATGTTGTACATAGTGTATTACTATTGATATGCTATAATCTAAGAACTTATATTAACTAATATTTCTTTACCGTTTTTTAAATTTTACGCGACGGGACATGGATTTTTGTATTTATTTTAAATTAATAGAATAGAATATTCTTTACTTCATATAATGTTTACAATACAGTAAAACATGAAATGAAATCACGTCATAATTCAAAAAACAAATCTATGTTGTACATAGTGTATTACTATTTATATGCTATAATCTAAGAACTCATTTATTATATATGGTTCAATCTTAACTAATATTTCTTTACCGATTTTTTGAATATTTTGGGGTGATGATGATGATTCAGTTAATGAAAGACGATGTATTGGTATATCACAATCTATTGATCTAGTGTTGTAGTTATGATTATTTTCATGCTTAAAAATTGTAATATTTTTAAATAAGAATGTTCAAAAATTTAGATCGCAATAACTGTCATAATATTCATATTTTTAAAAACTCCTCGCCAACTCTTTGAACTTAAGCTTTTTTTTGTATTTCTGATTGTGTGCTTTTGTAATTATGAACACATTGTTAATGTCAGAATTTTTTCTCCAGAAAATTATGCTATATCTTACTTGCGATTCAAAGTTAGCAAAGTATAAAATTCTTAATTCACTAGTATATTGTGAATTCTAAGCCATAAATTATGCTTTTCAGCTTATCGCAAACTTTTTGTATCTGATTGCCCCAAATTAAAAATTCATCAATGTGAATACCTAGAATATCTTGAAGGGTAATCTCACCTTCTAGTTCGATTTTTGATTGCTTGGTGCATTTGTTTTATTTTTACTTAAAATAAGTTTATTTTGTTCCAGCCAGTTATTTACTAATTTGAAAGCCTGTTTGATTTAAGGACACTAATCGTAAAGCTTGCTTGACGATGAGTGACCTTAGTTTGATTGCCTGATGCAGGGCTATCAAAACGGACGGGCCACGATCCTCCACTTTGTTGACGTCACATCCGGGGTTTGATGGTCACATCATGACACAGCTGATTGTCTTTAAAATATTGAAGTTGAAATGACGGTTCATGAATATTTAATTTTTTTAAAAATAAAGCTGGTTTTGAGATTGTTTTTACTATATTCTTGCAGAACAATTTTTTTAAATGTATAGTAATCCTTAATTTTTCAGAGCCGCTTCATTAGCTCACACAAAAATTAAATTTAAAGCAGACGCGAATGTGACAAACACAGATGACAAAGTCAAATACATGTCAAATATAACAGTTGGCATGCGGTATATGGCGGGTAATTTGAATTCTAAATAAGAAATGCTAAATCTTGAAGATTTTAACCTTTTCATCATCTTCCATCCCTACAAAAGTTTGGTAGAATATCGGGATGGTGTCAAAGAATTTAGCGGAAATCTGTAGTGCCATTTTGAAAATATCCTAAAAATACGTCTGACCTCCCATAAGACCAAATGTAAAAGTCAGCCCCGAGAGAACAGCTGATTTTTTCAGGGTCGTGGCCTGTATATTTTTGTTGGCCTTGCCTGATGAAATGCAGGGTCACCTGATGCGATTTTTTAAATCAGGGTGGGTACACATAGGTGTATACCGAATTTTAGAAATACACGATATGATTCTATAAAAAAGGTTAAGGCCGGTTCTTTACTTTATGTATGATTTTCGAAAGGAAAGATATAGTAGTTTTAGAATATGCAAGGGATGTTATGTTGCAATGTGCAATCAGCCGTTTACAACTAATCAACTGACTTATGGAGAAAGATGGACAGTTTTTAATTGGACTGGCGATTCCGACCTACTTGCTATCAGCAGCGTATAGACACAATCATACGCTGCTGGAAGTATCTGTCACTTGTTGTGAAACCAGCAAGTGATATTTGAAAAAGATGTAATATGTCTTAGCCAAGTCTGAAATACAAATATAACTAGATCTGAAAAATTGTCAGAAAGTCATAAAATTTTAACACGAATCAACTGCTTATGAAAAAGAAACAGGAAATAACAAACCAACATTTAATTGTTATGTAATCAGCTCAGAGGTGGGGACGACCCAGGTGTAACATACAAAATAATTCTTATTGTATAAGTATTAAGTAATAATTATTAACGAATACTAAAAAATACATATTTTATGTACAACCGGGCACAACCCATTTTAAGGCCCGGCGGTATTAAAATTATTATTTTAGAATAGGTACTTGATTATTTTTTTTTTATTGCTATTTTAAAATGTTTTTTCTCAATCATCGTTGTGCATAAAACGTTTTATGCATCTCAGTCATAAATTGGTTTAACGCCCTTGGCGTCTATAAACTCTCGCCTGACGGCTTGTGTTTTTATTTCCACGCCGCGGGCGTTAAGCGCTTCCTTCATGAACCAGATACATAAAATAATATTGTTTACAGCCGGCCGCTTCGGTGGCATTTAAACATAATGGTATAGGAGTCAGCACCTGTGTAAATTTGATTGGTATACTTATATTTATATTTTAGACCTATAAGGTTAGAAGTAGTAGCCGAGAACAGCAAACAAATGCTGTTCTTGGGTAGTAGTGCTGAATCTAACGTCGAAATGTTAAGCAGTGCCCAGCTCTAGGCGGCAATGTTGCAGTAAAAAATCAACCTTTTGTCGTTCTCTCGCGTTACTAATCTATCGCGCATATTCGAAAAACGATCTTTTAAAAAAATAGCTCTTGTCCTCCGTTGGAAGGCTGTAATGTGTCTTAACATATAACCTTTGATAGGTCAGGAGGCGCGGTTCGAATACCCGATTAATTGACCAAGTTCGAGTTAACACCGATTTCACTGATTCGACCTCCCAAAAAGAGGACAACGGAGCTAATTGAAATAAAACAGTAATCAAACAGATGATTATCTTCTTCCACTAATTTTTAATTTGTTTTAAACAAAAATCAATAAGTTACTAATTTTACAGGTTTCTATTAAATCAATGCCTGTCAATAACGTCAATTCTTATCTATAAAATGTTTATTGTTTTTAAAATTTCTATGACTTAACCGTTTTAGTAGCTAGGCATAGTTTTTTAACCAGTTTTTCAAAATGTTGTGCTAATTTAGTTTAGGTAAGTCCTCTAATTAGATTTTTTATGTAGGCAGTTTCTTAAATTTGTTAGTTATTATTTTCACAAGATATTTTCTAATTTTAAGTTTTAACCTTTCTTTTGTAATTCTTTTAGTAATGTCCCCTGAAGATGTAAGTTTCTGCTTACGAAACATGTCGGGACTATTTGCTTAAAACAAATTAAAAATTAATGGAGGAAGACAATAACCTGTTTGATTACTGTTTTATTTCAATTAGCTCCGTTGTCCTCTTTTTGGGAGGTCGAATCAGTGAAATCGGTGTCAACTCGAACTTGGTCAATTAATCGGGTATTTCGAACCGCGCCTCCTGACCTATCAAAGGTTATATGTTAAGACACATTACGGCCTTCCAAACGGAGGACAAGCTATTTTTTTAAAAGATCGTTTTTCGAATATGCGCGATAGATTACTATTCAACGACTCCACCATAATATGGACTATTTCCTAAAATTGAAATAAAAACGTTTCTTGACTCGTTAGTAATGTGAGAGGGAAACAATTTACATTAAAAGAAAAGATAAAGAAAGCGAATAATGACGTCTTGAGCCATATGGGGTTGCTGGTTTTCTGGAAAGGCGTGACATTCAGTACTTCATGCTTTTTACTGCAACATTCCAACCTGGGGCTGGGCACTGTTAGACACCCTGTTTGTATGACATATTTTAAAGAAATAGAGACGCGATAAACTCATCAAAGTCACTCAAACTCTACTTTTTTTGGTTATGTTATTTTCTTGCCAAGTTCATTGGCGTTTTGCTAATATAATTTATGTTGGCAAGAGTGAGTGACATCAATCATTATGGAACATTATAAGCAAACACGTTTGTCAGTCACCCCATGTAAATGTTTTTTAAAAAGCATTTATTTTTATTTTCCGAAGCCATCGAGGTAGACTTTATTCTACCTTGGTGTCCGAAACTTATGAATTAACAAGGGGGGAAGGTGCGTCTTTCTTTAAACAAGGCGAGAGGGGACCGATATTTACCTCCTTTGATTTTGACTTTGATAAGTTTGTCGCGTCTCTATTTCTTTAAGATATGTCATACATACAGGGTATCTAGGCACTGTTTAACATTCCGACCTTACATTTATCACTTCAACTCTCTTGGTCTAAATTTGAAATAATCCAATCAAATTTACACAGGTGCGGAATTTTATACCATTATGTCTAAATGCATCCGGGTGAAACACCTTTAGCTCCTGTGCTGAAAGGCCGTGGCACAGAGCAGCGTTGAGATGATGAATACGAATTCTCGCTTTATTAAAGTTTTCCACAATGTTGTGTCTATTTGCACTGGAGTAGAAGCCACGCCACATAAAAGAATTGTTCTTTTACAAAGACTTTGGTTATGACATATTATGATGTGCTTAAATGGGCTCTGTACTAAAATAGCAGAGTGTTACAAAGCCGCTTAAATGTATCAAGTTTTTTTATAAATTTTATGGACAGTAACATCTACCTGCCCCAATCAGGACAAGATTTTTTTTATTGCATTTTTACAATGCTGATTTAAAGTAAGTACGAAAACATTTCAGATTTATTTTTTTATAAGTATGTCCGTACATATTTCGATTTTTTGTTAACTATTCAGTTATTTCCTTAGCTTTTAAATAAAATTTTTAATATTCCTTCAGGGATTTGTCTGATCTAACATGGTCTGAGACTCTCTTAATGCATATTAAAAATCTAAATAAAATGACTGGATTTTAAACGTTTCATTCTTCTCCAAAAGTTCTAATTAAAATTTATTTTTTAAATATGTCCGCACATATCTATTTTGTATTTTTAATACCTTTTTCCCTTTTGATATGTAGTACGTTATTATTTTCGAAAGTTTATTTTCCTTTTTACAAATGGTCCATTCGGTTTATTTTGGGACCAATTTTTAAAGTTACAAGTTATTTTTGGATCTTTGTTCGGGTGTAATTGGCCTTCAGAACCGCCGTGGGTACCCAAACTAGGTTCCAAGAAGAAGAATAAGAAATTGAGCCGTCAACTTTTAAGAGGTCTCGAAAACAAACTGAATTGACTATATTAATACAGCGTGTTACAAACGTCAATACTTATGATTTTAAAGGTTTTTTTTTTCGAATTTAAAATCGTTCAATGATTTTCAGAACACTCCTTCCTAACCTTATGTTACATATATTTATATCAATCATATATTCAAATCTTTTATGAACTCGTCTCTTCCAACCATTTCACGTTAAACATTATATTTTTATTTTATTTAGGATGATGGTGATTCTGACACCAGTGATTGCGTTTTTGAAGAAGACGAAGAATTATTCGGTAACTATGACGATTATTCCGAGAAAGAATGTCAGAATGACGTAGATTATTGGCCTGAAGAAACAGACCAGTACCACACAGACGAGTCATTTTATTTTTATGAAGACCCGCAACCAGCCGAACAACCCACTTTCTCCTGCGACACATGCGAAAAGGAATTTTGGTCTAAAGGCTTCTTTGACAAACACATGTCCGAGCATATCACTTGCAAACTAGATGGTTGCACTTTTACAGCGCATCAAAATATAGTGGAGAAGCACATCAGAATGCAACATTCTACCGGGCTATATGATAAAATTAAGAAGCTCAATACGCCCGAAGATATTAGAAAGTGGGTTGAAGAAAGGAAGAAAAACTACCCGAAAAAGGAAAATATTGAAAAAAGATATGCGCAACAAATTGAAAAAATTCAAAGAGGCGAAAGAATACAAAAGAATGACAATCGATTTGGAAAGGACAAATTTCGATGTAAGTTTTTTTGTTATCGATTGTAAAAGACATTCAACATTTTTAAAATTTAAAAATGTTTGCCTTGATGAAATTGTGCCTGAGATGGCATACTTTTTGTTTGAGCCCTTATTTTTTCATGGAAATTGTGCATTTTTTAATTAATCTTTTACATGTAGCATAACCTGTTTGGAGTGTAACCTTAAAAATTTAGGTTTTGTGTAACCGAAAAAAAGTGTACATATGCCATCGCACACGTATACGTAAGGGTAAGATGGCCTACTAGCATCTTACTTACGTATACTCAATTTCAAAAAAAATCTTATAGGTACGGTATTGACATTACCTTTGATAGAATTACATTGAAATGCAATCAAATTTTAGCTACCCTTATCAGTATTTTTTCAAGTTTGGTGTATATTATGCAAAGTTGGTAATATCTTTATAATTATTATTTATTGAGAGTTCGCCGGAAACAAAATAATTTACAAAATAACCTTATAAGGGCACAAATGCACATAAACACATTTAGTAGTTAGCTAAAAGTAAATATATCTAGGAAAAAACAAATGTATGCCATTTCTCCCTCAAATATATTATTCGCTTTAAACATAATATGTTGTTACTTTACACTTAAATGTTTGTACTTTCTTTTGCGACAGATGTGTAGAGCTTTTACAACTAAATACCTTCGCTGCTTTCAACAGAACTTTAAACACTTAAAGTATAAAACACTTACTTGAGAGAAAACTTTTCACTAACTGGCAGCACACAACAGACCGTCTCCGTCGATACTTCCTAGCGAACAAAACTTACAATCGAACTTTACATGTTTAAGTGCATATAAACTGCACATAGTTGCCAAATTGTACGTATTCACTAAATGCTTAGATTATACTGGCCAATTGGCTCGATCCAGGCCATAAAACACACACACACGTACACACTAAAAACCTTAATATGGTATTTCACCGGAGTATGCCATCTCGGGTACAATTTCTCTATTTTTTTAAATGACGTTAAATAAAATCCATCTTAAGTACTAGAAGCGTAATATATCAATTTTTTCTGCTTGAACAAATTTCAAGGTGATTTAAAAAAAAAATACATAAAATCCAAAAAAGAATGTTAACTTGTATACAGACAGGGTGTCGCAGAACTAATGGTAGAGAGTAAAACCATTGTTTATAGAACCCATTAATTATAACCGAGATACAGACTATCGTATAAAAGTAGAACGACTCCCTAAAATTTTATATAAATCTGTACCAACTAGGTACTAAAGAACCAGTGGTGCATTTGAATCTTCAATCGAGTTTTCTGTTCGCCTGTTTCGGGGATTTTCTACACAAAAATTTTCCACTAAAAATTGTTAAGTACCATTCGAAATAAAAGACGACAAAAATAACTTTTGTACCAAGGGCTTGAAGAATTATATTTTTGCCCAAGGCCGACTGTTAGTGCACAAGCTTGCGAGGGCATCAAATAGGCTGGGCGCAAAAATGTTCTTCACGCCACAAACAAGATGTTTGGTACGCACAGAAAATAAGTAACTAAACAAATTTTTCATTATAGTGAAAAATTACATATAATTTTTTATAATTAACATATTTTACCAAAGAGAGTTCATATTTATCATAAAATAAACGTATAAAACTATAAATATTGATGGTCTTTGACGTATTTATTATAATTAAGAACCACAATCTTTTTAATTTCTCTAAACACACTACGCGTTTCGATATATAACTATTCATTATCAAGTGTAAGTGTGAGGAGCCACAATAGACCCACTAGTGGTCGCAGTGGAAGGGCTGCAAGGCCCACTCACATATGAATCATCAAATGTGAAAATAAAAAATGAAAATAAAAAATTAAAATCCCTATTTTAAGGCCAAAATCTAGGACACAAGTAAAAAAATAAAAACTACACAATTAAACAAACTCGTTTGTATTTAAATTTTAAGGTGAAGATGTTTGTTTAATTGTGTAGTTTTTATTATTCTTATTTTTTTTACTTGTGTTCTAGATTTTGGCCTTAAAAGAGGGATTTTTATTTTCTAACGCACTTGATAATGATATTTATACAGTGCGGACATAAACCCCCCCCCCCCCGTTAACTTTTGAACGGATTTAGAAATCAACTGCAAACAAAAAGCATGTTAAATGATATCAACTTTACTACTTTCTGACGTATTGCTTTGAACCGTAGTGTGAGCGGAAGACCATAAGGTCACTAACAACTTTAAATTGTTAAATGAGAAGGGGGGTCGCGTGATACATTGTTTAAAAGGTATTTTAATTCTCTAATCAAAAAAATTAAAAGTTATAAAATCGGTTCAACACTCACGGAGTTACGTGTGTTTATAGTGTTTGCAACTCCTCTTAGTCTTCAGCAGTTTCAGATATTGAATTAAAGTAAAACCTATAATTAATGGTAAAATTGCAGTTACTTTTTAGTGTACCTCATACACCGATATGTTGCCTTAAGACTATAAGGTCACTGACATCTTTAAATTTTTTAATGAAAAGTGGTCGAGTGATACCTTGTTTAAAAGGTAATTTGATTCTTTACTTAAAATATTTCAATTTTTTTAAATCGATAAATTAATTATCAAGTTATGAGTGTTTTCAGTAATTGTGCAAGCAACTTTTTTGTTACTTTTATGCAGCTTAAGTTAGAATAAATAACATTGTTACTATTTTTTTACGTACTTTTTAATAATGTTGCTGTAAGTATAAGGGCACTAACATCTGTAAATTAAAAGAGGGATAATACCTTTTTTAAAAGTTATTTTATTTTAATTTTGATTCTTTGTTTAACGTTTTTTACCTTAACCGTAAATAAGAATTAAAATAAAATAACTTTTAAACAAGGTATTATCCCTTTTTTAATTTACAGATGTTAGTGCCCTTATACATAAAGCAACATTATTAAAAAGTACGTCAAAAAGTAGTAACAATGTTATTTATTCTAACTTAAACTGCATAAAAGTAAAAAAGGTTGCTTGCTCAATTACTGAAAATACTCATAACTTGACAATTAATTTACTGATTTCAAAAAATTTACTCTCGACCACTTTTCATTAAAAAAATTTAAAGGTGTCAGTGACCTTATAGTCTTAAGGCAACATTACGGTAATGAGGGGTACACTAAAAAGTAACTGCAATGTTATCAATAATTATACTCATAACTTGACAATTAATTTACAGATTTCAAAAAATTTACTCTCGACCACTTTTCATTAAAAAAATTTAAAGGTGTCAGTGACCTTATAGTCTTAAGGCAACATTACGGTAATGAGGGGTACACTAAAAAGTAACTCCAATGTTATCATTAATTATAGGTTTTACTTCAATTCAATATCTGAAACTGCTGAAGACTAAGAGGAGTTGCAAACACTATAAACAAACACACATAACTCCATAAACACATAAGATCTTTGTAAAAAAAAGTGTCCTGTTACAGTTGCCACTTTTTAACAAACTGTCGCTACTTGCGCTAAATACTATTTCAGGTTCTTGCTATTTCAGCTTCTCAGAATGCAGCACAGTACGTTCCAAATTTGACTTTGCTTGTACGAGTTGAACAAAATTTTTCTTTACATTCTCGATGTTGGAAATTATAGCCGTATAGTTGACGATAGTTAATTGAAGTTGATTAGAATTTTGATACTGAAGTTTAAATGGTTTTATTATATTCTATAATCTTTTTCGAAAAAAGGTCATTGAAATTGTGTCCAAATTTATTTATATTTGGGCTGCATCCATTCCGAGAAGGTAGTAAGAACCTGCTAATAGTACTTAACACAAGAAACGACAGTTTTTCATCATTTTATTTAATTCTGAAAACTTATCTATGGGCGTATTTTTTTATGACTTATGTGCAACATATTGGGACAATGAATATCTATTTTATTTGCATTTATTTTTCCTAATTCCGAATTGGAATAATATTATAACTTCATCAAGTCCGTGAATTCCTATTCTTCCAAATTTATCGGTCTTTACAGCAAACTAAGCCTCGCTATTACTTTTTTCAGGGGGTAAAACACAAACGTCACCCAACCAGAAGCTCAAATCAAAAACTAACAAACCATTTAAAAAACGAAAACCAAAACCGCCTCCAAAAGTATCTTTAATAGACGAAAAATCCGATTGGAACGGCAATATGTTCCCATTTCCAGGCACTTCGGAAATGTTTAAAGAAGACGAAAAAGTAGCAAGTGACTTCGAAGACGACGAGTGGCATGATAATCTGGAACCAAGTGTGAAAACTACTATAAAACCAACGATTAAACTTAATAACGCCCTAGGTGCTCTTATGGGAGCCTATGGATCAGATAGTGATTATGACGATGTAGATCCTGTTGAAGGTGTTAATACAACAGCAGAAAAACTTGTAGAAATAAATATTACAAATCAAACAGTTCCTAGTGAAACAAAAGTCGAAATAAAAGGTTCAAGCAATATCGTTTTAAATGACGCCAAACTAAAAGTTGAAAATAGTGATGACGAACCACCGGAAGAAGTAAAAATTGACAAAAGTTTGCAACTTGAAGCAAAAATTATCTCAACGTCGCAGAAAACACTTTCTGAAGTTTGTACAACTTGTTATAACAAACCCAACCCTGATTCTATATCATCCAATAAAAACAGACATCGGCAAAAAAAACGAAAGCGCCCAAATAAAAAAGAAAAAACTGAAAATCTGGTGAAAAAAAGTGAATCACTCAAGCAGTCTAATTCAGGGCATCAGTCAAGAAATACAGAACGATTTCCAAATAAAAGATTTAAACGAAGAAGGGTTACTTTACTGGAAAAGCTGTTGGCTAATGAGATTAGAGAAGAAAGAAACTTTTTGTTGCAATGTGTTAGGTATACAGTGCAAAATAATTTTTTTCATCAATGAAGGCAATTGGTGTTGTCAAGTAAGTTTTTGATTTTTTAATTTAGATTAATTTCAATTGTTTGTTAAAATTTTTAACTGAAAAAACTGAAAATCAAGCGGAGAAAAGTGAATCACTCAAGCAGTCTAATTTCGGGCATCAGTCAAGAAATACAGAACGATTTCCATATAAAAGATTTAAACGAAGAAGGGTTACTTTACTGGAAAAGCTGTTGGCTATTAAGATTAGAGAAGAAAGAAACTTTTTGTTAAAATGTGTTAGGTATACAGTGAAAAAAATTTTTTTTTCAACAATGAGGGCATTAATTGATGTTGTCAAGTAATTTTTTTTATTTTTTAATTTAGATTAATTTTGTTTGTTGTTTGTTAAAATTTTTATAACAAATTTAAAGTATACTGTGATGAGTAAATTCTAAATACATATTGGTAGTATCTATTTTAGCCTGGTTATATTTTCTTTGGGAAAATTATCAATTTTAGAACCAAACATACTTACTATTATTCGTTATCCGTCGTTATTTAAAATAAATTTGGTATACACTTGAATCTTCATTTAAGACAACCATGTTAGAACAGTTTTAATACAGACACTGGTATGAATATACAGTATACTCCCCCGAAAATATAACGACGGGGAACCATCCGCCCACCCTTGGTTGTGGGGCTATCCCTACCCTAAATGTTTTTTGAGAATTTTCGGTTTATTAGAAAAAATGTTTAAAAAATATTTAATGGGGGGACCACCCCCCCGCCAAGAGTAGGCGGGTGGATCCCCTTCGTTATATTATTGGGGGAAGTATACTGTATATCCATACCAATTGTATTGCTTCTCTCATTGAACGCAGTGTCTGTATTAAAACTGTTCTAGCATGGTTGTCTTCAATGAAGATTTAAGTGTATACCAAATTTGACCATTTTTGGTGCGTCTATGCCAGATCTACCGCTACCTTGAGGGGGGAGCGATATAAATTTTATGTTAAAAATCGGAAAATCAGAAAATCCGCTTATTGGCAGTTTCTGGAATTCAGACTTACTTAAGGTGGCTCTCCGATCTTTGTAGATTTTGGATAGACTTGCATTCTTTTCAATAGAATTAAGTTTAGAGGGAAAAAACGAAGTTTTTAGTCTTTTCTAATGTTTAAATATGGCATTTGCTGGAATAAAAGAATTTGATTTGAATTTGATTTTAAATGAAGATTCAAGTGTATACCAAATTTGACCATTTTTGGTGCGACTATGCTAGATCTACCGCTGCCTTCTTCAGCTTTAAAAATAAGTTTTAAAACCAGATATGTGCAACAGTAAAATTTAAGAAAATTAAAAAAAAAACAAGTTTTTTCCACACCTCTAATTTATTTAAATGCCTATAAGGTTATCGTTAGAGAGGACTTTTCATCAGCTTTAATAGTTATTACTTAGTTGTTTTTTCCAAGTTAAAAGTTTGCAAATAATTGGGAAAATACTGTAAGAGAGCACTTTTGACGGAGGTGAGAGGAGGGATCCCCACTTTGAAAAAGGTTAACTAGAAAAGTCAGTTTTAAGTTATTACTAACCAAAAATAATTTTTATTTACTCAGTTACAAAAATGAATGATCAAAATTTTTGTTTGGTTTAAGGATTTCTACAAACACATTTATTTTTATTTCAAGGCGGCTATTTAATAAAACATGCTAACTGTATACAATGGGCTTTTAATCAAAAATATTTTTTTGAAAAAAAAATAGTGTTAAGGATAACAAATACCACAAAAAAAAGAGAAAAAAACATATTTAAAAAATGTTTCCCTTTTTTCGTACGCTAATGGAATGTGCACCACTGCCGTCAGAGGGTACTAAGGTACATGGTTGGAAAGGAAATTGTATCTGCTTGAAAAATGATGGGCGAGTCTTATGCCTATCCATACCAAGTGTGTTGCTTCTATCATTAAACGCAGTATCGGACCCCGTAGGGCCTGAACTATTTTAGCAATTTGACTTCGTTAGCCGCCGCGAGCAGATCGAACGGCGCGACTTTAATAAAAGAGCAAGGTTATTGTCTTAAGAATTTTTTTTAAAAAAATTACATTTTTCTCGATTTAATGTTTCCTGATTAAAGCTAAAATAGCGAAATAAATAATAATGACTATTTCTTCGTCTTTTAAAAGTGGAAATCTTACTGTGCTTGCTCCTGTTTAGTAATAAAAACTATTAATGAATTTTGAGTCACCGTTCTATAAGTTCATCCTTTTTTATACGCTTTTCATAAAGGCTAAACGTTCGAAGTCAAGCACTGTATATACCAAATTAAAGAAAAATGTTCATTCTATACCTTTTATTTAAACTTTTTTTAAAAATATTGCTTTGATGTTATTAAAAATGTAGGCTAAACTTTACTGGCTATACAAAAAAAAGTAAAAATTCAGTTATTTTATTTTTTCTAAAAAAAACGAAGCAAAATTTTGAAAAATATAATGGAAAGTTATTTTATTGCGGGTGTTTACTGATTCATTTGTCATTTTTTGCAACCCTCTACGACTATTTTTAAAAAAGATACATCGTTTTAAAAAGTATCGTGCAAAAAAAAGTGGTGGGGGCCATATCTTAAAAAAAACGCATTTACCAGAATGACAACAAGTCAAAACCTGATCTATGGAGTGCCCTTAACAAACTTGGCTTACCGGCGAAAAGTGGGCACGACTTGCACACGAAACCCCCTTTTAGGCCGATTTGTCCATAGGCTATATTAGTAAAATATCGAACAAAAACTAAAAATTGTGTTTTTTGAAAAATTGAAATATCGCCGCCATCTTACGAAAAATTTAATGAAATTTGGTAGTTTTGTATAAGCAACTACGGCCAATCGAATGACTTTAACAAATTTTTTCTAGGCCTTCTAGTTTTTTGAAACCATAGCCAACTTTGTTATTTCTTAAGACCGCCATATTAAATTTATACGTCAATAAATAGAGCATTCAAAGAGCTTTTCAACCATGTATAATAAGCCTATCTTTGAATGACGGAAAATGTGAATTTATTTCAAAAACTGTTTTTCACTTGGTTGCGAAACAAAGGCCGTCGTTGCGTTTGTTGTCATACCTACGTAACTATCTGTCAAAACTTTGTCATTTATTTGATTTATCTGTTGGAGTCGCCTCTTGATTTTTGTATTTGAGGATACAAAGGATAAAGTTTATTTACTACTTATAATACGATAGAAGAACTTGAGGCAGCCGTTGTTCAAGCCATAGAAGAAATTCCTGAACAAATGGTCTATAATTCATCGATGCAGGATCTGCATGAATAACAACGGTGGAATTTTCGAACATTTGTTTATTTAATTCAATGCTTTGTTCTCGGTTTTTAGTTTTATTATAATAATAAATGCAAACTTTTGTTTCAGAAATAAAAGATAGATTTTAAGAAATTGTATTATTTCTTAGCCAGAGAAAAATTAAAAAATAAGGGCCTTAAAGATTTGCATATAAATCAAAAAAAAATGGAAAAGTTTTGAAAGGTTGTTACGTAGGTATGACAACAAACACAACTACGGCATTTGTTTCACAGCCAACTAAATGAAAAACTATTTGTTTGATAAATTCACATTTTCCGTCATCCATAGAGAGGCTTATTATACACGGTTGAAAAGCTCCTTTTATGCTCTATTTATTGAAGTATAAATCCAATATGGCGGTCATAAGAAATAACAAAGTTGGCTATGGTTTCAAAAAAACTAGAAGGCCTAGAAAAAAATTGTTGACGTCATTCAATTGGCCGTAGTTGCTTATACAAAACTACCAAATTTCATTAAATTTGTTTGCAAGATTGCGGTGATATTTCAATTTTTCAAAAAACACAATTTTTAGTCTTTGCTCGATATTTTTAAAACCCCTGTAGATATTTTTAATTTTGATACGGCCTCTGATTAGGCTTAAAATAGCGCAACTTTTTTCTCATTTAAACAAACTCGTATCTCTTACCGTTTCCGAAATCTCCATGTAGTTGCTTTTATTTGGGACACCCTGTATATGAATAATTAGAAAAATCGTAACAAAGGCTCATTTTTTTATATAAATCAAGTTTTTATACAGTTGTTTAACGTACACTTTAATTTTAAACTCTAAGTCGAAAATAATCGTCAAAACATCACCTAGGAAAAGGATCTTTTACAAAACAATAGTGTCCTTATTTCCACCCTATCTGCGTGTAGTTAAAGTAGAAGGACTTATTGTTATTGACACAAAAAATGCATTGTAAGTCAAAGTAAGATAAGACTACGATTTTTTTTTAATTTCTATTTTTTTAAAGAACTTACTCTTGTTCATTTAACAGAATACAATGTTATAATATAAAAAATAAGAACGTTATAACAGGATTGAATATTTTACAAATACAAGATAATCAAATTATACAGGGTGTCCCTTTAAGGATGACAGCCGGATTTATCTCAGAAAGTACTACAGCTACGATTTTTTCATAACAAAGTCGAGCCTTGCGAATTTACCTACAATATATTTGTTTGTGTAGCTTCCCGCTAGGGTGCAGTAATCACATCTCCTGACTTAGGGTCACTGCATCACGAAGACGTAGTGTCTTCTTTGGGTAGCGACACGACAGCTAAATATTTTTGGTTATATGACGAATCTGACACTATCACCAGCGTAGCTTTTTTTGTTTTTAAAAAAATAAAATGGTTTACAAATGTTACGTAAATAACTGTCCGTCACACTCGGTATATATATTTAGACTGTCCAAATAAACAAACCATTCAAATAATGCTTTTCAGATTGTCGAATAAAAACGATATTTTTTTATGATTTCAATATTTACCCACATAGCGCAAGAAACCAAAAATTATTTGACATGTTTTATAAAATATAGAACTTGTATATATTGTTGGATTTATTCTAGGGCATAAAAGTGTACGTTTAATCCCTTTTTTCATGGACTGGTGATTAAAAGTAATTTCTTTAAAACTATAAAGGAAAAATTATAGGTTTTTTGGATCATTTTATTTTATTAATATATAAAAAACAAAAAGCTATCATAATACACGATAACGGTTATTCTGTTGCTTCCAGCTTGGCAGAAGTTACTGTACTTTGCTGATGACTTGGTTGGTTTCGATTATTATTGTGTCCTTTGGCATAGCCTTCATATAAAGGAAGCATTTAACTTTCTAGACTTCTCCAGGATAAAAAACAGGAATACCTTTTCGGTGAAATTTTTGACATTATTTTTATTGCATCATTTTCGGTACTCTGAAAGCTGCTTTCTTTGGCCGCCTTTTCAATGTCCATCTCAAAGTAGGAATTATTCTTTGGTCCCTCGTTTGTTCAATCTTTAAGAAATTTAATTCAAACTTGTTCTTAGTTAGTTTGTTATGAAATAAATATTATTTTTTTCTATGTTTGTTAGCGTCTGACTGACTTTTGTTTAATATCTACCATAGCAACGCGCCCAAAGCTCACCAAAAAAATTAAAACTATCACTGCCCTCTGTATTATTATATACCGGGGGTTGACATGCTAAAACTAGAGTACCGGAGTAAGTGGTTTAATATTTATTTATTTTATGATTCATTATTTTTAGTATATAAACATTGGCATTAAAGTCCCTTTTAATCACTTAACAAATTATAGCCGTCCTTCCGGTCGGGCTTAAAAAATCTTGCCGCGGAATTAAAAGTAAACACAGCATATACCTACTATTATTTTATTACGGTGTCCAAACAAAGGTGGGCGGCGAAGAAAACGTCGAAAGAACAAAATGTCAAAGACACGAAAGGTCGAAAGTACAAAAGGTCCAAAACATAAGGTCGAAACTACAAAAGGCCGAAAATACAAAAGGTCGAAAGTACAAAAGGTCGAAAAACAGAAGGCCAAAACTTCAAAAGGTCAAAAATACACAAGGTCGAAAGTACAAAAGATCGAAAATAGAAAAGGTCGAAAGTACAAAAGGTCGAGAATACAAAAGATCGAAAAACAAAAGATTGAAAAACAAAAAGTCCAAAATCGAAAGTAGCTATACTGTAATGATTGCAAAAAAAGGCTTTACTATAGACACAGAGGCACACACACACACACCTAACGCACATACACACACCTAACGCACATACACACAAAAACATACACGCACACACACAGACGTCACGACGATATTGCGAAGATAAGTCAAAATACACCAAAATAAACACATTTTCGGCGTCATCTCAAAAACATTTTTTTCTTCGAAAGCAATACCTTTTCCAGCCATTATTGCACGGGCTAGGACGGCAAAAAAAATTCAACAATCCAAAAATTGAAGGTCTAAAAATTTTTTTTGTAGCATCTCTAGGTATTTTTGGGTAGCAACACGACGGGTCGCGGAAAATTGTCAAAAACGGTTTATTCGAACGGAAATTTATTTGAAACAAAAATTTGCCATCAATCGGTGTTTTCCTAACCTTTCTCAATTGATCGCAAACGTATTCTAACCGGTACAGACAATCTCTGACCTTTTTCCACCAAAACACTGTCTTCAAATCACAGATTTGCTATCAATTGAGAAAGGTTAGAATAATAGAATAATAGAAAATATGTTTAGGTTGGGTTTCACACTCTCTACCCAGACAGCACAAGTACGTACTGTGTACGTAAAAACTCGTACTAGGTACGTACATGGTACATCCAATTAAACGTAAAATGTACGTACTCTAGACGTACATGGTACTAACATGGGACATCAAATTAAAATAACAAAAGTGTAGAATTAAGACTAGGTACCACTAAAAATTATTCTGGCTTCCTAGACATTCCTACTTTAGAGTGATCGTCCAGGTTTACCTTAAGGCTCGAAGTATCTCTAACAATGCCGTTAATGTTATAATTTAAAGACACTGTATGTTATTTTAAAAACAAATAAAGACTTACTGATCGATGTAAAAATAAAAGTTTTTGAATATTTTTCAAAAAATCATGTTTTTGCACAAAGTCTACCTGATTGGAAGCACGGCAGAACCACAGAAATGACTTTAGAAACTATAAGAAATTTACAAAAGAGGCAAAATTTAGGGTAACCCCACAGAAATGATATTTTTTATGATTGTAGTTAAGTACTATAACTACTATTATATCTAAAAGTAAAAGTGTATGCATTAAATTGTTGTAGTATTTTTTGTATTAATTTATATTATAAAAATAAAAAGTTGGTCAAAAACTTAAAATATAAGTATGGTCTTTAATTTTTTTTTAAATATTTTACATACTGTAGGTACTCTAAAAATTCTGAGATCGCTTTACAAACTTCTACAAAAATTGTAGGTACTCTAAAAATTCCGAGGTTTTTTACAATATTGTATAGAAATTGCGTGTAGGTACTCTAATTATTCCGAGGTAAGTTGACGAGTCGCCCATGGAAATTCCGAGGCAGGTCACGTGGGCTTGTCGCTACCCATGGAGACGCCAGGCTTCCAGGATGCAGTGACCCTACTCCTGACTAGGGTTACGGCATCCTGGAAGCCTCGCAGTTTTCGTGATCCAGTGACCCTACTCCCGACTAGAAAAAATGGATTTTTTGACAAAAGTGTATGATAAACATACACAAATTATATCGCATTCGTATTCTTTGAAACATTCTTCATAATTTGGACCCCTCACATGTACCTGTCACTTCCCCAGAGAAAGGGAATAAAAATATAATTTTTTATTAAAAAAATATTAATTATTCACCGTGGTATCTTAACCGGTTCTTATTATTTATTCCACGTAATAAAAAAAGTACCAAACCTAAGAACTTATACAAATCTAGCAATATTTTTACTTAAAGCTGTTAAAACCCGCATTTTAAGATTCAACTTAATTTACAAGATATTTAAAAATAAACTTGTTTAGACGTGACCTTACTTTGCTTCATTGTATCTTACCTGTACACCTCTGTATCTTTATATTATAATTTGACGTTTTTTTACATTATATCTACAATCTTTGGTTTTGATATAACGTGTGTGTAAAATAATATTTAATAAGGCCTCGTGTCACCACATACTACACGCAAAAACCATTATTTTGAAATGTCCTGAAAACTAAGCCAAATGTTGACTCTTAACAAATTTAGGTAATGAGATTTTATCTAAATTTATTAAGAATTTTCAGTTCTTTGGTATGCTACTTTTTTTAAATTTCCTCTTTGGAAAAATAAATTTAGCCAAAAAGTAAAAAAGATTTGTATTTTCTAGGTTTTTCTTGATCGAATAAATAATAAGAATCGGTTTAGTTACCACGTTGGACTAATTAATTAATCGTAGCTGTAGTATTTTCTAAGACGAATCCAGCTGCCATCCTTAATGGCACACCATGCACATTATTTATTTAATTTTTTTTAAGTTTCATTAGTTATTCTATCCGAATTTTTCACATGTTCTTAACGCTTATAAAAGAAAATGTATTTTTGTTAGCTATATGGAAAAAAACATATAAGGCAAGATTTGCTTACAATAAAAGTGCTTGTCAAAGGGAATAAAAAAGTGGAACATATTGATTTATTTTTAATTTTTTAATAAGGGCCCTAGATCTTCCTATTATTGAAATTTTTATCAAGCTTGTTTGAACCTTCATAGAGAACTAGAATATATTGTGTTTCGTAAATTAAACCCCTTAAGGCCTCTACATTATGATAATATTTTTACATAAAAAACCTTGAACTTTGTAACTTTTTTTGCACTTATGAAACACTCAGTTTTATCCATTATGATTTAAAATATAGCAAGCACCGTATTTCCCATGTTTGGAGAGGGAATTTTATAATCTTTTTTAGTTGCTAAAAAACTTTAGTTTAACTTTTTAAAAGGATTCAGAAATTAACATCAAAATCGAAAAAGTTTATGGAATTAGATTTTGTTCATTTATCTCTCTGTATGCTATCAAGTTAACATATTAAAGATATCTTGTTCATCAAGCAAACTGCTTTAATTTTTGAGTAATTTTTTTCCCAAATTATTTTAAATAAAGATTAAAGATGTTTCGTCTTTTAAAACATTAATTTTACACACCAAAATTAAAAAATCATATTTTTATTTCCTAAAAATAGATAAGAATGTAACAAACTAAACATAATAAAAATTACACTAATGTCTTACATTATAAAAATACAAAGTCTGAAGGCTGCGGATGAATTTCTCATGAGGGATTCGTAAAGTGGGGATTGTGAGGTGATTGTGCTTTCTGAAGTCCTTGCTAAATCTAGTTGTAAAGCTGAGTCTATTCTAACTGAAAATAAAAAATAAAAGCTGTAACAAACATCAGTCAAAAGAAAAAAAAGTATAGGAGATATTAAACAATAAGATGAGTCTTACACTAACGGTTTGATGTATGCATGCTGGGCATGTAGAGTTTTTAAGTAGTCCATTTTTTTATAATGCAGCTTAAGTTAAGGGGCCAACAGACACGCGAACATTTCTAGAGATTAGTACGCGCGTACAAGTTTGCGCATACTAATCTCTTCGTGTGTAGACAATATCCGCCTAAAATATCTCTCGAAGATTTGTTCGCGCGCACGATGAACGCGAGCAAATCTCTCGGTGTCTAGGCAAAACGCATTGATAATATCGTGTTTATGTTTAGAACGTTTAATTTTGTCTTCGTGTGTGTAGGCAATTCCACCAAACGTACATGTATGCAGAGATTATTTCGCGCTTACTAATCTCAAGAAATGCTCGCGGGTCTGTAGGCCCCTTTAAAACCAAGAGAAAAAACAAGTTAAATCTTTTTTAAAGTCCAGCAAGCAAGCATAAATTTTGCGTTATCATAAACACTCTTCCAATTATTCGCAGTGGATTAGCGACGAAAAATTTGCCTTCAATGAAGGATTCTGTGGAAAAACCGACGTTAGTATAAACTTTCCTTAAATAAAAATACAGATAGTCTTTCGCTTACAAAATATATTAATATGTGGTTTTAAACGTTCAATAAGTTCCCTTTAACTTAGGAAAGTTGCTGCCAAAAATTGACAAGGAAAGACCGTATTTATATTATTATTATTATTAATGATATCTGTGACTTCTGATACACCAAAAGATAATATGCAAGAAAATTATGCAACTTTTATATACATTGTGTCCCAACTAAAAGGTAACAGACGTGTTTTTGGGTATTTTTCGTGCGAATTTGAAGAAACGCTTGGACACGTCGATTTTGATTGCAAGGGAGACACTTTTTGGCTATCTTGAAATTTTTTTAGCACGCACCATCTTCGAGGGGTATACTTTATCCCTATATTTTGTATAGGGAAAGTGGGTCTAGTGATACCTTGTTTTGAAGGCCTCTTGAATGTCTTTACAACCGGGTAAAAATTTTAAAAATCTATCTATTAGTTTTTGAGATAATTACCTTCATCAAATTTAACATGGACTGATAAAATAAAAATTTTATTAGAATTTTATATTTTTCGCACTTAATTTTTACTTTATCATTCCATGTAAAATTTGAAAGCAAATATCTCAAAAACTTATCTATGGATTTTCGAAATTTTTACACGGTTGTAAAGATATTTTAAAACAAGGTATCAATAGACCCACTTTCCCTATTCAAAATACAGGGGTAAAGTAAACCCCCCGAAGATGGTGCGTGCTACAAAAATTTTAAGATAAAACACCCCTGTTACCTTTTAGTTGGGAGACCCTATATAAAATTTTTCTGTATCCCCTACATTAATCCCTAATAAAGCCTCGCAAATATAACAAATGAACCTGTACATATCTAAGCTCCTCCAGCGTTCATACTGAAAACCTTTCATATTAAATTTAATTGGCAGTATAATTCAAAAAATATCACAAGTAATTGAGATATTTAAAACTCTACAGATAAATGAAATAATAATATTTTTAATAAATTCACATTTTCTATTATACACGGTTGAAAGGCTCTTTTTATGCTCTATTTAATGACATAAATTCAATATGGCAGCGATAAAAAATACCAAAGTTGGCTATAGTTTAAAAAAACTAGTAGGCCTAGATATTTTTTATGACGTCATTTGAGTGCCTTAGTCGCTAATAGAAAACCACGGTGGATAGATTATACCGGTGTTCGGATCTTATAATAATTCGACATGAATTTTCACGTCACTGGTGGTCCAGCTGATTTTTAGAAACGAAAGTTAGATGTGATATGAACAACTAATATTTTTTGATTTTTTTGAAAACTAAGGCAATTTTCGTACTATTTTTTAGTATATTCTTATAAAATAATATTTTTCATACATACCAGTCGTTATTTTTTTTAGCCGCTTCATTTCTCTTTACACAAAAACTAAAAATCGAAGTAATTAATGTGTTCGTTTCAGCTTTAAAAATTATCCGGTGACATACCTCTTTGTTTACTACCCAATAGTCCTCGGTCCACCTTTGATATTAATCGATCACATTCAGTTTGACTTGTAGTTTAAGTTTTGTGTAATAAAAAATAAAGCGGGCGAAAAAAAAATAACGACAATACATCTAGAAAATTACATTTTATATGGATGTACGAGAAAACAGTAGAAAAATGGCCTTAGTTTTCAAAAAATATTAGTTGTTCCGTTGTTCATAACAGATCTAACTTTTGTTTACCTAAATCAGCTGGACCACCAGTGACGTGGAAAATTCGACATATATATATATATATAAGATCCGAACACCGGTATATTCTATCCACCGTGATACAAAACGACCAAATTTGCTTAGATTTGTATACAAGATGGCGACAATATTTAACTTTTTCGAAAAACATTATTTTCAAAATTTTATCAGTTAACATTTCCCGTGTAATTCTTTTTATCTCGGACCCCCTGTATATTTATTTATATAAATGATATAAAATTGTTCTAGTTGGGAAGGTATTGGAATCGCCAAGCTTCGTTTAATTTTTCTAGATTTTCCAGCGCATTTTATTTTTATTTATCTTACATATAAATTCAAGTTGTTTTTAATTGAGCGCATCTGAATACAAGCCAAAAATATCAGTCATATTATTTAATATAATGTATGTAGGTGGTATAAAATGAAATTGACTAAAATATAAATTAAACATAATATTTAGAATAGCGCGTAAACTTTATTATTTTAAACTACTAAGTTTATGCCAATTTTTTTTTGGGGTGCTGATTTTAGGTCTATTTTG
The DNA here is from genome assembly GCA_963576565.1 of Aspidapion aeneum. NCBI lineage: Eukaryota > Metazoa > Arthropoda > Insecta > Coleoptera > Brentidae > Aspidapion > Aspidapion aeneum. Next base: position 12,889,939 of record OY755041.1, on the reverse strand, counting down.
AGTTTTAACTTTGTTTTTGCGTACCACCGCAAATAATGATATGTATAACAGGTGAGAATCGCTGCTCTAAGATAATATAGAAATTAAATTAAATAATAATTAAACATAATATTTAGAATAGCGCGAAAACTTTATTATTTTAAACTACGAAGTTTATGCCAAATTTTCTTGTGGTGCTGATTTTAACGTTGAGATTTCTTAGGCGTCCATTTTTACATTAAGAGACGTTACTGCTGGCTGCCATAGTCCAGTCATTTATAATTAAGAAACGATAAATGAAATGTTCCTTCACTGATTTTTTCTTAAAAGGACTGAACGTAGGCAAAGCCCTCTGTTATGCAATTTCAGTGGATAACAATTTTAGGAAAATAATGCTATTAAAAACTTCACAACCAAAAAAAATAAAACAATGCGCCCAACAAAAATAAAACAATTGCTTGAAGCCATGCGTGTTGGTTGCCTACTATATAACCAGATGTAACTACGGATCGATGTGTGTGTGCTTTTAATAAATAGAAGTGATTCGTGTCAATGAAATCCTTCTTTATTTTAGAATAAAAAAAAGCATTGCAGGAATATTCTTCTAATAATTTTAATAACCAATAATTTTTTGTCCTTTTGCAATCTGGTGGTCGGCAAAAAAGTAAATGATTTTTTCTTTTTTATTGTGACTAGTCTATTTAGTAAGCTGGAGAAGAATTTAGAAGAAGATAACAAAAAATGGCCGACTGACAGATCCCCATAATGACCCCATCAAATTCGGTTGAGAACTCGTCGAAAAGCTATCTATTCCCCTCCCACCTATCTGATTTTGCATTTTACGTCTGCTTTTGCGTACCACCCGCATCTTTTCATACCTTTTAGTATTTTGCCTGACAAATAAATGGTTTCTCTACGTTAAACTACCTAGAAGAATTACTATCTGCGAAAAAAAACTGTAACGAATTTACCTATACCCTCAATATCTCTTACTTTCTAAAATAAAAATTTTAATTTCATTAATCCATTGTAACCAGTCCTTATGAAATAAAGTAGACAGTTAAGTCAAAGAACGCTAAGCAGTGTGATGTTTTTTACCTTACCTAAATATTTACAATAATCCAGAGTAAAGCGCCCATAAAACTACTAAAAGTCCTATAAGGATCAGGTATGTGGTTATTAAACTTGTTCCCTCGGTGTTGGCGGGCATTTTGAATTATTCTGAAATATAAAAATATTTCGATAAGTAAGAAGAATAGTAAGTTAATTCAAATTGGGTGTGTAGTTTCGAAATTGGCAAGTTTAAAACTAAGCACTAATTTTAGAAAGCACTTTGAATTCATAAAGCATGAATATCGACTTGTTTTTCGAATAAAGATTCGCATCTTTAAGAGGCATTAAATGGAACCATTAATACGTGAATGAATGGAACTGTGGAGGAGAATTAATAATGCACTGCATACGTAAATAGACGCCACCCTCAGTGGCGGCAAACATCAAAATATTTTTATTAGCAGTTTTTGATAGATTTGAGGTGTAAAATTTAGTATCTAAAAAGGATTGTTGGAACCGCAGGCGAATTTAAAAAAAAAATAAGTAGAATTTGTGACAAATTTTAAAAAAGTAGGTATATGTGTGGGAGGGTGAGGCCGGGCCCCCCTCTGGCCACCCTTGAATTTTTGAGCGGAACATGTACGAAAAATGTGGTTTTCTGAAAAACCCAATAAAATTATCCTATTATAAAAATATGTCTCGTTTTGCTTAAGAGTCAAAACATATATATATATATATATATATATATATATATATATATATATATATATATATATATATATATATATATATATATATATATATATATATATATATATATATATATATATATATATATATATATATATACATATACAGTGTACTCCGGTTATAACGTACCCTCAAGGGACCAGAAAATATGTACTTTATAAGCGGACGTACGTTATAAACAACACAACTAAAAAGAAAAGTATTATGGCCGGACCAATGAAATATGTACGTAATAACCGAAAGTACGTTATAACCCAGGTACGTTATAACCGGAGTACACTGTATATATTTTATCGGGTTGACATTTACATTTTACAGTAGTGTTATGACATCCAACTAGCGGACTGTTTTTTTCCTTTTGCATGTTATAAAATTTTTGTTTGTAGAAATCATGTGCTTGTGTCTGTTAAACTGAATTTATTAGCTTTGCTAAATTATACAAGTTCGGTCTTTTTTTGCTGCAGTTCGACACCTGAGGTTTGATGATATAATTCTACGGCAAAAGTGTGCTTGGCTGCCTGGAAACAGTGAAAAATTCTTGCATTATTCGCTCTCTCGAAATGATAATTTTAGAGTACCCTAGTAGCGCCCGATCATCCTGAACTTAACTTACTTTTGGCCTGCCAGATCATCCTTGTTTTCTTTCAAGTGATTGTTATTTTATACATCTTTTATTTATAGAATAAACTGTTGTTCGGCTTACGTTAAAATATTGGGCTACCGCTGGAAAGAGCCAACCATTTTCCATAACTTAGTAACAATTTTGGCTTTTAGTTCTTAGGTTGTAGGTAAAGCCATTTTAAGATTAAATACTATGTTTATATATTTACTATTCTGTAACTGATGACAATGTTATTATTTTTCTACTTAGCATTGACAGGTTAAATATTGTTAAAATACTGACGTTTTGGTTTTGGCATGGTGGCTTAGAATACACTGCTCAAATTTTGGAAAAAGTACTTTAAAGAGTCGTATCAGTTTTTTTTTTGAAATAAGCTGTACATAGCACCCTAGAAGAGGGGTGTTTTGGTCCACAGCATACCGGCCTATCTTTTAAGTGATGAGTATAACAGGCTGAATTTGCGTATACTTCATTTTGTTGAGACGACCAACTTTTTCCTGGCGCTAAATGTCAATTTAGTGGCTGTAAATTAGTACCATTTAATTTTTAACGGCTTATAAGTTACATGGGAATCATTTTGTGACATTTTCGAAGCTTTCGAACGACCTACCACAAGTGGGGTCATTCCATTGAAAAGAAAGAAAGTTGTATGTGAGTAACCACTTTTCGGGGGTCTAAACAAAATTTTTCTGCGGCAGGATGGAAGCCCGTAAGAAAACTTTTTTTTCTCAAAACCCCAATATTAACCCGCTAAAGATCGTTTCATTTATAGCGAATTCTTTTGAGAAAGTTAGTGGGCCACTCGTGGTCCACTGACACTGTTTTGGTGCTGTCAAAAAATTGCCCCAGTGCAGTTTCAAAAGAATACAAAAGTGCACTACGAGCTCGGAGAGCCCGTGCCAAAAATGTGCACTGAGTGCAACACTGGGCTTGTCAGTGGGTCAAAAGAATACAAAAAATTGCACTAGTTTTCCCAAAAGAATACGAAATGCAGTTTTCGGCGCACCAGTGCTGCACTTTTTTCCCAAAAGAATTCGCCATTAGAGTCGCCACCCTATATGTGTGACGTGGTGAACGAAGCAATTAATAAGGTAGACAAAATAATTTGCTTTTTGACGATTTTTAAAATGTGACTTTTATTTAAAATCTGCTGGGACAGTGACAGGCTTTATTCTTTGACAGTGATTTCCAACTTGTTTTGCTCTTAACAGTCTATTCTACATTATTTTTGATTTGAGTTGTCTCGGGCAATTCTTACCGTGCACATTGACATGTCAAAAGCCTTCTCATAGCAAACTTTTTTCACACTAAATTGTTTAAACACGGAATTAGTAAGGGTAATGTTCATTTACCCTCATATGCACCGTAAGCACTTAAGCGCGCTTAAGGGTGAAATCGCGATTAAGTCTTTGTTGCTCACATGCAAAACAACAAAGAGGAAGAATGGATTAGCTAAGCGTTGTAACGGTGCATCTGAGGGTTAGTGAATCATTTTTGTTAGAGGTGATATCCCTAGCGGCTCTCCCGGTATAACCAAATTTTCTCTTGAAAGCATAAGTTTTTAAATATCGGCCCATCTAGGTCAACCTTTATAAATATGGCCTGGAAAGAAATCTAAAAAATCTGTTACACTTGGATTAATTCCAAAACACATGTCAAGCAAAACGAGAGATAGATTCCACACTTATTTTTACCGGGAATTTCAGTTTATTTATAAATTTCGAGCCCCGTGTAAAAACGTATATTTTATATAAAAAATCCTACTTGGGGTTTGGAGGTGCTTTAATGTGACAAATAAGGAGCATTTGCAAAATCAAACTATATTTTATTGAAGCATATTAATTTCGTCTTTGGATAAAATTGTCAAGTCATGTAGGTACAGTTGATTTAAAAAAAAAGTACTTTTTCCAAAATTTGAGCAGTGTATGTATATTTTAGGCAACCATCAGCTTTACCAAAACGTCGTCAGTATTTTAACAATATCAAAACTTTTAATCACAAGTGAAAAAATAATAACATTGTCATCAGTTACAGAATAATAAATACATAAACATGGTTTTTATTGTTAAAATGGGTTTACATACGACCAAAGAGCTAAAAGCCAAAATTATTGTTTAGTTGGAAATGGTTGGTCCTTTCAAGCGGCCCAGAATTTTAATGTAAGCCGAACAACAGTTTGTTCTATCAGTAAAAGATGGATAAAAAACAATCACTTGAAAGGAAACAAGGATGATCTGGCAGGCCAAAAGTAAGTCAAGTTCGGGAAGATTAGGTGCTCTTTGATTTAAAATGCCCCTTCGAGAGAGTAAAGAATGCAAGAATTTTTTCACAGTTTCCAGGCACCCATTTACCGTATAATTCAATCATCAAACCTCAGGTGCCGAACTGCAGCAAAAAAGATCGAATTTACTTTTGAAATGTATTATTTATCAAAGCTAATAAAGATATTCAATTCAAAATTAAATTTAATTTAATTTAACAGAAACAAGCACGTTAACTCTAAAAACGGCCAAAAATCTGTAATGATTTTTATCAAGTTTTATTTTATTTATTCAAGGCCAACATAAAAATAGAGGCCACGACCCTGAAAAAATCAGCTGTTCTCTGGGGGCTGACTTTTACATTGGGTCTTATGGGAGGTCAGACGTTTTTTTAGGATATTTTCAAAATGGCACTACAGATTTCCGCGAAATTTCAGTTAAATATTCTCAGACACCATCCCGATATTCTAGCAAACTTTTGTAAGGATGTAAGATGATTAAAAGCTTAAAATCTTCAAAATTTAGCATTTCTTATTTTGAATTCAAATTACCCGCCATGTACTGCATGCCAACTGTTATATTTGACATGTATTTGACTTTGTCATCTGTGTTTGTCACATTCGCTTCTGCTTTAAATTTAATTTTTGTGTGAGCTAATGAAACGGCTCTGAAAAATTAAGGATTACTATACATTTAAACATAATTGTTCTGCAAGAATATAGTAAAAACAATCTCAAAACCGGCTTTATATAAAAAAAATTAAATATTCATGAACCGTCATTCCAACTTCAATATTTTAAAGACAATCAGCTGTGTCGTGATGTGACCATCAAAAAAAAATCAGCCCCGGATGTGACGTCAACCAAGTGGAGGATCGTGGCCCGTCCGTTTTGATAGCCCTGATTTATTTTATAAACAAGGAAAAGGAAATAAACAGTCCTCTTATTAGACGTCATAAGACTACTGTAAAATGTAAATGTCAACCCGATATAATATAATATACTGCTTAAAATAAAAAACGAGTTTTTCCAGTCGTATCAGATTTTTTTGAAATTAGCTGTACCTCTGTATCTGATGAGTGATTCCAGTGCAAAATGTAATTTCTGACCAATAGTGTAAAAAATTCATGATTTAATTTAGCAAAATACTGCCGAGGTTGTAACTTAAAAAAAATGTGGTGTCTTTTCAAATACTATGTAGGAAATTCTATAAAATGCAAGGAAACATCTGTTGACCTAGGCTTTATGAATGAACTTTTTAATTAACAAGACGAGATTAATATCGCGGCAAATGCGCCAACTTTCGGACACACATTATTGAAATTAATTCTAGTGTGTTCAAATCCAATTTTAAAAGTGATAAAAAATTTAAAAACATTATTGTTGTTGGGGGACCGTGTGCCAAAAATGTAAATGACCCTTGATTTTCACTTTCTTAAATGCTGACTACTTTTAATTTAAGAAAACAAAATATTTTTTTTGAAGCAAAAAACAGAATTTCTAAAAAATACCTAAGTCATAATTAAATCCAGCATCATACACAAAGTATTTATATTGCAGATTTAAATAGTATTTGATAGCATATCACTTTTGAGAAACCGAAGACATTTTTTGAAATTTTACCAAATAGAGCAAATAAATTAGGATAATCTTTAATAATCAATAGAAAAAATCAAATATTTCAAAAAATGATGATTTCAAACCATATTAGGACATTTCTAAAAGAAAATTACATTTGATATGAAGGTACCCGTAGCATAATTTAAATTCAGACAAATACTTGAACAAATATTTTAAACTTTCAATATTGGTATTTCGTATTTTGAGGAGGGACTTGACTTAATAGCGCATGTTTATTTCACAAAATTATTTTCTATAAAAGTCCACCATACTTAAGTGAAAAAGTAACACACAGAACCGACGTATACAATCTTGGCTTGAGACTTAAGGGTAGATTGACTATACCTCTTCATTCAAGAGCTATTTTTAATCGGTCCTTTTCTTACAACGTCTGCAGGATATATAACGATATTCCAACAGCATTAAAAAATCTACCTCCAACAAAAATCTGCCTATCGTCGTCACCTCTTTCAGGTCTTATAATAAAATTGCTTTTTAATGTCCATTAATTCTTTAAAGAATCTTCATGAACCTTGAACTTGTTCTTTAGTAAAAATATGTTTATTTTTTATCAATAATAATTTTTATCAATTTATTTAAATTGTTTAAACTCTTAAAACCAAAAGGTTATTAAAAATTAGGGCTAAAATTCAATCAATCAGTTATGTTATAAAAGTAATTGCTTGTGATTTTAATGTTAAGTATAATTAAAATCTGCCTTTTTAGTCCTTTTGTGGCATCTAATCTAAAAAAACATTGTTTTAGAATGTATAATTTCTTAAGTTAACTTTTTTCCGCAAGAAAAGTATCTTTATCCTTATCTTTTACTTGATTGAGGACGGATAGAAGGGCGATTGTTAGTTTCTAAAATGACCTGGACATTGTAGGATACATTTTTGGTTCATTGTAGGTATGTCCTCATCGACTATTTCTAAAAAAATAGAGGTTAACTTGATATAGGATGTCCAATTAAGCTCCACAATAAGTACGAACTTGCTTTAGGGGGTAAATAGTTTTGCAATTCAACTATACTTAACGTTTCAAAAAGTTTTTTTTATTCCTAAAAATCGCAAAAAAATTTTTGTTTTTGTCTAAAAAAACAAGATTTTTATGTGATGACTCAACAAAATTTAGTTTTTTCTTCTAATTTAAAAAAAAAGTTTGACAAAAGTTTTTAATTTTTCATTTATTTTCATACTATACCTGTAATCAACACACTATTTTTATAATATTTGGGGAAAAAAACGGAAAAAAAAATCTAAATATTAAAAAATCTGACCTACCTCGCAAGTTTTTAACACTTCCAGAACTACACAGTAAAACGTCCTAATATCGTCTGCTCCTTTTTTCTGTTGTGGATAATTTCAACTCACTTGAGCGTGGATTGACGCATATAAGCACATCTATCTCGCAGTTTTGAATTTGGAGATCAAAATTTGGTAAACCTTCCAGCTCACATCATTTGTTGCCCCAATCATCCTCTAAACTTACACTCGCATATAGAACTTAACTTTGTCTTCTAGGCTACGTCAAAAACAGTGTTTGCATTAACTCAGATATCTTTCAAGCCTCTAGTGTCAATCGCTTTTACATATTCTTCAATTATAACATGAACTTGGCATTTAAGAATATTTGCGCTGTTTCGAGAGAGAGAACTGTTCTACAAGTATGTTATCTGAAGTGTGAGGTGGAAACATTTGAGCATGGACTGACAAGCGCCTATTTTTAATTCGGCAGCCGATTTTCACATTTCCAACGAAAATACGAGAAAATTTAAACGCGCACAATACTTAATACTGGCACATTTTACATGGTGGTACAACAAAAAAATTGTTAACAAGGACAAACATAATTTTCTGCAACATAAAATTTACAGCATATACCCTTTAATCTAAGAAGGTTTGTGTCAAAATTCGACACAAGGAATAACACTTGATATGAAAAAATTTGCAACTTTCATGTTTAGGTCAATATTTTCTTTACATAGTATCCGTTCGAGTCCGTAAAAAAAATTCACGTCATTAAAATACGTACCTACTACTAATATGGTTGGGGTTTCTAATTCTATTTTTTTAAAAGTAACCCATACCCACCCAAATTCCGCCATGAATTGACTCAAAATTTATCAAAAAATTCTGCTGAAATAATTGAAATGTATTGTAAAAGGCGTAAATTGAAACATCCACGCTCCATACACATAAACAATGCGAGTAATACGACTAACTGATGGCCTGTGCCAGGCACAAAATTTATTTGATTTTTCATATTTAAACAACTCTAAGATGTCCTATACATTGGCCCTATCTCTGTCGCTTATATAAGCTGCTGATAAAATCGATCTCTATTCGAAGGAGCCAACGGAAAAGTGGCACATACTCATTGGGCGCTGTTCTACGCTGCTTTGGGTTTTAGTGGCTTATTCATCGCGTCGCATCGAGTCGGAGTGTGATCCATAGAATTGCACAGGGTATCCAAATTTCGTATAATTAATAAACTAAAAAGAAATGCATAAAATAAATACCTATACAGATGTTTTAAAAATTAAAAAGAAACGTGTTTTTGCAGAAAAATAGGGTAGTACCTTGGCACTACCTCACGAGCCGCCACTGGTCCTATTTAAAAATTTGCTTTCATTTATAAATAATGTAATTTAAATGATGCACCAAACTTTAAGGGGTAGTAGGAGAGGTCAAAATAACGATTTTTTTATTACATTTTGCATAATCGCTTTGTTTATATCTGTATCTAGAGTGTCAAAATTGACAATGTTTTATTTATTTTTTGTTACAATTACTTTAAAAATTACAACAGACAGTCGAAATTCTGTGGAATTTCGCATTGCAATAAACGTAATAATTAAATGTTTTTATTTAAAAAATTAAAATACTTAAAATTACTATCAAAAATCTGTATTTTTTCAAAAAATTAAAATGTTATTGCTAATATTTTCTGTAGTTTTAAGGGATCCTTTTACTTACTTATTTTTTACTTAAATATTAATATAATATAAAATAATTAATTCTTAAAAACTGACAAATTTATACCTATTGCAAAGTTTATTTGGCCACACTGTATCTCTTTAACCTAGAATGTTTTGGAAAAAAGTAAAACATTTTTTAATTACAATGAATTATAAAAATATAAAGTTGCCAAATTTGTCATTTTAAAAATTCACAGTTTTGATCTTTGGTTTTCACCCACCCTTCAAACTTGACAAATGCTATAACTTGGAAACAAAAAACTTTTGACCAAAGGTTATTTGAAGTTTTGATCTACTTTTGAACTTCCCCACCATCCCTTAAAGTTTTGAGCATGATTTAAATTATACCCTGTATTGCCTGTGAATCTATTTTTAGGGGACACATGAAATTATTTTTAAAAAATCGGCGCCAGACCTAGTTGTTTTGGGTGTTAAGGAACTTTGTGTTAAAATTACTCTAGCTGCTGTCGTTTTTAAGTCATATACATGGGTGCGATTTTCTTTTCTCGAAAATTATGACTGCTAAACTTTAACGCTATGACAAATTTTGTTGAGAATGTAAATCTCAATCTAAATTTGAAAACCGCGTTTCGCTAGCTGCTTTGGTTTGTAACATATGATTTTTTAAACTTTTTATATCTTAAAAACTGCGACTATGACAAACTTTGACAGATTTTGTTGAAACTATATTTCTTAATCTAACTGACAGACAGACACCATCACAACATTTGGTAGTTTTTTTGAACTACGTAACTTATTTTGAGTGAAAAAAAACTTGACAATCCCACTGTCTTCCATAACCAAGGCCAACACAAAAATAGAGGCCACGACCCTGAAAAAATCAGCTGTTCTCCCGGGGCTGAATTTTACATTGGGTCTTATGGGAGGTCAGACGTTTTTTTACGATATTTTTAAAATGGCACTACAGATTTCCGCGAAATTTCAGTGAAATATTCTCAGACACCGTCCCGATATTCCACCAAAGTTTTGTAAGGAATCAACATGATTAAAAGGTTAAAATCTTCAAAATTTAGCATTCTTTATTTTGAATTCAAATTACCCGCCATGAACCACATGCCAACTGATATATTTGACATGTATTTGACTTTGTCATCTGTGATTGTCACATTCGCTTCTGCTTTAAACTTAATTTTTGTGTAAGCTAATGAAGCGGCTCTGAAAAATTAAGGATTACTATAGATTTAAAAAAAATTGATCTAAAAGAATATAGTAAAAACAATCTCAAAACCGGGTTTATTTAAAAATAAATCAAATATTCATGAACCGTCATTCCAATTCCAATATTTTAATGACAATCAGCTGTGTCGTAACATGACCATCAAAAAAAAATCAGCCCCGGATGTGACGTCAACAAAGTGGAGGATCGTGGCCCGTCCGTTTTGATAGCCCTGCCATAACATAACATAAAACGGTATGGATAGCAAAAAAAATAAGCTTTCATTTGGCAACAAATACGCTACCGTATATTGTCGATGTGATCAAGTTCAAAGCACTGGTTTTACTAATTTTAGTCACATTTGGATCGAATTTGTAACTAAAAGTAGCTGAGTAACACAATAACCACAAAATAAACAAAAACAGTTTAAAAAAAAATATTTGTCAAAAAGCATGGAGGTAATAGTTCAGGCCCTACAGGTTTAGATACTGCGTTTAATGAGAGAAGTAACACACTTGTTACGGATAGACATGAGACTTCCCCAAACATTTTACGAAGGTAAACCCACTTCCTAGCAGGGGGTTGACCCACTCCCTTAAACGTGCCTTTTGACAGTTTTTTGCTAATAACTCGAAAACTGTCAACTTTTTTAAAAATCCTCTAGAAATAAATTTTTGAGCAGACAAATTTTCCTTTCCATCGATGTACATGAGTCCCCTCTAAAAGCATTGGTACACGTGCCATAGGCGTACCAAAGGGGGGACATTTTTAAAATTATTTTTTCATTCATTTTTGTAACTTAGTAAATAATAAATTAGGCTGAGTAAAAAATTATTTCTGATTAATATTAACTTAAAACTCAATTTTTCGATTTGGCCTTAAATAAAGTGGGGGTGGGAGGCAATTTCCCCTTACCCCTAAAAGTGCTCTCTGACAGTATTTTCCTAATAATTTGCAAACCTTGGCGGAAAACAACTAAGTAATATGTATTAAGGCTGACAAAAAGTCCTCTCTAACGATGTGTAACATGTCAGTGGCGCACCTTTGATACACAAATAAATGGAAGGTGAGGAAAAACCCATTTCTTTTTGTATTTTCCTGAATTCTATAGTCCTACATGTCTTCTTTTGTAACTTTTCTAAAGCTGAAAAATTTCGTTTCCAACGATATAGTGAAGTGATGTTCACGCGCAAAGTAGCGGTGTACCTTGCATAAACGTACCAAAAATTGTTAAATTTCTATATCTCCAGGAATCTACATTTAAGCACCACTACTGCAGATACTGCGGTTACTGAAAAAAGCAATACATTTGGTCGGGATATATACTAGGCTCCCTTGAATATTTTAAGAGGGGGAACCGCCCCCCACCATTCGTGGGGAGGCGGTTCACCGCTGAAATGTGTTTTTATGAAGATTTTTGGAGATATATACAATTTTTGGTACGTCTATACAAGATGCATGGCTGCTTTGAGAGGCGAGTGAAATATATCGTTGAAAAAAACCTTTTTTCAGCTTTAAAAATAAATTATAAAAGAAGACATTTTCTTTTCACACCTACCATTTATTTAAATGCCTAAAAAAGCCGCGCCACTGATGTAAGGAGGGCGTGTTACACATCAATAGAGAGTACTTTTCGTCAGCTTTAATAATTATTATTTAACAGAACAATAAAAGTGCGCCAAATATAGAGCTGGACGGATACACAAAAGAAAACTAGTTAAATAAGCATGTAAATAATAAAAAGCAAAATAGAAGCACATTTAGATAGTAGGTATAAGATGTTTCTAAAAATAAATAGTTTTATAGGCAGACTAATAATATACGCTTTTCCAAACTCAAACATTTTAAAATGCCAATAACATTAATTCTATTTTTAAATTTTTTAAAAAATGAACAACAAAAAATAAGAACAACCCAAATAAAAAATTTATTTTAGGAAAAAAAAGTTGATCCTCGGCCAACATACTTTTATCTCAGTTGTGGAATTAACCTGGTCGCAATTACTAGGGGTACTGTAATGAATAATACGCTTCTACTGGGTAATAAATTCAACCAAGGCTAACATAAAAATAGAGGCCACGACCCTGAAAAAATCAGCTGTTCTCTGGGGGCTGACTTTTACATTGGGTCTTATGGGAGGTAACATGTTTTTTTAGGATATTTTCAAAATGGCACTACAGATTTCCGCGAAATTTCAGTGAAATATTCTCAGACACCATCCCGATATTCTATCAAACTTTTGTAAGGATACAAGATGATTAAAAGGTTAAAATCTTCAAGATTTAGCATTTCTTATTTTGAATTCAAATTACCCGCCATGTACTGCATGCCAACTGTTATATTTGACATGTATTTGACTTGAAAGGTTCTGCAAGAATATAGTAAAAACAATCTCAAAACCGGCTTTATATAAAAAAGAAAGTAAGTATTCATAAACCGTCATTCCAACTTCAATATTTTAAAGACAATCAGCTGTGTCGTGATGTGACCATCAAATAAAAATCAGCCTCGGATGTGACGTCAACAAAGTGGAGGATCGTGGCCCGTCCGTTTTGATAGCCCTGATTCAACATCACATTTTCTACAGTCATCCATAAGACCTAGTCGTTCTGACGCAACGATTATAAACACACAGGATTGCTTATTTCCATTTAACTCTATGTTAGCGTCGCTCAAGCGAGACCAACACTGCCTGCTTACGTCACCAGCGGACCAGTTGCTTTGTTTGTATTGAGAGTTCATGTGATTTTAAGGTGTTTTTGACGTTTTTACCTCCGTTTTTTTGCGTTTTTTCATTAACTTGACGGTGTGGTTGACTATTTAGGAGATAAATCTGAGGGCACGGCAGTGCCTCGCCAAGTTCACCGTCTTTTCTTGAAACATTTCAGCCGATATTTGACCTATCTAAAACTCTACTTCGAAATGAGCTACGAATCTCGAACTTTGCACAGTCGTAGATCTCCATGGAGTTAACAATCCCTCCAAGTTTCATGGAATTCCAAAAAGTACTAAAGTAGTTAAGAAATTTCAAAAAACGTCGTATTTGTCACTCACTCATGTATAGATCATCAAAATTCTACTGTACTTTCGACATGCTACAAAGCTGAAATTTGGCAGACTGATAGAAATTATGACCAAACCCCAAAATTATAATTTACTTGCCTCCCCTATATATGTAAAGTAATGTAAAAGTAACATTTCCCACTTCCAGACACGCTAGAGAGCTGAGATTTGGAAGGCCGATAGGAACGATGATAAAACTATAGAAAAAAAATTAAAACACCCCAAAATTCAAATTAACTTCTGTCCCCTATAAATGTAAAGTTGTGTAAAAGTAACATTGTCTACTTCCAGAAACGCTCGAGAACTGAGATTTGGAAGGCCGATAGGAACTATGATAAAACTATAAAAGAAAATTAAAAAACCTTAAAGTATAATTAATCCCCTATAAATGTAAAGTTATGTAAATTAGCATTGTCCACTTCCAGAAACGCTAGAGAGCTGAGCTTTGGAAGACTGATAGGAACTATGATAAAACTATAGGAAAAAATTTAAAAACAAAGATTTTAATTTACTTCCCTTCCCTATAAATTTAAAGTTATGTACAATTAACATTGCCTACTTCCAGGAACACTAGAGAGCTAAGCTTTAGAAGGCTGATAAGAACTATGATAAAACCATAGGAAAATATAAAAAAACTCAACATATTTAATAAGGCATTGCAAAAGTTTTGAACAATATCCCGCATTATTTACTACTTTAAAACTTAAATATTATCCAAATCCTTTAAAAAAGCAGTGAAATCATAACAAAAACATTTCATGTAAAAAAAAGCTAAGTACGCGAAAGTGGTATTCCCTAAAAAGAATTGAGATAAAAGTAAAGCCAAATTCTACAATACAAATTTCAAAATGAATGGTTCTTACTAGTTTGGAAATGTTTTTCTAAACTTGGCTATTACAGCTGCAAATAACTCTTTGGAAATTGAACGTAAAGAAGTTTGGCTGGAATAGCAAACTAGTAAGAACCATTCATTTTGAAATTTGTATTGTAGAACTTGGCTTTACTTTTATCTCAATTCTTTTTACGGAATACCACTTTCGCGTACTTGGCATTTTTTTACATGAAATGTTTTTGATATGATAAACCTTTAGAATTGTGAATTAAGTGAATTGATATAAAGAAGGCACATTAATTTATAGTAAAAATATAAATACATATACTTTTATATTATTATATTTATATAAACTTTTTTTTTTGATTTTTGGAAACTCCTTGCTCATTAAATTAATCACATTGAAGAAAATTGGTAATTATGCCGCAAACGTACTTCTTTTATTAAACTGATTATTGGAAAGTTTATTTTGTAGACAGTTTCTCCAAGTTTAGTTTCAGTTTTTTTCTTAAGTTTTTTTGTCTCTTTATAGAAGTTTTCAGAAACATGTTACAGGAGAAGGAGTGAAAACGGGCGCTGGGTGGTATAAAAACAACTTATAACACAAACAATGTAAATCATTTGAAAAAAAAACTTATGAAAATCTATTGATTTAAAGCATAAGAAGTTGAAAAACACATCTTATTGGGCTGTTTTCTCCAAAAACTGACATAATAATATAATAAATATTTGAAGGAAGTTCACGAGGTATAAAGTCTTAACAAAAAAGTTTCACGGGCAAGACCTCAGAGGTAAAGGTAGCTACGGCTGCAAATTGACAGTTGGTCTCTCCTCAGTAAACACCATGTTTCATATTTCTTTTTCAGTTACCCACATCATCATTTCATCTCCTTTCATTTTATGGTTATGCTCGGGCTGAATGAAGCCTAATGAGGCAGAAACGCGTCCCCGTAGCTACCTTTACCTCTGAGGTCTTGCCCGTGAAACTTTTTTGTTAATAATAAATATTGCAATTTTAGATCTGTAATATCAAATTCTGTTATTACATAATACAAGTGTATTTTATTATATCCGCAACAAAAACAATACATTAATTATACATCTAATGATTTAAATTGATTAAACTTTTAGAAAAAATCCTACTTCTATTCTAAAACTTTCAACTATTTAAAAAAGAAACTCCAACATATCGTCTGGTAGGAAAATTCAGCTCTCAGAGCAAACTCTTGATTTATCAAATCATTTGTTTGGAATGAATGAAATTATTAATTATATTTACTAACACGAATAAATGAAGCGCGCTGAGCAGAGGTCCACTAGTGACGTAAGCAAGGCGCCGCCTACCGCTGAAAGATTCGAGCTAATAGGCAATCCTGTGTGTTTATAATCGTTGGTTCTGACGAGGCGGTTAACGAGAGACTATTACTCCCCTGATTTGCCAGTTCTACGTATAGTATTAGTATTGAATTATAGCCATGTATTCTTACACGCGATGCTTGAAGCGAGGACCTCATTTAATTATTAATGTTCCTTTTTCGGGTAGACAGAATTTCGGTATCTGCGCATGAGTCAGTTTTGGTGGTTTTGGAACATACTCCGTTACGTCAGTACATTATTAGACAATAGTCAAAAATTTATGGTTATGTCTATTATTTTTTTTTTCTAAAAACTAGTTGAACGGGTGAAAATCAATCAAATTGCGGATCAAAATTGTAGTTTTTTTAAAACTAATTGTGCAGATTTATTGTGGACACAAATAACAGTGTTTAATGGCAGCTATAAACCACTCTTAACTTTATTAGATAGTTTAAGTTGTGCTACGTATTTTTACGTAAGCATGAGATTTGACAGTTACGCAAGCGCACTTCGTCACACCGTCGTCAAGGTCACGTTAGGAGCTTACGTATTTACGTTAGCTTACGGCAGTCTGCGGGCACCTTAACGTTACCAAATAATAGAATTGGTTGATTGACCGATCGAAAAATGACGCCTATAGACGATAATTTCCGCTTCCAGTACAAACGATTCTTTGCAAATATATTCCTGCTGTAGTTGAAAAGACAAAAAACAAAATTGTCAAAAAAACAGTGCCGAATTCCATATTCTCTGCTATTAGTAGACTTGTTATGGTAACGTAAAAACATTCAACTTAAACTCAAATTTGGAACAAAACGTAGAGCGCTTAACGTGCAGTTTTACGTAAAAATACGTAGCACAACTTAAACTATCTATTATCAAATTATAAAGAAAAATACAAATACTTACCTATGGAATGGCACTCCCTTACTTCTCCCCAACATTTTTCCACAAACCGCACATGTTTTAGGTGAATTATTTCCCATTTTCATAGAAAAAAACACATGATAAACGCAAAACACCGCAAAACGTAAATAAACAACAAATATGGCGTTCGACCAAATAGTAGCTACGTGCCAAAACCAACGCATGCGCACTAGAAAATTTGCGTCTGCGAATTTAAATTTGCCATTGTTTCCAAAGCAAGCTATGGTTGATACCAGTATTTATGTTTTAATAGTTCAGGCCCTACATCCGAGATTCAAGCAATATGCTGCGTTTAATGATAGAAGCAAAACACTTGGCATAAATAGACATAAGACTCGCCCGAACATTTTACGAAAGGGAACCACCCCCACCAACCCTGGCAGGGGGTGTTTTCCCCCCTTAAACGTGCTTTTTGATAATAACTCGAAAACAGTCAACTTTTCCAAAAATCTTCTGGAGATCATTTTTCAAGCGGATACAATTTCCTTTACAACGATGTACCTTAGTACCCTCTGACAGCAGTGGTGCACGTTCCATTAGCGTACGAAAAAAAGGGTAAAAATTTAAAAAAATATATATTTTTTTTGTGGTATTTTTTATCCTTAACAGCAATATTTTTGGTTAATACTTATTAAGCTAGACATATTTTTTTTAATAGCCGCCTTGAAATAAAAATTAATGTTTTTGTAGAAATCTTTAAATCAAACAAAAATGTTGAACATTCATGAGTAAAAAAATATTTTTGGTTAGTAATAACTTAAAACTGACCTTCTTTAAAGTGGGGGTGGGGTCACCCCCCTCTCACCCCGCACAAAAGTGCTCTCTTACTGTATTTTCCCAATTATTTGCAAACTTTTACCTTGGCAAAAAACAACTAAGTAACAATTATTGAGACTGATGAAAAGTCCTCTCTAATCATCATTATATATTATATTATTATAGGCATTTAAATAAATAAAAAATGTGAACAAAACTATTTTTTTTAAATTTTCTTAAATTTTACTCTCCCACATGTCTGGTTTTAAAACTTATTTTTAAAGCTGAAGAAATTTCCTTTCCAACGACGTATATCACTTCCCCCTCAAGGCAGCGGTAGATCTAGCATAGACGCACCAAAAATGGTCAAATTTGGTATGAAAAATATAACAACCAAACCACTATTAATTCTGACGTTCTGAAGTCAAAGGTAAAATTTTTCTTTGTGTTTATGATTAGTTTTTAGAACGTAAAATTTACAAAAAGTCAAATGCAAACGTTTTACAATGCTTATTTCTTAAAATTTATTTTAAGCCAGAATTTTATTTTAGGTCGCGAATTTTATTTAAATCCGCGAATGTTATTTTAGGCTTAAAATTTGTGAGTAAGGGGATAAGAGGTCTCTGAAAAGTTTTACCGCACGTATTTAAAAAATGGTGAAAACATTAAATTCATTAAATTTCAGAGTGTCATCTGTTTGTCATCGCACCTGTAAATGGGGCCAATATAAACATACCGTTTTGTATTTTCGCACCTGAAACTAACGCCAGAAAATCTAAATCAAGTGGGCGTAAAGTAGTTAACTAGTAATAGAATCAGCGGTTTTAGTTAATGTTCCAGATTGATATAAAAGTTGGCAATAAAATATTGTACAGTGGTAACATTAGGCGAAATAATCGATTTGTAATGAAAACTAAACAAAGGTTGCGATTAACAAATATCAACTTGACTTGTATCTTAAACTGGCTAGCAGAAATCTGCGATATTAAAGCCCCCTTATGGCACAAGAAAAAATGAATTAAAAAATCATTAAGTGTAACGCAAGGCTAAACTCCCCATCCTCCCTGAGGGTTAGGTAATTTGCGAACGGTCCCCTAAGGGGCTGTGGCTAAATATTAGACACAATAATCTTTAAAAATAATCCAGAAAATGTCATTCCAGTAAAGGCGACCAATCCATAGTTCTGGTAAGGATGACCCAATTCAGCATGAATGATCCAGTCAGAGAACATAAAAAATGATTTTACTCGTTTAAAAAAGCCATAAAAAAAATACAATTTTGTCAAAGGTCAATTCTACTCGCTCTTGAACCAGGAATTGCAGACCAAATTAGTTTGAGGATGGTTTTAGGTGGAGCTTTTCCTTGTTTAAAAAATATAATTTGGGATAGTGTTGGACAACTTATTCGCGCCATACTAGTTAAAAATAAATGGATCCATGACGGATCTGATACCTTTCTAGCTAGCCTATTGCCTATTAGCACACTTCAAGTGAAGCCTTGAAAACAGTTTTTGTGAATATCCGAAAACTAAAGCTCCAACGAAGTTTTTGGTTATAACAGAAATTATTGAGCAAAATGTAGTCTACTTTATTCTGAAAACCGCATATTGATGTAATGTTCCGTTAAAAAGTAAGCATTTTTAAAATTCTTAATTGTCAGAAAACTGTCATTAGCATTAATGGTTTTGGACCAAAATCTAGTCAGCTCATTAGAGTATCAAACACTATTTTACCTGAAAATTTTATGAAAAACGGTTCAGCGGTTTACAATAGACAATATATTTATTACCTTTTCTAAAAGTATAGAAACATAGTTTGTCAGTACAATTTAATGTTAGATCTAAATAATAAAAGAAAAACGCCACTAAAAATAAAATATACATGAAAAACTGTAAAATTTAATACAGCTGAGAGCTGATTGGTGAAAAGTAAATAAAAATTATATATAATTGATAGCACTGAGTTTTTATTTTGAGATCATCAGAGAAGCAGCCATTTGGTCATATAGTTTAATTCCCTGAAAGAATTCTTCTTCTGTGTGGGGTTCTATTTTGCATAGAATCTCGCGGACCTCCCTTTTAAATCTTGTGAATAAGTCGCAAAGTTTAATTCTAGCAGGCAAAGCATTATAAAACTTTATGGAAACATATTTAGGACTTTTTTCAGTAAGTTTAAGTTTGTGTATTGGGTAGAGAAGGGTTGTTTGTTTATGTCTTGTGGAGTAATTGTGTTTGTTATTATTTTCTTTAAAACTGCTCTTGTTTTGAAAAACATAGGTTACACATTCAAAAATATATATAGCTGGAGTTGTCAAAAAAATTGGCTAGTTTAAATTTTTCCCTATATGATTGTAAGTAATCAAGCCGTAGCATAACTCGAACAGCTTTTTTTTTGCATTACAAAGACCCTCTCCAGATTTTTAGGACCCCAGAATATGACTCCATAGGAGCTATCGTGTTATGGGCAGAAATACACATACACACACAGACAGACATCACGACCATAGTGCTAAGATAGGTCAAGATACACCCAAATAACACATTTTCGACGTTATCTCAAAAAAAAATTCTTCGAAGATAATACCTTCTCTAGCCATTGCTGCGCAGGCTCGGTATAAACTATAATCATAAGACAGTATGTGTTTGGGTCTAGACGAAAACAAAAAAAAATGCTTTGATTTAAAAAAAATATATATAATATATCTATACGTTTTTGCTTGGCGCGGTACTAGTTTTAACAAAAAAAAATAAAAAAGGGTTAACTTTATGTAATATTTTCAAGACCAACCAACGTCACCACCACACAGGGAGCTGGATGACGAAACTAGCTTGCAACATGACTAGATTCAAGTTAAATATGTTTATGACATTTGTTTGGTGTTTGTTTAAAAACCGTGTTTTTTTATGACACAGGGTGTTGAATTAAGTAACATGCCAATGTGTCAGGACATAATACTTGAATCCATTTTGAGAAAAAAACTTCGTTTAAACATACAGCGTGTTAACAAGTTTTAAAAAATCTCCAATTTTATTATTATTGGTGACACTACCCAAGATAATGTTACAAAATTTGTTACATACTTTCTATTCCTTAAAAAGTATCTTTGTGTCTGAATTCTTGACTGGGTGAGATGGAGTACTCCCTCAACATAGGATGAAAGTCAAACTGCGCATGCGATCTCACAGTGGCGTAATTGGTTTCTTTTAAAAATACTGAGGGCGTGTTGGAAAATTATTTTTTTTAAATTCTTTAACAAAGGAGTTTATTTATTCATTAAAACAAACGTTATACTATTTATATATCTATTTGAATAAATAAACCTGTTACTTAATTTATTTATTTAAATGATAAAATTGACATTTCACAAAAATCCAAAATGGCGAATAGTTGTCAAATAAATATTTTTTCATACTAAATTTATATGTAAAATATGGTTTTATAGCTGCTAGTTTGTAAACTTATCATTTTGTTCCACCAAAGTTTCGTGCAAAAAATGTAGCTAGTTAGATAAGTTTTTACAGCTTTTCAAAATTTTCCAAACTAAATTTCGTAAAAATTAGTTTAGCAGTCCTCAATTTAGGTATTGCGACGCTTCTATATCTAAAAGCCTGAGGGAAGTAATATAACTTTCGTATAAATACGATTTGTTTCTATCTTAAATAATAACGGGATATTTAAATGTCAAAATATGATAAATTAGCCTGTACATATACCGTAAAACAAAGCAGTAGCAATGAAAAGTCATCTAATTCCTACAATTTTTAAATTATTAGTTAAGACGTATTAAACCTTTTTCATTATAAATAGAATTCTTAATCGTCTGCCAAATGCAGATTCCTTCTTCATTGCATTACACTACTAAAATAAATAAGCAACAATTATTTCTGGAATAACAGTAAAATGATTTATTAAAAACCATTATTTTCTTTTTGGTACTGTAGGGTACCCATTAAGATTTTCTTGAATTGAATTAGCCAACAATACACAAATTGACCAGAACTTGCAACTAGTAATAAAATATTACACTTAAAATGAGATAACTTGAGAATTAAATGTATAGATTTTCTTTTAAATTTGTCAAAATGTTAATTTTCCAAATTCTACTACGATATCTATATTTGATTTGGAATGGTTTTGTTCAGTGGGATTCTTGGAGGTCAAATAGAGAATGATTTTAATGAGCAAGAAGAAGAAAAGCAGAAAGGGTTTTGTGCAGGCAGAAAAGGAGTGCCAGAAATATAGAGACTCAAAATACCTTTGTAGACCTACAAAAAGCATATGATACCGTTCCAGTTGAAAACAAACTGATATCAATCATACATACATAAAAGCGATAAAAGAACTATACAAATAATATTTTTATATAAATAATCAAGCTTTTTACTTTTGCCAATTGCAACCTAGTTTGTTCAACCAGCCCTCTGTGACTTATTACTGAAGGCAAGGCGAAGGCCACTTTGGAAAAATGATAATAGCTATACCCCCGTAGTTCTAGGTTTATAAGCTACGTAAAAAAAAGAGACGTTTAATGATATAAGGAGCAAGCGTAACCAGAATAATACGTAAAATTCTCCAAACATTACACGTTTTTTGCAAATATTGTGTACCCATAATTTTCGTTTTTTTTTCTATTTTTTGTACCTTTTCTTCTTCACTGTCACTCATTTTGCGTACAATTAAAATGCTGGTGACGAATGCTCAAAAAAACAACCGCACTGATTTTAAAATTAGTGTAGTGCGATACTGGTAAGTGAGCGTAACTATAAAAATACTCTGCCAATATATGGGCCCCCAAGCTCACACTAGGTACTATAGTTATTTTGTACGTGTGAGCTAATATAACTAAAAACTGAAATACATTTTATTCAACTCCAGACTAAATTACCTTTTGTTTGATACCACACAAGCCATGTTTTGACTTAAACTCAAATTTTTGAAATCTACCCCCACCCTTAAAGAAAACAAAAACTAAAATGTATTTTGTTAAACTCCGGACTCAATTACCTTTCGTTTGATATCACACACGCTATATTTTCACTTAAACTCTAATTTTTAAAATATACCCCCACCCTTTTTTTAAAATAAATTAAAATGTATTTTGTTTAACTGCAGACTCAATTACCTTTCGTTTGATATCACACACGCCATATTTTCACATAAACTCTAATTTTTGAAATCTACCCCCACCCTTTTATTTGGTTTGTGTTCGGTGGATTTTGTTCATTTTTAAATGGGACCATCTCGACCCAAGACCCAGCCTAGGTACCACATTTCATTAAAATCGGCCAAGAGGTTTTTGAGTTATGCGCGTTGGTCGTTACAGACAGACAGACAGACATACAGACAGACAGACGGCGCAATAAAAAAGTTTCAAAATCATCTGAAACGCAAAGATATATCAAAATTTTTGAAATCGGAGCAACTTTTTTTCTCGAAAAAATTAGGATCACCATAAATTAGATTCTTGCGAGTGGCTTGTTCGGCCCGGTTTAGTGAGCGCTTACCTTAAGTCATCAGTAAAATGTAATTTTTTTAAACTTCTGACAAAATTACCCTTGATTTGACAATACCACCCGTATTATGATAAAAATTTTAACCTTGAAAAACTATTCTCTCTCCTTTTCTTGACTTATAATCACCGACACATCTTTAAATAACACCAACTGGACCCAAACTCAGTACAGACTCCCAAACTCAGTACAGACTCCATATTTATTCAAAATCGGTAGTGATTTTTAAAATATAAACGTTTACAGACGGCGCAAGAAAGTGATTATATCTTTCTTACCTAACATAATTTCATAAAGTAGTAAAACACAACACAAGACAACATACGACAAAGTTTGTAAACTCTCGTTAATCCTAGAGTTTAATTTTTATTGTTTTAATTCCTGAATTTTTATCCAAGGATCAATCGCCCAGCTTTTAGCCAGATTGCCTTATTTTTTTAAAATTATATTGTCTCTCAGATAACACTCGCGGAACTCCAGCATCATCGCACGGTCGACTTAGCGCGCTAGCTGTAACAGCCACGCTTTTAACTTAAATCAGGAAATTCGCTAGAGGTAGTTAAGTATGCAAAATATGAGGACTGCAGTTTGACAATGAATTCTAGCTGTTAATAGGCCACAGATTAATGATTCAAATGTTACCGGGCCAGTGTTCAGTCCAATTTTTTTATACCCCCTCCTCTTATAGTCGTGTTCGAATTTCTGAAAATTTTATTTTTAGGTCAGATTTGACACATTTTTTATACATTTTTGAGTTATTGTGGCTTTAGGGCGTCAACTTAGTTAAATTTTCAAAAATTCGAATGATTATAAGAGGGGGGATAAAAAAAAATTGGACCAAAAACTGGCTTGGCAACATCCAGGGGTCTGGAACGAAATAGCGATGTACAAAATAGCGACGTTCAAAATAGCGAGTAATGAAATAGCGACTATCAAAATAGCGATGTAATAAAAGAGCGACTATCAAAATAGCGATGTATCAAAATAGCGTAGCGATGTATCAAAATAGCGACAATCAAAATAGCGATATATCAAAATAGCGACAACCAAAATAGCGACAATCAAAATAGCGATGTATCAAAATAGCGATGTATCAAAATAGCGATGTATCAAAATAGCGATGTATCAAAATAGCGATGTATGAAAATGGCGATGTATCAAAATACCGAATCAAACCAAACCGAATCGAATCAAATTAATCCAAACCGAAAAGAACCGAAATGCGCTATTATATCCTATTTTGACTATACCAGCTTATTTAAAAAAAAAACTATCCTGATTTTTTTCCGGGATCCTAGAGGGTGTGAATCCGAACCGAACCGAACCGATCTGAACCGAATTCGGTTCGGTTCGGATTCATACTCTCTAGGATTCCGGAAAAGAAGTCTGGAGAGTTTGTTTTGAAAAAATATGCTGGTTCGGTTCGGTTCGGTTCAGTTTGGGTCGGTTCGGTTCGGTTCGGATTCACACCCTTTAGGATCCCGGGAAAGAAGTCAGGAAAGTTTTTTTTTGAAAACATTTCTTAGAAAGAAACCCTTTAGTCGAGCTATATGCCAAAACGGAACCGAAATATCGCTATTTTGATAGTCGCTATTTTGTTACATCGCTGTTTTGATAGTCGCTATTTTGTTACATCGCTATTTTGATAGTCGCTATTTTGTTACATCGCTTTTTTGTTACATCGCTATTTCGTTACAATCGCTATTTTGTTACATCGCTATTTTGATAGTCGCCTTTTCATTACATCGCTATTTTGATTGTCGCTATTTCGATACAGCTATTTTAATAGTCGCTATTTTGTACATCGCTATTTCGTTCCAGAGCCCTCAAATACCTCTACCGCCTGCACTATTTAGCGGAACTGACAATTAAATAAAAAATCTGATGCACCTTACTTTACTTAAACGGTACATGTTTACAATCCTATGTTTTATTAATTAAAAGAACCTTACAATCTATCTTTAAAAACTTACATGTAAGCCTATGGATTATTGCCATCAAAAAGAGCCACAGCTATCATCAGATTTCTCCTCGTAAAATGAAGATTAATGAGAGGTGAGTTCTTTGTTTGGAAGGTGCGCATCAGGTAGTCTTCGCCAGTACGCACCTCAGGATTATGGGAAATGTTGACGTCTTCAGAACTGGTGTCTTCCGTTAATTTCGTGAAGTTCCACAGGTTCACTGTACAATCTAGACCTCCTGACACGAGCATGGTGCCGCATCGGCTGAATGACAAGCAATGAATGGTTTTGTCGTGACCTAAGTCAAAAGACATAATATGTAGGCACCTTATTCACTGAAGACTAGCAAAATGGGTTCAGACAGACACATGGTGCGCGATTATTGCAATTTGACCTTAACCTTGACTTTGAAGGTAATTTATTTTAAATGGAAGCCCATAAATTTTATTGCTATAAATGAAAAGAGCGGAAATCTTTACAACAACCCCTTAACGGCAAGTGGTGGAAGGGTTCAAAAAATACCGGTACGGTGAAGTTAAACCTACCCCTCCCAAGATTTTTCAATTAGAAATATATTCTTGCAAGACAAAAATTAACCTAAGATAAAAATATGTTTGTTTTATTTTTTTTTCTTTTCTTTTCTTTTCTTTTTATTTATTTATTTTTTTTTTTTTAATATATTTTTTTTATATACGCCTATTTTCTAACCTAACTTAATTTGCAAAAATATACCTCAATTTGAAAAAGAACCACTCAACTATAAGACCATAATGTTATTCATCAATGTGAAAACATACTAATCAATTTCCACATCTCTGATATTTAAAATTATAAATCATATTTATTTACATTATAGTCTTATGAACCAAATACATCTCTTCTCTCTTCGAGCTCGTGCACAGCAGACTAACAAACCCTCGAAGCTTCTATTGCCATAACGATCGTCTAGTGTAATTGTTTTTTTTTAACTACCTTGCGTTGTTTTAACCTAAAGTTCTTTGGATTGAAGTATGATCGGGTTGGATAGTTATTTAAAAGAAAACAACTTGATTTTGGTTTAAAAAAATGTATATTTTTAAATTGTGTAAATTAAGAATATTTACATGAATGAAATTTCCTAAATCAATAGTTCTACTTGAAAATTATATGTATAAAAGTTAAATGATTAAGACACATTAAATTTTAACAAGAAACGAAACTATTCTAGTATGTCTCATTATACCTAGACTAAAAAACGAATATACATCCCATATATTGACCCTCACACTAAGTACAACTGAATTTCTAAAATCCAAATAGAGCAATAAAAACATCTGTCACATACTTTTAGTACTCAGGTCAGATTTGAAGAAACCGACACTTATGTTAAAAGATAAATTAAATAAATTTTACCAAGAAACAAATTTATTCTAGCATGTCTCATTATACCTAGACTAAAAAATGAATATACATCCCATATATTCACCCTCACACTAAGTACAACTGAATTTCTAAAATCCAAATAGAGCAATAAAAGCATCTGTCACATACTTTTAGTACTCAGGTCAGATTTGAAGAAACCGACACTTATGTTAAAAGATAAATTAAATAAATTTTACCAAGAAACAAATTTATTCTAGCATGTCTCATTATACCTAGACTAAAAAATGAATATACATCCCATATATTCACCCTCACGCTAAGTACAACTGAATTTCTAAAATCCAAATAGAGCAATAAAAGCATCTGTCACATACTTTTAGTACTCAGGTCAGATTTGAAGAAACCGACACTTATGTTAAAAGATAAAAGAAATGAAATACATCCTATTATAATTAGTGTGAAAATGCGGATACATCCCATATCTTTACTTTCACGCTAAGTACAATCAAATCACTAAAATCCAAACAGAGCAATGAAAGCATCTTTTACCTACTTTTACTACTCCACCAAGATATTAGAAACCGATGTTTCCCTAGATTATGTGTTTTAAAATTAATTTGTTTAAAGACATCTTATTCTACTTAGTTTGAAAGTTTGGATACATCCCATATCTTTACTCTCACCCTAAGTACAATCAAATCACTAAAATCCAAACAGAGCAATGAAAGCATCTGTCACATACTGTCACAACTCAGCCAGGATCATAGAAACTGATGTTTTAAACCACTATACAAAGAATATATGAGCTCAGTCAATAACTTTAAGATAGTTCTCTACTAAATATTGTTTAATTATATTAACCCACCTGGAGAGAGAATATTCACCTCTCCATTCTCGTCTTCGGTGTGAATTTCAGTACTAGAAAAATAAATCAAATACTATAATTTATGAAAACTCACAGTACAAACATTGTCTCTCTGCGTCTATGAGTTGTAATTCATAGATTAAATATAGTGTTTTTATTCCAAACACATAATTAAATATTATCACAACGTCAGTCTCAAGTAGTTTGGAGTGTCGCTCGGCAGAACAAGTCTTTGTACGACCCGTCAACAAACACTCATTGACTTGGTTGCGATCATATAAAATATAACCCCAAAATTAAATATAATAACAACTTCATTTTCAAGTAATTTGGAGTGTCGTGCTAAAAATCCAGTCTTCGCACGACCCATCAACAAACACTCCGCAAATGGGTTGCGATTACATAAAATCCTATTTTCTTTTGTTATTAAATATAATAACAACTTCATTTTCAAGTAATTTGGAGTGTCGCGCCAAAGATCAAGTCTCCGCACGACCCATCAACAAATACTCCACAAATGAGTTGCAATTATATAAAATCCCAAACCGTAAATATATTCAATTTATTCGTAAGTATCGTATCGTGTCGTTGTAGAAAATCCATTTAAAAATTCTAGGGCGACCCGGTCTACAATACTCATTGAATGACTGATTATAAACAATTCAGACAAGAGTTAAAAATTGGAGAAAACTCACCTGGTATCCATCATACATATATGTATAATGAACTTTACCAGGGAGAAATCTCTCTGCCCAATGTTTTTTTCATTGCGGGTATTTAAATAAATTTTAATGTAGTCTGTGAGAGAAATATAGAAATTACGCATTTTCATCATACAGCCAAGTAGCAGCAACAGCTACTATACCTGATATTAATATCAGTAGTCAAAATACTATGGAACAAACACTACAATTAATTTTGGAGAAATTGAACAAACTTGATGAGCGATTAACTAAACTAGAAAGTAGCAATAACGGAGCTACCAATATGCCTCAAAATGGTCAGTAATCTTAGAATCCTAGCTTGGAATGCCAATGGTCTCTTGCAACATCAGCAAGACTTGCAAGTTATTCTAGACATAGAAAAAATTGACGTCTGTCTTGTGTCAGAAACGCATTTCACTAACCAGTCTCACATTAAATTTAAAGGTTATAAAGTGTATCATACAACTCACCCTAGCAATACTGCACATGGGGGAAGTGCTGTAATAATTAAAGAAAATATATCACACTATGAGGAGATGGGATATAAAACCATAGAGATTCAAGCTACATTAGTAAGTGTAAAAACCAAAACATATACATTAGTCATAAGTGCTGTCTATATACCACCAAGGCACTTACTAAAGAAAAATCAATATCTTAATTTTCTCAGAAAATTAGGAAACCGTTTTATAATTGGAGGTGACTTTAATGCAAAAAATACCTACTGGGGATCTAGACTGACGAATTCTAAAGGAAAAGAACTTTTGCAAGCTATTAGTGAATATCAATGTGAGCCGATATCAACTGGTAAGCCCACATACTATCCAATAGATCCAGGAAAAATTCCAGATCTAATTGATTTTTTTATAGTAAAAAATATATCTTTAAGTTTTGTAGATATAGAAGAAAGTTTTGATTTACACTCAGATCATTCACCTATTATTCTAACTCTTAGTAAAAACATAATAAAGAAAGAAGCAAATATCTCACTAGTTAATAAACTGACTGACTGGATTAGTTTTAAACAAAGTCTGTCAGAAAAAATAAACCTATCAGTACCATTGCAAACGCCAGAACAAATCGATAAAGAAGTTGATTATTTTGTTACAAATATTCAACAAGCAGCTTGGGAAAACAGTCCAAAACCAAAGAGAATTTTTAAGGGAAAAAACTATCCAAAGGAAATTAGAGACCTTATATTGGAAAAAAGGAAACTAAGAAGAAAGTGGCAACAAAGCCGTGATCCTCGGGACAAAACAAATCTCAACAACATGACGCAGCGCATTAGGCGAGAAATTCTAGTAATAAAAAACGAATCTATTAACCATTTTCTTAATGAACTTACAGATGATAAAAATACCGACTATTCCCTTTGGAAAGCAACCAAAGATTTTAAAAGACCAATTATCCAAATTCCACCCATACGAAAATCTAACAACCAGTGGGCAAGGAGTAACGAAGAAAAAGCAGATATTTTTGCAAGTCATTTAGAAAAAACATTTCAGCCCCACGAAGCACCAGATGAACACTTTCATTTAAATGAACCCCATCAAATCGAGGATCATATTAAGCTTACATCACCAAAAGAAATATTAACAGAAATCAAAAATATTAATTCGAAAAAAGCCCCAGGGTATGATCTTATTAACGGGGTAGTCATAAAACAACTCCCCAGAAAAGCTATCGTAAAACTATGCAACCTAATTAATGCGTCTTTTAGGCTTAGGTATGTACCTAAACTGTGGAAAGTTGCAGAAGTTATCATGATTCCAAAACCGGGAAAACCACTCCATGACGTGTCATCTTACAGGCCAATATCTTTGCTGCCAATTATATCCAAGCTCTATGAAAAATTATTGCTTAAAAGAATAAAACCCATCATAGAAAGACAAGAAATTATTCCATCTCATCAATTTGGTTTTCGAGACAAGCATTCCACGATAGATCAAGTACACAGAATTACTAATATAATAGAGAAAGCACTAGAAGAGGGAAAAGTTTGTTCTGCAGTTTTTCTAGATGTAGCACAAGCATTTGACAAAGTGTGGCATGAAGGCCTTAATTTTAAACTAAAAAGGTTTCTGCCAAAACAATATTCGGATATTTTGGAATCATACATATCTGATAGACATTTTAGAGTAAAACAGGAAGACTCATACTCAAATTTAAGAGAAATTCAAGCAGGCGTGCCCCAGGGTAGCGTACTAGGCCCTTATCTATACTTATTATTCACTTGTGATATCCCAAAGCCAGAAAATTGTCACTTAGCAACATTTGCCGATGATACTGGTTTATTGACGGTAGAAAAATCTATTGAAAAATGCATAGAAAAACTTCAGGATGCAGTCACCCAAATTCACAGTTGGACCACAAAGTGGCGAATAAAATTAAATGAAACCAAATCAATTCATGTTGATTTTACAAACAAAAATATAAATCACATACAAATAACAATTAACAACATTCCAGTACCATATTCGAATCAGGCAAAATATCTAGGTATGACACTTGATGCCAAATTGCGCTGGAAAGCACATGTTAAGAAAAAAAAAGAAGAACTTGAGATAAGGTATAGAAAAATGAACTGGCTAATTGGAAGGAAGTCCAATTTAACAATTCATAATAAGTTACTGCTTTATAGACAAATACTGAAACCAGTATGGACATATGGTATTCAACTATGGGGTTGTGCTAAAGAGAGTAACATTCTAGTTGTACAGAGATTTCAAAATAAAGTATTAAGAAACATTGTGAATGCACCTTGGTACGTTCGAAATAGTGACCTTCATCGAGATCTAAAAATCGAAACTGTAGCAGAGACTATAAAAAAGTACGCAAAAAGCCATGAAGATAGACTCCATCGGCATGTGATTGTGGAAGCAATTCAGCTTCTAGACAATACTATGCTAGTTCGACGACTAAAAAGAGTGAAGCCGTTTGAGCTAGTAAACTAAGTGAATTACACATAAAACAAAATAATGCTATAAACACAACACAATTGTGAGTTACAGACTAAACAAAGCGGGGAGAACTGTTGAGTGAACCCTAAGTTTAAATCTGACTTTTCTAGTAAATTAAGTTAAAACAAAATTGCTAATTAGTCTTACTGACTAGATTGTAATAAAAAAAACACAGTGTGTTTGACAAATAAAAAATAAAAAAAAAGATATAATAATGGGTATAGACAAGTCTATAGTAGATAGCGAGAGAAATATTTAGCCAGTCATAATGTGGTAGCGGTGAAGAAGTAATTTTATATGTTTTTCTATTTATTTATTTATTTATATTTATGTATTTAAGTATATCAACAGCTTACGTTCATTACAGATATCAATTTTAATATATCAAAATATCCTTCTGCATGGCTAATATTTAGTTATATTTAAAACAAACCAAAATTAGCGATAACTCTGCCAATTTAGGTCCATGAAAGGTTACAGTATATTTTTCAAAAAAAAAATGACCTAGGGGTGATACATTTCAACGGCCAGATAGCCTGAAAAAAGTCGATCAAAAACTTTTCAAATAAAAGTTGGAGGAATTTATAAGCAATTTCCACCAAAACGCAATTTTCATAAATAAAAAAATTATAGTCCCCTTTTCAAAATGCTGACTTCAAAAACACCCCGTAGCTTGAAAATGGCTTGCTGTATTAAGATGCGGTTTTCACCTGTACCTGTTGAAAATCGAGGCTCGGGGCCAGTATTTTTATCTCTTCTAGAGATACCTAAATAATCAAATTTGAGACAGCATTTAAGGTCACCGAGGAAACTTGGATAAAAATAAGCTTCGGCTAAATTCCCCGGTTATTCGGGTATGCCTGTCGGTCTAAGTGCTATCTTTCCTACCATATTCAATAATCTACCCCCAGAAATAGCGGGGCCTAACAACACTCTTAAACTATTATTTTATATGGATTATCCAAGAAAACCAAAACGAGGAGTGACTTATCAAAACGCATTATGCCTAACCCAATTTCTCAATATTGACTAAAAATCGTTTACAGCTAAATACAAAAATGTTTAAGAGAATGAGTGTAGTAAATTGGATGAACTATATGCATGGGTCTATAAAATAATCTCGTCTAGATCAAAATCATAGTAAGCTTCCAGAAAAAGAAGAAATATTGGACAAAATGCGTTTTGCTACCCAAAATTTCTTAAAATAATGAAAAGTGGAAAATTAAACTTATAGTTATAGTTTATAAATAAAAATTAGAATGAAAAAAACTGTATTTATTAACAATTTTACAAACGCACTGTTGATTCATGTTTTTAAATATATGCCTGTTGTTGGACATAATGCGTTTTGCTGTGACTGCTTGATTTTACCTTTAAATTACTATGGGACTTCATGTCCTTTGATGCATCCTGTGGACTCGTACGCATACATTATGTTTTTAAGATACTAGAACAACATCAAACTCAATTTTGTCAACTCAACTATTAATTCACTAAGTGAGAAGTTTGTTAATAAAATCTGATAAACAAATAAAGCTCCAACCAAACTACAACCTGAAATAAGCAAAGCGGTAACAAAAAGAGTATTAAAGTAACGGCAGATGTGCTCAAGTACGGTGGTAAATCTGTAGTTACTAAAAGAAAAAATAATCCCAAACAACTGGAAAGAATCCATAACCATTATTTTACACAAAAAAGGCGATAGAGCAGACCCAAAGAACTATCGACCTATAACACTCCTTAATGTAATTTATTTAAGCGTTTCACGAAACTATTAACAGATAAACAAAATTTGACGGATATCAATCAAAAGAATAAGCAGGCTTCAACAAAAGTTTCAGTACAATTAACCACCTATTAACCATGAAAATCCCAATAGAATAAGCCAATGAATACAACATTCCACTATATATTGCGTCTATAGACTTTGAAAAAGCTTTCGATAGCATTGAGCACTGGGCAGTAAAAGCATATTTAATTAATAACCGAATAAATCACAGATACTGACTTAATAAGCAATATATATAGCAAGGCAGCAACATCAATCAAAAACCAAAGAAGGAACCAAGCCAATCCGTATAAGACACAATATCTATTTAACCAGGCCCTAGAAGATGTTTTTAACAACTTAGATTGGGAAGAAATAGACATCAAAGTAAGCAGACAATTAAATCACACACGATATGCTGACGATATGGCCTAAATAACAGATAAGAAAGAACAACTAATAGAAATAATGGAAGAACTGCATACAGCAGCTAAAAATATAGGCTTGAATATGAACTACACCAAAACTAAAATCATAGCAAACACAGATGAAGATATCACGATCAGAATAAACCAAGAAAAAATAGAACAAGTAGAGGAATATATATATATATATATATATTTGGGACAAATTATTAACGAAACGAAAGTGTATAACCAATGTATCCTTTCTGTACTCACCTATGGACCTGAACACTTACAAAATCAAACATGGATAAGGTAACAAAAGCTCAAATATCAATAGAAAGACAAATGTTATATGTAAAGCTAACAGATAAAAAAAAGAATAAATTAATAAGAAATAAAACAAATGTAAGGTATGTCAGAGAAGTAGCAAAATTAAAATGGAAATTTTCTGGTTTTAATATCAGATAGAAAGACGATCGATGGAATAAATGTATTTTAAACTGGAGACCTTAAGAAAATAAAAGAAGTAGAGGAAGACCCCAAATGTAAGTAAAAAATTCTCACTCTTAACGGGCGTATATAGTTTATCCAAGACAAAACTTTTTTAAAACGTAGGGGCTGCACAGTGGAACGTTTGACTAATCTAGGTGGACATGGTTAAGTACTATAAATTAACATTTCAGCTACCTACAATTAAACAGCATATTCCATACATCCTAGATCCAAAATATTATTTTTTTATCCCCTCTGGTTGTCAAGATATTTGCATTGAAAGTTACATCTTAAAAATTTTCTGCTTAGACATTTTAATCTTATGTATGGGCAATGCTTTAAAACAATATTGTTTTTTCCCGCGTAGTAGGCGCTGGAGTAAAACAAGTGCCAGGCATTTTTAGAGTGACATGTCCTTAAGACTAGGGAAGCATTTTGACTGTCATTGTTGCAGTATTTTACTTGCTATGATTTTATGAATTCGCTGGTGTTTTGGTAAGGAAAATTTTATTTTCATATAGTTTTTGTTGGACTGAAACTTTAGTTTGTTAGAATTTGTTGATGTTAGTTTTATTATTTTCTAATTAACCGAAATCTCTACTTTCTGACGCATTATTAAAATTTTGTCCTTTTTTTGCGGTAAACTTGTACTTAATTATTTTGTTAGCTGGCAACTCTAAAAATTGAAAACGTATTATTTGTGTTTAATGACATTTTCTTTTTGATACCTTCACAAATGTGCCCTTTGGGGATTTTTTAACCTAAATTAGTTAATCTTCGTGCATTTTTCTATATCACGATGAGTAAATGTGTCTGTTTGTCTACAGGGTGTCCAGATAAAAGTAAGTACATTAGGGCTTTGTGGGATTTTCAGAAACGGTAACACTTACGATATTCGTTCAAAAGGAAAAAAGTGGCGCTATTGCGAGCTTAATCGGAGGCAGTGTCGAAGTTAAAAATATCTACAGGGGGTTTCAAAATAATGCTTAAAAACTTAAATTGCGTTATTCGAAAAATTAAAATATTGTCGCCTTCTTTTAAACAAATTTAATAAAACTATATAAATATGACTAGGCCAATAAAATGACGTTAACAATTTTTTTTGGACTTTATTTTTTTTTAAAAGTCACAATTTTTAGTTTTTGCCTTCCTAGCCCGCATAGCAATGGTACTATTAATAGGTATTATTTTCGAAGAATTTTTTTTTTTTTTTAGATAACGCCGAAAATGTGTTATTTGGATGTATTTTGACCTATCCTAGCAATATCGTCGGGATGTCTGTCTGTGTGTGTGTATATTATTTCTTTCCGTAACACTATAGCTCCTAAACCGCTGAACCGATTTTCATAAGATTTTCAGGTAAAATAGTGCTCGACACTCTTACGTGCTGATTAGATCAAAATCTATTAATGCTAATGACAGTTTTTCGATAATTAAAATTTTAAAAAAATCTATCTTTTTAACGAAGCATCTTATCAATAAACAGTTTTTGTAATATAGTAGACTATATTTTGCTCAATAATTCGTGTTGTAAATAAAAACTTCGTAAGAGCTTCAGTTTCTCAGACATATACAAAAAACTTTTCAAAGCTGATATATTATCATGGCTTCACTTGAAGTGTGCTAATAGGCTAGCTAGGAAGGTATCAGATTTCTCAATATTTTGAAAACGCATATAAATGTTTTCTTTGATACAGCTCGGAATAGCGCCACTTTTTTACCATAATTGGTATGTCTTACCGTCTCCTAAATCCTCATAACCTATGTGTATGGGCCGATTCCTAAAGTACGTAACGCTCAAGGGGGGAAGGAGGGTTATTAGCCTTGCGTTACACTGTCATGATTCTTGAATATATTTTTTCTTAAAAATGCATTACGGAGGGGTTACGTAATTTAAGAATATGCTCTATGTATGTCTGTAGGATGGGTTTTTGAAACTCTCGACTTTCACGAATTTTTGTAAACAGTAACTTTTCACTCTGTCACAAGCTTAACCAAGCTTAATAAAAATGCATCTGCACCAAACCCCAAGGGAAGTTTTTTAAGGTTAGAAAAATCCAAAAAATTAAGTTTTAAACGGAGCGAGTTATTATTATGCGGTTTTAGAAATATGATAATCTATTTTTCTTGTCTTTCTTGTGTCAGATTGAGAAATTATTTAACACAGTTTAGTTGCAAGATAATAATAACATGGACTTGTGTTAGTTAATTATTATATTATTTGTTATGTTAAGTTATGATATTTTTCAAATAAAAATGGAATTTTCCAATTTAATAAATATTTTTTTAAACATTCTTAGTCCTATATAAAATTACAATCCAAATATCTCTTAAATTTTCTCACATTAAACCCCTTTAAAGAAAATGCCATCCGATGAACATTTTCCATTATAATTTTAGGGGTTGGTTTCACCCCGGGCAAGGGGTGAGAGGTTTAAAATTTTTAAAGCATTTATTTTTCATATAGTGACAGATGAGAGCGGAATTTTTTTCTTGATCGTCCTTTACCGCCTAAAACTTCTTTATTTAAATTTTTCTGAAACACCTTGTATATTGCAAAACTGTTTTATTTAAATTCTTTCTTGCAAAAACTAAAAAAAAAATAGATACTGTTACTTCATTGTTATAAAATTTGTTGCAACAATTTTCGTTAAAAACGTACAGTATGACTACAAATCCTAAAATCGTTAAAATCTGAATCACCCTATATAAGAGGTAGGTAATATTGCAAATACTAAATGCTGTTAAATATTTTATGTTATTTTAAAGCTACAAAAATCAAGCATTAAAGAGTGTTAATGTTGCTCAGGGGTTGTCAACCTAGATCTTCAAAACGTTCCACTGTGGGCTGGAGCTATAACATAGCCATATCAAACATGTTCTGTTCTTGATTGGTGATATTTTCAACTTCCGGCACCGCGCCGACCAAAAGTAGTCTGTCCTGACAGGAAGCAGATTTTTTAAAATAAAACACATGTTTGTGAGGTATATTTAGATTCTGCGCAAAAAACTCAAACATCAAAATAAAAACAAACCCCTAGGTTTTAAAAAACTTGTGTCGGACACCCTGTATAAAAATATCAATGCGATTTACTAACCATTTAACTCTGCCACCAAATGTCCGTGTGACAAATCCCAAACTAAAACTCTGCAATCTGCTCCGGCGGAGGCCAAAAATCGTCCGCAAATACTAAAGGCCAAGGCATGAATGGGAGACTTGTGTCCCGTCATCAATCTGACATGGTTGCCGGTTGTGATGTCCCACAGACAGACACGTCTGTCACTCGACCCGGTCGCTATGTAATTGGAGTTTGGATGAAACTGAACGACCTGGAACAAATTTACGCAACAAGTAATTTTGATAAAAAACGCATGTTTTTAATAAACTTTTCTACGGATTCACAAAGTGTAAATAATAGCGATATGTAAATTTAATATCCGCGAATTTTTATTAAAATTTTTCATATTGTTTGCATAAATATGGCTGAATTTTGTTGATATAACGTTAAACATAAAGCCAGCGACTAAAGGCTCAATTTTTTTAAATATTATGACTATATAAAGTTGATGATTTTTTATGCCAGTTTATGAACTTCAAATTTTATGACTTTCAATAATTTTATGATCGCCCTGCTAACTGCTTAAAGACTTGGTGATGGCTTAGGCTTATATAAATTTCAGACTTAAAAAAATTTGGCAAAAAATCGAATGGTGTCAAATAGTATAATTGTATGAAGAATTCTAATCATCAAAATGCTAAATTTTATGACTCCCAGCCGAGGGGTGGCTCGGTATTTCCTTTTGGTGTAAAGGTTAGGGGAAATACCAGGAGAAATACTTGGGAAGTACTGAGAAATATCCTAGGAAATACCGGGAAGTGCTTGGGAAATACTAGGAAATACCATTGAAATTTGAGGAAATACTGGGAAATACCTCAGGA
The DNA here is from genome assembly GCA_963576565.1 of Aspidapion aeneum. Lineage (NCBI taxonomy): Eukaryota > Metazoa > Arthropoda > Insecta > Coleoptera > Brentidae > Aspidapion > Aspidapion aeneum. The sequence goes on along the minus strand of OY755041.1, from coordinate 12,852,596 downwards.
AATACCATAGGTATTTCCTTTTGGTGTACAAACATCGGCGATCGAGCCACCCTCGCTCCCAGCAGACCAAATTATCTTCTAGGTTTGGTGATTATCGCCAAGGGATCCTGATCAAAATATTTTTAGGTGACCAGTGAAAGGGTTTTGTTTTTCCAGTTTTTCGTAACGTTAGGGGCGATTTTTACTTTAAAAATCTAAGAAATATTAAATATCATCTTAAACACTGTTAAACCAGGTTAAAAATTGATTAAACACTATTAGTGTTTTTTAAATGCAGTTGTGAAAAACGTGAAAAATATTTCCCTCAAAAAATAATTATCTCTAATTAAAATATTTCCCCTTCACTTTCACAAGGTTAAAACTAATTAAGAGGATCAGAGGACCGAATGAACCTTTTATGTGCTAAAAATCCGAAACAATAATTTCAGTGGACACCTAAAAATGTCCTTTAAAATGAGTATACTGCCGTCCTTAAAAAAAAGTTTGCTAGTTATTTTCTAGTATATGACGTATTTTGCCATAATTATCAACAGATAACCAGCAAAATAATATGAAAAATATGAAATCTTTTAATAGAAATATGAAAAATATGAAATTACAAAAACAAATTATGAAGGAAATATGAATAAAAAAAGTTTTTTCCTAGCCCGCGCAGCAATGGCTAGAGAAGGTATTGTTTTCGATGATTTTTTTTTATTTTTAATAATGCCGAGCCTGTGTTATTTCGGTGTATTTTGACCTACCCTAGCAATATCGTCATGATGTCTGTCTTTGTGTGTGTGTGTGTTTTTTTTCTGTCCGTAACACGATAGCTCCTAAACCACTAAATCGATTTTCATAATATTTTCAGGTAAAATAGTTTGACACTCTAACGAGCTGAATAGATTTTGGTCAGACTCCATTAATCCTAATGACAGTTTTTTGACAATTAAAATTTTTTTAAAATGCAAACTTTTTAACGGAGCATCGCATCAATATGCGGTTTTCGGAATATAGTAGACCACGTGTTAGTCAATAATTAGTCTCATAACCAAAAACTTCGGAGGAGCTTTAGTTTCCGAGATATTTACAAAAAACTGTTTTTAAGGCTGATCCATTTTTTTATTTTTAAATATATTTACTGACCAAAATTTTTGCATTCGATCTTTTCATTGATCGACATTGTATAGCAGTGTTTCGCTGCTTTTGGTTTTTTGTTTCTCTCGTATCTCGGTAGATGGCGCCTCTTGCTATAGTTCGCTCACTAATTACGTTTAATTAGAGACAAAACCGTCTGATTAACTTCGCAAGATTTGTCACTTGACCAGCAGTGTTCTGAGGAGTCCCATAAGGACGAAACGGTTAACTGTCAACACTTATTAGGTGTCCATTAGATCTTGGACCCCCGTGAGGTTAAGCTTTCAAGCTACCCACGGAAAAATATAAGGGAAACAAAAAACTCCTTTTTGCCCGATTAGCCATGAAACTTGTTTGATTTTTAAATTCACGGGTATGAAATTTCACGTTTGATGGATTATATGATTCAAGTGCTCCTATTAGATATTGCTGACCGTGCGCTACTTAGCTATATTTATCATGTACTTTTAAATGTATACCCTAAGGTCTGATAATGAGTCCTGCCAGGAACACTCATTGTCGGTAACCTTAGTATACCATACCTCACGCAGTTGCGATTTCTTGATTATAGAATTGAAATTGCTAACAAGATGACTAGCGGATTTATAAAGTTCATCAGTAAAAGCAACTTATCTAGAAAAAAATAAGTATATAGATAAGAATGTGTGAAAAGTGTGAAAAATACTTACATCCACATCGGAGAAATGTCCTGCAAATACTCTAAGAGGTTCATAGTGATCGGTTGCCCATAACCTTGCAGTCCTGTCATAGGAAGCAGTTGCAAAATAGTATCCCAATGGCGAAAATTTAACGTCCCATATTGGAAATAAGTGCCCTATAGTTAAATAAAAAAATATAGTTATCAAGACTACGAAAATAGCAAACCAAAAGATTATTACATAGAATTTGGTGTTTAATATTTTTAAATTAGTTTCTGTAGTCAGTTGTGATACCAATAAAATGTTATTTCTATCATAATAATAACTTTGGTTTACCTACTAAAGGAGCTAAAATGAAATGTTTATAAAATAGGCATCTGGATACTAACAAAATCAGGAAAAATAAAGTTTCAAAAAAACTTTTAGAAAATAATTAAACCAAATGTAGGAGCCTCGCCAGCGCAGGTGTTATAATACATATTTTAGCGAGAGATAAGAAAATTGCGGCCAGCCTTATTCTCATTTTATGAGGAGTATAGATAAAATTCTTCGCGTAATCGGAATGAAAAAGTACGTACTCAAAGAAAAGATAAGGAACCCAGTGATCTCGTTAGAGATCAGGCCTATGAATTCTATACCACTTTACATTTTATGAGACAGTTGATAAAAAGAAACCCTGTATGGGTGTTTTTTAGACTTGGCAAAGGCGTTTGATACCGTCAACCATAAAATTTTATTTAAAAAATTGTATAAGATTGGGGTAAGGGGTCAAGAACTAAACGTTTTAAAGACCTATTTAACAAATCGTAAACAAAAAGTAAAAATTAATGAAATCCTTAGCGATGAATAAGTCGTTACGTGTCGTCTTCCCCAAGGAACAGTCTTAGGCCCATTACTTTTTCTCGTTTATTTATTATATTAAATCACTTTTGAAAACAAATCCAGATATAGAAAGAGTTTTACTTGCCTTCGCAGATGATACTGGAGAGTGTACACTGGTGAGTCATGGGATCTTCTTAAAGTTACTGTTGAGAGAGATATTAACCAAATCATAGCCTGGTTTAATGCAAACCAACTTACGGTAAATGTTAAAAAAAACCCAAATTGTTCTATTTACATCATACTCTAATCAATTGCCGGAATACAAAACTATTCAAATTGGTGCCCAGAATGTAAAAATTACTCATACAGCCAAATATTTGCGAATCATCCTGGACTCGTTCTTAAAATGGGATCATCAAGTACTATTACTTGTTAATAAGATTAGGGGTCTCATTTTCAAATTTTATCAACTTCGAAAAATTCTTAATATAAATCATCTCAAAGTGGTATATTTTTTACTTGTGCATTCTTTGCTTCAATATGGGATAATAGGTTGGGAATCAGTGAAGGAATCAATAGAAAAACCTCTCGAAATTGTACAAAAAAGGATTCTCAAAGTGATTTTTGACCAGCCCAGAACTTTCCCAACGGATATGCTCTTTATAAATGCACGTGTAATGAATGTTAGGCAACTGTATATTCAAAATTTAGTCAGTTTAATAAATTTTAATAGTAGTAATAAAAACGCCAACAGTAGTAAAATTGGTCAGAAATGTTTTATATTTCTGGCACAAAAAGCTATAATATTTTGCTCATTGACTTAAAACCGACAAATAACTATTCCAAGGGATTTTTTAAATTCAGATTGAAAAAAATGGATACTGGCAAATTCACATGTATACGAAGAAATATCAAAGATCGTCATATAAATTTATCTTATTCGTTTTCTGTCTAAATATAGTTTATCAAATTTCTGTTTTTTGTTTTTATCAAGGAATTTAGATTTTTTAATGTTAATATAAATAACAGGTATTATTATTATGATTATTAGTTTTTCTGAGTGATTAGAATTTTTTGCTATGGATGATTTGCCTACATTTCAATTTTTGTTTATTTTAAATTCTAAAATAGGTAGTTTTGTAGGTAATCTTCAGGTGTGAATGATAATTGGAGTAAAGTGGGACCCTAGACAAAGTCTCAATGATCTTTTTGGGTCTTAGTGTCACTCTTTTTTATTTATTTACACAGGGTGATTATTCTTATTCTTTTGTAACTTGCATTTGGTAAATAAATAAATAAATACATACATACATACAGAATAAACTTTTAGAACTTAAAATGCAACCGAATTTATAGTCATTGCCATACCCCATGTAACGTGCCATTTTTATTCTTAAGGCATACGTTACATATTTGTCTTATTTCAGTAAATAACCAAAACTATTTGTCTCGTTTTTTTTCTATACAACGCTTTAAGGGTATTTTATTCGTGTTTTAGAGGTTATATATTGTCCAAAAAGTTACTTAATAAAAGAGGCCCTCCTTCCTATTATTGTAAGGGCTGTGCGGCATTATTTAGGCATGGTAATGGGAATTTGAGATCACAGGAAGAATCACATAAAAACATCTTTGGAATTGTGTATTTTTTCTGTTTACCTTTTGAACTAAACAAAGAGCTGTTTGCTACCTGTATGTTCGATAAATGGACGAAATGAGAAAACATTCTAATCAAATCTACCCGGTATAAACTGTGGCTCTGGGCGGCGTTGCCAGATCACAAATCATTTACGGCTCTGCTACAGAATAGCGCCTTACAAAATAGCGCGCATCAAAACAGCGCTGCTGCAAAATAGCGCGCATCAAAATAGCGCCAACAAAATAGCGCCTTACAAAATAGCGCTGCTACAAAATAGCGCGAATCAAAATGGCGCTGCTTCAAAATAGCGCGCATCAAAACAGCGCTGCTACAAAATAGCGCTACTACAAAATAGCGCGCATTAAAACAGCGCAGCTACAAAATAACGCCTTACAAAATAGCGCTGCTACAAAATAGCGCGAATCAAAATGGCGCTGCTTCAAAATAGCGCTGCTACAAAATAGCGCGCATCAAAATAGCGCTGCTACAAAATAGCGCGCAGCAAAATGGCGCTGCTTCAAAATAGCGCTACTACAAAATAGTGGCTTTAAAAGTGCTTGCCACTCCCGGTAACCTCTTTCGAACATATATTTTCAAAAAAAAACTTCCCTGACATTTTCCCGGAATCCTAGAGTATGTCAAACCAAACCGAACCGAACAGGACCGAACCGAGCCGAGTCTAGCAGAGCCGAGCCGAGCCGACCGAGCCGAGCCGAGCCGAGCCGAACCGAACCAAACCGAACCGGCATCCTAGAGGTTGTGAAACCAAACCGAATTAAACCGATACTTCGATTCGGTTCAGTTCGGTTCAGTTTTATTTCACACCCGCTAAGATCCCGGGAAAGAAGTCAGGGAGCTTTCTTTTTCTACAAAAGACGCATGGAATTTTTAGGATTTTTATATATTTAAAAAAAAAACACGTTTTGGATAAAAACTATGTTTTTCTCCTTTGTCGACAGTTGCTGGTGTCCATTCCAACATTGAGCTGGACGTTTGTGCTGGTGGGAATCCGGCAATAGCACTGGTAACCCTCTGAGAGGTAGGTAGGGCAAAGAAGACATATTAACAAGAAGCGAAATACTGTCACTCAAAGCATTGTTTATATGGGAAACAAATATGTGACGTCACGCTTGGACTAAATGACGCTAATGCAGTTGTATTACACTGAGAAAAAGTTTGTGTAACTGTGGTTGATGGTGCATTTGTATTATACGAAGAAAAAAAATTACAATAAATTAAGAGGGACAATACACAATATAGTCATATTACTGTGGTCATAGAAAATTGACCCTTTTTAACTTTTTATTTGATTCTTTGCAAAAACGGTTAAATATTTTTATCGAAAAAAATCGGTTACGGAATTAAATAGAAAAAATAATAATTAAAAAATAAACAATAATTATTGTAATATTTATATAAATCTAAGTAATATTAATGGTGGGTGTGCTTTCGGGCTGTTCGGCCGTCGTCGTTGGAAATTCGTTCTCGACGTTTCGCCATCTCGAGTGGATGGCATCTTCAGGAGATGTTGACTGTTTGTCGGCTTCTCGAAGACTGGAGATGCAGAGTTAAAAAAAAAGCTTTCAGAAAAACTTATAGAAATAAAAACAAGAAGTACACCTCGGATTTTAAGTAGTTAGAGTGCTCTAAAAGATCTGTAAATACTTGGATCAAACAAATTGGATTTCGATTTAAAAAAACCAATAACCGTAATATTCGAACGAAAAAGATTATATCATATAATATAATATATTCAATTATATCCAGCGGTTGTGGATGAGACATGGATTTTCAGCCAAAGGTTAAATAAGAAAATCATGGCAAGATGATACTGCAGCAACAGGACGGTTTCATTCAAATGCCGGGTTAGTCTTTAAAAGTAATCGTAAACTAGGCGATTATTACGATAACATGAACAGCGATAACTTTGTTGATTTAAAACCCAATTAATACCCAACCTAGAGGTGTAACGTGTCATTTTTACGTTTAAGACAACGTTACATATTTGTTTATTTAGGTAAATAATCAAGGCTCTTTGATTCGTCTTTCTGTACACAAATATATAGTATTTTATAGAGCTAGGTTTGGAGGTTATATAGTGTCCAAAAAGTTACCTTATAAAGGAGACATTCCATCGAATTACTGTGGACACTACGCACATCGCATTATCTGGACATCGTAATTGGAATTTAAGATCACAGGCTTCGGGAAAAATCACATAAAAATTTTGATTGTTTTGTTTTTATCTGTGGAATTTTGTGATTCACTTGACGTTCATAAAGTTAAACAGCTGTTATGCTGGGGAATGGCGGCGTTGCCGCATCACAAATGGTTTCAGTAACAGGAAGGAAACATTTAGATGAACATTTCATTCCCTTACGTTTATTCTCGAGGATATTGGGATAATCCGAACCCCATATTCTTCACGGATTAGCTAGTTCTGATAGCACGAAAACATATTTAGGTTCACGGTTTGACCAGTAACAACCGAGGCTCCGCCACTTTGATATCTTTATTAATTTGATAGGGAAAGGATAAAATAAATACGAGTTATGCACTTTTGTAAATGGGAGATAAACGAGGGATAAAAACCAAGACTGGAAGAATAAACGAAGTCGTGTGAGTTAGCATCTGAACACTCTTGTGCCGAGCTTCTTAGCAGTAGTTCAGTGTGTATTTTTGGGTTCAGGTTCAGAAACAACTTTATTACAGTAGAAATGTTTTACAAGAATGGCGTCAAACCATATGAATCTTAGAGAAAACATATATAAAGAGCAAAGGAAACTTGTGACTGAAACTGTAGCTAAAATACAACTAAATTCTACACTTAGTATAGCTTTGCTCATGTGGGAATTGGTTGAGTGTTCGAATATTCCTGGGTTTGCTGCATGCCCTGATCTCCAGTAATTGATTTTACAGTTGATGGTTTCAATGCTGAGCTTCTTCTAGTCCGTCGGGTTATTCTTCTTCTACTTGATATGTTGGTGGGGGTCCGGTAGGCAAATGTTCGGTCAAATGTATGGAGGGTGTCTCGACGTCCTTGTTATAAAAATTTCAACCGTGGAAATAGATCCGACAACACCTCAAGGTTTGTTTTACGTACTTCCTATCCCTAGGTCGGTGCTGCCCCCTATATACCTGTATAGAACTATCGCTGTATCTCCTCATTGGTTACTTTGAAAACCCCGGGTTTTTCTTCCAGGCTTGCCACTGAATGTAGAGATTTATTTTTGGCGGAAAAGTTTTTTATAAATAGGTTATTTGAATTTCACCGGGAAGATTAGGTTGGTACTATTGCGTTTTACCGTCCCCACTCCCCACCAAATTTACAAAACGGTTTCCGGCCACTGCATTATTCTGGTATTCTCGACTAAGTGCTTTGTCTCTCTTTGCTAACAAATTTGGTTGGGTCGACAACAGTTTCTGGGATCGCCTTTGTTTTTGGTGATTGGCACTACAGCGATTGTAGGAGATATCCCAGAAACTGTGGAAGTGAGTCCGTCGTGTCTAGGCAATCTGGAGTGACGCTCGCACCCTGTTTTGAGGGGAATTTAAGTCGGCCTACGCCATTTGCACGGAAAGAGCAGCGGTAAGTTCGATTTTATTTTTTTATTATTTTTTTTATTATTTGAGTACTCTTCAAGATAATATTTGCCTCCCAAATTGTAATTATTTTTCGTGGGAAATGTACTTTTTTTGACAAAGGACGTGGGGAATTGTTGGCGTTTTTATATTTTTCTTTTAACCACGTGTTGGATAAAAACTATATATTGTTTTTCTCCTTTGTCTACAGCCCTGTCAATTCCAGCGACGGGACAGTTGGGCTGGACGCTGGTGGGAAGCCGGACGGGCCAGTTATAACCCTGGGAGAGGTACGTTAGGATTATTTTAGTTCATCTGTTTAAATCTACTTTGTTTTATTGAGTCGACATGGGGTCCTCGATTTAAGTTACTGTGTAGGGGAACTTCGTGCAAAATTGACGAATTCCAGGAAACTGAAACATTTCATTTTCCACAGGGTTCTACGCTCGGGCAAGGATCCCACAACTTTTCGAAACCATGTGCTGCCCTAGTACCATGTGCTAGTTAGTCAGCAGGGGAGGCGCGGACAGAATAGGACAGGACCCGAAGTAGCAGGAAGAACAACACCACTTCCAGGTTTAATAAAACACATTTTTTTTATTTTTACAATATAATCAAGGACCAAGGTAGGAGCAAGCCTTAACTATAATTTTTTTTCCTCATATATAAATTTTTAATATAATTTAGACGTAATCTTTTCATATATAAGTTTTCACAGTATAATTTCAACATTTCTTGTAAACGCAAGATAAGGTATGACGTCATAACCCTGGTTTTGCGGTGTATTTACTAAGTTTTCCTTCATTTCATTTATTTAAGACAATTTCTATTGTGAAATTTGGATTGTCTTGCTACTTAGGCCCTGACTTGTTCCACTACATTTCATTAATTTTTTTCCTATTTCATGTTTTTGGTAATACTCCAGTTTTACCTTTTAAAATAAACAAGATGAACTAATTTTTCTTGTGTTATTTGTACAACCCGATGACCAACTTTGCGGAGACAAAAGAGAGATGAGATTATATTTTTTTTTTAGCGGTTTCGTTACACATTTTTACCTCATGGGGTGGATCTCGGACTGGGTTGCTGTCTGTCTCATTCTACCCAATGTAGAATGATGACAGCAGATATTTGGTCTAGATCTCCCCTATGATGGAACGATTTTGGAAGTATATATTTTTTTTAACAATCATTCATATAATTGAGTCCTACGCTACTGACTCAGATGTAGGTACACTATGACCTGTTAAAGGAGTCCGTCTACCTGTAAAGTGCTTCTAGTTATGTCATCTTAATTCAATCTTTCAGAGTTTTATTCTGTTTATTTTTTTTTTTTTGGCTTTTTAATTACACAAATATTCTGGAAGCCTCGGAAGTATAGAATTTCATTGTTTGGCTACAACGTTTGGGTTGAACTGTATTTTATTTAAGATCTTCTTTGTAAAACATTGGTATTAAATAATGTGGCGCACTTAAAATTTTCTTATTTCTGAACCCCCCCCTTCTCCACTGTATAAAAGTTACCGGGCATATCAATGTTTTACCTAGCTGGAAAATACAGTTCTGCTTCCAGATATTTGTTTAATTATTCAATGGTTTTGTTGTGTCACAAAATGGCGGCAACGTCTTCAAGCTGCCACAAATGTCACACAACGCATTTTAATAGGCCACAAATTAGCGCCCAAATTTTTTTTACTTTTTTTAAGGCCACAAATTGGCGCCCAACGTGTGTTTTGGCTAGTTTTTTAACATCTGATGTAATTTTTTTTATTTTATTTTTTTTTAAATTTGGAAAAAGGAAAAAAAGTTTTTTGAATTTTTTTTGAATTTTTTTTGTTTTTTTTGTGGTACAGCCAAAGCCAGGTTAGAGGCTTTCAGTGGCTGTGGGTGGTTTTGACACTCAATCATTTTTTTCCATAAAAAACAAGATCATTGGTTTTTGGAAATAACATTTTTTTAAATATTTTTTTTAGTAATATTTGAACGTTGATTTGGAACTCGGTTTGTTGTTCTAGTAATCCTCTTAGTTTTTTATTAGCTTATCTTCACAAGTTTTTTCTTGGAAAATAAAAGATTCATTTTTATTTATTAAGGAAGAATAAGTGGATAAAAAAAAACATAGGAGTTTTTATTGAACGGAGTCCAACTCATGTTCTTAATTCTTTAAAGTTTTTGTAGGAAAAACATGTTTTAGTTTTTTAAAATTTTTTTTAAGAAAAATAAATACAACAATGTAAATTTACTTCAATTTTTTTGTTGATTTATAGGTGGATGGATTTCCAGACATGGTCTTTTTATGTTTTAAATATATGACATAGGTAGTGTGTTTTTTCTAACAATTTTTTTTTGCAGGTTCATTTATTTATATGTTATTATTTCCTGCTTGTGATAAGATAGAAATTGTTTCACCGATTATTTTTTAGTGCAGTCAATTTATTTAGGTCAACAAGTTAATTTTTTTTTGGCGATTTTAATTTTTTGTGGGATATCACCACTTGGTATTTGGAATATTTTTACAGGGTTTCACACAAATTTTTCTTGGCTGAGTTGTTTTAAAGTAAAAATAGCTTAACAGCTGGTAGCTTTGTTTAGTTGAAAGTATTAATTAGTAATGAAAGAAAAGGAAAATGAGTTTATTTTGCTGTCATTTTCTTTTCTTGTTTTTGGAGGTAACTGTTGATGACAATTAAGAACTTACGTCACTCAGTTACATCGGGTCAGAGGAGGGTACTACACTACTAGTGTCGGCTCGGGAGGTTAGGAAACACAAGGCTAAAACCCCTAGAGTGACACCTTGGCTGAAGATCAATGCCAAAAGTCCAGTTGACATTTTTTTTTGGGGTATTTTTTTTGAAAGACAGTTTTTAGGTCTTTGGTTTAGTTGTCTAGTTGTGTTTCGTGACTGGTCAAATTTTTTTTGGTAGAAAATACAGCGTTGGGCTTTGGAGTGCATTTTTTAAAAATGACCTACGGGTATTTCTATCAATTAAAGTTTTCTGGTTCACAATTATTTTTTTCTGTATTTTTTTCTGCGTTCAGGTCATAGCTTGGTCATGGCCAACGGAGAGCAAACATTTATGTTTGAGCCTTGAGAAGTTTTGCCTGCTCCAGATTGAATACAGAGAAAATGAATTTGAAGCCCAACTAGATATAATACCACAAAAGAAATGTTTAACTGAGACAGATATAGATATAAGTTTTTTTGATTTTTTTTAGTTCATTTGTAGAGTTCATTTGTAAAGTTCAGTAATTTTTTTTAAGTAATGTCATTTTGGTCAGTGAATTTAAGAGAGACTTTCAACTAAATATAAATGCTAGGCGGGGGTAATTGGTAAAAATATTTCCAAATTTTACTTTTTTTTAAATAATTTAATTTTTCGTAAAAAATTATTTCCTTTCTGTTAACATAACTTCTCGAATTCTTGTTTTGGTCAAAACGGTTTGTATAGTGGTCGTAGTTTTAAAGGGTGACCAGACAGGTTATATTTTTTTTGGGGGACCAAACAGGAATTTCTTGAGTTACAAAAAGGTGAACTTTTTTTGTTTTAGTTGATCAGGCAGGAATAAATGAATCTTTTTACTTCCAAATCATAATTTTAAATAACAAGATTTATTGGTTAAGTGTTTGGGTCTTATAGTAAAAAAAAAACGTTTTGTTTTTGGAGGGTACTGGTATGATATGAAATTATTTTAATTTCATGCCAAATGTTGTTTGACGGCAGATATGCTAGTCTTCAGTGTTTCTGTTAGTTTGCAGTTCAGGACAGTGGCGTGTACTTAAGGGGGCCTTACATCTGCGCCCATTGCAAAGCAACTTCCAACATACTTGCTTAGCTTTTCACTTAATCTTCGTTTTGTTGCTTCTGAAATTAAAGCGTTATGTTGGATAACGATGGATGGTGTTAGACTGAGGAAGTACCTAGGTATTTAGGGATGAAAACTTGGAAGTTGTGGACAATTGGGAAATAATTTTTTTTTATTTCATTTTTTTTAATTTTAAAATAGTTTCATACTGGTGACCTCAAATAATGAAGCAAATTTTTAAATTACAATACACTTTTGTGGAATAAATGGGAAAGTGTTCAGGTTAAACAATAAATTTAAGATGATTGATTTTTAAAAAAGATTTCAACCTAAAAATAAATTTAAAAACAATAGGTTTTCCTTTAGGCGACTAAACATTGATGAGGGCATCTATTTTTTTCAGGGTGTAAAGGAGCTAGCTACCTTTTATATTGCAATAATTAGGGTTTTATTTCTCCCGCGAGCTGGGTGAAAATGGAAGAAATGTTTGGTTCGGAGTGTAGAAATCGAGGAACGAGGACTTCCTGCTAATCTTTTTAGGATTTCGCAACTTCGGTTTTCGCTAAATTAAAATACATCCAAATTTGGCCTACAGGCTGAATCTCACATCTTCCAGGACCTTGCAGATTCGCGGAGAAAGACAATTTTTGTGATCTGTTTAGTTATGATAGGAATTAAAATAGTAAAATGCACATGAGGGAACTAGATATATTTAGGTTGGAAAGTATTAAGAACACTGATCTGAACAATTTTCCATAATAGTGTCCTATTTTCACAGGGTGCTTCAAAATATCTTCACCCTTTCTTTGAAATAAGATATTGTTTCGCCTGTGGGTGTTTGACCGTTTAAAAAATATATAGGGTCCAGATGGGATTGGAATGGAAATCACAAGTTTTTGGGTTTTATTGACATTATACTTAGGGAATAGGGGAAATGTCTAATAAAAAGTTTTTTGGTTTTAGGCCGAGTTTTGTTGAGATAACAAAAGTTTAATTGGGGCCGGGAGTTTTATTATGCTCTTTTAAAATTAATGTAATAGTTTTTGGTTCTTGATTTTGTTCTCTGGTTTTTACGCAGGATTATTCCCAACTGTTTCATTTCAAAATATCATTTGTAGGTGATGGGGTCTCATTAGCCCTTGGACATTTGGTAGATTTGCTTTGACTGATAGTTGTGGAGTGGGCCCAACTTAATTTTATATCTCGTAAACACCAGGAATAGGGATCTGAGAATGCATTAGGCAGTAAATTTTTTTTAAATTAGATGTTGCGTGTAAAGACACTTGAGTAGGCAGATTTAGTTTTACAACGTTCTTATAGGTGAACCTTGAAATTGTTTTCATATTTGTTTTTTGAAAGTACACACAGGATAATTCTTTACGGAGTTGAGTGCAAAGTTTAAAACTTAGGTTCACACTATTATAGTGGTACAGTAAATAAGTACTCACGTTGTTTATTTCCTTTAGTGATAATTTTGAACAAATATACTAACATCGTTTGTTTTTTTTTGAACATAAATATTTTTTTTTACTTTTCCTAAACTGATTGGTTTTTTTTGCAATTACGATTTTTATACCTTATGATTCTTAAGTAAATTTAATTTTAAAATTTTTTTTTGTATAGTAAATTAATTTTTCTAGCTCATTCACTTTCCACATTGCCACAGTTTTGGGAGAGGAAAGGGAATTGACAACTGTTTGTTTTTAAAGGAAAAAAAAACTGTTGCATGACAACTCGAATAAGATTTTTCTGGTGTTGATTTTATTAATTTTTTTTTAAGGTTCACTAATGGGAGCTGCCACCCCACTTAAACATTTTGCATTTTTTTTTGAAAATATTTTTTAAATATTTTTTCTTTTTAATATTTTTTTTAAGGAAGGAAACTTGATTTTCTTGTTGAAAATTTTTTTGGTGCATAGTAGTACCTGGCCCTACAATGATTTTACCAGTTTATTTAAATATTTTTTTTGTGAATTAAAATATAATTTCATTTCGAAACCTCGCGTTTTAACAACCTATCATCATTTGTTTTAATTTTTTTTTCTCCCTACTCCAAACCACCTATTAGGGTAGAGTAATATTTTGAACATTGTAGTGAGCCACTATTTAATTTTTTTTATTATTGGGCTACTGTGGTCGCCACCAAAAAATTTTTAAAAATTTTTTGGCGCACCTTTCGCTACGATCCTAGGGTCTTTTTGACCATGGGTTGATGCATCAATCTAGTTTAAAATTTTGGGAATTTCATTTTAACGATTATTAGAGAGTTGCAGTCCTACCAAGACGTTATTTGTGTAAATTTTTTTTTACCATCGGTAAAGTTTTTTTGAAAATTTTCTTTAATTTTTTTTAATTACACACAACATCCTTACTAGTCTAATTCGACGCAATTTCAGCGAGCGGATTTTTTTTTAATTGAGCATATTTTACGATTTCTATAACATGAACATCTATTCCGATGTTTATTGCGTTCACTTATATATTAAGGGATGATGTGACCTTAAGCAATGCATGTTTCGTGTAAACTCAGAGTAGGTAAGCAGGTTAAAGTGGGTTTTGATTTATTCTTTTTAGAAAAATCATTGTATACGGCGATTTGGTTTTTTTTTGAGGAGTTATTAGTGGAGCCGTTCTGCAATAGCAGGAGTATACCCTAGCGTTAACTGTGTACAACAGCTTTGGGATTTTTGTTATAGGTAGTCTGTTGTACGTTCCATTTAGGGATAAATTTACCTATTCGGTTGCTGAGGTAAACAAACATCACTTAACTTTAATTTTAATCCAGTTCAGCTAGGATAAGCGCAATTATTTTTTTTTTGGTTTTACTCACGCAGGAGTGGAGCATAAGACCTAAACACTGCCAAAACTCTTGTCTCTCTTTTATTTTTTTTTTAAACTTTTTTTTTTATGGCTACTTGTTAATTCTAACTTAGGATTTAAGTAGTTATTTCTCTCTGCAAGGTTGGACGTCATAGTTGGTTGTACAAATACTTAACATAAATTATGATTACATTTTTAAATGCAAATAAATTTTATTTTCTTACTGCTCCGGTGTTTTTCGGTTTTGTTCGCGTCTGCCCGTATTTAAGTTTTATATTTTCTACATTTGTGAGAAAATTTATAGTGATTTTCACTAGTGAATTTAAAGTGAACTTTGTGTTTGTTATTGCGTTGTTTAGTTTTTATAATTGGGAGGTATAATTAAGAGTTTTGAAGTTTAAAGTTTGAATATAAAAGGCACTATGGCTGTTTCTGTGAGTCGGTTGTCTGACATAAGGTACTTAGTCAAGGACGAATTAATCTATGAGTTAACATGGAGAGGCATAGCCATTGGATCGGTGGAAGAAATGAAACAACAGCTTATGCTGATTAAGCAAAGAGAAAAGACTGATACAAGTATGAGATACCCTCCGTATCCCTTTAAATTTGGCCAAGATGCTTTTAGCTGCATGAAGAAGCTTGATAGTCTGGTACCGCTGGTAGAGAAGTTCTCTGGTACGAGCAAAGGGGGAGAGTTTAGGAAAATCGCTGTAAGGTTGGAACATGTGTTAGCCAGGATAAATAACATGAATCCGTCGAACTTTGAAGAAAGTCAAACAAAAGGCATACTGGTTGCGGAAACCTTGAGTTTGATTGGGAGGTTGCAGAGCCAAGCAACAGATTTATTAAGAGTTGGCGTGAACTCAGATGATGATGAAGCATCTGAAACCCAATCAACGAGTCGAAGCTCAGATCACTCGACAAATGTTGGCAACATTCCCAGCCAGTCTCAACTCCCACAACCACAGCACTCGAGCACACAACAGCCTACGAACCAACCGTCGGTCATTGCTCCAGTGCAAATGCAAGTGCTAGCGAACCCAACTCAAGCACCAATACAGGCACCACCCCCAATGCTAATTCAGAATGACTGTGCATCAGCTTTTCATTATCAACAACCGTCTACCGTTCCTTTGAGTCTAGCTGCCCTCCAAAGTAGCATTGCACCAATTGCTCAGTCACGACCATTTTCTTGTTCGTCGCCAGTACCAATGTCAAGTGATCCTGGTACTTCATATCATGTTGCACCGGTACCTCCGCATAAGTGGAACTTAAAATTTACAGGCGAGAGGGGTACAATCTCCGTCACCGCATTTTTCGAGAGAGTGGACGAGTTGAGTCAGGCTAGAGGAGTCAGCAAAAAGGTTTTACTGAATTCGGGCATTGATCTTTTTGAAAAGTCAGCTTATACTTTTTACAAAGATGTACGTAGGGAAGTCCATACATGGGAACAGCTGGAACAGAGGTTCATGGCAGAATATCTTCCTTCTTCATATGGCGAGAAGCTATTGAAGGAGATTCAAAAACGTAAACAAGGCCCTGGAGAGTCTATAGGGACCTATATTGCTGTCATGAACACATATTTCCAAAGACTTGGCTGTCCTGTTTCCGAAGAGGCGAAATTAGCTATCGTCTTCAGAAATATCGCGGACATTTATAAGAAAGGGTTGATTGCTACTGAGGTCAATAGCCTATCACATTTAAAAGATTTGTGTCGTAGAATAGACCAGAGATATGGGTTAGAGGAGGAGAACTTTACTCCTAGAAGAAACCAATCTATTGAACCTGACTTGGCCTACGTTGACGTAGAGAGCGATTTTGACGATTTTCCAACAGGGGTTGATGCAATTCAAATATCAGGTGCTGGGACATCAAACCAACAGAATTTAAATCATCCTGCTAATAGATTCGACAGAAATAGGCAGCAGCCAGCAAGCAATTTTGCTGTTAGGGCTGATAGAGATAGACAGCAACCAGCTAGTGGTCAGTCTAGCGTAAATGACAGAGATGAACAACCACCACAAGGTGTTAGACCTGGTAGGGCGAATAGGGACGTGGTATGTTATAGATGCAACCAAACAGGGCACATGGCAATCGGGTGCACATTACCTAGAGGCAAACAGTGCTATTCGTGTGGTCAAGCAGGGGTTACAGTAAGAGAATGTCGTAATTGTAATCGTCAGGGAAACGGACCCAGGCGCTCGTAGGTGGTCGACCTTCGAGTCAGCCTGAACAAGCATCGACCGATAGGCTAACGTACGTTTTAGATTATGTGATAAGTCATGCTCGTAAAGATGAGAGGCCTTATTTAGAAGTGGATGTGCTCGGAAATAAGTTATTAGGTTTGTTGGATTCCGGGGCTTCACGTACCTTTTTAGGGAATCATGGTTGGTCAATCATCGAGAGGTTTGGTTTTTCACTTGATACGACGAAGAAGACGAGTTGTATTGTGGCAAATGGTCAAAGCACGAGTAGTATTGGAACAGTGCAGCTTCCTATGCGAGTTCAGGACAAATTTAGGTTAATAGAGGTCGTCGTCGTTCCTGAGTTGCCGCACACTTTGATTTTAGGATTAGATTTTTGGATTTCGATGGGGATAGTACCGAACTTAAGTACTAATGAGTGGCACTTTGCCGATAATAAAGATGTGATTTGTTCTTTAGAAACACCAGACCAACAAACTACTCTTTCGCCTTATGAATCAGAACGACTAGAGGAATTGGTCGATAAATATAAGACTATTATGGGTGACTCACTAGGATGTACAGATAGGGTAGAGCATAAGATTACAACAGACGCAGCACCGATAAGACAACGTTCATATAAGGTCTCACCGGTCATTCAAAAACTTATTGATGACGAAATCGACGAAATGCTGAAAATGGATGTGATAGAACGTAGTAGTAGTTCATGGGCTTCACCAGTGGTAATGGTACAAAAGAAAAACACAAAGAAATATCGTTTCTGTGTAGACTACCGCAAATTGAACTCAGTGACGGCGCGTGATAGTTATCCTTTACCACTCGTATCCGAGACTCTTGACAAATTGAAAGATGCTAAGTACTTGTCAACTTTAGATATTAAGAGTGCTTATTGGCAAGTACCAATGGAAGAATCATCGAAGCCACTAACAGCATTCATCTGTCGACGAGGTCTCTTCCAATTTAAGCGGTTACCATTTGGTCTTCATAATGCACCTGCAACTTGGCAGAGACTCATAGATAGCATCATAGGAAACGATTTAGACCCTTACGTGTACGTATATCTCGATGACCTCGTAATTGTCACACAGAGCTTTTCTGAACATCTTAGAATTCTTGAGGAAGTCCTACGAAGATTGCAGAATGCAAAGATAACGGTAAGTTGGGAGAAATGCCAACTGTGTAGGCCAGAAATGACTTATTTAGGTTTCGTAGTGGACCGTCGAGGCATCCGAGTTGACCCTAATAAAATTAGAGCCATGTTAGAGCTCCAGAGGCCAAGAACTGTCAGAGAAGTTCGTAGAGTTGTAGGTACAATATCCTGGTATAGACGTTTCATAGAGAATTTTTCAGCGATAATAGCTCCAATTACAGCTCTAACTAAGAAGAATCAAAAGTTCGATTGGACTCCAGACTGCGAAAGAGCATTTATTAAGATTAAGGAACTTTTAGTGACTGCACCGATTCTTACATGTCCAGATTATACCAAAGAATTTGTCATTCAAACAGACGCCTCAGGATATGGAATAGGAGCATGTTTAACGCAGCCTTATCCTGAAGGAGACAAAGTCATATGCTATTTGAGTCGATCTTTGACTAAGCAAGAACGTGTTTACACGACCACCGAGCGAGAATGTTTGGCATTGGTTTGGGCGATAGAGAAGCTCCGGCCTTATATTGAGGGGATCTCATTTAAGGTCATAACAGATCATTTTAGTTTAAAATGGCTTCATAGCTTAAAAGAGCCCAGTGGAAGACTTGCTCGTTGGTCTGTAAAACTGCAGCAATATGATTTTGAAGTAATCCATCGGAAAGGGAAAGATTTAGTTGTCCCGGACATGTTGTCTCGTGCAGTACCTATGATTGATACAATTTCGCAGCCCAGAGATGTTTCAACAGCAATTAAAGATCGATGGTACCAAAAGATGGTAAAGAGGGTCGTAGAATCACCGTTAAAATTTATGAACTGGAGATACACTGATAATAAGTTGTATAAATATGTCAAACAAGAATACCCTCAACTTTCACCATCTAACGAATATTGGAAAGAGGTAGTCCCCAAAGATCATAGGCGTAGAATTATTGGAGAAGCTCACGATCCTCCTACCGCAGGACATATGGGTGTGTATAAAACCTTCCACAGACTGGCAGAAAAATATTATTGGCCAAAAATGCGCCAGGACGTGGCAACTTTTGTAAAGAAATGCTTTGTCTGTGCAGCTCATAAAGGTGATACACAAGGTGTATCTGATCAGATGATATCTCACCCAAAACCAACTCGTCCTTGGGAAATTATTTCGACTGATTTATGTGGACCTCTACCTCGTTCAACAAAGGGTAATTGCTGGATTCTCGTTGTTAC
Source organism: Aspidapion aeneum (assembly GCA_963576565.1). Taxonomy (NCBI): domain Eukaryota; kingdom Metazoa; phylum Arthropoda; class Insecta; order Coleoptera; family Brentidae; genus Aspidapion; species Aspidapion aeneum. The sequence goes on along the minus strand of OY755041.1, from coordinate 12,833,594 downwards.
GGACTATTTGAGTAAGTTTTCCTTAGTTTTTCCATTGCGAACAGCCCCTACTCAAGCTGTTGTTAAGCATCTTGAGGAGCAAGTATTTATGGTCTTCGGAGTGCCCCGTTTGATACTTTGTGATAATGGCCCTCAGTACAAAAGTAATGAGTTTAAGCGTTTTGCTGAGAGTTATCAGGTTAAAATACAGTATAATCCGTATTATCACCCCAGAGCAAATCCAACAGAAAGGACGAATCGCACGTTAAAAACCATGTTATGTTGCTATGTGAAAGACAACCACAGGAAGTGGGACGAACAAATACATAAACTTGCCTGCGCGATTCGTACTGCAACCCATGAGACAACCAGGATGTCTCCTTTCTTTGTTAATTTTGGTAGAAATATGTGTCTGTCAGGAAAAGATTACTCCAACCCAGTTTTGTTATCTGAAGAGAATGGTGTACAATCCGCAGCTGAAAGTAAGAACGAAGGTTTCCGGAAGCTCTATGCTGATTTTAAGAGAAGGTTAGAGGTGGCTGGAGAGAAAAACGTAGTTCAGTATAATTTGCGTACAAGGGTACCCAACTTTGCTGTGGGTCAGCGTGTTTGGAAGAAAAATTATGTTTTGTCAGATGCTGCGAAGTTTTTCTCGAAGAAGTTAGCACCGAAATTCGTTGGTCCTTATGTGATTAGGAATAAAATTTCTCCATGGATATTTGAGCTTCAGGAACCATCGGGTAAAGTACTGCCAGGGAGTTGGCATGCCAAAGACCTTAAGTCGGCAGCGGACCTCTCCGATTAACCTTTTAGGTTAATCGTCTTGAAGTTGGGGGGGGATTATGTAACGTGTCATTTTTACGTTTAAGACAACGTTACATATTTGTTTATTTAGGTAAATAATCAAGGCTCTTTGATTCGTCTTTCTGTACACAAATATATAGTATTTTATAGAGCTAGGTTTGGAGGTTATATAGTGTCCAAAAAGTTACCTTATAAAGGAGACATTCCATCGAATTACTGTGGACACTACGCACATCGCATTATCTGGACATCGTAATTGGAATTTAAGATCACAGGCTTCGGGAAAAATCACATAAAAATTTTGATTGTTTTGTTTTTATCTGTGGAATTTTGTGATTCACTTGACGTTCATAAAGTTAAACAGCTGTTATGCTGGGGAATGGCGGCGTTGCCGCATCACAAATGGTTTCAGTAACAGGAAGGAAACATTTAGATGAACATTTCATTCCCTTACGTTTATTCTCGAGGATATTGGGATAATCCGAACCCCATATTCTTCACGGATTAGCTAGTTCTGATAGCACGAAAACATATTTAGGTTCACGGTTTGACCAGTAACAACCGAGGCTCCGCCACTTTGATATCTTTATTAATTTGATAGGGAAAGGATAAAATAAATACGAGTTATGCACTTTTGTAAATGGGAGATAAACGAGGGATAAAAACCAAGACTGGAAGAATAAACGAACTCGTGTGAGTTAGCATCTGAACACTCTTGTGCCGAGCTTCTTAGCAGTAGTTCAGTGTGTATTTTTGGGTTCAGGTTCAGAAACAACTTTATTACAGTAGAAATGTTTTACAAGAATGGCGTCAAACCATATGAATCTTAGAGAAAACATATATAAAGAGCAAAGGAAACTTGTGACTGAAACTGTAGCTAAAATACAACTAAATTCTACACTTAGTATAGCTTTGCTCATGTGGGAATTGGTTGAGTGTTCGAATATTCCTGGGTTTGCTGCATGCCCTGATCTCCAGTAATTGATTTTACAGTTGATGGTTTCAATGCTGAGCTTCTTCTAGTCCGTCGGGTTATTCTTCTTCTACTTGATATGTTGGTGGGGGTCCGGTAGGCAAATGTTCGGTCAAATGTATGGAGGGTGTCTCGACGTCCTTGTTATAAAAATTTCAACCGTGGAAATAGATCCGACAACACCTCAAGGTTTGTTTTACGTACTTCCTATCCCTAGGTCGGTGCTGCCCCCTATATACCTGTATAGAACTATCGCTGTATCTCCTCATTGGTTACTTTGAAAACCCCGGGTTTTTCTTCCAGGCTTGCCACTGAATGTAGAGATTTATTTTTGGCGGAAAAGTTTTTTATAAATAGGTTATTTGAATTTCACCGGGAAGATTAGGTTGGTACTATTGCGTTTTACCGTCCCCACTCCCCACCAAATTTACAAAACGGTTTCCGGCCACTGCATTATTCTGGTATTCTCGACTAAGTGCTTTGTCTCTCTTTGCTAACAAATTTGGTTGGGTCGACAACAGTTTCTGGGATCGCCTTTGTTTTTGGTGATTGGCACTACAGCGATTGTAGGAGATATCCCAGAAACTGTGGAAGTGAGTCCGTCGTGTCTAGGCAATCTGGAGTGACGCTCGCACCCTGTTTTGAGGGGAATTTAAGTCGGCCTACGCCATTTGCACGGAAAGAGCAGCGGTAAGTTCGATTTTATTTTTTTATTATTTTTTTTATTATTTGAGTACTCTTCAAGATAATATTTGCCTCCCAAATTGTAATTATTTTTCGTGGGAAATGTACTTTTTTTGACAAAGGACGTGGGGAATTGTTGGCGTTTTTATATTTTTCTTTTAACCACGTGTTGGATAAAAACTATATATTGTTTTTCTCCTTTGTCTACAGCCCTGTCAATTCCAGCGACGGGACAGTTGGGCTGGACGCTGGTGGGAAGCCGGACGGGCCAGTTATAACCCTGGGAGAGGTACGTTAGGATTATTTTAGTTCATCTGTTTAAATCTACTTTGTTTTATTGAGTCGACATGGGGTCCTCGATTTAAGTTACTGTGTAGGGGAACTTCGTGCAAAATTGACGAATTCCAGGAAACTGAAACATTTCATTTTCCACAGGGTTCTACGCTCGGGCAAGGATCCCACAACTTTTCGAAACCATGTGCTGCCCTAGTACCATGTGCTAGTTAGTCAGCAGGGGAGGCGCGGACAGAATAGGACAGGACCCGAAGTAGCAGGAAGAACAACACCACTTCCAGGTTTAATAAAACACATTTTTTTTATTTTTACAATATAATCAAGGACCAAGGTAGGAGCAAGCCTTAACTATAATTTTTTTTCCTCATATATAAATTTTTAATATAATTTAGACGTAATCTTTTCATATATAAGTTTTCACAGTATAATTTCAACATTTCTTGTAAACGCAAGATAAGGTATGACGTCATAACCCTGGTTTTGCGGTGTATTTACTAAGTTTTCCTTCATTTCATTTATTTAAGACAATTTCTATTGTGAAATTTGGATTGTCTTGCTACTTAGGCCCTGACTTGTTCCACTACATTTCATTAATTTTTTTCCTATTTCATGTTTTTGGTAATACTCCAGTTTTACCTTTTAAAATAAACAAGATGAACTAATTTTTCTTGTGTTATTTGTACAACCCGATGACCAACTTTGCGGAGACAAAAGAGAGATGAGATTATATTTTTTTTTTAGCGGTTTCGTTACACATTTTTACCTCATGGGGTGGATCTCGGACTGGGTTGCTGTCTGTCTCATTCTACCCAATGTAGAATGATGACAGCAGATATTTGGTCTAGATCTCCCCTATGATGGAACGATTTTGGAAGTATATATTTTTTTTAACAATCATTCATATAATTGAGTCCTACGCTACTGACTCAGATGTAGGTACACTATGACCTGTTAAAGGAGTCCGTCTACCTGTAAAGTGCTTCTAGTTATGTCATCTTAATTCAATCTTTCAGAGTTTTATTCTGTTTATTTTTTTTTTTTTGGCTTTTTAATTACACAAATATTCTGGAAGCCTCGGAAGTATAGAATTTCATTGTTTGGCTACAACGTTTGGGTTGAACTGTATTTTATTTAAGATCTTCTTTGTAAAACATTGGTATTAAATAATGTGGCGCACTTAAAATTTTCTTATTTCTGAACCCCCCCCTTCTCCACTGTATAAAAGTTACCGGGCATATCAATGTTTTACCTAGCTGGAAAATACAGTTCTGCTTCCAGATATTTGTTTAATTATTCAATGGTTTTGTTGTGTCACAAAATGGCGGCAACGTCTTCAAGCTGCCACAAATGTCACACAACGCATTTTAATAGGCCACAAATTGGCGCCCAAATTTTTTTTACTTTTTTTAAGGCCACAGAGGAGACCAGTTTAATTATAATTAAACTGGTTCAATTATCATGGTTAACGCCAGTTACCATTTGCGATTGGTAGAACCAATTCCATGTGCTAGTTGGACGAAAAAAAAAATGCTAGACTGGGCTGAATCTAAAAGTATTAATGTTCAAGGAGGGCTTATGAAATAGCAGTTATGGGAACTTCTGAAAAGTAGAATGCGAAGTGTAAAATAAAGTTTTGCGTTTACCGCCGTACCATAGTCAAGAAGGTTGGTTAGAAAGCAAAAAATTATGCGATCAAGGAATTAATTAACCCGATAGATCTTCAGAAAATGTGGTCCGAACTTGGAATGGAGCTCTTTAAAAAGTAAGTAAAACTCATTGGCAAAATTACATCATGGATTGTGACTAACAAATTTTGAAAGATTGGGAAATGGAAAAAGCTATTGATGCTTTTGATATCGCTCCTCTGGTGATAACTGACGATGGAAGTTCATCAGATGAAGTTGTGTTGTTTGTTTTTTTAGTTAGTTTTTAGATTTTCTTTAGCTTATAATTTTGGTTTTTTAAAATATGTTTGTCCTCGTTACTATTTTTGTTGAAATTCCCAACTATTCTGCAGTAAGCTCAGTTGGGGACTTCTTTAGACTTTTCAAAAGATCTATATGTCAATGGAAAGAAGCGTGGGCTTTTCGTATAAATACTTTTTAATTAAAAATATATAATAAAATGCCGTTTTATTTTACTGCAAAATAAAAATATAAATTCATATAATGGTTGTATTAAAAAAAACAACACTTAATAATATAACAAAACAATAGTTTTTTTAATTGAAATTAAATATTATTATCCTTATTAGCTTAGGTAAACCACAAATAGTAAAAAATTGAATTAATAGAAATTGTAATTTTGTTAAATAATTTTATGTAGCAAATTTCCAACAATTAGTGTAGCTTGAGTTCATTTGTGAAAACTACAAAAACTAGGAGTTTGGACAGTTAAAGAATTAATCTCTGGGGGGCAATATGTGTGCCAAGTTCTCTAGCTTAAATCGTTCAGCATTGAAAAAATATTTCGACATCCTAACCTTACTTTTGGACTGAGGCATTTTTGCGTCTCTTAACAGGTCAGACATTGTTGGTGGGGTCATTGGTAATCGATTTAAACAAGTGTCATAAAATCTTTATCAAAAACTCTACGGAGGCCATTGGACAAATAGATATTTATAACATTACCAAAAAATTATTTTTTATCTAAGCTTACCTTATTTAAGTTAATAGTTAAAACAGTTTACAAACACCATAGCACGCATGGATTTTTTAGAGGAAGATATGTTGTCAAATATGTTGAAGGTGGATCATAGGCGGACGTTGTATATACCAACCTAATGAAGGCCTTTGATAGGGTTTGCCCTGAGCTGCTTTTGAGCAAGCTAAAAAAACTGGGTCTAAGTCCATTATATGTGCATTGGATCAAATCATATTTGTTGAATCGCAAGTGTATTGTCTCGTGAAATAAATATCACTTGTGCTATCCCACAAGGCTCCCATTTGGAACCAGTGTTGTTTTTACTTTTTTTAAATTGAACCTATGAATGACAGCATAGAGTTACAGCAGGACTTTTGCGTTATGGTGTAAGGAAAATTTTCTTGAAATTAATATAAATCAATGTAAATATAGATTTGTAAAAAGAAAAATGTTTTAGAATACCCTTACTTTGCGCAATAGATAATATTCAGTTGGAAGTTGTTGATAGTTTTAATGATTTAGATATTACTTTTAGCAAAGATTTAAGCTTTCAAAAAACATTGACAACATTGTGCTAAAAGCTTCGAAAACATTGAACTTTATTTTCCGTGTCTGCTTTAAAGTTTGTGACACTCAAGCTACTAAATGTGTTCACATTTAGTTTATAGAATTCTTGAGTATATTAGTGTTATTTAGTGCCCTGTTTAGAATTGCCATATACAGCGCTTAAAAGGCATCCAAAATCAGTTTTTATTATACAAGTTGAAATATGAGACACATATACTCCTAGCAGGTATCATAAATCTTGAGTTTCGTAGATGGAATCCATTAGCTTGTTTTCTTTTATACAAATTAGTGGTCAGACCGACTGTAGTGAACTTTTATCACTTGTCTTACCTATACTTGTAGTACCTCGTCGCGTTACTAGACAAACACAATTATCTTATCAAACCTTTCATCTTAGAGTCTATATTTATTATTATGCGCTGGCCTTTTCTCACGTCAGATATATGATTATCTATTGGGGTCAGTCCACCGACCTAGACCAAATTTTCAATCTTCAAAAAAAAATTATACGAAACATTTTTGGAGCAAATCCTCTCGACTTATGCCAGCCTCTTTTTAGGACCCATAAAATCTTAACAGTGCCATGTGTACTACTATTTGAGGCAATAGTTTTTGTAAGACAAAATGCAGCAAAGAGACAACAGGCACTCGTCGGAGCGCCAACTCTGAGCGAGGAAGAACTGCACATGCTTAAATGGGCAGACTTACTGGACTTTGTAAAGAGAACAGGAAGGCCCAATGAGTTACCCGACCATCAAAGGGAAGTGCAGAGAGTGGGTTAAGGGACAGACTTGGGGTATGGCAAAAAGGGCCTACTCTGGCCTACTTGTCAGACCTGCGGGTCAACCCCCCCCCCCCCACTACTACTACTATAATCTCCTGCCTGTAATCCTAAAGAAAATTTCGGTACTAAAAACATTTAAAAAAGAACTAAGGTCTTATTTAGCAAATAAAACTTTTTATTCTGTGTAAGAGTTCCTACACAATAGAGACATTTAAAGTTAAAGTTAATGCTAATATCCTATATAGATAAAACACTTAATAATTTAGCAAGTATTGTTTCTAATTAGACTGTAAATTCTAATTGTAAAATTTAGTTTTAGAGACCAAGTCTATAAAATGTAAAAAAAAGTTTATTAATAATTTGTTAAATTTTTTCTAAGCTCTAATTGTATCTGACAATGTCAATATTTCTTTGAAATCTTCTGACAATAAAGTGATTTGATTTGATATAGAATTCAGAATTTTTGGACACAGCTTTCAAACTTCACAATAAGAAATACGTAATTTTGGATGTATAGAACCATTTTGTCTAATCTGTTAGTACTATTGACAATAAATAAATAAATAAAATATGTCCAATAGCCCACATAAACAAATAGATTGTTGTCAAGAACAGATTTACCTTTATAAACCACCAAACAAGACCATATCTGCAAGCTCCAGAGTCGTACGGTGGAGTCTTCCGAACAGCTCAGCAACAGTGTTCGATCTGGCGAGAACGATACTGAGTAAACCGGTCCACCGTGGCCACAGAGTGTCCTGCAAGATTCTCCTGAGCGTTCGTCCATCATTCTCACCTATAAACATATAGGGTAAAGTGCGAAAATACGCTGCACTGCACTGGGTAATACGCCGCAGTCTAATAACTTATTTCAAAGTTAACATTTGGCAACAGTGTTCTCTTTAATATATCAGTATGGAATAGCACGTGCACGTGAATGAATTACAAAGCATGTTTTTTTTGCTTTTTGAGAGAGCACAACACCTTTTAAAGGATTATACAAAATTTAAAAATATTCCTAGATACTGGCGAATGAAGTTTCAAGTAGATTTAGTCAATTTAAGTTCAATTTTAAAATATTAAAATATGGTTCATAACCCTGCTTCTTTAATTTTGTTTTTGATACAAGTCAATTTGGGGTAATATGCACTCCATCCTTTAAATATTGTGTTCCATTATTATTACTATTATTTTGCCATTTTAATAATAATAATAATAATAATTTAAGGTCTTTTATTTTTAAATAAATTACAAGTAATTACAAAAATATTTAAATCAAAAAGGGCGAGATTCAGTTTACCGATTTTTAGAAAAAAACCAGTATCTGTTCTTGCACCTAACCCTGCTGAAGGAAAAGTGAGATTGCACTTAGAGATACTTAAAATAAAATTTAAACTCCACGAAAAACTATTAATTTAGTTTAAACCAAATTCTTGCTTGTAACATTTGTGAATGTGGGAATATTGCAACAAGCGTCCCACGGCACATATTTGTACATGTAGGCTCTAAGTCGCAGTCACCATATTGTCAGGATAGAAAATAATGTCCTATTAAGTAAATGACACAAGTTACGTTTATAAGCAAGTGCACATTAACCCTAAACATTCTAAGGAAATGAACTTCTGTATATAGTTCAAGTTGTATTAAAAGTAATAAATTGTATACAGAACTATTATAAACAACGCGGTTAATGGGATTTCGATGATGTTTATACAGGAAACAAAACACATCTCGATATCCTATCAATGGCAAACGGTTTGTAAAAGCATCTCCAAAAGAGTTTAGCAGTTCGTTGTAAGCTGAGAACCTTACGCCCAGGCTTAGTTAATAGTGAACAAGTAGTACGATAGTCAAGTATAAGAAGTTAAGCGTATCAAGAAGATTTGTAGACAAGTTGTATTTAAGTACAATGTAAGTAGTAAATATAAGTATTATAATAAAACCATTACACCTAACTTAAACTGTGTTCGTCACGATAAAACCCCCTCGTGACAATATATTAGATAGGGACGTTGGTTACTAGAATGTAAACCTATGAATTTGAAGTTGGCATATTACCCCGTTTTTCTCTACAGTATATACCATGTTTGGTTTTGATTACTTAATAGAAAAATCAAATGTGCGAAATATTAAGTAATTTCATATTATACAGAGGGAGTCTAAAACAAGAAAACGTGGAAAAATATTAAGAGTAAACTGCATTTATTTTTCGTTTTGGAGCAAATATGGCAAATAAAAAAATACAAAGATAAATGTTAAAATTTCACCTAAAAAAATGTCACGGTGACAGACTCTTAGACATTAAATAAAATTTGGAAAATCTCGGTTTATACAGCAGCAATTAAATTGTGACGTGAAGGAAAATTGTCACTTTAACTGGTATTTGTCAATATTTTTGTGATTTCCTAATTCGTATTTTGAAAGTTTTTTGGTACTTTCTTAAATTTTTCTCTCATCTATGTTAAAAAATCCCAAAATTTTTTAAAAGTGATGCTATGCCATGGCCAGGACACGAATTATATTTGCGAATAAAACACAAAATCTGCGATAGGTTGCCAAAATTTTCTTTTTTCTGCATAAACGCGAATAAGGTTTTTTGTAAGGTAAACTTTTTAATTTAGTCTTCTTTTATTTTGACGTATAAACTCATTTACATGCTGCACAGCGAGATTTTGTTTTTTATTTTCGCCAAACAAACACAATGAGCATAACATACAGCAACAGTTTAGTAACCACCTAAAACTGTATGAAAATCAGATCCCAGACTAACTATAAAAAAATGGTGGTGTATTTAAAAGATCCAATGTATTGTTACAAATTTAAATATTTAAATTTTATAGTTAGAATTTATTTAGGTTTAGTGTAGTATTAGGTTGACGTATTTTATGGTTGTATTCTTAATCTAGGTTTTAGTTGCGTTATCTGTGACAAACTGGTATGCGAACGGTCCGTGTTCTAGAAAAGGGTGGAATAATCCTGAATCGAACAAGGATGGAAAATTCTCGAATAGTAGGCAGACCCTTATATATAGGGCCGGTCGTGCATCGGGCAGTCCAAGATAACCAATGGTAGTGATCGCTAGATGTTAACGCGAAGTTAATAGGCGGATTAAAGTAGTGAATTATTAGCAAGTTATTAGTAAGTTTAAGTGCGTGTTTTTGTACATAATTTGTCGAAATAAATTGACGTATCGTTTTCAACAATTGCGAGTTTTAATTGTTGTGGAGAACCCGTAACAGTATTTATTTCTCAGCTACCTTGTTAAGGCGATTGTTTTCATAAAATTTTATAGTGCGTTTTTGTAATAGCTTAAAAAACTTGTTTCGGTGTATTTTTAGGAAAAACTGACTGGCGCCATTTGAAAGAGAGGTAAAAATTTTATACTTGCTTAAAATTCCAGAACAATTGGAGAAAGGATATAGTCTACATATATCTACATATAAATTTTTAAATTTATTCAAAGATTTGATTTTTTTTACGGTTGTCTTCAAATTTTTCAGTTATTTTTATTTTTAACATCTTACTTCAACATAAACAAATTATTTCATCCTGAAATTTGATAAGCATGAAAAATTATTTAAAACAAAACTAACGGTCAAAAAATCTGAATCAGTGAAAGGGAGTGAGTGGTTGCGTGCACTGTACTCGATCAACGACAAGAGGTTACTGAGTATCTCTTAGTCAGCCCACATGATACTAAATAAAATTGATTGACACATTATCGTTGATGACAATTAATTATAAAGGAGCCTGAGTGGAAGAGCGCACTTTCCAGTGTGCCTTTATTGGAAAAGGCGAACTCTGACCTTTGTCACAGTTAAACTTAATTAACTTGTAGATATTACTCAATTTCTATTGTTTTTAAATGTGGCAATAAAAACACTAATTATTAATTAATTATTATTATTTTAAAAATTTCTTCATGTTAGTTAGCAATTTCGAAATGAAAAGAAAAATTAATAATAACAATGAAAAACTTGACGTGAATAAACTTACACAAAATAAAGTTATATACAAAGAAAGGCTAAAGGAACAGCTAACCCAAAACTTAAGGTGCGAAAATGAAAATATAGATGAAATAAATGATACGCTGACAGGGGCTATGACCCAAGTGCGAAAAGATATCGCACAAAAAGATAAAAAGAGAGAAAACTGTATATCAGACGAAATAAAGAAACTGATATAAAGAAATAGATAAAACTATAAAAAAAATTATAAAAGAAAATAAAAGAAAGAGCCAAGAAATAAAAGTTGAGATAGTTATAGAAAATAACAGAAATATGAAATGTCTAAGGCCGACTTTAGGTAGATATGAAATAATTAAAAAGAGAGAGGATATTATAAATATCACACAACTATTCTATACAGAATTATACCAAACAAAAAGGGAACCATCGTGAGAAACCATGAAGAAACTCCAACAAAAATAAAGAACATAAACTCAAGAGCTACCACCTGAAATAAGCAAAGCGGAAATAAATCCCCTGGAAAAGACGGAGTAACGGCAAACATGCTCAAGAAAAGCTGTAGTTAATACCCTCCACATTCTCCTGAATAAAATTCTAAAAGAAAAATAATCCCAAATAACTGAAAAGAATCCGTAACCATTATTCTACATAAGAAAGGCGATAGAGCAGACCTAAAAAAACTATCGACCTATAGCACTCCACAATGCAATTTATAAGAGCCTCACGAAAATATTAACAGATAGACTAACAACAAAATTTGACGGATATCAAAAGAACAAGCAGGCTTCAGAAAAGGTTTCAGTACAGGTGATCACCTATTAACTATGAAAATCCTAAAAGAATGAGCCAACGAATAGCCATGCATTATGTATTGCGTTTATAGAGTTTGAAAAAGCTTTCGATAGCATTGAGCACTGGGCAGTAAAAGCATATATATATATATATATATATATATATATATATATATATATAGCGAAGCAACAACATCAATCAAAATCCGCGAAGGAACCAAGCCAATCCGCATAAAAAACACGATCAGAATAAACCAAGAGAAAATAGAACAAGTAGAGGAATATACAGTGTGGACCAGCCAAATGCAATAAATTCGATAACGAATTAATAAGGGCGTGTTGGAAAAACGTTTGGACACGACGATTTCTATTTTTAAATGCGTCATGAGAGAGTAAGGAAAGCACCCCGGTCTTGTCATAATACTGTTATACATACCCCCTGTATACATTAGTTCGGAATACAAAGTTCGAGAGGCGCTGATTACAGACCGAACCTAGGGTCACTGCATCACGAAGACGTAGTGTCTTCTTACGGCAGGCTTCCAGGATGCATTGACCCTAACCGAACCGAACCCCTGGTATAAAAATATTATGGACAGAGTTCTGTGCTGTCGCAATATATATTAACCGTTACTTTTGGTATATTTTGACAATTTGTTTTTGATTATGACTGACATTGACCTTGGCACAATAGATAAGAATATGACGGTGATATAATTCCATTTTACTTTTTCGTTTGTGGATGCAGTTCATCGTTATTTTTCGACTTTTTACCTTATTTTTATGGTGCTTTTTGCTAAATTATGGCCATTTGGTATTTTGAGCGTTTTGATGGGGGCGATCCATAGCTTAAGAAATGGAAAAGAAAACAATGTTGTGTTGTGGGTGCGAAGACTATATTAGCAAGCGCTTTCGCTTTCCCAAACGGAACCCCAAGCTATTTGATGAGTGGCTAAAAATACTTCGGCCTAAAAACTGGCTAACTTTGACGAAAGACGAAATTTACGTTAAATACATAGTGTGCAATGGACACTTTGAACCAGGACAGAGTTTTAAATCTTTAGTTTTAAATTTTAATATTTAGAAAACAAGCGCGAATCTAGGTCAAAATCTAGGGGGTGGGGATTATAATCGACGATATTTTTTTTATAATTTTTTGTCTAGGGGAGAGGGGGTAATTTTCCTGTTTTTCCTTTAATTATTAAAAAGTGCATATTTTTTATTCTAGGGGGTATTTACCACGTTACCCCCCTCAAATCCGCGCTTGGAAAAACATAGTTTATTTCACTATATTTATATACAGGGTCCGGCATAATGATCTACCACAATAAAAACGCCATTGTAAATGCTATTTAGATTTTTTTTAAATGAAACTCTATTTTATACCATTTGTTTTTATTAAATTTTGAAATTTACAGAGTCCATGTGGCGGCCATTTCTTTTGATAAACATTCTAAGCTGATTTCTGAAAGTTTCACTCGTACAGTAACTTAAAAGCGATATTCCTGTAATTCCTTGACGTATTGCTGCTTTCAATTCGTCAATAGTTCGGAGTTAGTGTTTAGGTATCCACAAAGGATCTGGAACTAAAGCATATCTACCAAGTGCGAAGTGAGTACGAAAAATTCTTTGCGTCGTAATCACAGATTCGTTACCTACTTTTAATAAATGTTCCGAAAACGAAGGCACGATGGCAAAAAAAAGGCAAGCCACGGGCTACCAACCGACTACGCTAAGCTCTCTCAGTGATTCGGGTACAGTGGCGGTGCAAAATATGGGAGATCATCAAGCCGGTGCCTGGATAATTAAATGAACAACAAGCAATATTCCATTAACGACATTGCAGCTATACTTTAATTTAAAAAGCTTACGTTACATTTTTTTAAACAGCCATTAATACCTAGTTAATATAATATAATAATATTTAATTTAAATACATTTTTACATCACCTAGCTAAAATTTACAAAATCCATTAGTTTATATTTTTCATTAAAAAACAAATAAAAAAGTTTCCGTTGATAGAAAAATAACTTATATTTGCATCATTATTATGTATAAATCATTGTAATAATTAATTTAATGTATTCTATGCACTAATAAAAACGAATTTACTGCAGAATATTCGTCAAAGAGCCTTTTTCTACTAGAAAATTATCTTCTCACGGAAATTTATGTACCTAAATCAATGGGAAACAAACTTCTAAACCTTAGATTTAATAAAAAAAATTAACCTTCCTTTTTATTGTTGCTAGTAGCCATTAATAAAAAAATTATTTCATTAAGCTTTCTTACTAATTGGTGTTTATAGATTGTTTTTAGGCAAATTGAGCGTTGACACAAAATAACTCATTCTTATCAGCGCGCAGAGTTTAAATTTAACACTATGTATTTAATTGACGAGTAGAATTGGTCTTTTGGTGTTAAAATTTAATTTGATAAAAACTATTCAAAACACCATATTATAAGATGTAGCTTGATCGGAGGACGATTGAATTGATGGCTATGAGCATCCGGTATACAATAATTTGAAAAGCCACCCTGTAGCTTAGAGACAAACTGCGAAAGCGTTATATTGTTTCAAATCCCCCTGTAAATGTTTAGTACGGAGCACAAAGTCGGAGAGGCGCTGGTTTTTGCACGACATCCCGGTTTACTGCGCCAATTGAGTAATAAAACTCCCACCGTGTAAGTTTCTGGTCTATCTCTGTCATTGGTCTATGATACCAACTTTCTTATTTTAAATGCAACCCCCCCTGTATATTATTTTTTTGGATTCTTCAGGAAATTTTAGACATAATTGATGTACAATGACATACCTAAGTCTAACCATTTTTGAAATATTGACAGTTCAAAAACGACAATTTCCAATTTCGACGCGGCATATTTCGAAAACTGTGGAAAAACGGCTTACATGTGTACCTGTCTTTATTTTTAATTATCTATTTAGAAACAAGCAAATAATGATTCTAAATTCTTACCAACACATCTTCGGCTTCAATATTCACGTCCTGAAGTTGATCAGCCGATTTCATTGATTTCAATTTTTGGGGGACTAACGTAAATACTTTGATGATCGAGTCATTAAATCCAACCGCCAGCATGCTGGAATCTTCTGTGATTTCAGCACAACAGACCCTAGGAAATGAAAATTTATTGTAACGTGGCATCCCAATTTTGTTTACTGTAGTGTTTGCGTACGAGTGAAACGACAAATACACGAATTTAAATTTCCCGCGCCGTGACAAAGTGTTAGTGACGTAGGCAATATGGCCGCGCGGCTAACCAATGAGAAAGCAGCGTTGGAGTGAGGTCACATGGGGCTGTCTCTCGTTACGGAACCATTTTACGGTCTATACGTATTTTATAGTAAGTCTGTTTTTATCCATGAATATTTGCGCAATGTAAATATTATATTTACGGTAACCAAATTATGTTTTGCCAAAGTTATATGCTTTCAGCGGTAACAATCAGCTTTACATTAAAGTTTTCAGATACTCTAATAAAAGGATTTAGAATCAATAAATTCAAAGAAAAAATACCAACTGCGTTTTTACTTTGGGCTTTTTTTCCTTTGGATGACAGTTTTGTACTTTAAAACTGAAATGACAGTGTCTCTAATATCATTAAAAGTTAAAGACAATGGTTGAGTAGAAACAACATTGGGAACTTTGTCTTTATTGTTTTAAACACGACGTTTCGGTTAGTAAGTAAAAGTCCGAAATTTTGTTTCTGTTATTAAATAAGTCATACATACTCTGTTTCGACTTACATATAGTTCGCATTTAATAGTGTATAGCAGCAGCAGGATGGCATGTGTTCAGGTCCCAAGTTGATTCGTTTTGAAGCTTCTCGAAGAGCTTTGATTTTTTCTATTTTGTCGTTATCCTTCCTAAAATATTTGTTCAGGAATGTTATTAGCTCAAACATATACTATACTATAGTAGTGTGAGCTATGGTGATCCTAATTTTTTCCAGAAAAAAAAAGTTGCTCCAATTTAAAAAAAATTTATATATTTTTGCGTTTTAGATGATTTTGAAACTTTTTTGTTGCGCCGTCTGTCTGTCTGTCTGTCTGTCTGTATGTCTGTCTGTCTGTCTGTCTGTCTGTCTGTCTGTATGTCTGTCTGTCTGGCTGTATGTCTGTCTGTAACGACCAACGCGCATAACTCAAAAACCGCTTAGCCGATTTTAATGAAATTTGGTACCTAGGCTGGATCTTGGGTCGAGATGGTCCCATTTAAAAATGAATGAATCCACCGAACACAAACCAAATAAAAGGGTGGGGGTAGATTTCAAAAATTAGAGTTTATGTGAAAATATGGCGTGTGTGATATCAAACGAAAGTTAATTGAGCCTGCAGTTAAACAAAATACATTTTAATTTATTTAAAAAGAAAGGGTGGGGGTATATTTTAGAAATTAGAGTTTAAGTGAAAATATGGCGTGTGTGATATCAAACGAAAGGTAATTGAGTCCGGAGTTTACCAAAATACATTTTAGTTTTTGTTTTTTTTTAAGGGTGGGGGTAGATTTCAAAAATTTGAGTTTAAGTCAAAACGTGGCTTGTGTGGTATCAAACAAAAGGTAATTTAGTCTGGAGTTGAATAAAATATATTTCACTTTTTAGTCATACTAGCTCACACGTACACTATAACTATAGTACCTAGTGTGAGCTTAGGGGCCCATATATTGGCAAAGTATTTTTAATTGTTCCGCCCATTTGTTATGCTAAATTTGGCATTGTTGTTGTTTATCAAATTTGACTTTTATTTTGACAAATATTATTGATCGCGTAATTTCGAATCCCTCAGAGTGTGACAACGGCATATGTATGAAGAGCTACAGAAAAATACGACTTCGAAAGTGCGGCTTCCGCAAGAAAATGGTCTTCTAGAGTATACAATGACAAACACGGTAAGCCAACTAAGATGCATTTTAAAATTGTATATTTATATATACATATGTATAAATCCAAAGTTGCATTCATTGTCTTTTACTGGTCCTTCGTTTTAGCGTTTCTACCTTTTCATCTTAGGAAATTATGCGAAGAAATGCGAGCATCTAACAGAGAGCGTTTAACCAAGAAATGTAAAAAAATTATGCATTTTCGTTGTTTTTTTAACCAAAGAAAACCTTTCTTCGAAGCCGGGTTAATAATTTACTTTTTCAGATAAATAAGAGGTATAAAAACAGTGAAGTAGCGCTGGGGAGGGATATTTAGGGGTTAAAATCCCCAATAAGGCAAATAAAAAAAATTCACGTAATTATTGTTAATAAACTTGTTCGAAAATCTGTCTATAAAATGTTTGATATATGTATAAGATAAGAGTAAATACATGGGGATTTCAGAAACGGTAAGAGATACCAAATCAGATGCTGTATAAAAGTTAAAAATACACTTAAATTTGTGTTTTTTGAAATACTGAAATATAGTCGTTATCTTGTATACAAATTTAATAAAATTTGGTAGTTTTATATTAGCAACTACGGGCAATCGAATGACGTTAACAAATGTTTTCTAGGCCTTCTAGTTTTTTTGAAACCATAGCCGACATTTTTATTTCTTATCGCTGCCATATTGTACATACGTTATTAGATAGAGCATAAAAAGAGCTTTTTAACCATGTATAACAAGCCTACCATTAGATCACGGAAAATGTAAATTTATTAAAGAAACAGTTTGTCGCTTTGTTGGCTGTGAAACAAATGTCGTAATGCATTTTTTTTTTAAAAACGTTTAAAAATATTAATTATGCGATTATGGGAAGGACTACAAAGGAATTAGAGCAAATCAGAGGACATTTGCAATGGGTAATCAAAGGAATTTCATTCAAATCGCCTGAAATTTAGGTAGTTTGTATGCCTTAAAGTGGAATGGTGTCTGACGACTCCTGTTTAAAAAAAAATAGCCTATAGCAACTTCGGGATCAGTAGCAATTCAACGACACCTTTTTCTGGCAAAATCGGTTCAGCCGTTTAGTCTCTAGCACGACACCAACATTCATAATATAATACATACATACATATCCACATATGGATAAAAATAAGTGACATATGTAGGACTTTTAATGACCTTTTGTGTGATGTTTAACCTTCCTTGGCTTCCAAAATTTCTACTATAAGGTTTAGGGACTCTCAAGATGAAATACCATTAGGGAGAGATTTTGTATTTCAGGAGGTTGGTGAGACAGAAATTCTTAAACTGATAAATCTTCTTAAGATCAACAAAGCATCAGGGTATGATAATGTTGATGAATAAAAGAAATTGGAGGCCTGGAGTTCGGCATTATAATATTAACTAACAACAAAATCAATAAACAAAACATATAGGTCAGTTCGTCAATTAATAACATTTCTTCCCCTTGTTAACATTTGTAAGCATGAAACAAAATATGTATTTTCTAATTTAATAAATCCGTCTCTACGTCCTGTTGAAGTTCCAAGTGAGATCAAAATAGCAAAAATTACGCCTTTGCATAAATCTGGTGATGAAGAATTGACAAATTATTACAGACCGGTGAGTATTTCGCCATTTTGATCAGAATTTTTTAAAAAGTTGTTAATTATTTAGTAACAACATATTTAAAAAATACTAGCTTTTTTATGGCCAACAGTATGGGGTTCGCAAGTCAAGTGATACAAGGTTAGCCACTATTAACTTTATAAGTGAAATACAATTAATTTATAATATATACATTTATACTTGACTTGTGTAAAGCATTCGATACTGCCGACCACAGAATTTTGATTTCACATCGCCACCAAGTTGAAAAGGTTAGGAACCTCGGGAAGTTGTCCCGAATGGTTTAGAAATTATCTCGTTGAAAGAGGGCAACTATTAATGAATATAATAGTTTCAAAAAAATTAAGTATGAAGTACCTCAAGGGTCACTACTGGATCACGCACTATTTCTGGTGAACAATAACTCAATGTCCTACTCAAAATTAGGCTCCGGAACGAAATAGCGACGTACGAAATGGCGAGTAATGAAATAGCGATGTAATAAAACAGCGATATATCAAAATAGCGATGTAGCAAAATAGCGACAAACAAAATAGCGATGTAAATAGAAAATAGCGCATGACTTCTTTGCCGGGATCCTAGAAGGTGTAAATCCGTACCGAACCGAACTGAACCGAATCAGCATATTTCTTCAAAAAGAAAACTTCCCTGACTTCTTTTCCGGGATCCTAGAGGGTGTTAATCCAAACCGAATCGAACCGAACTGAACCGAACCGAATTCGGTTCAAACTGAACCGAACCAAATTCGGTTAAAACTAGGCCGGTTCATACTGAACCGAACCGAATTCGGTTGGGATTCACACCCTCTAGGATCCCGGACAAAAAGTCAGGGAAGAAAAAATATGCTGAGTCGCTATTTTGTTACACCGCTATTTTCATAGTCGCTATTTTGTTACATCGCTGGTTTGATAGTCGCTATTTTGTTACATCGCTATTTTGTTACATCGCTATTTTAATAGTCGCTCTTTCATTACATCGCTATTTTGATTGTCGCTATTTTGATACCCACTATTTTGTAAATCGCTATTTCGTCCCGGAGCCTTAAAATTAAGACTCTTCGCTTGTATGTTGATGACACACTGCTGGTATTTTTTGGAAATCATATCAAGAACTAAGAGCGAACATAGGGCATGATGTAGACATAATAAATAACACTGTCAAACACTAAGAACTGGCACCGGAAATATAATTCACTTGACCCCCAAAACTTCATACCAAGAGGATTCACCTAGGTTAGCTCTTGTTTCAGAGATATTCAAACTGAAAACCGAAGAGCGCCCTCCCCTTTTTTCCAGTATAACTAATAAAATTACTTTTCTCGAAAAAATGTGGAGAGAGCTTATTTGAAGCCAATAAAATTGTCGTCAAAACAAAGTATCGTGTGACGGATTTGTTCAAGAAACAAAATATATGTGAAATAAACAATTATTTTGCGCATATCTCCAAATTTAAGCACTTTTGTAGAAATATTATTTTTAAATTGTACATACAAAGCATCATCATTTCATAACCGAATTGCAAGGTTGATACCTCATTTGAAAGATAATTTCATTCTCTTCCAAATATGTATGTATATGTTTTATCGTAAATATGTTGGGTTTGGCGATAAAAAAAAGCAAATGCCGCACTTCTTATTTTTAAAATTATATATCGATACCCTAATTCTGATACGTCGTAACCTAAATCAACAAAATTTTACAGGAATAAGGAAAGTTAGAAGCAAATTACATAGCTTAAGCATTATATTTATTTAGTTTTATATCTTTTTGTTGGTTGAAGAGAAGAATTAGGGTATCGATATCTTGGTTATACGAGCTAACTTTCGGTCGTGAAATCATGGACTATGGAATGGACTGAACACTGACAAAAATTTCCTGGATATAATTTTTTTCAATAAATTTTGTCGCACAGTGTAATTGGCTATGTAAACATTTGTTAACATTAAAGGTTAATAAATCAAATATTATGTTTGTCTCATACAAAAAAATACAAAATTGAGATATCAGTAGTAAAAATGAATTAAAATATGTTACTATTATAAAATATCTAGGACTTTATGTGGACCAGAACTTAGAATTGTGGCACCTGTGGGAATCTTTAAAAAATTAAGTTACTCAATCCCAAAATATTTGTTAAGATCACTTTATTTCTCATTACCTTCAATATTTAACTGTTGTTGGGTACCCTACTATTAAAAATAAAATAAATGCTCTTGCAGTATTGCAGAATAAGGCAATAAAAAAATATATTTAAGAATTGCCACATTTATATTCCACACAAAAACTTTACAATGATTTTAATTTAATGTCTCTAAAAAAAATATACATGTTCCAAGTTTGTTCAGATATACATAATGTTCATTTAAAGCAAAAACATTAATTTACTTCATACCTCTAGATCCGATGTGTATAGTTAAAATACTCTGCCAATATATGGGCCCCTAAGCTCACACTAGGTACTATAGTTATAGTGTACGTGTGAGCTAATCTAACTAAAAACTGAAATATATTTTATTCAATTCCAGACTAAATTACCTTTTGTTTGATACCACACAAGCCATGTTTTGACTTAAACTCAAATTTTTGAAATCTACCCCCACCCTTAAAAAAACAAAAACTAAAATGTATTTTGTTTAACTCCGAACTCAATTACCTTTCGTTTGATATCACACACGCCATATTTTCACATAAACTCTAATTTTTGAAATCTACCCCCACACTTTTATTTGGTTTGTGTTCGGTGGATTTTCTTCATTTTTAAATGGGACCATCTCGAGCCACAGACAGACAGACAGACAGACAGACAGAGAGACAGACAGACAGACAGACAGACAGACAGACAGACAGACAGACAGACAGACAGACAGACAGACAGACAGACAGACAGACAGACAGACAGACAGACAGACAGACAGACAGACAGACAGACAGACAGACAGACAGACAGACAGACAGACAGACAGACAGACAGACAGACAGACAGACAGACAGACATACAGACAGACAGACAGACAGACAGACAGACAGACAGACAGACAGACAGACAGACAGACAGACAGACAGACAGACAGACAGACAGACAGGCAGACAGACAGACAGACAGACAGACAGACAGACAGACAGACAGACAGACAGGCAGACGGCGCAACAAAAAAGTTTCAAAATCATCTGAAACGCAAAGATATATAAAAATTTTTGAAATCGGAGCAGCTTTTTTTTTCTCGAAAAAATTAGGATCACCATAGCTCACACTACTATAGTATAGTATATGTGTGAGCTAAAAATTATTCTGATATTTCATCTGATATAAAAATAATTAAGACTCTTTGCTTTTTAAAAACCGCGTTAAGCGTCATCTTATTTGTAATAATATAATACTGAAAGGATAAGCCTATGTAAGAAACGCCTATGTAACTTTTTTCTTTTTGGCTTACTAATTTTTTTATAAAAATTTTAAAAAACTCTGTGAATTAAAAAAATTAAAATAAAAAAGGATGGATGGTGCAAAAGAATTAAGTGCAATGCAAAAAATAGTCCTAAATTTTGTAATAAAGTATTATTTCAATCTCCCTTCTGTCATTTTGAGAGTTTTTAATTATTTTCTAATAACTTAATAAGGCCTAGATTGTAAAAACGGTATTGCAACATGATATCTGTGATTTAAACAGAATTGAGAAATTTTCAAAATTTAATCAAGTAAGGTAGTTAGCAGTAAATGAACAGTACTAGGTAGTACTTGGGCAGTACTGGATCTCATAAGTTTTTAGGAGATATTTTTTAGCATGGTTGGTATGTACTAGACAGTACTAAATAGTACGTACTTAGACAGGACCAGACAGTACTTGGGAAGGGCAGTACTAGGATGTATTTGGGCAGTACTAGAGGGTACTTGGACATTACCCAAAGTACCGTCGGGCGGTGTACACCTGTTCATCCCTCGCAAACTTACAAATCAGGTACAGGTATTCGGTCCACAGGAGGCGCATTGGGGTCAGACTTGGTTTTTTTCGAAAACAATGGATCTTTCTTGGCTTTCTTCTTTTTGGGCTTATCGGGGCTGTCCTGCTCAGCGTTTTCTTCTTCATCTTCAACGGGCGCGGCCAGAATTTGAATGTCTGGAGCTTTTGGTATGCCATAGTATACTTTCGCCTTGTTATCTGTAAAAAAATATTAGGCAACTTTTGAGGAATTTTAGTCAATATGGTAATCATAAGGCCGATTCGGAGTAACCTACATCGAGTAGTGTCCGTCGAGACAGGTGGCACGGGCGACTACGTTTATTCGAGTTATTTTATCATAAAAATAGCTGTGTTATTTATATCGTTTCCGATCAACGAACAAAAACCGCTCCCGAGTGATGAGATCAATTTCAAAAAGATTTGTCTGTTTGATTTAAAATGAAGCACCGCTCCCGCTGAGATTTCTTTGTTCGATTAGGCAAAATGCTTGCTTCCAAATCTCCAGCCTTGATCTCCCTGTCCGGATCAACGAGTTTGGATCAAAATAAACATATCCTACTTTTTTCATCGAATCTTGAAGTGTTTTTCCTCTATTCTGTGTGGTGCAAAAACACAAACAGGAATACTATAAGATTTATCGGTGTTGTGTCAAGAAAGTAAGGTATTTGCTATTATTATTATATAGCATTTATTGGCAATATAAATACATTGGGATTTTTTAAAAACAAATTTGGCCCAAAAGAGTCGTAAAATTAGCTTAACTAGTTTATTGCCCTAAACATATCTATATAAAAAAAATTAGAAGCAACTAAAGAAATATATAAATAAAATAAATGTTTTAACCAAAAAAGATTATTACACACACTAAATTACTAACTTGAGCTGAAAAAAAAATAACTAAGGGAAAAAAGAATATTTATAACATAATATTAAAACGTAATTAAAGTTTGACTAATAATACAAAAAAAAATTACCATTCTTTCCCGCAAAAAAAAAACACTTATATTTGATACACGAATTTTAACATATTTAAGTGAAGATAAAAAGTGCTATATGCTTATAAGTAAAAGATGTTTTTAAGTTTGTACATTAAATTCATTTTTTTCGTCAAGAATTTTATAGATTTCTGTTCTTGTAACACTGATAGAAAGAAAAATCTTCATTTGTTTTTTAAAACATTGCAGTGATTGTATAGTAAGTGAGAAATTTTCTGAAACACGTTCTCACTCAAATAAGTAAAGCATCTTTGTCCCACAGTTTTTTTCATAAGTGGTTTTGATACTGTATTAGCTCACACATATACTATACTATAGTAGTGTGAGCTATGGTGATCCTAATTTTTTCGAGAAAAAAAAATTCAAAAATTTTTATATATCTTTGCGTTTCAGATGATTTTGAAACTTTTTTGTTGCGCCGTCTGTCTGTCTGTCTGTCTGTATGTCTGTATGTCTGTATGTCTGTCTGTAACGACCAACGCGCATAACTCAAAAACCGCTTGGCCGATTGCAATGAAATTTGGTACCTAGGCTGGGTCTTGGGGCGAGATGGTCCCATTTCAAAATGAACAAAATCCACCGAACACAAACCAAATAAAAGGGTGGGGATAGATTTTAAAAATTAGAGTTTATGTGAAAATATGGCGTGTGTGATATCAAACGAAAGGTAATTGAGTCTGGAGTTAAACAAAATACATTTTAATTTATTTTAAAAAAAGGGTGGGGGTATATTTTAAAAATTAGAGTTTAAGTGAAAATATGGCGTGTGCGACATCAAACGAAAGGTAATTGAGTCCGGAGTTTAACAAAATACATTTTAGTTTTTGTTTTTTTAAGGGTGGGGGTGGATTTCAAAAATTTGAGTTTAAGTCAAAACATGGCTTGTGTGGTATCAAACAATAGGTAATTTAGTGTGGAGTTGAATAAAATATATTTCAGTTTTTAGTTATATTAGCTCACACGTACACTATAACTATAGTACCTAGTGTGAGCTTAGGGGCCCATATATTGGCAGAGTATTTTTTCTATGTCTTGTATTGTATTGATGGTTGATGTTTTCGAGGATAGTTATCTTTTTATATAATCTAAGTGCCATAGTTTGAAAAAATAGAAGTCTCGTATCAGGAATTGATGTTTCTGAAAATAGAAGTTCTGTGGGGTAAAGACGGTCTTTTTTAAAAATGATTTTAAGAAGCCATCTTTGTACAACATCCACACTTTTTATATTTGTTTTTAGAGACCCCGCCCCACGCAATTAATCCGTACGTAAGATGTGTTTGTGCTAGGGCATAATAAAGAATTTTTAATTACTTGGGAGAGATGTCCTTATAAAATCGAAAAAGAGGAAGAAGTGACCTTCATTACAAACTCTACGTGGTGATCCCATTTTAGATGACTGTCCACATAAATTCCCAAATATTTATATTTTGTGCATTTTTTTATTACAATATTTTTTGAACCAAAGGAGAAAACAAGCGAGTTGCAGTCGTAGTGGTGCTGGTCATAAACATTATTACCAAATTCATTGTTTTGCCTTTTCAAAAATGTTTTAAAAGAATTAAAAAACAAAAATTTGAGGGTTTATGGTAAAAGCGCGTTTGATCCCGCTGCGGGCCCCCAAGTAGGATTTGTATTATTCAGAGATCAATTAGCAATTGTTCCAAAAGAGATACTCCAGCAACGAACAATTTTTGAGCGATTGGAGCAGTGTTGATCGGAAATGGTATTAGATTGTCTAATAATTTGATCAAAGTCCTACAAATCAGGTATATTTGTAGTTTAAAAAAATAAGAAAGCAAATAATAGGTTTGTTGTTATAAATGAATAAAACGGATCTTTCTTCAATTAATAAAATTAAAATGTTGTTTCCCCTATCTACGTTACTCATGTTAATAAGAATTAATTATTAAAATAAAACAAAACGGTATGAAGATGGGACGATTCGTCGCTGGCCGTTTTCCGCAGTCTGATTCGCCGCAAGGACGATTCGCCACGGTCCGATTAACCGCGAAGGCAATTCGCCGTAAACAAGGTTGAAATTTGCAATTTTGTTTATTTCGTATGGTAAACAAATATTTAAAAAAATAATTTTCTTCCGAAAAACGATTTTCTTTTTGTGTGGGCATTTTTTTTACAAAATGTTGGTGTCTGGACGGGTTAGGATATGTCTGCGATCAATTGGCCAGTTAGGTTTAACACAGATTTTGATCTCCCAAATAGGTTGTTAGATTAAAATTAAACAAAAATTCAAATTGCCCCTACGACAAATCGTCCCCGCGGCGAATCGACCGCGGCAAATTGTCCCCCACCCAGAAGGTATGATAAACGCCATATGTAAAAGTGAATTACGTCACCTAGCGGACGTCGCACATAGGACTATTTGTATAATAAAACGAGAGAAAATAATTTTTTGTGTTTTTTGAAAATTTCTACGAAAATGCAAAGTTTGATGATTATAGTTACATACATAAGTCATGGATCAAAAAAACTGAGGTGATCGGGAAGGTCATTTGCTATCAGAATAACCATATAAGTATATTGTAATCCGATTATTGCTAAGTTTTAAGTTATTTAATGCTTTCCATATTTCCATAAATACGTAAAAAAAATAATGTGTAAAGAAAATAATTTTTTACATTAAAAAAACATATTTTCATATCTTATCTTTTACCCGATTATCATAAAATTCAAAATGGCGGACATGGGTGGACAATTTTGAGTTTCGGATGACAGATATGCTCAACTTAGGTAAAACAACCCAGGTAAAACAAAATCTCTGGAATTCACTACTGGTGGCACTATTCAATTGGCACCTCATATCAGTCTTGCCTAGCATAGAAAATTCTATGTGGTTATTTAAATAAGTAGCACTTACTTTGTGTCTTTAACTTTTGACTAAAGTGCTTGATATCACACATTCCCTTTGCCACCCACGCAGGATCACTTCGTGGATTGTTCATAATAAGACAAATAAAGCAAAAAAAAGCATTTCGTTTCTCACAACCTCACAACCAGTTTTCAGCATCGTATAATTTTTTATTACTTGCACTAACATTTTGTTTAATTTTTAAAATTTTTAGGTCTGGTCTGTGGCTCTAAAGATTTTATTTGTAATCGAAGCTTATATGTCAACGTATTTAAATTTGCACAGTTAATTATATAATCGATGGTATTTATTTCCATTTTGAAAACAAACAAAAACAAACAATGGACACGCGACCGGCAAGGCTTTTAACCAATGACCTACCCCAAATCAAAAAACTCATACGTCTTTAGTAAGGATAGAACCGGCAACACGTAGGAAGGGCAACGAACGTTTTGGTATGATGAATATGGCCGACGTCAACTAAAACAAACATTCCTCCCGCCCCGCGCGAGAATAGCCACCCATACACCGCTGAAAAAAGGGTGAAATTGAAATATTATACCGCGCGGTGCTGCCGGCTTGTAATTATTTGCGCTAAAAAGTTTACCCAGTTGATCGTCTTTTATTAAAAAATACTGGTTGTTGTCTAGTTTTGGGAGGGCACTGCCCCGTTGCCCTCCCTGTAGCAGCAGCCACTGGTGACAACGCGAGACAAAGTTTGTGTTCACTTTTAGTGTCTATTACCCAAGTAAGATTATTACCACTCAAGGTTTTATTAATTTGGTTCCAAGGTTATTTAGAGGGTGCTGTTATGGCTTTTAGGATCAATTTGGCTACAAAAAGGTAATTTATATTGCCAATTACCTAAAGAGGTGTTATACAACCAAAAAGTGTTCTTCTGTTCCTTTTAGATACTTTTGGTTTTATTGATTTCTGATTTATAAAGATGGTCTTATAAAACCCTTTTACCTAAAGTTTTTAAAAAGAAATGAATAAAAACTTTGGTCTTTTAGTTTTTTTCATTACTTTAGGTCATAACAAAAGTGTTTTATAATAGAGCTAAAAGGTTACCTTATATTCTATTGTTTTTGTAGTTACCGGTAGTTTAATAGTAAATATGATTATATAGTCGGCCATATAGAACCTAGTTTCCTTAAGGTTTTTAAGAGTGGTAAATATAAACTTTCAACTTTTGGTTTTTGCCATTACTTTTAGGCATTTTAAACAGGTTTTATTGGAAGGCTTAAAGGTAAACTTAATTCTTTTGTATTTTTGGTTACCCATAGCTGCATATTAAATATTATTTAAATAGGCGGTCAAATAAAACTTTGTTTCCTTAAGGGTTCTAACAGAAGTAAATAAATACTTTCGTATTTTAGTTTTTACTAGTACTAGTACAGATTGGTACCTACCTATTGCAAGATTGATTATTTATTATCCTCCTGGGTAGGGCACCCAAGCCTAGATAAGGCCTGTTTAAACGGCCAATATAAGAGGTTTCCCTCCAACCTGCAGGCACAACGGATATTATTGCACTGGCCCTTCTGATTGTGTGCAAATTGCACGATAAAAAACATTTAAATTTAACACAACAGTTTAAAAAACAAATACAAAAAATTTAAGTGAGGTTATGTTCCCTATGTTTACCTTCTCTTTGTTATTGGTTTCATAAGCGCACTCAAAAATCCTTGTTGCGACAGAGTAACAAATAAAACCAAGTGACCACTATAAAACGATAATGGCGTATATAGAATTATTTTAAAAATATTGTAAACAGAAAATATTTATCTAAATAAAATCTATATGTTTGTGGCGGATTCATTTTACAAACACAACTTTTTCTGGGTATTACGCCACTAGTAAGGAAAATTACTTTAAAAAATTATAAAAAACCACTGCGTTTCTCCTAGAAAAATAAAAATCACTAATTTGTCAGTGGCTTTCTATAAAAATAAATAGTTGCCTAGTAAAATCTAAACCACTTATCTTTTAATTGAATTTGAATACGCTACGTTTCGATTGCCAATCTACAATCGTTTTCAAGCTTTTTATTTATATTTTGTCTCAAAATCTTAAATGTTTCTTGTTCAAATATATTTTTTATTATTATATCGTTGACAAATTGTCAATATATTAAAGTAATTTTCCTTACTAGTGGCGTAATACCCAGAAAAAGTTGTGTTTGTAAAATATTTATCTAGTCGTTTTAGCAGTGTTTTTTAACAATAATTTTACTTTAATTTTGATTTATGTAAACCAAACAGACTTTTTTAATGGTGAATAGTGTAAATTATTTTTTTTTATTTTAAATATTTGTTATTTAGTTATGAAAAAACTATTAAAAAGCATTTGTGAGCTGGCGCGCTTGTTTTGAGAGCTTTTCAGATACGATTTTATCAGAAAAATAAGTCTGGCAGGCAATTTGATGATCCACAAAACGACAAACTCCTCATATATAGGTATATTTTTATGTGATATAATTTTGGGACTCTGACATTTTTGGCAATTTTATGACCTAAATTTATTTATATAGCCATTGTGAATCTAAAATATCGCTAAAGCTTTTATAGGAAAAATTCTTTACTCTAAAGGTATTATGGTATTCAACAGAATTGCTAGGATACCAAATTACCAAATCTAGTTTTATAACAGGAGAGAGGACGTTTCTGAGTTGCTTTTAGAACCTGGCGTAATAGCTTTAGGCTCTAAAAGGTTCTATACTGGTGGAACCGCTAGACGGCGAAGCTAGCGTTTATTTCTTATGGTTCTAAGGGGTATATAAGCAGCGTAATAGGAACGTGCTAGCGACCAAACATTGAAACTAATGGTTTTAAGGAAAGGCGCTGGCAACCTTTTAGCTTCTGCTATAAATAAAGAAATGTTGCTTGGGTAACGTTTCCGACCCTGGTCTAACCCTGTCTACTTTAGACATACCACTTACCTTGTCTTTTGGCTTCTCCTCCGACCGCTCCCGAAGTGGCATCGATCTGTGTTTTGTTACGCGCGAGTCCCTCGTACATGTCAAAGTACATATGTTCCTGCACAATATTCATAAGAACCGAGGCTTTCTTGTCGTTTAGGTGACGTTTCAGCAGTGACAACGTGTCACGTGACATTCTTATAATAAACTGGTTTGATTTAAATGTTTCAGTCAACTCGTTGCCGTTCATGTGGTCCCTTCTAGTGACCATAGCCAGTTTTTTTAGGTCTTCTTGGTAGTAGGTATCCTGTTCTGGACCGAATCTGAAAATAATATTAACTTTATTTCCTAAACATGCAATAAATTAAAGGCAGGTTTTAGACAAGAAAGAGCTTTAATCAAATTTCAGACTTACGTTGTCTGAAATTTAATTAAATACCCAAATGTCTTAAAACGGCACATGTCAAGAACAAAAAAAAACTTAATTCTATTTTTTTTTTGTATTGCCCCTGTTTTCACATAATAATTTTTTCCGACAAGTTGTAGTTTTTTCAGTTTAGGCCTCCTTTCAGTTAGACTCAGATCCACCTAGTCCGTTCATGTGAAAGCCACATAAAACAAAATTTAATTTGTTTATAAATGCAGTCAAATTTTAATTGGCGACATTTTGTTGCATAATTATGTAAAAAAAAAACTTAAATATTCCAAACGTTATCTGAAGTAAAAAAATCAACAAAACAATGCCTACTTTTGGGCAATAAAAAATTTAAAATTGTTTAAAGAATAAGCAACACGTTTTACAAAATCCTTAGGTTCATTTATATGCTGTAATTGACAAGTGGCAAATAAGTAAAATCGGAAAGTAGATTCCAATAGCAACAAAAAAAATATGTTTCGAGAATTCCCACATAGGGGTGGTCTTTAAATTGTAGAATCTGGTCGCGAAACAGGTATTTTTATACTTCTGGGATTTTTAGTCTGTTACAATAGACAATTTTTTATTTCTATATTTTACAATATTAAATTTGTTCGTCAAAATAATCTAAAACTACAGATTAAGTATGTAAGTTATAATCACAATTTGTTTTCGAAAAGAAAAAATTAATTGTTTTAAAGTTCATTTTCACTTTTGATGGGGCATGTACAGGTGCACTTTCTTAATATTTACACATAAATAGTTACACTTAAATCGACACTTGCACTTCAACATACATATACAATACACTGAAATATTTAAATAGTTAAAAACACAAACACTATAAAAAATACTCTGCTAATCTATGGGCACCTAAGCTGGATACCACATAAGCCATGTTTTGACTTAAACTCTAATTTTTAAAATCTACCCCCACCCTTTTTTAAAAAGCTAAAATGTATTTTGTTTAACTCCAGACTCAATTACCTTTCGTTTGATATCACACACGCCATATTTTCACTTAAACTCTAATTTTTGACATCTACCCCCACCCTTTTTTTTAAATAACCTAAAATTTATTTTGTTCAACTCTAGAGTTAATTATCTTTCGTTTGATATCACACACGCCATATTTTCACATCAACTCTAATTTTTGAAATCTACCCCCACCCTTTTATTTGGCTTGCGTTCGGTGGATTTTGCTCATTTTTAAATGGGACCATCACGGCCCAAGACGCAGCCTAGGTACCAAATTTCATTTAAATCGGACAAGTGGTTTTGGAGTTATGCGGGTTGGTCGTTACAGACAGACATACAGACAGAGAGACAGACAGACAGACGGCGTAACAAAAAAATCGGCGTAACAAAAAAATCATCTGAAACGCAAAGATATATAAAATTTTTTGAAATCGGATCAACTTTTTTTTTCTCGAAAAAATTAGGATCACCATAGCTCACACTACTATAGTATAGTAGTAGTGTGAGCTAAAAAGACATTTGTCATTAATTGAATAAGGTTTTAAAGGCTTAATAGCGGCGTAGAAAAGGCTTTTCTCAGTAATTGATAATATGTGGTTTGGGTATATATCCAAGCTATCCTTATGCCTTGTATTGCAGGTTTTAGTTGTGTAATTTGAGAACAAATTAGGATTTTTCCTTAAAAACAATAAAAACGAATAAAAAAGATATATATTCCCGGAACCGTTAAGTAATTATTTTCCCTAAATTTATTTCTACATGATTCCATTGATCTTAGTCCTAAAATTATTCTGAGGGCCCGCTTTTCATTATAAAAAGTCCCCAATATGGCTGCTTTGTGTCCAAAAAAGTATGCCATATTTTATGTTTAAATAAAAACGCCATAATACACAAATCTTAGTGAATTTAGATTTTTTTTCAAATTACCAAGAACTCTAAGTGCACAACTTGCACTTTCTAGTTTTTTGCATAATTCTTTGGTGTGAGTACGAAAGTTTAGATCTTTGTCAAATGTCATTATGTACATTTTTATACTGTTCACAAAATTTAATTTATTACCTTGAAACGTTAAGGCTTTTGGTATTGGTATGTCAACTAATGCCTCTTTTCTCAGTATTTAAAACAAGCTGGTTTTTAATACACCAATCCTTAACGTTATCTAGAACTTAAAAGTATGTTTCGTGTATATTTTCACCTTTATAAACTGGAATAACCACATTTGCATCGTCAGGGTAGTTTGCAAGAGTGTTTGGGTCTTTGATAATGTGCTTTGAGTCATTCAGATATATTATGAACAGTAGTGGACCGAGTATACTACCTTGTGGTACTCCTGTCGTAATGTAATCGGTTTCTGAGATAAAATTAGAGTTTAGATGTGAAATTGTTATTTGTTGAGACCTTTTAGTTAAGTATGATCGAAATATGATCAAACCTTGACCCCTTACCCCATAAGATTCCAACTTAGTCAGAAATATATTGTGGTAACCGGTATAAAACGCTTTTAATAAATTCAAAAAAAGTCCAGAAGCTGTACTTTTTGATTCTACAGTTATTATTGTTTCTAACAGAGGAGACTCTGTGACTCTGTGGACCTTTTTGGAAGAAATGCGTCTTTAAAATGATTAAATAAAGAATTTGTAAGAAGTAAGTTAAGTAATCTTTTATGAATTAGAAGTTCAAATGTCTTAGCAAATGATGAAATGGGGCTTATAGTTTTGTAGTTTGGTGTTATTGGAATGACATTCTCCGGAAAAACCCCATTTGAAATTCTCACATTAAAGATATGAGCCAGCGGCTCAGCTACATGTATACATCTTTTTAGAAAATTCGCTAGACACTCATGGATGTTTTGAGGTAAAATATTAATTTTAAACATAAGGTTTGGGGCAGCTTTTATAAAGTATTGATTAAATTCATTATCTAATTGTATGGTGTTTTACCTATTCGCTGGCGTGTTAAAGGATTTTTTAAAGTTAGGTAGTTCTTTTACAATGTGCCATGTTTTAGATTTATTATCACTAGTTTCAATTTTTGAAAGATAAAAATTACACTTTGCTTTTATAATTTCCTTGTCATCATGTTTTTGGTAGCGTTTATCTGTTTGTGACATGGTTTGCAGAGCCACTAGTTGATCTTTCTTCTGCAAAATCCAGGATGCACTTTGTTTCTTTCTACTTCTGCTACTTACCTATACAATTGTATAAACTACGAGTTTTAAAGCCATTTTGAAAAACACTACGAGTTTTAAAGGAATTTTAATTTAGTCGTCAACGACGATGTGTTTTTAACAGACTGTACAGGGTGTCCCAAACTCAGTGTTGAGGGTTTCGGTATTTCTAAGGTCTTTGCTAGGCTCGATTTTCAAGAGTAGCTTAAAGGTAAAAACCGCATCTTGATATAGCAAACCGTTTTTTAGCTACAGCGAGTTTTTATAAAGTCTGCATTTTGGTTTGCAGTCTTGCATAACTTTTTTATTTATGAAAATTTAATTTTGGTATAAATTGAGATCTTTATTTTTTAATTGACTTTTTTATTTGATTATTCTGGAATATTTAAACCCATAAATTTATTATTTATTTATAATTCATAAAACTAAAAGTGACAGACAAAATTCAATTTTGAAAAAAGCAATTCAAACAAAAATAAAATTTTCATGAATAAAAAAGTCTCGAAAAAATGCAGACTTTTTAAAAAACTCCTGTAGCTTAAAAACGGCTTGCTATATCAAGATGCGGTTCGGTTCACTCAAAAGTCTCGAAAAACGTTATAGGCCCACTCCCAAAATGCAGATTTTTCAAAACCCCTCCGTAGTTTAAAAACGGCTTGCTATATCAAGATGCGGTTTTAAACTTGAAGCTTCTCTTGACAATCAAGCCTCGCAAGTGAGGAGTCATTTTTTTCCTATCTCCCCCGGAAACGCCTGAAACACCCCAAAAAAATCGAATTTGGGACACCCTGTACAAGTCTTCGATTGAATTTAACCAATAACTAACCTTTGCATTAGAGCGATCGCCTGCTCGGTGTGTCCATTGTAAACTAGCTCCAGATACATATGGACCAATGTCGGATACAAAATCATACCCAATTCATGTTTGTAAATATCTAATGAATTTTCCACAAATCGCTTCAGTTCCAGATAAGTGTTTTCATAGGACTCTGGGTCTCCGTCTGATTTGTAAGCTGTAATTTAACAACAACAAGGTTAACTGATCAGAGCTACTTGCATAAAGTACGTAGGTAGTACAGAATTTCGCCTTTTTCACAGATTTTTTAGATAAATATATAGATACAATGTAAAAGTTTTGTTTAGAAATTGTGAAATAAAGAAAGAAATTATTATTATTATTATTATTAATAGTGAGATTTGAGATAAAAAATCAACTCTCCGAAATCTAGATACCCAAGAATTTTTAAGCAATTCGACATAGATATAGAAATATCCTTACCTACATCTACTCAATCGAACTAATTTTTACCTAATGCAATTATAAAAATCTTTTAGCTCAGTTAAATAATAAAAAAAGTTAAAACAAAATAGGTACAAGCTGAATTTTTGTATACTTATTCCTTAGCATTCCTCTGCTAAACACAGATGTCCTAAAAATCAGTTTTTTGCGATTATCTGGAAAATTAATAACTTTTTCAAAAAAAGTAAAGAAAGAAAAACTACGCGAAATCCTATGGTTTATACGAAATTAAAAAAAGAACTTAAACTAACAATTTACAAAATATATGTTTTTTTTTTAATTTTTCTCGCCTGGTACATAACTTTTAAAATGTTTATAATTTATAATATTAAGCTTCACCCCCACTTGTACAAAACACAATGCGCTTAAATTTAGTTTTTTTTCTTTTAAAATTAAAGAACTTTTTAAAAAATATATTTTTATACAATTAAGCACTGTACAAGAAAAAAAGCGAACAAAAAAAATCTCATTTCTGGGTAGAACTACTACTATGTCGGTTTAGGACGTTTGTCTACGTTGCCCGACGCCTATTGCTCACCTCCTACGATCCTGACGATCATCTTCTGTCAGGTTTGATTGATTGACTGTTGCCATTACAGTTTAGGATCTTTTGTCGTTCATCCGTTGTACATGGCTCTACCATATCAGTTGTCTTTTAGTGATGGCATCCGTTATGTTTCCCTGGCTCAACAAAAGTGGTAGTGAATGTGGATATTCACCAGTCTGTCGAAGTTGCACTGGAGTACTGTGCGGTATAACTCACCAGCAAATGCTTTTCATTTAAAAACACACGAATCGTAGACGATGATGAGCAAAATCAACATATTACACTCGAAAATGCAGTTAATGACTGTTTTTCGCCAAGCTTCTCATTTATACTCATATGTTGAAATCCATCCATCCAAAGCTCAGCTATTGGTCCATAAAAGACTTAAATGTGAGACCGCAGAAACAAAAAAAGAAATGACGAAATATTTATCAAGCTGTCAGTCGGGTCGCCAGGATGGCGGAAGGGTGTGTGGCCCCAGAATTGGTTTATATAACCATCAAAGAACGCATATTAGGGGACAAAAGGAGAGCAAGATATGGTAATTATTAAAATGTAAACAATTTTTACTTATATTTGTTCTTATATGCAATGTTATTATTACATAATTGTTTAAAGCTTAAAAGATTTTTTTTTTCATTTTGGCGTCTTAGCTTATGGTCTAAAAAATAGTTTAAAAAAATAAAATTCCTTATACAAACGTGAACTTTATACAAAAGATTTTAATGAAAAAAAACTTTAGTTAGGATAGATTTTTAAGGTAAATTTGTCCCTGCTCAAAGAACACCGCACCCGTTTACACAGGCCTTTTGGAAAATTTTTGGCTCGGTGGAATTGGCTATAATGTTAGTATGTTATAGTAGAATATGCAAGTAAAGTTAAGTTTTTCTATGTACAGTTTTTGAGATATAAACGGTCAAAGTTCGTCAAATGGTCGTTTTTGTGTATGTTCTAATAATAATAACTCTTACATCTTGACCGAAAAAAATTAATTGTTCATAAAAGACTTAGTAAATGTCTGAGGACAAGGTCACTTACGATGTCATTCTTGTCAATTTAATAAATAATATACGGGGGATAGTCAAACACAACACAATTGTGAGTTACAGACTAAACAAAGCGGGGAGAACTGTTGAGTGAACCCTAAGTTTAAATCTGACTTTTCTAGTAAATTAAGTTAAAACAAAATTGCTAATTAGTCTTACTGACTAGATTGTAATACAATAAACACAGTGTGTTTGACAAATAAAAAACAAAAAAATTTGTTTAGAGTTTTGGTCGCAAAAATTGGACGTTAAATATCTTTTTTTGTGGCAGTCCTGTAAATATAAGATAGTAAGAGTTACAAAAATTAATATCTTCAAAACTAGACATAGAAAAAGAAACATTTTTTTTTCCTAGTGTGACGCTTCGTCACAAAAATAAGCTGTTGAAGTTTAATTAAAATTCACCGAGCCGTTTTCCAAAAATAAATTAAAAATTATATAAGGGCAAAAAGAATTATTTTTTTTTTTTGAAAAGACCCTATGACTCAACCAAAAGCTATAGTATTTTTTTTATATAATAAAAATATTCTTGGAGCTGTATTTTATGACAAAATATTTAACAAATTGATTTTTGTCATACGGAAAATAGCTTAAAACAGCTAAAGTCAATTTTATTTAGTAAGAAAAAATACCTGCAAGAAAAAAATTAATATCTATAAAAGTGGGGGCAACCAAAAAACAAAAATATCTTTTTTCTTTAAATATTATATAAAACTATTAATCTGTACCAAAATAAAATGTGCTAGTTATAAAATTCGGTAATAGTGCAGATTAAAAAAAATGTTTTTTTGACTATCCCCCGTATATTATTTAATAAATTGACAAGAGTGACACCACAAATGACTTTGTCCTTCAACCTTTACTAAGTTATTTTTATGTTTGTTTCGGTCAAGATGTAGAGTTATTATTATTAGAACATACCCAAAAACGACCATTTAACGAACTTTGATCGTTTATATCTCAAAAAATGTACATAGAAAAACTTAACTTTATTTACATTTTTTTTTAGTTACATATCCTACTATAACATACCAAAACTATAGCCAATTCCACTGAGCCAAAAATTTTCCATAAGACCTGTGTAAACTGGTGCGATGTTCTTTAAGTCGAAAACATTGTAATGTTCCAGATGTATTGGAGCGAAGCTTATTTTTGTCATAAAAAAACTTGTTTATTCCAAAATTATAAAGACTTTACTACTAAAAAATTTCCGTAAAACCAATTTTTCGATTGTACAACAAAAAAAAACAAAAACAACAACAAAAAAAAATATATATATATATATATATATATATATTTTGACATTTTCTCTCTCAATCTCAGAAATACAGAATTCAGTTTCCAAGCAAACGGCGTTACATTTTTTTTAGTGACAAAATAATGGTCTAAAATCCAGACGGCGTCGTTTCTCCAAGGAGAAGGGGAAGCAAATGTACCAATTCCATACTATTTACCCTCGGCCAATTATTTCCCATAGAAAATCTAATATTATTGCACTAGTTAGAATTTAAAATAACACACATTTACCTGTGAGAATACTGCTAACATCAGAATCTGATTGATTGGGAACTTCTCCTGTTAGATTTGCTTCTTTTTTCAAAATTTCTTCTGTACCCTAACATGCAAACAAAACTATGTTAAAAGAGAATGGGAAGAAGGCGAGCAGGCTAAAGGTAAGAAAATAGCGCGTATTAAAACAGTGCTTGCTCAAAATAGTGCAAATCAAAACAGCGCGTGTATAAAATAGCGCGCACCAATCAGCGCGTATCAATTATTCAAAAGACTATACTAAAAGTCATGGCATTTAAGAGTAAAAGATATCCTACCAATTTATTACTTGCCGAACTTAAAGTTTTTTCATTACAGCCCCTAGTTTCCAAAGTCATAGTAAGATACATGGTAAAATACAACGATTATAAAAAAAATAAGCTATATAATAAAAATATAGCAAACATAACACTAGACGTGCAGGACATCTATTAGTTCCCAGAATGCATAACTCTAAAACTAAAAATAAAGCATATCGCTTATATAGGTCCTAAAATCTATGATAAAATACCTGACGCACTTAAACAAAACAAATACAGCAACTCTAAACATAAAATCAAAAAATGGATTTTTCAAAATAATGTTAACATATCCAAGCTTTAAACAAAAAACAAAACTTTTTCTTCTATTAAACTATTTTTTTTTCTTTTCCGTTCTTTTTTAATTTAGTAAGTTTTATTAGTATGTGATATTCACTATACCTACCTACTGTAATAATTATTAGATACTATAACTAGGTATTAAGGGCATACTCACACAAACCTATAAGTTCATTAGTATGCCCAAAAGATTTATTATTTTGTAAATGCAGTTTATTGTAAAGTAAATAAATAAAATTAAAAAAAACCAATGCGGACCAAAACCGCGCCGGATCTTAACCGCGCCGGAACATAACCGCGCCTGAGGAAGAAATCGCGCCAAACTAAAATCGCGCCGCAAAAAAAACAGCGCCGAAGGACAAAAACGCGCTGACAGGAATTAAAAGGTAAACCAAAACCAGAACTAAGCAAAGTATTTTTTCGAAAACCAACCTAACTTAATTTGCCTAAGAAGACCTAACTCAATGTGCAAGCTGTGCTTGACAATTGCGCTTGCTTAACTCGGCTTGGTTAAGCAGCGGGACAATAAGGATT
Organism: Aspidapion aeneum; assembly: GCA_963576565.1. Lineage (NCBI taxonomy): Eukaryota > Metazoa > Arthropoda > Insecta > Coleoptera > Brentidae > Aspidapion > Aspidapion aeneum. Next base: position 12,795,711 of record OY755041.1, on the reverse strand, counting down.
AAAGGAACAAGTTTACTGCCAGGGAGCAGCCTCACACCCTGCAATAACCAATAAGGCTTATGGTACAGTAAACATTAGATATAGTGAGAACAACTATCAAATGTTGAATCGAGTTTATTCAGATAAATCTTTTCTTTTTATAATAAGAACCTTGTTATCGTTCGTGACAAATGATAAAATATCAAATTTAATATTTCGTGCTGTTTTATAAACTAAATAATTTATATAATTAAAATAAATAAACTTGAAAAGCTAATTTATGTTTTTAAAACCTAATTTATCAAGATCACCTGCATGTTTAAATAATAAATTTAACTAAAAATGTAGATTTATGTAAAATGGTGAAAAATGAAAATCTGTTTCATTTTGTAATTAAACATTTTCCAGTCTCTCTGGGATTAGTGACGGTAGGGACCTCAGGTTAACTAATTCTGGTCGGGTGCCAACTGACTAAAATAATGCTGATGATGTGATAGGTAGGTCGGTATCGAAGTAGGTACTCCTGCTTCATTTTTAAGTTGGGTCAGTTTCTTGGGTTTCGTTACAAAACTGACAGTGTCATCGGTTGTATTGGGCTTTCGCAGTCATCGTACGATGTTGAACTTTTCGCTTTAGTTTCAAGTTGCTTCTTTTGCAAATATTATGAACTATTGTTGTTATTCCTTGACTATTATAGGTGCCCTGAAGGAATTGGAAGGCAAGAATTTAAAAGTGCGTATTTACAATGGCAAAAAGTTTATGACTTTTTTGCCATTGTCCTTCCTCCCTTTCGGTAACTTTTGACTTGGAATGTGTTTTCTTTTGGGTTGTCTTTCTTATAACTATTTCTGCTACTTGTTTTGAACTTTTCTTCTTTTTAGTAGAAGTCTTCTTGACTTTTCGTTGTTTTTCGCACATGCTTTTCATTCCAACGGTGTTACTAATTGAGCACAGGATAGGCACTAATTTTCTTTTTGGTTTTATATTGAGAACTTCTGTGGACTGTATGTGGTGCTGCCATTTTACGTTTGTTCACTTTTTTCTTGAATTTTAATTGGATGTTTGCTATTTTAACTTTCTTATTTAATTTCATATGATGGCTTTTTTTGCCTCCTATTACTAAGGTTTTTCTTTTCCTTTCTTCTTTTGTAACCAAGACTACTGGAGTTATCTTTTGATAGATATGATCTGGGTAACATTTTGACTTCTGTTCTTTTTGAGTTCGTTGAGTTTGAGCCTTTGATTTTTGAATTGAGCATTTGATTCTTGAATTGAGTGTATATATTTCTTGTTTTAAAAATTGTGTTGAAGAGTCTTCTATTGTGGGAACTTTGTTTTGAAACCCTTGGAACCATCTATGGTATGATTTTTCTATTTCAAACTTTAATTTCTTTAACACTAATTTCATCATGGGTAGGTCCCAAATTTCCGTATCTTGCCTAGAGGTTTGAATGTCTCTAAGGCATTGACAGCTAACCTTATACAGCTGTTGCAATCTTTTCTTAGGATCACCTGCATGTTTAAATAATACATTTAACTAAAAATGTAGATTTATGTAAAATGGTAAAAATGAAAATCTTTAATTTTGTAATTAAACACTCAACTTATTTTTACTCAAATCATTTCTTAGGTGCTCTTTTGGTCTGGTGCGGTTTAGGTTCCGCGCGGTTTTTTTCCGGGGGGGGGGGGGGGGAGAGGGTTAGTTAACGTGGTTTTAACCACTCTGTTTTGTCCGCAAACACAAGATTTTGACCCCTTAAAAGAAGGACAAGGAATTAAGGTAAAATAAGTTAGGGTAGGACCCCTTAGTCAAACTACAGGTATAGGTTAGATTAGTATACCTAAAGCAGACCTAATACGCTCTGTTTTAAAATGTGCTAATTTGCATAACCGCTATTTTAAACAAGAGCTATTTTTAAACACTTCCTATTTTGATATGTGCCATGTTAAACACACGCTATTTTGATATGAGCTATTTTAATACGCACTATTTTAAACACGCACAGGTTTGACCAGCACTTATTTATTTAGATTTATTAAGATCTCTTTGTCAGTTTGTACCTAAAAAAACTCTGATAAATCATGATATAGTTAATTTACTATTGCCTTATGCGCTACTGGGTAAAAACAATATTGTTTGTCCCTACCAACGATTAACAAGAACCAGGGGTGGCACAAATTATTATTGTGTGAAGTTTTATAATGCACTGTCGGAGAAAATAAGAAATTTAGAACTAAAAAAAATCAATTTCTGGCAACCCTGGTTTTGACTGGTCATGACTGGACAATTGTCTGAATTTACAAATGTGACTCCTTTTGACAAAACATGACTGTTCAAGTAGCCATCAATTGACTGTTCCGAAGTGCCCAACCTTACTTACTTCTTACAGACATTAGAGGGTTTTTCCAAGGGGATAATGCCAAGAAACTTGTACAAATATTATCACAATGCCATGCTAATTTATATGGTAACTTGTTTCCTCCTCAGTTTGTTATATTTTTTCTATGTTTTTAAATATTTTTTGCATCAATTGTATTCTATACCCATACCAATGGAACCAAAACATTTTTATCTAAACCTACCTTTAGGTTGTACTTTTTTAACACTTGTAGCACAACAGAAAGCTGCGCCTTATCCAATCCATTGCTCATTCTCGATCTCTAAACCACCTAACTCTTATTTTTAGAAAAGTACCAAAACGGTCGAATCGTTAAAAAATAATTTTTTTATCCAATTAAATAAACAATAAACGAAAAAATTTTGACAAAACAGTAAATATTGGCGAAGTTAGGCAAATCAAACAATACGTCAAAGACGTAACACGAGAGAAGTTAGACGAGTAGCACTGGTTTTTCTTGATCCATAAATGCGGCGACCCCATTTGTGCGTCCTTACGGACCGTGTTTGAGAGTCAAGGCCTTCAAACACACAATTTACGTAATCCGTAGCATGGCGCATAGCGGGCTTTCAACCAATCAGCGATCGAATAGCAGCGGCCATATTGGATTTACGTAAGAAAAGTCACGAGTCGTTAAATACCGAGATGAATTCCATCAAAGGAGCATGCGCCAAAATTAACGTCAAAATGTCTAATTTAAATTATTGGCGCGAATACCGTGATTGGTGCGAGATCGAAGAGCTTAACGTATAATAAAAAATTCAAGGTATAAAATAATGGTCAATTCTAATTTTTAGGTATGATTTTATGTCGGTACCGGGTGGTTTTTTATAACCGGAGCACTCAGCAACTTTATCATTGAAAATAAATTGAGATTTTTTTGGTTAATTATGACAATTTTAAAAGCAAACATATTTTTTTTCTATCCGTCACCATGTACATAGTGACCCAAATTCGATGTTTTGGGGGGTTTCGGGTATTTCTAGAGGGGCTAAAAAAACTGATCCCCCTTTGCGACATTCAAATTTTAAAAGAAGCTTAAAGGTGAAAATCGCATTTTGATATAGCAAGCCGTTTTTAAACTACGGGGTGTTTTTAAAAAGTCTGCATTTTGGGAAGGGGTCTATAACTTGTTTATTTATTAATATTTTTTATTTTTGTGAAAACATTCTTAAGACAGTTTTTTAAGAGGAATTCAACTGTTAAATTAAATTTTATTTGTCACGTTTAGTTTTTGAGATATCACATAAAATTAATTTTTCTTTATGGGAGGATCCCTTTATTTCTTTATATTTTTGTATTTTTTTTATGTTTACCACATATTTTAGTTTGCTTAATGGGTTTAAAATATTTTAATATTATAAAATTATAAAAACAAATAAACAAAAGATAAAACTAAAAATTCAAGATGTCAGAACAAAGCGTGGATCAACATGCGGAAGTGATCACTATTTTCTGGATACCAAAATTCTCTTTCCTTATCAGGGCCGAAGCCTCCATCAACAAAATCTTGATGATACAGTGAATGAGGAAATTGATCACTGTCAATATAATCTACTAAGCCTAGAACATGACAGCGTAAAAAACTTATACAAAAAGAGACTGAACGAAAAACTTAATTCAAGTTCAGGTGAAACCCCAGATGAGGAATACGAATGTATCACATTAAGCATCCATCAAGCTGCAAAAGAAGCACTAGGATTAGTGGAAGAAACTCCTAAAAGAACAAAACCATACTGGTGGGATGCTGAGATTGAAAGTGAAATAGAGGAAAAAAGGAAATTATATCACACATACTTATCCCAAAAGACAGATAGAACCAGAGAAGAATACAAAATCGCGCAATCAAAGGTGAGAAGAATGATCAGTGATAAGAAAAATCAATCATGGCTGCAAAAGTGCCAGAAAATAGATTCTTACTTAGGAGGTAGGAGAAGTACCGAAAGCTGGAAAACTATAAGATCGATCAAAAAAGAAACATGCAGAGATATTATTTCACCAATACCAGACAAAGAATGGGATGAGCATTTTAAAAAACTTTTAACTGAAGATAGAGCAGAATTCAAGGAAGACGAAAGAGACAATATCATTAGAACGATGGGATCTCCAGTACCCCTCACAATATCTGAGGTCAAAAACGTGTGCAAAACCTTAAAAAGCGGTAAATCTGCCGGACCCGGAAATATCCCAGCTGAACTTATTAAATATGGCACTGAAGAATTGTTTTGGAGATTACGGAATCTTTTCCAAAGATATTTAAATGGAGCTGTAGTACCAACTAAGTGGAAAACGTCATATATATCCACAATACACAAAAAAGGAAGGAAAGATATATGTGACAATTATAGAGGTATATCTGTAACTAGTACGCTAAGCAGAATATATGGCAAAATAATAAGAAATAAAGTGGAGAGCGAATATAAAGATATGGAGGCAGAAGAACAAGCTGGTTTCAGGGCGGGTAGATCGACTTCAGATCACCTCTTTTGTATAACCCAAGTTATTGAAAAGAAAATGGCATACGGACAAGAGCTCCATCTGCTTTACGTAGATTTGCAGAAGGCATATGATAGTATACCACTAAATCTACTTTGGAAAGCGTTGGAAAAGACAAACATAAGCGTACAACTAATTAAGGCCAACAAAGAGTTATACCGCAATAGTAAGGCAAAAGTTAAAATAAAAGCAAAACTAACCAAAGGCTTTCAAGTAAATAAAGGTCTTAAACAAGGTTGCTGTATCTCGCCTATGCCTTTCAAGATATATTTGGAACAGGTCCTTATAGTCTGGAAGAGAAAATGCCAAAACATGGGAATTCCGTTGGATGAAACCACCTTGTATACTTTATGTTTCGCCGATGATCAGATAGTGGTGGCTCAGGATTATGACGACCTCGAATATATGACACGAAAACTAATAGAAGAGTACAATAAGTGGGGACTAGAGGTTAATATCAATAAGACAGAGTATATGTGTATTGGTGGAACGAAACAGGATCTAATCTTAAATACTGGGCAGCGAATTCAGTCCTGTGATGAGTATAAATAGGTACTTGGCTCTAAAAATTACAGCTGACGGAACACTAGACAAAGCTATAAAAGATAGAAACGTACAAGGAAGAAAAGCAATAACTTTATTAAATGGAATAATTTGGGACCAGAGTATATCAAAACATAACAAAAAGCTTATATATAACACCATTGTTAAAAGTATTATTACATACGGCTCAGAAGTATGGCCAATCAAAGATAGAACAGAAAAAATGCTTTCCGCTACGGAGATGGACTATTGGAGAAGAGCAGCAGGGAAATAAAAAAGAGAAAGAGTTACCAATCAAAGAATAGGAGAAATTATGACAGTGGGTGAACGTACTCTAGTGGATGATATAAGAACCAAACAACTGGTGTGGTACGGACATGTACAAAGAATGGATGATGGAAGACTACCTAAACAAATATTACAATGGAAACCAACTGTCCGAAGAAAACGAGGAAGGCCGAGGAGAAGCTGGAGAGAAGGAATAGATAGTGAAATAAGAATAAGAGGCCTAGATGATGAATTATGGGCAAACAGAAACGAGTGGAGATTGGGTATCGGAAGACGTAGAACGTTGTGAAACCGATAAATATATATATATATATAAAATTATAAAAATAAAAAAATAATAGAGGTGATTCAAAAATAAAAATAAAGAAAACAATAAAAAAATAAAATATTGAGTGTGATACATCATTTTAAAGGAAATTTTAAGCTGATTTTAAAAATCGAATAAAAAGAGAGTTATTCTGTAAGAAAAATAACAACTTTATGCAATATTTTAAAAACCAAAACAGATAAATAAAAACCGTTTACATCTGTCAATTCTTCAAGAAAAGATCTATAAGAAAGCTATTTACACAAAAGCAAAATACAGACAAAAACACTCCGTAGCTTAAAAACGGCTTGCTATATCTAAATGTGGTTTTCACTTTTAGGCTTCTCTTAAAATTTAAGCGTCGCAAAGGGGGCTCAGTTTTTTTCTATTTCCCCTAGAAATACCCGACACCACAAAAAAACAACGAATTTGGGACACCCTGTAGAGGGTGTGACAATGAAGTCGATTTTTTGAGAGGGAACACCCTGTATATTTTTGCATCGTCTCGTCTTTTCTTTTTGATTTCAAAAATTTACAATATCTATGTGCTGCGATTAATATTTTTTGAGGTATATGCAGTATTTCTTCTATATTGCATTTCACGTTTATTTTGTTTTGCCATGGGAGTATTGACAAATTTAAATGCGCTAAATCTTAAAAAATGTTTATCGTAGCATAGACATACAGTAGAACCCCGATGACAGTGTTTATTCAAATTAAATTGGGCACTAAATAATTTGTCACACAACTTGCACGTCACCGGCATTTTCACAGCACAAAAACGACGAATTTTCATCAAAAAGAACTGGGAATTATTAAAGTTTTGCTGTATAAAACCATACTGAAATATCTCTCAGTTGATTGGTTGGCAGAAGTGACAGATCAACGCTTGCGCACGTCTTGGAATTCATCTCGGTATTTAACGACTTGTGAAAAGTCCATAAAGGCCTTCACACACACACAATTTACGTAATCCGTAGCATAGCGCATAGCGGACTTTCAACCAATCAGCGATCGAATAGCAGCGGCCATATTGGATTTACGTAAGAAAAGTCCATAAGGTTGAACTTCTTACGCGTTATGTTTTTTTGTGTGTGATCGGCTTAAGGTTGAACTTCTTACGCGTTAAGTTTTTTTGTGTGTGATTGGCTTCACGGTGGATAGAGACCACGGTGGATAGAATAGACCGGTGTTCGGATCTTATATATATATGTTGAATTTTCCACGTCACTGGTGGTCCAGCTGATTTTTGTAAACGTTAGATCTGTTATGAACAACGGAATAACTAATATTTTTTGAATTTTTTGAAAACTAAGGCCATTTTTCTACTGTTTTCTCGTACATCCATATAAAATGTAATTTTCTAGATGTATTGACGTTATTTTTTTTTTGCCAGCTTTATTTTTTATAACACAAAACTTAAACTACAAGTCAAACTGAATGTGATCGTTTAATATCAAAGGTGTACCGATGACTATTGGGTAGTAAACAAAGAGATATGTCACCGGATAATTTTTGAAGCTGAAACGAACACATTCATTTCTTCGATTTTTAGTTTTTGTGTAAAGAGAAATGAAGCGGCTAAAGAAAATAACGACTGGTATGTGTGAAAAATATTATTTTATAAGAATATACTAAAAAATATTACAAAAATTGCCTTAGTTTTCAAAAAATCAAAAAATATTAGTTGTTCATATCACATCTAACTTTCGTTTCTAAAAATCAGCTGGACCACCAGTGAAGTGAAAACTCGACATAATTTATAAGATCCAAACACCGGTATATTCTATCCACCGTGGATAGAGACAACGATTATAAACACACAGGATTGCTTATTTCCATTTAACTCTATGTTAGCGTCGCTCAGCGAGACGCACAGTGTCTGCTTACGTCACCAGCGGACCAGTTGCTTTGCTTGTATTGAGAGTTCGTGTGATTTTATGGTGTTTTTGACGTTTTTATCACCTTACGGTGTGGTTCACTATTTAGGAGGTAAATCTGAGGGCACGGCAGTGCCTCGCCAAGTTCACGCGCCGTACCATCTTTTCTTAAAACATTTCAGCCGATATTTGACCTATCTAAAACTCTACTTCGGAATGAGCTACGAATCTCAAACTGTGCACAGTCGTAGATCTCCATGGAGTTAACAATCCCTTCATGTTTAGTTTCATGGAATTCCCAAAAGTACTGAAGTAGTTACGCAATTTCAAAAAACGTCGAAATTGTCACTCACTCACTCACTCATGTATAGATCATCAAAATTCTACTGTACTTCTAAAAGCTGAAATTTGGCAGATTGATAGAAAATATGACCAAACCCCTGGAAAAAAACAAAAAACCCCAAAATTCTAATTTACTTCCCTCCGCTATACATGTAAAGTTATGTGAAAGTAACATTGCCCACTTCCAGATATGGCAGACTGATAGGAACTATGATAAAACTATAGAAAAAAATTTAAAAACTCCAAAATTCTAATTTACTTCCCTCCCCTATAAATGTTAGTAAAAGTAACATTGTCCACTTCAAGAAACGCTCGAGAGCTGAGATTTGGAAGGCCGATAGGAACTATGATAAAACTATAAAAGAAAATTAAAAAACCCCAAAGTTTAATTAACTTCCCTCCCCTATAAATGGAAAGTTATTTAAATTAGCATTGTCCACTTCCAGAAACGCTAGAGAGCTGAGCTTTGGAAGACTGATAGGAACTATGGTAACACTGTAGGAAAAAATTTAAAAACACTAAGATTTTAATTTACTTTCCTTCCCTATAAATGTAAAGTTATGTAAAATTAACATTGCCTACTTCCAGGAACACTAGAGAGCTGAGCTTTAGAAGGCTGATAAGAACTATGATAAAACCATAGGAAAATATAAAAAACTCAACATTTTGAATAAGGCATTGCAAAAGTTTTGAACAATATCCCGTATATTTTACTACTTTAAATCTTAAATATTATCCAAATCCTTTAAAAAAGCAGTGAAATCATAACAAAAACATTTCATGTAAAAAAAGCTAAGTACGCAAAAGTGGTATTCCGTAAAAAAAAATTGAGATAAAAGTTAGGCCAAGTTCTACAATACAAATTTCAAAATGAATGGTTCTTACTAGTTTGGAAATGTTTTTCTAAACTTGGCTATTACGGCTGCAAATGACTCTTAGGAAATTGAACGTAAAGAAGTTTGGCTGGAAAAGCAAAGTTTAAAAAAACATTTCCAAACTAGTAAGAACCATTCATTTTGAAATTTGTATTGTAAAACTTGGCTTTACTTTTATCTCAATTCTTTTTACGGAAAAATATTTTTGTTATGATAAACCTTTAGAAATGTGAATTAAGTGAATTAATATAAAGAAAGCACATTGATTTATTGTTGAAATAAAAGCTTTGTGTTCCCTCTTTCAGTGTAGAAATAATAATATATATATATATATATATATATATATATATATATATATATATATACTTTTATATTATTATATTTATATAAACTTGCCGCAAACGTACTTCTTTTATTAAACTGATTATTGGAAAGTTTATTTTGTAGACACTTTCTCCAAGTTTAGTTTCAGTTTTTTTCTTAAGTTTTTTTAGTCTCTTTATAGAAGTTTTCAGAAACACAGAGACAGGAGAAGGAGTGAAAACGGGCGTTGGGTGGGATAAAAACAACTCATAACACAAACAATGTAAATCATTTAGAATCATAATAGAAAAAATCCTACTTCTATTCTAAAACTTTCAACTATTTAAAAAAGAAACTCCAACATATCGTCTGGTAGGAAAATTCAGCTCTCAGAGCAAACTTTTGATTTATCAAATCATTTGTTTTGAATGAATGAAATTATTAATTATATTTACTATCACGAATAAAAAATGTGTTTGCAAATAAGCAAGAAAAAAGCGGGAAAAACTCACGATTGCAATGTGTAATAAATGAAGCGCGCTGAGCAGAGGTCCACTAGTGAGGTAAGCAAGGCGCCGCCTACCGCTGAAAGATTCGAGCTAATAAGCAATGTTTATAATCATTGGGATAGAGACTCATTATACCCAGAGATATTAGAACATTAAGGTACCTGTCCATGAAGCGTATTTTCCGCAGGAATTTTTTTAAAGCGCGGAAAATCCGCTGTCCACATCCATGGAGCGTATCTTTCCGCGCGGATTTATTTTCAACGAACCAGTATGTATGCTGTGAATCAAACCTCAGGGAGGCCAGTTGGCCACTACCTAATTGCCTTTGAAAAAGAGAAAAAAAGAATGACAAGTGAAATAAAAAAAAAAATTGATGTTGTTTTTTCGGATATTTTTGGTGTTTTTGTTAAAGTTAAAAACATTTATAAGTATATATTTTGAACTAAATCGTGCATTAAAAAGGCTGTATACATATTCGAGGGTCTGGTGGTTTTGCACAAGAACTTTTCGAAATTTATATAGTTATCTGCCTCAACATAATCATAATATGAGTTCCAGTAATCAAAATTATCTGCAGCATAGTGAAGCATAGATTATTATACAAGTCCAGTTTATGCATTAGTTATCTGCTTTAACATGATATAATACAATATGGAATATGGCGTAACCTCAACTATCTGAAGTATAGATTATCACTAACAGACACAAGTCCAGTACATTTAGGCATTCATAAAGTTTTTCAACAATCTGCCAAACAATTTAAAAACAAATAAACAACAACAAAAAATAAAAACGAAATTTTCTATTTCTATGCACCAAGGAATTATCATATACAATTTTTTATGTTTGTGTCATTACAGGTTTCAATAAGACAAAATAATTAAATTGTGTGTACTGTTCCAAATGTGATTGTGAGTGTTGGAAAATTATAAAATTTGTTAAGTAATTTTGTTTATTTTTTAAGTACTAAGAAAAGTTAGGATTAGTGTTTTTTTAATATAAAATAAAAAGAGCCAATTTTTTTTTAATTGACTCTAAATATTGTATTTTTCTTAGTTTATGACTCTATTTATTCTAGTGGCAATTTTATTGTAAAGTTTAATTGTATACTTTTGTCAAATAAATGTATTTTTAAATAAATGTGTAATACCAAAGTCTATATTTTTAAATCAAAATGTCTTGAAAATTATTGGGCACAATTAGGGGCGCTGGGGGCTCAACGCCCTACATGAAATGAGTATACATTTCAGGGACAAACTGACCCAAATCCATAAACATTTCTGAATGCAATACAAATACTCTTGAAAATAACCAACACTTTTGCATTTTGTAACAAATTTTTGGCTTTTGGCGCCCCTTTTTTTTAAATATATTACTTATATGGATATAATGCCTAGGTGGCAAAAAGGGCCTACTTACCGCACCTATGGTTACCCCCCACATGCATGCAAGTCGTATGTTGACCTTTTGTGATACATTTCTTATATTAAAGATAAACAAGCTCGAATTTCACCAGATTTGTTCACGAAAATGTGTTAAAGAAATTCATAATTTCCGCGCATTTTAAAAAATCCGCTGCATGAAAGTTGGGAAAACCGGCACTTTCACCAAAAAATTAATTCCGCGCGGATAATATGCTTCATGGACGGGCGTCTTAAAATTCGAAAAAAAAAAGTTAAAAATGTTATGTCAAAAAGAATCCCGTGGTGTTGCCAATCTACAGATTTCTAAGGTATTTGGTCGGAGAATCGCGAAGTTGCACGACTCTCTGGGACCCAATTCTTGATCCACTTGAATTTTTTGTCGTATACGAGTAAAATTCGAATGTTAGTTTCATGTTCTTGGAAAAATAGCACTCGAACGCCAATTCCGTGTACGACTTTTTTTTTACTACACTACTTGGCAACGCTGCTTTCGTATAATTTTGGCCAAACTAACGCCGGTATGTGCGCCTAAACTTGCCGCGATGAAGTAAGGTTGACAGTAGATTGACATTACATCTTTTGTTTTTGTAATTTTTTTTTAAAGAGTGATTTATTTTCACGATATGTTTTTTTTAATAGAACAAGAAGCTGTGTTTTATATTGGTAACAGCAATGATTGTGTAATCATTGGTAACGGTAAGTACCAAATTATAGTAATGGAAATTTGGGGCCTAGGGGCATCTAATCTCTTTGAAGTGTGGAAATTTGGGGGTAAAATTCGCAGTTGAATTTTGAGACTGCTTAAAAGAAAACAAACTTCATAAGTATTCTAAAGGGGTCTTGAACTTGAGGCTTTGTTTGTAATGAGTGGCCTGTGTTTGACGAACTTTCATACATTATGCTTTGACAAAAATTGACAAGTGTTAAGTAACATAGGGGTTTTTACTGAAACATTTGGAGTTTGCATTTTGTCTGTAGTATAGAAACAATTTAATTTTTTGCTCCCAGTGTTTTTTTCTCAGTTTCTTTTTGAGTATAGAACAGTTTTGCCTTTTAGGCCGATAAGCATAATAAACATTTCAAGTAAAAATTGACAAAGTCAGTAACCTTTGTTCAAAAAACCCATTTTTTTGTTTAAATTTGAATGTCTTTACCTGTCAATTAACTCCAAAAAAATTAAAAACTGTTGTAGACTAAAGCATTGATTTGAATATGTATATTATTTTTTTGATGTCTTTGTTTTTCAAAAGTTATAAACAAGGACATATATAAAAATCCTGCCAGTAATACGGATCTGCTGTGAGGTCTGCTGTGGTACACTCAATGAAAAAACTTTGTTACAGGTTTCTCAGAGAAGACATGAAGATCATTTTTGAGGTGTGAAGCAGTTTTTGCCTAGCAGTCCTGTTGCAATGATGATCCTACTAGAAATACTCAGATGCAATTTTTTAAATAAATTATAAGTAAAATAAAAATAAGTTTATTGTAGTTTTTATTGTAAAAAAGATTATACAACTTCTTACGTAAAAGCTTATACAGTGAGAACAAGCAAGTTGGAATACATTTTCTACCAGGGTAAATTAAAATTTTTTAGAATAAACCAAAAACATGCCTACTGAGATTTTTAATGAGCAATAGTTTTGATGATTTTTTTTTGGACAGAACCCCAGAAAGGGGTCCAACAAGATAAAACTTGTGGCACCTTGTTGGAAAGCCTATTGAAAAAGAAAAATTATGGTTCACTTTTTTTGGAAATCTGTCAAATAAAAAAAAACATTTTTTATTAGTTTTTGAACAAAGTGCTACAAGTTGAGTCCACCAGTTGCAAAAAAAATGTTGGTATTACTGGACCTCTTGTCAGGGGTCCACCACCTATATTTTAATAAAATTATAGGTTTTACATTAAATGACACTTATATTCTCTAAAAATTACAAAAAAATAGAAATAATTTTCTTTTTGTTAATTTTTAAAAATTATTTGATACCCTTTCTAACAAGGTGCCTTAAGTGGGGTCAGTCCATCTTAAAAAATAAGTTGTATGCTAGTGGACCCCTTTCTGGGGGTCTGTCCAAAAAATATTCTGTAAAAATATTGCCTGTTAAAAATCTCAGTTAACATGTGTTTGGATTTTTTCAAAAAACTTAAATTTAACGGACTAGCAAGTTTATTCCAACTGGTTTGTTCTCACACTGTAGTCATATTACATAGCGTTTTTTAATGCACTTGACAGTAAGTACTTATTATGTACTTTGAAATGATGTTTTTATATTTATTTTTGGCCAACATAGAAAAAGTCAGAAAAAATAGTGAAACTGGTTAAAGTATAAGATTAGGTTTATTATTTACATGCAGGGGATTTTCCTATTTGAAGCAGTTGGGTCCTTATATTATCCAAAAATTAAGCAAAATAAGGCGTTGTGCCCAGGGGGGAATCAAGAGGTATCAATGCCCCACAAAATAGACAAAAAAATTTCACAATATTCAAATTTTTATTGAAACTTTTTAATCCCGCCGCCCCTCCCGAAAACGCTCCTTTTATTATTTTTTCTTGAAAATGTGTTACAAAGTTGGTACTTTTTTAAATTATTTTTCTTTTTTAGAGCTGTTAAAAAAACAGTAAAATCACCAAAAAATTCATAAATTATTAAGGCAAAAATTCAGGATTTTTCACTCCCCCCCTAGTCGTAAGGCATTTCCAAGAAAAAAATAAATTACAAAAAAACTGACTGTCACAAGAGGCTAAATCCCCCTTCCACCTCTTTGCGTCCTCAAGCCCTTTTATAGCCATGATGCTTGCCAAATCGCGTCCTTTTTCAAAAGACCTCCCAATTTTTTTTAAATAAAGAAAAATTAAGCAAACACCAAAAAATATATTAAACAAAAATGTTATTGTAGGTTAGATCACTCAGATTCGTATACGGAAATTGACATTCGAGTGGACTTTACTACTCGACTCTATTTCCGAACGAAAAACTCGTATACGAGCTTTCAAGAATTCGTATGGTGATTATCCATATACGTTTCGCCGAATCCGTATACGGATTTATTTCAAGAATTGGGTCCCTGATGGAAAAGTCGCGACTTTCGACAAAACGCGCTGTAAACAATAAACCCCGAGTGCCCACCCAGGGTACGTTCAGATAGCACGTCGGATGTAGTCAGGCGCGCTCAATTCCGTTCAGATTACATACTGGGTGAAAGTTACTCTCGTTCATATTGGCCGAAAATAACGTCGGGCGAATCGCCTTTTACACCATTCTCTATGAGGTGGGTGACAAACGCTCGACTTGCGCAATAGGTATATAAACCAACCCCCCTAATTTTTTTATTTTTTGTTTAATATTTTCGAAAACATATTACATAAAAGTGGAATTTTCCTATACTATAGTAGTGTGAGCTATGGTGATCCTAATTTTTTCGAGAAAAAAAAATTGCTCTGATTTTAAAAAATGTTATATATTTTTGCGTTTCAGATGATTTTGAAACTTAACTGTAACGACCAACGCGAATAACTCAAAAACCGCTTGCCCGATTTGACTGAAATTTGGTACCTAGGCTGGGTTTTCGGTCGAGATAGTCCCATTTAAAAATGAACAAAGTCCACTGAACGCAAGTCAAATAAAAGGGTGGGAGTGATATTGTGTGATATCAAAAAAAAAAGGTAATTAAGTCTGGAGTTAAACAACCTACATTTTAGTTTTTTGAAAAAAAAATGGTGAAGGTAGATTTCAAAAATTAGAGTTTAAGTCAAAACATGGCTTGTGTGGTATCAAACGGAAGGTAATATATTTCAGTTTTTAGTTATATTAGCTCACACGCACACTATAACTATAGTACCTAGCTTAGGTGCCCGTAGATTGACAGAGTATTTTTCTTTCTGGGATTTTTGCTAGGGTATGCATGATGGTTTACCCATAGTAACATAGCACAATGGATAAAGTTAATGCCTTGTTTTAAATCTCCATTTTACCATAATCAGCTGGCAGAAAAAAAACGAAAATACCAAAATTAACCCTAAAATTCCATTTTTTGTTATGTTGCTGTGTAAATCGACCCTCAAAACTGTATTGGTTTTTTCAAGCAGAATCCTCTTGCAGCGGCACTCCTTTTTAGGAAAACACTCTTTCAGATGCAAATGGATTCTTTACAGAATTTCATTTTGACTGTTTAGTTTCTACTTAGGAGAATGTAGAGCTAGAATGGATTTTTATTTGGACAAATTGTTATAGGAATATAAATATAAATAATATTATACCGAGATATTGCATTGTGCTTTCAAATTAAAATAAAAGACATTTAAACTATGTATATTTGTATTCTTTATTTAATAGTAGATAATGTAACCATATAAAGAGGTTTGATATAATGTAATTGAAGATCTCTCAACGCCCCAGCAAACACTTTAAGAATTTGTCTTCTTTCGCATTCTCACTGTCATACGCTATTATATTATATTGCACATGTATGTACATATAACTAATTATTTTCAAATTTCTTTATGTCCTTTGAAAGTGTTGAGCAGAGGAACTTAAAACCTGTATTGCTTGTACAACAAAGAAAATAAATTTGCAGAAAACACAACTTTAAAATCTAAAACAAAACTTTGTTTGTGTATAATAAAACTCTGTCAGCCACCAAAAGTCGGGTACTCCAAAAGACTCTTTATTTCCATTTTTCAAAACAAAAAAAACACTTATTTGTGTTTATGTTAACTCTACTAAATAAACAGTAACAAATTTTTAAATCTGATCAGATTTATCAATAATTTAAAAAAATATATATATTTTAAGGTTATGTTTATTACACCCATACCGTTCACAAAGGCAAGACGTCCGGCGATTTACCCATGACGTCATTCGCTCGGCAAGACGTCTCGCCTGACGTTTCAATCTGAACGTAACCCCAGATTCAAAAAACGCTGCACGGGCATGCATTGGTGGAAACATGGGTTTTTAGGGTGGCATTTATAGTTACTCCTTGAGGAGTCCTCGAAACTCAAGGTCTCCTTGAGGAGCCCAATGCATTTTATAGTTTGCTTCAGTGTATGAATTCTTGAATAAGGGAGGAGTACTCCCTCATAATCGGGTGAAAGTCAAACTGAGCATGCTATTTTATTTGATTTCCTTCTGGTCCTCGTCCGAATTTTGAGGAGTACTCGCTCGGGGAGATTTCAAGAATAACGACACTGAGCAAACCGATTACATTTGGGTTTCAAATTGATTGTAGATGCACATGCAAATGTGTTTAGGTAATTCATGCATTTTGTCCATCCTTTTGAAGTGTACTTTGCTGGTCGACTATAAAGTTTCCTGTCATTAATCTGTCAACGCAGGTTGGCGGTGGAAACGCCGCCATTTTTGTGTTCACTGCGCGTTTTAGGAAAGGGTGCAGCGCGTCCCTCCAATTTTCTCCAAAAAAAGTGTGAAGGATTGTCGAAATTTTGCCAAAGTATCGTTTAAAATAATTTAGGTAAGTATTGTTTTTTGGTTTCATTGATTTTTTTGCATAAAATTAAGAATATGTTGTGTTTTATCGGTAAACAAAAGCGGCGTTGGTGGCCCATGGCGTCTCCTGTGCCGGTAAAAAAATTTTTTCTGCTTAAATTATCAAACAATAACAAGGGAAACCCCAGCATTTCTTTAAAAAATAGGATTAATTGAGAAATTAGATAAGATTTCAGACTAGATCTAATTTTTTTAAAATAATGTACAATAGGGGGAAGGTGGGATACTTAATTATTTTGTAATATCTTGTTATCAAAAATGTATTATTTTTATTTCCCTGTGAAATTAGAAAAATAACTTGAGTTTGGCAACATAAAGCCATAGGTAGGATTCCCAGCTGCTATTTGAAGTAATTTTTAACCATGTTTATTTTAGGCATTAAAAGTAAGTTTTTTGTTTTTGTGGTTTGTTTTAGTTCTTAGTCATTTATAAATAGTCTATCAAAAGGAATGCATATTTACCGAGGGGTATGATATGAAATACCTGTGTAATTATAACTCGGGGTAAATACCCAAAATTCATAAATAACCAGGTATTTATAAATTTAAAGAGAATCATGGCTCATAGTAAGTTAGCCTTAAAAATACCTAATTTTTTGAGGTAGCTGAGTCAGCACCTAGGAAATGGAATAGATAAAGAAAGAAACATGATTTAATTCCCTTAAATTTATTATGCAAGTTAACTGTAGATAAAATGTACAATGGTATGATTAACAGACTCAATCTGAATCAGAGTATTCTAGCCCTGAGTGACCATCTTCTTTGTCTTTGGAGTCACCACTTCCATTTGATGATATTTTCATGGATTCTGTGCTTAACCATATCAAATTGTGGTGTGATGCTAATGGACTTCTATTTAATTTTAACAAGACTCACATCCTTGGATTTCACTATAAAATCGATGAAATTAAATGCGAACAATTTTAGGTCAATTCTACTCTACACACTAAGTTTCTTGGTCTTCTATTCGATGCTGATCTTAAATTCCAGTCTCATATTCTAGCACTAAACAAAAAATTATCTTCAGGCTGCTATTGTGTTCGAGCAGTATGAACAAATCTAGGAGCAGTTATTGCTAAGTCAGTTTTTTATGCGGTGATCCAATCTCATCTGTCTTACAGATTGCCATTCTGGGGCTGTTGCAGTCAATATCTTTTTGATTCTGTCTTCATACTTCAAAAACGTGCTGTTCGCTTTATTTCTGGTGTTTCTCCAAGAGAACACTGCCGGCTGTTCTTCATAAAATATAAAATCTTAACCCTTCCATGTCTTTTCATCCTTGAGTCAACCACTTTAATACATAAAAATCTTTCTTTGCTTCCTGAGCATCAAACTGTCCCTGCAACACTCCGAAATCATCACATTCCAATTCTGCATTCTGCTCTAGTTCAGAAATCTATAATCTATCACGGTATTAAACTTTACAATCATCTGTTTCTATTTACAATGTCACTTTTTATAAATTTAGATATAGGATAGCATAAGGATAGCTTTGTCAATAAGGATGTTATAAATCTTTAGACAATAAAGCATGATTACTACTACTACTACTTCACTTTTTTATAATAACCCTGTTTAATAATGGCATTGGGTAAACCCGAGGGGTGAACAGCTCTCACAATCGGTGTACACATTTCTCACAATCTTACCACAATCCCTCACAATCTCACCACAATCCCGCACATTCTTTCACAATCTGTACACAATCCCTCACAATCTTAGCAAAAGATTGTGGATTTTCACAATCGGTGTACACATTTTGGGTTAGCTGTTCACCTCTCGGGTAAACCCAATTTATAAATACCCTTCCTGCTGGGTATTTACCTGTCCCACATCCATATGGAGGGGTGATCAGCTGCCCACAGTAGGTGTACAAAATTTGTTTAAAGGATTTCTCAGAACACTATACAAGACTCTACAATACACTACTGGACCAAGAGTTTATTTAAAAGTCCTGTAGGGTGTTGTTCCAACTCTCCCCTATTATAAATCTCAGAGGGGTGAACAGCTCTCACAATCGGTGTACACATTTCTCACAATCTGTTCACAATCCTTCACAATCTTTACACAATCCCTCCCAATCACCCACAATCTGTCACAATCTTACCACAATCCCTCACAATCTTTACACAATCCCTCACAATGTTAGCAAAAGATTGTGGATTTTCACAATCAGTGTACACATTTTGGGTTAGCTGTTCACCCCTTGTAAATCTCCAAAGAATGTTTTCAAAAAATGATAAGATTATTAATAGACTGTATAAAGTAAACTGGTTTTAAGTTTGTTTATTATATTGTATTTGAAATAAATATCTATTTTTGTGTTTTATTCAATGATCAGGTATCCCACACCTAACATCATGTATTCCCACACCAGGGATACTTGATCAAAATGCATTGATGCCTTAAAAAAAATTTTTAAGCTGGTAGGTAATTTCATTTTATATTAAACTTACATAAAATTCTTAACAAAAGAACACTTGACTCACTACATCTAATACAATTATTTTTGTAGAGACTCTAAAATCTATTTTTGTAATGATTTGTAAAATGGTATATCCGTAAATAAAATCTATTCTATAATTATGGTTATCATTAAGAGTTTATTTAATCATGTATCTGATTTCTTGGATAGCTTTGAGCTACTCCTATCCAACATACCTGCTAATTCCAAACTAGTAGTTGCTGGCGATTTTAATATAGACTATGGCAATCTCAAAGCTTACTCCACCACGCTTTTGCTTAACCTTCTTCAAGCTTATGATCTTCAAATGCATGTAAAACAGCCAACAAGGATTACTAATGCTACATCAACTACAATAGACTATATCTGCTCAAATCTTAGTACCGATATTGACTGTAATGTTGTGGACTCTGCGTTCTTGGATCATCATGCAATCTTAACCCTACTACCCCTAAAAGCCAAGAAACTTAATAAACTAAAAAAACTAGGGCGAATTTTTAGCAAAAAGAATTTTACCAAATTTAAACAAACCTGCAATAATACTTCGTGGCAGCCCTTGCTTGTAAAAGCCAATCCCCTTGAAGCATTTCATATCCTTTTAAGTGATATTGTCAGCAAATCCTTTCCTTTAAAACCTCTTCGTAAAAAAAGGGACAATAAGCAGTGGCTTACAAAGGGGTTAAGGATCTCATCAAAGAATTTAAGATCAATTAACATGTTAAAAAAGCACTATGTTGACAACTTATTTATTCGGGAATATCACGCTAACTATCGAAAACTTTATAGGAAACTGATTAACTCAGCTAAAAATTTGTTCTATTCTAAACGTCTAAATAATGCAACCAATAAATCCAAAGAAACGTGGAATATCATAAAAGAAATAACTGGGAAAACAAACACTACACCACATGAAATTGAAATTGAACCGGAGATTTTAAATAACTTTTATTGCAATGTTGCTGAAGATCTTACCACAAAGATTAGCTCTGATATTTATCCCCTAACCTATGTAGAAAACTTACGAGTAAATGATTGTTTTACAATTGTACCTACTGATACACATGAAGTCAAATGTGTCCTTAAATCTTTTAAAAATCAAACATCAGCAGGTTCTGATGGTATATCATCTAAAATTCTTAACGAACTTCCAAACCAGGCCCTCCATGTTCTAGCTGAAGCGATTAATCTTTCCTTTTCCTCAGGTGTTTTTCCATCAACACTAAAAAAGGCACTTGTCGTACCGATTCATAAAAAGGGCAATACAAAAGACCCCACAAACTATAGGCCAATATCGCTACTTTCAACTATTTCCAAATTAATTGAAAAACTCTTCAAAAAAAGAATGATGGATTTTTTAGTAGAACATAATATCCTTACCTCGGCTCAGTTCGGATTTCTTCCAAAAAAAAGCACCCATGATGCTATGTACCGGGTAATTGGACAGATTTTTAGGCACTACAACAATGGCTATTCCACTGCGGGGGCTTTCTGTGACTTGTCTAAGGCCTTTGACTGTGTGAGTCACAGAACGCTCCTGCGAAAGCTGGAGGTCTATGGTTTTCGAGATACAGCTCTTGACTGGTTCCGTTCGTACCTATCATGTCGCAGCCAGCGTGTCACCGCGGGAGGTGTGAGTTCTTCAGAGCAACATATCAAGTATGGAGTTCCACAAGGCTCAGTTCTTGGACCAGTATTATTCCTCGTCTATATAAATGATTTTTTAAATTTGGACGTCTCTGGAGATCTCACGGCATTTGCGGATGATGCAACGGTGGTGTGGTACAGCGAAAAACCGGAAGACTTAGTAGAAATCATGTCCAATGACATGCAGAAGATCAAGCTATGGTGCGATTCCAACGGACTGCTGCTGAACTTTACCAAAACCCAAATAATGGGTTTCTGATGCAATATAAATGACATCAACTTCGATCAAGTCATTATTAACTGTACAGAGAACACAAGTTTTCTTGGACTTCAAATAGATGACGACCTTAAATTTGAATCCCATATAACTACTCTTAATAAAAAACTTTCATCTGGTTGCTATTGTGTGCGGGCTGTGTCCCGGAATCTTAATCTTTCTATTGCCAAATCTGTTTACTTTGCTGTCGTTCAGTCGCATCTTAGCTATGGTCTTCCTTTTTGGGGTTCCTGCTCCGATTATCTCTTTAAATCTGTGTTTACAATTCAAAAACGAGCAGTTCGTTTTATAACTGGTGCCTCACCAAGAGATTCTTGTCGACCATTGTTTCCTAGTCTTAACATTCTAACCCTAACATGCCTTTATATACTCGAATGAACAGCCCTAATTCATAAACATAAAGGCTCATTTCCAGTTCAGGAAGCTACATACATGACGCGTCAAAGAGACAATATTCCACTACCTATCCCTCATTCATCTTTGGTACAAAATTCCATTATCTACAAAGCCATCAAACTATTTAATCACCTTCCAGCTGACCTAAAGAACGTTTTAGATACATCTAATTTTAGAAAACAATTAAAAAACCTACTAATTAAACACGCATTCTACACTGTCGACGAATTCTTCTCTCATTCTTTCTAAAACGATAATTGTAACCCCAAATATTGTCTCTGTTCTAAATTCTTTGCTACCATTACTATTCCCTCTACTCTAACTGTATTTATGCTGTTTCCCCTACAATAATAGCTCACCTTATCTTTATTTATTTTATTTTATTTTTTTCTAACGACTAGTCAAATAACATGTTACTTACATAGTTGCAACATATCTATTTTATATATCATTTTAATTAGTACGTTTATTTATGTTTCCTGTTTTAATTATTATTATCATTATTTTTATTTTTTTTTAATTACATTGACTGTTGCTGTTTTATCTTTACAATTTGACGTCCCATGTGTTTTAATAGATTTTATTTAAATTGCTTCTATATTATATTATATTTTATATATATATTTTAAATTAACATCCTGTATTACCTTCATATGTAACCATAACTGTACCTGCTGTATTTTTTATATTGAATGTATCTCTTTGTATTCTAGGTTGGTTTACTCATGCCAATACTTTTTTTAAACTTTTTTACTATTATTATTACTTTTTTTAAATTTATTTTGTTTGTTTGTCTGTTTTTTTTTAACTTTAGACTTATGCCTTTAACTTAAGAATACCTATCAAGTTGAACTAAAATTAATATTAAGTTTTCAATTTTTCCTCTAGGTTAAGTGCTCTATATTTTTTTAAGTATCATAATGACCTTATCTTACATACTACATTTATTTTTAAGTTTTTTTTTTTTGCTATATAGGTATTTAAGCTTTGTTAATAAGAGTCTATATTCTTGAACAATAAAGCATGTTTGAACTGAACTGAACTGAACTTTTTATAGTATAGAGTAGTTTACAAATGCCCCCTCAATTGCGATTTTATTTAGTTTTTTTTAATTTTCTCGAAAACTAACATTTTTAGCAAAAATTGCAAAGAACACTTTTTTGTGAAGAACAAAATTCTCTTTTCAATGATGTATTGGTTGATAAGGTTTAGGGGAAGGAAGTAGCTCTTCAGTGGTCTCTGTAAATTGGGATTATTTTAATTTTATAAAAATTTCTCAAAAATTACATTTCTTGGGAAAAAATGTGTGTAATGTAAATAAGCTTTTCTCTTAAACACTGTAATATAATTACATTTGACAATGTAAGTCCAGTAGCATACTTATATAAATAAATTTTCAAAAATAATTACTTTTACATATTTTATCTATTTTTAAAATAATTAAGGTTAGGAAACAAATTGACTTTACCTTATTCTATGCTACCAACCTTATAGCGAATTCTTTTGAGAAAGTTAGTGGGCCACTCATGGTCCACTGACACTGTTTTGGTGCTGTCAAAAAATTGCCCCAGTGCAGTTTCAAAAGAATACAAAAGTGCACTAGTGCAACACGAGCTCTGAGAGCCTGTGCCAAAAAATGTGCACTGAGTGCAAAACTGGGCTTGTCAGTAGGTCAAAAGAATACAAAAAATTGCACTGTTTTCCCAAAAGAATATGAAAACTGCACTAGTGGTGCACCAGTACTGCACTTTTTTCCCAAAAGAATTCGCCATTAGTTTTTATGAATGCACTCCCCTGGAGAGTTAGCATAAGTTTTATCATATTTTGTGATACACCATTTAAAAGGAAATTTTATTATCTGACGTAAAGTAACATATACTGTCATAAGAAGCTTACTTTTTAAGAAAATTGGATAAAACATGTAAACAAATTGATTGGGTTGGTGATTTTCAAAAATTACTTTTACCACTAGAATGGTAATTATAAAATAACTAACTAACACTGTTTAAAACAACTATTTATTATCTATGATGAAGTATAGAACACATTTGTTTGCTAAAAAGCTTGGTTTTTAAGAATATCAAACAAGACATGTTTTCTTTTTAAATTTTGTAAATGACCCTTATTTACGGACGTCGCTGGCGAGTTTGTTATAAGCTAATCCCCACGAGTTACATATTGTTAAAAAAGAAATTTCACTCTCTATGATAATTGGTATTAAAATTTTTTTCATAGTAAACTTGGTTTCTGAGAAGATGAGATAAAACTAAATCAAAAATGGTTTGTTTATTTTGCGATTTTTAAAAATTTATGTAATTTACAGGGCTCCTGAAGTTTTAACTATAAAACTAATTTGATGGTGTTTTACAGCATTTAAATGGAAATTTTCTTAACTCAAATATAGTATAACGACATTTTTTGTATTAAGATTGGTTTTTCAAAAAATCAAATAAAATATGGGAGACATGCATTTTTTTAACTTTATTAAATTACTATAATTCACTGAGAGTTTGTAATCACTCTAACCCATTTTTTCCTTAGAAGCTTGATTCAGATTCAAATGAACTAAAAAAAAGCATCTTTGGGGAGGATTTTGGGGTAGTTCGCCAAGAGGACCTTCACCTTAGTTTATTTCTAGCCCCCCAAAGAACCCTTTTAGGGCCAAACTTTAACATGCATGTTAATTTACAATGTAACATTCATACCTACTAAAATGTTAAAAAAGGGGGTAGTGATTTCCCACTAGGTCTTTTTATAGCTAGATGCTAACCAAATTTCGGGAAGGAAAATAATAGGTTCATGTGTAAAAAAAATGTTAAGAATATAAAAAATACATGGGAATATTGGAGAAAAACAATCATTTTCTTTATAAAATACACAAAACAAACATTTTAGAGAAAAAAATAACTGTTTTTACTTTGCCTACTAGGGTAAAGCAAGGACTTAAGCAAGGTAATTCTGAACAAAATTATTGTTTTTATAAAATGAAATTTGGACTAGTAGGAATAAGTTGTTCTTGTACTGGTTTAATGTTCAAAGTCTTGTACTAAAAAAATGTATTTGAAAGTGCTTATTTACAATTAACCTGTATACAACTGTAAATACTCATGAGACATTCTCACCAAACCCACAGAAAGCATGTCACCTGTTAATTGTACTGTATCAAATTAATAAAAATAGTATTTGTTTTGGAAAGGTCAAAAAAATTATATTAATTAATTACAAATATATTAACTCAATGCAAAAAAGTTTTTAAAAATTTATTGCATTTTTCAAAATTTGCCTACCAATATAAGAAAATTCATGTCCCTTTTCAGTTTCTTTTTTACTTTGTTCAAGAGTGTTGCTTTTTTAAGAGTTAAATCATAAGTTTTAAGTTTTAAATGTCAAATACTTTTTAAAACAACAAACTACTAAACTCCACATCTTAAAAAAATAATCAAAAAAGAAATAAAATATGTCTTGTTTCCTGTTAACTAGTCACCTCTGTTCAAAAATGCATGGTTTTAAAAAAAAGATTGGATAGCTCTTCCACAGCAACCAACCAACGTTTTAGGTGTAGTGCCTTGTGCCAGTGTCATCCACAAACTAATGTAGTCTGCTTTAAGCTGTAGCAAGGGCATACATATTTGCAATCATATCTGAGGGCACGGCAGTGCCTCGCCAAGTTCGCGCGCCGTTACCATCTTTTCTGGAAACATTTCAGCCGATATTTGACCTACCTAAAACTCTACTTCGGAATGAGCTACGAATCTCAAACTTGGCACAGTCGTAGATCTCCATGGAGTTAACAAACCCTCCAAGTTTCATGAAATTCCATAAAGTAGTAAAGTAGTTATGAAATTTCAAAAAACGTCGAAATTGCCACTCACTCACTCACTCATGTATAGATCATCAATATTCTACTGTACTTCCAGACATGCTACAAAGCTAAAATTTGGCAGACTGATAGAAATTATGACCAAACCCCTGGAAAAAATCCAAAAACCCCACAATTTTAATTTACTCCCCTCCCCTATACATTTAAAGTTATGTAAAAGTAGCATTGCCCACTTCCAGAAATGCTAGAGTTGAGCTTTGGCAGACTGAAAGACAATATGATAAAACTATATGAAAAAATTTAAAACACACCAACATTTTAATTTACTTCCCTCTCCTATAAATGTAAAGTTATATAAAACTAACATTACCCACTTCCAGAAACGCTAGAGAGCTGAGCATTGGAATGCTGATAGAAATTATGATAAAACCATGGGAGAAAAAAAAGTCCAATATTTTCATTTACTCTCCTCCCATATAAATGTAAAGTTATGTAAAAGTAACATTACCCACTTCCAAAAACGCTAGATAGGTGATCATTGGAAGACTGAAAGGAACTATGATAAAACTATAGGACAAAATTTAACAACACAACAATTTTAATTTATTTCCCTCCCCTATACATGTAAAGTTATGTAAAAGTAACATTGTGCACTTTCAGAAACGCTAGAGAGCTGAGCTTTTGAACAATATTCCGCATATTTTACTACTTTAAAAATGAAGTATTATCCAATTCCTTTAAAAAAGAAGTCAAATCATAACAAAAACATTTCATGTAAAAAAAGCCAAGTACGCGAAAATGGCATTCCGTAAAAAGAATTGAGATAAAAGTAAAGCCAAGTTCTCCAATACAAATTTCAAAATGAAAGGTTCTTACTAGTTTGGAAATATTTTTCTAAACTTGGCTATTATGGCTGTAAATGACTCTTAGGCACAGTGCTAAATTGAACTTAAAAAAGTTTGGCTGTAATAGCAAAGTTTAAAAAAACATTTCCAAACTAGTAAGAACCTTTCATTTTGAAATTTGTATTAGAGAACTTGGCTTTACTTTTATCTCAATTCTTTTTATGGAATGCCATTTTCGTGTACTTGGCTTTTTTTTACATGAAATGTTTTTGTTATGATATAAATATCTTATACTAAGGTTTGTTTCAATATTGACCAAGTTTTCTGTGCATTTGGCCTCATTTACCAATTTATTGTTAATTTTATTTCTTATCTCTTTATTTTAAAAGATATGATTAGGGAAGAGAGGCTTAAAGTTCTTAAAACCAAAATAGTTTTTTTTAAACCATATCTTTTCTTTTTAGTTAGTTCGGTATAAATTTAATATATTGAAAGAAATGAATTTTGAAATATATTTTTTAACTAAGCAAAAAAATAGTCTCATTTGTAAGGTGATTTTTAGATGTATGATTTATTTTTAAGAGAAAAAATATTTTTTTTAGTAGGAAAACCTAGAGACCCTATATGTATGACATATTCTTAAAATAGAGAGACGGGACAAACCCATCAAAGTCACTGAAATTAAAATTTTTTGGTTATGTTATTTTCTTGCCAAGTTCATTGGCGTTTCATTAAAATAAAATAAATTGTCAGCGGTAAATGACATCAATCAGCATGTAACACATAAACAAACACGCTTGTCTGCACCCCCTGTATAGGGTTTGTTAAAAATCGTTTATTTTTATTTTCCGACGCTTATGAAATAACAAGGACAGTCTCCCTCTAAACATAGCTAGAGTATAGAGGACCGATATGACCGATATTTTCATCCTTTGATTTTGACTTAAATAAATTTGACTTTGAAGAGTTTGTCGCGTCTCTCTATTGTAAGAATATGTCATACATACAGGGTCTCTAGGAAAACCTTGAAAAGCTTACTTACATATAATATTCCTTAGTTTTAAAAGTGGACAATGGTAAACTTAAAAAAAAACTGTGACCCCTTTGAAATGGTTTTGTAGAATCTACCAGTCGCACGGAAATCGGACGATTCGCTGCGAGAATTTTTTTTTAGTTTTTATTTTATTGTTTCAAAATAATCCCTAAACTTAAAAATCACGTTTTCCATATTTAAAATCGACGAAAACAGCACAAGCTGAAACGTAAACAAACCGTCCAAGTCGGCAGGTGACGTCACCGGTATCAGTGTGTGCGCGAAAACTGGCGAATGTACGTCTTATGAGGATGGGTAGTTATGTCTAGAGACCCTGTATGTATGACATATTTTAAATAAAAGAGACGCGACAAACTCTTCAAGTCAAATTTATTTAAGTCAAAATCAAAGGATGAAAATATCGGCCCTCTATACTTTAGCGATATTTAGAGAGAGACGCACCTTCTGTCTTTGTTAATTCATAAGTGTGGGAAAATAAAAATAAACGATCTTTAACAAAACCTATACAGGAGGTGTAGACAAGCGTGTTTGTTTAAATGTTGCATGATGATTGATATCACTCACTGACGAATTATTTTAGTGAAACGCCAATGAATCTGGCAAGAAAATAACATAACCAAAAAAAGTTAATTTCAGTGACTTTGATGGGTTTGTCGCGTCTCTTTTTTGTAAAAATATGTCATACATACAGGGTCTCTAGTTATGTCTATTTACGATCTTGCTCGTATAGGCCCAACTAAAATATAATAATTAAAAATTCAGTCAATCCTCCCTCTTGCCCTCTGTATGTGGGGGTTAAAACTTAACTTTACATGGACATGAAAACTTATTATACAGTACTAAGCATTTCTATTTGCAAAAGCCAACCAGGATGTTAAAACTTTTTTCCATTCCGTAGAACTCTTATTTGTAACAATAAAACTTTAAACGTGCAATATAAACAAAAATAACTTACAAACAATTCTTCATTGCTTCAGTGCTAATAGTTTATTTATCATAGTACTTATATATTTATTCATAATTATTGTAAACATTGTATCTTTTTTGAGAAATAATCTTATTATTATTCACTCAATTACCCCTAAGTCACCCTAGTACCTCCCTTTTCCCGCTAGGAGGGGGGCATAAGAGTTAAAATTACATTTCTTATAGAAATTACTACGACTAAACTTCTACATAAATTCTAGTTTTAAACTCTAAAACTACCCCTCCTAGATTGAAAGGGAGTTGCTAGGGTGACTTAGGGGGTAACTGAGTGAATGGAAAACGTTTTTAGCATTCGAGTTGGATTTAGCGAATCGAAATAGCTAATACTGTCTAAGAAACTTTTAATGTAAAAAAAAGTTAAGTTTTACTTCATTTGTACAGGAGGTAAATAAGGTGACTGAATGAATAAAATTATTTTTAGTCATTAAATTTTAGTCTAGTTGACCAAAACACCTAGAAATATTCCTTTACTTTGAATTTTTAAAAGAAATTTTACCACCAAGGGATAGGAGGAAATTGAATAATTGAAACTTTTGGGAAATTCGGTTTGAGCGCCCCAAACTTAGCTGGATTTGGAAGGTTTCGCCAACTAACCCGATAAAGGCAGCGTTCTATTATTTTTTCTGTATTTACCTATTTCTATTATATATCGCACATCCCCTTCGACACTGTTGTAAGTCAAAATGTTATAATTTTACTGGAGAAGCAAAACAAAATATTGTAATCCATAGTTCTTTTTGCAAAATATATGATCAGTTATGCAAAATATATTTTTCTAATTTGAGATTTGAACACAGGGTTTTGTTGGTAGGTAAAATAACTAAATCTCCGAATGAGTAATAATAAAAAAAATGAAAATTTTTGAGTTACGACAGTATCGAAGGGGATGTGCGATATACATTACATACTTTGGCCACTCTTAAGATATGTGTTGACAGAATACTTAAAAGAACTCTTCTATCACCAGAGCAAAACTAATATCTATTGATAACTTTACTATTTGACTAAAAGTTATAGCAAAAACACTACAAAAATCACATTTTTCCATATTTCAGTGGCGCGAATTTAAATAAATAGGTATAGCTCGAAAACGAAACCGATGACCCCCCCAATTTTTTTCGGAACAAGTATACGGAAGGCTTGGGCTATAATATATCCTTAATTCCCCTCATCTGACGCATCCCGGTAAATACACTTTTTCATTAGACAATTAGTACACTTTTCAAGCGTTTAATTAAAAACAAAAAGAAATACCCTGTAAGTTCTGACCCATTATGTAAATATCACTTTAGAATAGTTAAAACGACTCGACATCAAGGCAAGCAGAGGTCCATTTTGATCGTGCATTTTCAGTTTCCCTTATTTATTTTCAATACTAAAAAAGTTATTTTTCCTGTATTTGCATTATATACCACTCTGCCAAGCCACTCTGTAGATATGTGACGCAAACTGTGTCAAAAATTGACGACTCTTTTTCCAACAAAATAAAACTAATATCGGCTTTTTATTATGTTTTGTTTCTATTTGACAAGAAGTTATAGCAAAAAAACTACAAAAAGTCACATTTTCCCATATCTCAGTGGCGCGCATTTAAATAAATAGAGCTCAAAAATGAAACCGACGACCCCACCAATTTTTTTCGAAGAAAATATCCGGAAGGTTTCAGCTCATCGGACGCATCCCGGTAAACAATGTGTTTAGTGCCTCATCCTTTGTAAATCCTATGCCTGTGTATTTTCTAAATTGAATTATATTTTTTTTTTACAATTTTTAATTTTTTTACAGTTTTCACTATAAAAGTAATACATGCATACCTTTAGAAAAACAAGTCTAAAATAAAAATTTTCAACAGCACAATGGCCAAAACAAAGGACGATTCAAGTGAAAGCGAGGAGGAGTACTCCGTTGAAAAGATCATTGACAGGAGGGTGGTCAAAGGCAAAGTGGAATACTTCCTCAAGTGGAAAGGGTACAGCGATGAAGACAACACATGGGAGCCAGAGGACAATCTTGACTGTCCCGATTTAATCTCCGAATTCGAAAAAAACCGCAAAGCAAAGCTACAGGCCGGCAAAGATAAGAAGAGGTCTCGAAAAGACTCAGAAGGCTCGACTGATTCAAACGCTTCTGACGATAAGCAAAAGGTAGATAATTTTTAGTAAATCTATTTTACCACTTTCCCCAGGCCGCACCTACTTCTATGAGGTAAAGTAAAGCCTGGGGCCCGGCTGCATCTTTGTTTTACTATGGCAACTTATATCTACATCATGTTCAATCAATTTTGCGTCATAGACTAGTGCAGCCCCTGTTAGTTAAAAGGTCGTCCCTGTTAGTTAAAAGGCGCCCGTTAGTTAAAAGGCCGCAATTAACTAACAGGGATGGCTAATGCAGAGGCCTTAGTGGTATATCTTTAAGCCAAAGTGTTAAGCCTAAATCATTTATTGTTGTAATCTGCAGAGTTTTTTCATGTACTGGGTGGAAAAAAAATATGCCACTTTAGTCAAACTCAGTATGTAGGTACGTGGGCACAATAGATCCATTTTTGTCACAGTGCATGGAGGTCCAGTAGGGCCTGCCACCACTTTCGAATACATACAACTAACAGGGACAGAGTGTGCATGGATTTACCCTGAAGTGTGCATTAAAGTGTATAAAACACAAGGTTCGCTGTGATGTCGGCGCTGTTTTGGTCTATCGCGGTAATTGTACAGCGCGGTTTCAGTATTCGCGCTGTGTTGGCTGGAGCGGTTTTGACCCACGTCATTTTGGTCATAGCGCGGTTCTGGTCATGGCGCGGTTTTGAGCTGCGCTGTTTTGGACGGCGCGGTATTCTCCGCGCGGAAAAGACCGTAATTCAAATAAATCGACGTGTTTCGATATATTTATTTAAAAAATTCTCAGTATTTAATGGTTATTTTAAACGTTTTTTAAAGCTCTGTGCTAATTTTGTGCATTGTATCTTTGGTTGTAGTTATAATTTAACTGCAAATCTAACTATCATTTGTTTTATTGGGCTTATACGCGGTGTTTCACGAACATCGAAACAGAGGCCTTTTTGGGTATTTAGAGTGCGAATTTGGAGAAACTCGGACACGTCGATTTTGTTTGCGAGGGGGACACTTTTTCGCTATCTTGAAATTGAAATGAACCCCCTTCGAGGTGTATACTGTTCCCCTATATTTTGAAATGGGAAAGTGGGTCTAATGATACCTTGTTATGATGCTCTCTTAAATATATTTACAACCGTGTAAAAATTTCGAAAATCCATCAATTATTTTTTGAGATATTTGCTTTCAAATTTTCAAATTTAACATGGAATGATAAAATAAAATCTAAATCTAAAAAATAATAAAATTCTAATTAAATTTTTATTTTATCAGTCCATGTTAAATTTGCAAGTTTGAAGGCAATTATCTCAAATGGAGTTTAGTTAAGTAGTTTAATAACTGCTGCAATAATGTCAAGATAGCCAAAAAGCCTCCCCTCGCAAACACAATCGACGTGTTTGAGTGTTTTTCCAAAAACCTGACATCCCCGAAAAGGCTCTGTTACCTTTCAAAAGAAACACCCTGTATAGAGATTACTGGGAAAACTTTGTGTATTAAAAGATATGGGTTTATTTAATTAATGATTTAAGTTTCTGTTCACAGAACATAATCCTATAAAAAAAATTTGACTATATGAATATTTTTTATTGTCCACAGAAAAAGAAAGCTCGAAGTGCATCACCTGAATCAGAGGGCGAATCAAAGTCCAAAAAAGCTAAGAACGACTCGGATGAGGACGAGGAAAAAACTAAAAAGAAGAGGAAGACCACCTCCAAACCTCAGTCCAAAAAAGATAATGACGAAAGAAAGAAGAAAAAGGCAGTTGCTGCCGATTCTGACTCCGACGATGAGAAGACTAAAAAAAAGAGTAAGTAATTTTATTTTTATTGTATTTATCTGGCTGAACGTGAAGCTGGGCATCTGTAATGTTTGAATTTAATGAATGTCATAATGCATTTTATTGCTTTAAAGAAATGACAAAAAAATTCGTTCTTTTTTCAGGTTCCAAAGACGATGTAGTTGATAGAGATTCAGACGAGGAGAATGTGTCAAAACCAAAAAAGAAAAAACCTGAAGCAAAGGAGAAATCTAAAGCTGGGCAGAAAAAATCTGGGTTTGAAAAAGGTA
This sequence comes from Aspidapion aeneum, assembly GCA_963576565.1. Taxonomy (NCBI): domain Eukaryota; kingdom Metazoa; phylum Arthropoda; class Insecta; order Coleoptera; family Brentidae; genus Aspidapion; species Aspidapion aeneum. The sequence continues at coordinate 12,763,200 of OY755041.1, read as the reverse complement.
AAGTACCTAAAAATATAACAAAGTAAAGTATTGTTCCATTCCACTGCGGCCACTGTCTGGGTCTATTGTGGTTACATTAGAATGGCTATCTGCCTGCATAAGCTCTTAGTACTGGTGAACGCATTTTGAGACAATTTCAATTACTTGGAGGGTAGTTCTTTCTATCACTAAGGAATAAAATAAATAATGATTAAATAAACAAAAAAAAATAGGTTTATAGTTAGTCAGAGCAAAAAATCTGAAAATGCTCTCCAGTTTCGGTCTAGAAGCATATCATTACTTTTTGGCAACCGACCATTTCCCCCTAATACGACCCCGCTGAATCCGAATATCCCGGTTGCCGACTCGAAATATCGACAGGGACAGAGAAAATCCCCTCCAAAAACCTGTTTTTTTTTTTAGTTTTATTTAATTTTCTCGAAAACTAACATTTTTATCAAAAATTGCAAGGACAGTTTTTTGTGGAGAACAAAATTCCCTTTCTAACAATGTATTGGTCAATAAGGTTAGAAGATGGAAGTAGATCGTCAGTGGAGTTCGTTGGGATTATTTAGAAAGAACATGTTTTTATAGGTTTTATACAATTTTCTCAAAAACTACACTTTGGGACAACTACTACTATACTATAGTAGTGTGAGCTATGGTGATCCTAATTTTTTCGAGAAATTAAAAGTTGCTCCGATTTCAAATTTTTTTATATATCTTTGCATTTCAGATGATTTTGAAACTTTTTTGTTGCGCCATCTGTCTGTCTGTCTGTAACGACCAACGCGCATAACTCAAAAACCGCTTGCCCGATTTTAATGAAATTTGGTACTTAGGTTGGGTCGAGATGGTCCCATTTAAAAATGAACAAAATCCACCAAACACAAGCCAAATAAAAGGGTGGGGGTAGATTTCAAAAATTAGAGTTTATGTGAAAATATGGCGTGTGTGATATCAAACGAAAGTGTAAATATTTATATTATTCTATGAATTCTATATATACCAAAAACTGTTTAAAACTATAAAAAATAATTTGATTAGAACTTTTTTATCTATTGACAACTATCAAAATCAAAATTCTTAAAAACAATCTGACAAAACAGGTACAATATAAAATATAACAGGAGGCTTTCTAACATTTCTCCCCTCAGTAATCTTCTCTTGAAGATTACTACTCTTCTGTTAATTCTAATTTATTTATGGGGCAAATATTGACTACTGGAGCCCGGTATTCTCCATTACTGGTTTTAACATCTTATCATCCTTTATATTCTCCAGCTTTTCGTTATATTCCTCTCCGTCGTCCATTTCTTTCTTTATTAAGCTGATAAATTTATCTCTGTCTCTGTCTAGTGACCTTTTGTATTTGAACGTGTCGACTTTCGTTTGTAACTTATTTTCTTCCAACATCCTTTCGTATGCTTCCTTTACTTGACTGGCTTGTAGTTGGGAATTGCGTTTTTCAATGATTTTCCTTAAATTGACATTCTCAACTTCGCTCTTGGAATTGCTAGCAACAACTGCCGCATACGCTTCTTTCTCTTTTTCCAGCTGCAACTTCAAATCTTCAATCTGTTTTAACATGTCGTTTTTTGCCTCAACGGAGCTTTCGTGCGCCTTTAGCAAGTTTTTCTCAGTTTGCTTCATAATACAAGTTCGGGTTTCCAAAATTTCGATACGTTCTTTTTTGATTTTTCGAGTTTCTTTCTGGCGGCGCTCCAAAGCAAGTGTCCACCTTGAGTTTTCTTGATTGGCACGCTCTAACATTTCGTACAGCTCTTCGTTTCGTCCAATAAATAATTCCTGATGTTCAAGCTCTTTTGTCCCCTTTTGACTATCTTTACAATTTGATAAAAAATTTTCTTTTTCTTGCTTTATCACTAATAGTTCATTTCTTAAATCGACTTTTTCACAGAGTTTTTTAATCTCTTTTTCTTTTTTGAATTTTTGTTCTAATTCGTCACACTTACTTAACAATTCCATTTTTGCTTTATTAACAACATCCAACGTACTTTTTAAGTAATTTCGTTCTTTCTCGAAAGACTTCGAATTTCTCAACACCTCATTTTTCTCGTTTTTAACTTTTTGGAGAATTTCTAGAATTTCAGACTTGTCTTGCAATAATCTTGATTTTTCTTTAAATACTAACTTCAAACTTGCTAAATGTGTAACATTTTCTTCTTTGACCAATGATTTTTCCGACAACAGATTTTCTAACTGTTGTTTTTGCAAATCTTTTTAAAACTTGTTACTGTCTAACTTTAGCTGTTCATTTTTATTTTTAAGCAAACATTTTTCTTTTGGTATATCTGACAATTCCTGGTTTTCATTCACTAATTTCGTATTTTCTGTAATTTTCTCTTTAAGTATTGATTGCTGTTCAATTTGAGTTTCACCCAGTTCTTCAATTTTCTCTTCAAAATCACATTTATCTTGTTCAAGATGACGTACTATCGTTTCAAATTCATTGTTCTGGTTTATAAAATAAGTTTTTTCTGACAAGACAGATTGTAGTTCTTCAGATTTTTCTTCCACTCTGACGTGTAAATTGATATCTAGGTGACCGTTAAAAATTCCTGACTTTCCGTGCACTATCCAACCTAACTTGGTGTAAGACAATATTGGAGAATTTTGCGGACCTTCTATCAAATGTCTTGTCGTAATAAGGTCAGCGTGATCTTGGCCTATTAAAATTTTAGGGTGGGCTCCATTTAAATCAATCAAGTTTACGTTTTGTAAATGTTTCCATTTGTTTTGAAGTGACTTCAAACAAATATTTTGAACTGGAAGATCCATGTCTGGGATTGTATAAACATCATTCATTTGGAAAAACTCTTGATCCAGGGTATTGGATATTTTAAAGTTGACTAAAGTTGAAAATGTCTGTTTATTTGTATTTTTGTCTGTCCATCTTAAATTTAAACATTTTTTAGGACCATTTAAATCAAGCGAAGTTGCTAATTCTTCGTCAATTAAACTTATTGTTGAGCCTTCATCAAAAACTGCATAGGTCTGTATTTCCCTTGTATCTGTTTTCAAAATTACTGGAGCAACTTTTAAAATTATTTCATTATGTTCATTCTTCAACATGTGTCCAACCATTTGTGAAGTAGATTGCATTGGTTCTAAATTCTCTGATTTTATTTGAATATTTTCTTCTTTATTTTTAGCATTATGTAAACTTAGTTCGGATGATTTTTGAGTTTCAAAGTGAAGAAGTTTGTGATGTTTCTTCGTACAGTGTGAAACATCACAATCTTGTCTATTTCTACAATTAACTATACAATGTGTATTTTTCAAACAACAATAGCAAGCTTTGTGTTCTTTAACAAATTTCCATCTGTCATTTACACTCATTTTGAGAAATTTGGAACAATTTTCTACATTATGTTTTTCGGAGCAGGCAATGCACTGTTCAGTCCAATTTCTAGTTTTCTGATTTGAGACCAACATGGTTCTTTTCAATTTATCATTATTAGGCTTGGATGATCCTTGAACATATGTACAAGCTCGAGCTTTAATAGCTACCCAATCCTTAAAATCTTTTAGGGTGTATTGACCTTCCTTAAATGAAATTTTCTCACCCCAAGAAAGCTGCATACCATAAGGCAATTTCTGCATGAGTTCATCTAATAACTGTGGACTCATCTAATAACTGTGGACATGTTAGATAATTTTGCATATCAAGTGACTCGAGAGTCAAATATAAATTGTTTACAGTTTCATAAAAAGATGTTAAAGCAGCAAAATCGTTCGTTCGTACAATTGACATATTTTTTGCATCTTGTACTAGTGTTCTTACAATAATATCTGGTCTACCATATTTTTCTTTTAAAACATTTATCACTGAAGTAGCTTTTACTGTGGTGGAAATAAGTAAACCTTCCACTGCTTTTTTGGCATCTCCTTTTAGGCATTTTCTAAGTCTGCAAATGTTTTCTTCTTCTGATAACTGTAGTATATTAGTAGTATTGACATACATATTGATTGTAAAAATTAGGCCAATCTTTTATGGTTCCTGTAAATACGGGTAGTTCTTTGTCAATTGTTTGCCTTAGCATGAGTTTCTCTAATTGTGTTTTCTCGCTTACAGAGAAGTTTTCTATATTGTTTGGTGTTTGATGTATATTTTCATTTAAAGGATTTTCTGAGTGAATACAAAATTTGTTTTTATTATCTTCCAGCCAAGTTCCAACTTTATCTATATCTTCTTCACAAATTACATCCAAAAAGTGGCTGCTTTTAGTACTTTTTACTTCATCGAACTTATTACTAACACTTATCTGACTTTTAGATGATGAATCTACATCCCTCAAACTTAACTGGTATTCCATTTCCATTATTTCCTTACGAAGTTCTCGTTCTTTTTGTTTCTTTTTTCTTTCCATTTGTTGGATTCTTTCTTTTTCTAGTCTAGCTAGTCTAGCTAGTCTTTCTTTTTCAGCGTCAATTATTTCCTGTTCTTCTTCTTGTTGTAAAATAGCTAATTCTTTCTTTCTTTGAATTTCTAGTAATAACATTTCTTTGCTTGAAGAGGTTTTAGCAGTTCTACATGTCTTTTGACTTTCACTTTTTCTATCAAATTCTTTGTTTGAGAAACCTTTACATTCACTAGCAAGTTCTAAACTGTTCAACTCTTTACTATTTATATTTTCTTTACCATTATTTTCTTTTGAAATTTATAAATTTCTTTGTGGACTATCTTCTATAGAGCTGTTCCGTAGTTCGAAGGACCAAATGTAAATATTTCTATTATTCTATGAATTCTATATATACCAAAAACTGTTTAAAACTAAAAAATAATTTGATTAAAACTTTTTTATCTATTGACAACTATCAAAATCAAAATTCTTAAAAACAATCTGACAAAACAGGTACAATATAAAATATAACAGGAGGCTTAGAAGGCAGAAAGGTAATTTAGTGTATACTTAAACAAAATAAATTTTAGTTTAAAAAAAGGGGTGGGGGTAGATTTCAAAATCTAGAGTTTAATGAAAATATGGCGTGTGTGTTATCAAACGAAAGATAATTGAGTCTGGAGTTAAAAAAAATATATTTTAGGTTAAAAAAAGGCTAGGGGTAGATTTCAAAAATTAGACTTTAAGTCAAAACATGGCTTGTGTGGTATCAAACGAAAGGTAATTGAGTCTGGAGTTGAATAAAATATATTTCAGTTTTTAGTTATATTAGCTCACACGTACACTATAACTATAGTAACTAGTGTGAGCTTAGGTGCCCATAGATTGGCAGAGTATTTTTATAACAAAATCGGACATTTTTAATTAACCTAAAATATTTTTCATTCCATCTCCCGATTAGAAAAATTGCTTTTTTTGACGAAAATCTATGATAAACATACACAAATTATAACATATTCACATTCCTTGAAAAATTCTGCATAATTATTTACTTCTACTTGGTAACTAAACCGGTTTTATGATTTATTCGACATATTCAGAAATACTTTTTGTCCAAATTTGTTTTTCCAAAGATAAAAATTTGGAAAAGTATTAAATTTATTAAAAAAAAATATAGATAACACACCCGTTAATATTTTTACATGAAGTTAGAAATATTTATATTATAATGTGAATGATCTAAAAATTAAAAGCCAATAAATATCATTTGTCAGAAATTATTTAAAAATAATATGAGATAAGACAACCACATAACACACAAAACGTTATTTTTAAATATCTTAAAAACTAAGCCAAATGTTAACTTGCGGATTTTAATGTTATTTTAAAGGAATATCTCTTAACATCTTTAGGTAAAAATTTAAGCTATTGGGTTTGTTACTTTTAAAAAAAATTTCTCTTGAAAAAATACAAATTTGGACAAAAAGTCAAGACCATTTGTCGAAGTTGAATAAATAGTAAGAACCTAGTAATAATTTTTTTATAAAAAGTGAAATTTATATTATATATTATATTTAACACAAGAGGTACATGTGTGTGAGATCCAAATTATGCAGAATTTTTTAAGGAATAAGAATATGTTATAATTTTTATCTGTTTATTATAGAGTTGCCAGGCTTTTAAAATGCAGTGACCCTAGCCGAGAGATGTGATTACCGCCCCCAATGGGGAGCTACCGAAAAAAAATATTTTGGGTGAATTCTTTCTGTAATAAATAAGATTTTTTTTATGTTTTTTTTCAAGTTTGAAATTTATATAATTTTTATGTAATATAAAGTTATTCTCTACTTTTCAAAATGTTAATGTTTTTATGCAATATGCAAATACAATTTTTGTATGCTTTTACTCGAAACTGGGAACATGATACAGAAAAAGTTGAAGCTCTATTTGAAAAAACGAATTTTGAACCTAAATTAAGTAAAATTTTATTTAAAAATATTTTATTTATTAACACATTCGCTGGCGTGTGCATCATTTTGAATACGGCTGCTTCGCACAGTAGGGTGTTTCCAAAATTATATACACCATGATTATTAAATTTCAAAAAATTGAAGTTCACATAAAACCAAATATCTGAAATGCATAACATATTTTTTCGGAATAATGTATGTAATTAAAAGTTAGTTCAAAGCTTTATTTTAGCTCACACATATACTATACTATAGTAGTGTGAGCTATGGTGATCCTAATTTTTTCGAGAAAAAAAAAGTTGCTCAGATTTCAAAATTTTTTATATATCTTTGCGTTTCAGATGATTTTGAAACTTTTTTGTTGCGCCGTCTGTCTGTATGTCTATCTGTCTGTAACGACCAACGCGCATAACTCAAAAACCGCTTGGCCGATTTTAATGAAATTTGGAACCTAGGCTGGGTTTTGGGCCGAGATGGTCCCATTTAAAAATGAACAAAATCCACCGAACACAAACCAAATAAAAGGGTGGGGGTAGATTTCTAAAATTAGAGTTTATGGGGAAATATGGTGTGTGTGATATATTTCAAAAATTGGAGTTTAAGTGAAAATATGGCGTGTGTGATATCAAACGAAAGGTAATTGAGTCTGGAGTTTAAAAAAAATACATTTTAGTTTTTAAAAAAAGGGTGGGGGTAGATTTGAAAAATTAGAGTTTAAGTCAAAACATGGCTTGTGTGGTATCAAACGAAAGGTAATTGAGTCTGGAGTTCAATAAAATATACTTCAGTTTTTAGTTATATTAGCTTTCAAGTAGATACACTAAAACTATAGTACCCAGTGTGAGCTTATGTGCCCATAGATTGGCAGAGTATTTTGAGTTATTTTAAAAATGAGTTTTGTCGGTTTACAAAGGGCATGCATAAATACTATATGTAGGTAATAAGCCATGAACGTGTCAGAATTTTAATTTATCTATTTGTATTCTTTAGGATTAGACGCTGAAAAGATTATTGGCGCTTCAGACTCGACTGGACAACTCATGTTTTTAATGAAATGGAAAAACACTGATGAAACTGACTTGGTGTTGGCCAAAGAGGCTAATGTTAAATGTCCGCAGGTATATTTCCTACATATTAAAACTATTATATAGAATAATATTTTATGGGTGATTCCGCTAAGTGTCCTTTTTTGAAAAATGTTGGAATTTAAATTACTGTCTAGGGAAATTTTTTTCACTTGTGCTATTAGGTGAATAGGCCAGTCAATAAAATCATTTAACATTGCAAATGCGCATGTATCTACGATGTTTTGATATGTTGCTAGTATCCTTGAGGGTGGTTCACACCCAAGTTTGCAACTCTGAAATCCTTGTGCTACTCCCGAGCTACTCGAAAATCATGCAATTTTTTTAGTTTTTTCAAAAAATCTACCTAAAGAATTTTTTTTTTGGCTTATACGTTTTTTACTTTCGTAAAGCCTCCAAATTCTCTACAATCTCGGCGCAACTCTAGGATAGTAGCGGAGATACGTGTGGTCTAAGATCTGCAGTTTTTTACAAAAACTGAAATATTACCGGTAGGGTCATTTTCATTAACATATTACCCGGAGGAGACTAGGAAATAAACAAAAAAATCGGCCGTCTAGATTAACAATTTGTTTTAAAAAACGTACTTCTGCAGTAAAGAAGTCCTCGACTATTTTTGTTTGGTCCTTAGAAAACTCCATTTCCTTTCTCTTTAAGAATCAGCAAAATTGTCCCATCTTTTCTTTACTTTTATTTCTTTTTTAAACCAGGAAAAAGACGAAACTGTTCTTCTTACAAAACCTTACCATATTACTGATACACCACCAAATATGGATCTAGAACAAGCAGTCACTCTAAAACGTGCTTCGAGCTTTTTATTTTGCTACTCCTTCGTTTTCCTTTATTAAACCAGTGCGAGAGAAAAAAACAGTCTACAGTCCCTCACTAAAACAAAGGAATTAGAAACATGCTGCAATAGTCTAGGCCCGCGTAAATTATCTTATTTAGTTACTCTTTTGTTAAACCGATGCGAGGGAAAGAGACAAAACTATTCTTGATTAAAAGGTCTCAACAAAGCGAACAAAAAAACATATCGAAGTCGTTTACGAGCGCTTAAAGCATCTATTTTTTTACCTTTTCTATCTCCTTTCTTAAACCAATTCAAGAGAAAGAGATAAGACTAGGGTCAAATGCGGCATTGCTGACCTCTCTCTAGACGGTTCGGAATTGTTTTCGTGTTTTTTTTAAATTATATTTTCGATCTGGACTCAAAATTAATCTTAAAAGACTAAAATGGTGCGGGAGTGTATTTTGTGCTAAAATCTCGACCATCTTAATCCAGTAGTTTCGTTTCCCGAGTAAGTTAAATAACCTGTTTAACCTTCACAACAAAACAAAGATCAGTGCCGTAGAAACCAATATAAAATCTGAAAAAAAATATTAGGCTATTATATAAATAATTATTTATTTGTTATAAGTGTTTAAACATAAGTTTAGTTAAAAAATGTACAGGGTGTCCCAAGATTTAGGGTTTTTGATACTTTTAACTGAACTACAGGCCTTGATTTTCAACAGAAGGTAAAAAAGGTATCTTATTAAACTGACAAGTAATTTTTTTACGTATAACTTTTTTATTTAACCGTTTTTTTGTGTAAACAGTTTTTTTTTTAGATTTTTTTGTGAAGCTTTATCATTTTTGTTTGTATGGTTGGATTTAGGCAATTTTTTTGGTTGGGTTAGTCCTTTTTACCTACTCTCAATTTTTAAGGTTGTCTAACCTGACATAAAATACACCAACCTAAAAGCATTCTAACCAAACATCTAAAAAGCGTAAAGACGAGGTCTACACGCAGATTTGTTTCTAACCCAATAAAATGTCAGCAAAATTGTTTATTGAAAAAATTTAAAAACAATAAACTAGTTCCCTACCATTGTTAAAGGAGAAGAAACGAAAAGTCCTGCTTACTTCACAAATATTTTATTGTCTAACCACGACGCGTTTCGGTTTTTTAAAAAACCATTATCAAGTGGTCTGGTAGACAGTTAAGAATCATCTTTGAAACAAATGAAAAACTGGAACACACAAAAATAAAAAATTAAAAAACATTTAAAATAGTCTAAAACAACATACAGATTAAATAATTCTTAACTGTCTACCAGACCACTTGATAATGGTTTTTTAAAAAACCGAAACGCGTCGTGGTTAGACAATAAAATATTTGTGAAGTAAGCAGGACTTTTCGTTTCTTCTTCTTTAACAATGGTTCAAGGACTTCACCCTGGAGAAATCTACAATTCATTATAGTTACCTACTTATAATTTTTTTTTTAAATAAAACCATTTCTAAGGATGATATATTAATTAATTATTATATATATTAACCCAAAAATTGATTGCAATTTATTTAAAAACAAAAAGTAAATTTCGGCCCTGGTATCTAAATAACCCTATTCTTTACATCATTTATAAAATATTTATTACTTATTTTTAACTATAAGCGAGAAGATATAAATATATGTTTTTTATTTAACTCATTTTAAATAGTATCAGCATTAAGTTGTGTCAAAAAATAAAAGTGGCAAATAAAATTAATTTTTTAAACTAAAATGATATTTTGTTGAAATTGCATTATTTTCATTACATTTTCATAATATTATATTCAAATGATTTTTTTTTTAAATATTTTGTTTGAATGACAATTTGTTTAAAGATTACTTTTTTAAATGACAAATGGCGTTTTGGTTGAAAACAGTTTGTTTTAAAACATCTTTTTCAAAAACATTTCGTTCAAACATCCACCTGATAAGAAACCTTTGGTTTGTTGAAAAATTAGTTTTTTAAATGACATTTTGTTGAATGAGGTTTTGATTTGAAAAAAATTTTTTTAAAACATTATTTTCGAATTACATTTTTTTCAAACATTTTATTTGAATGTCAATCTGATTGAAAACATTTTGTTAAAATATATCTTTTCTACATGACATTTTGTTCGAAAGCAGTGAGTTTGTTCAAATGGCAGAAAGCATTGAGTTTAAATGATATAATGTTAAAATTTTTTAGTTTCAAAAATATTTTATTCCAATTACAATCTGATGGCACATTTTATATAAAAACATCTTTTTTATTATACATTTTGTTTAAATGACAATCTGACCAAAACCATTTTGTTTGAGAATCTGATTCAAAAATTACTTAAATTCATATGACATTTTGTCAAATTGTTTTGTACAAAAACATTTTGCTTGAAAGCAGTGATTGATTGGCATTTTCTTGGTAAACATTGTGATATTATGTTCAAATGACCTCTTTTTTGAAAACATTTTTAATGACAATCTGACCCAACACATTTTGTTTACTTTTCCATAAAAAAAATTTCTTGAAATGGATACGTTTGCGATCAGTAATTGATTAGAGTTCAGTGTGGTTAGGTTAACAGGTTAGGATCAATTGATAAAGGTAACACCGATTGCGACCTGCCAAAAAGAGACACACAGGAGCTTTTCGAAGAGTTTTCTGTTTAAAGAAAATGTTTTGGAACCAAACGTTATTCAAACAAAATGTCATTCAAAAAAGATGTTTTTGAACAAATTGTTTTAAAAAAATATCAATTGAACAAAACATCATTCGAAAAAGATGTTTTTGAAAAAAACTATAATAAAGCAATTGCTACAGAACAGACATTGATGTTGCACTTTTTTTCAGTTTCTTTTCTAATGAAACTGCTGATGAAAACCGAGATGGTAGTACGACGGAATAAGTGTCGCATTAACTTTTCTCAAAATAACTCGCTATATAAAAGAGTTGTTTTTTAGGTACATATTTTTTGTAGGTTTTCATAGACACACCTTTAATCTTACTAAAAGGGACAAAACCACCGTCGTAGGAGGCAGTAAATACAAATATATTTGCAAAAAATTTTAAAATCAGGGAAATTTGAAAAATGTGGAGTAGTATAACCAAAAAAACTATTTTAGTTCTGGCCATGGTTACTATCCTAATTAAAACAAATGGGTAAAACTAACCCCATGAGTGCATCTTAATAAATCCACAAATTAAGCAAATTTTGTCCCCATCAAAGCAACAAATCGAGGGCTTTTTCAAAAAAAGTCCAAAATATCCTTATCCAAATAGGGCTCTGTTAATTTTTTACAATATTACTACCAATTTTTCATAAAAAAGGGAACTAAAAATATATTTACTTTTTTTTATACAAAAGAAACGTGGCACTACACATATCTAGCTTTAAAATTGTAATATGTAATGGGGGTTATCTAATTGTCGTTAGGAAAAAAAGAACCATTAATACCGTTTTCGGCTGCTGGAGATGACAATTCTCGGTGAGTGCCCTGGTTCGAAAATCAAGTTTTTATTAGAGCCTGACTATTATTTTTAATGTTCGCCTTCTGTATTTGAGAACATGCTATTAATGTAAATTTTAATTGTCAATAGGTATCTATTCAGCTGGAAACTAAATTAAATTGCTTGTTTTAATAAGTTAGGTATTTAGTGATAATAAATAAATATTTTGCCGCCGTCACTGGTAAATCGATCGACCCATTCAATGTATAAAGAATTAACATACGTCTGTTGTGTGTCGCACAGCGTTGCCATCATCTTTCCAAAAAATATTTCTCTTCTTTTCCAACTTATTGAAGCATCTAGGGGTCAAATCGAATTGTTTTGATGAATGAATTTTTGCCGCGGTTCCTGGTCTCCTCTGGTTAATACGTTAATGGTCATTTTCTAAGGCTCGTGCCGGCTAAACTAACCGTCCGTCCTAGAGAAAAGTGATAGGGAAGGAATTTATAGAGAATATTATTGGCTTTAACACGGTACTAAAATATTATTGTACAATATAAATATTGTACAAAAATAATTATGGAATATCTAGTATTAGCCCATAGCGTTTTTCTTCTGCTTTTTGATAAAGATTTTATAACACCTGTCTTTACTAATTGATGGGAACGAATACTGCCTGACCTGTTAACAGACACAAAAATGCTAAAAAGGTAGAATATCAAAATATATTTTCATTCAGAACGGTTTAAGCTGGAGCAATGAAAGTTAACACGCACAATGACCTTTAAGTACTGAGTTTTCAGGTGTCAAAAAAAATTACATATATGACCCCTCCAGGTGTATGCGAGGAAAATGTGCTTTTAGATTATCCCTTATATCTCTTCTACACTATTACACCTGTACATTTAGGTCTCACTAAATTGAATATTCAATTGGTTCAACGTTGTTAGTAAAGCCCCTAATTAGAGGTAATTCTTTCTTTTGTCATTTATGATACAAAAAATTAATTGACTTATATTCTGCCCTAGGTCATCCAGATTGTACCAAAAGAGTGCGGTCGACCACTTCTTAATTTTAAATACTTTATAATTGGCCCTCCGCCTCTAGGGGCTGTAAGGGCACCAAAATCTTATTTTGATCAAACTTCATAATCAAGTAATTTTTTTCTTATAACTACAGGACCTTATTAGATAGTTTAAGTTGTGCTACGTATTTTTACGTAAAACTGCACGTTAAGCGCTCTACGTTTTGTTCCAAATTTGAGTTTAAGTTGAATGTTTTTACGTTACCATAACAAGTCTACTAATAGCAGAGAATATGGAATTCGGCACTGTTTTTTTGATGTTACAATTTTGTTTTTGTCTTTTCAACTACAGTAGGAATATATTTGCAAAGAATCGTTTGTACTGGAAGCGGAAATTATCGTCTAGGCCTCATTTTTGGATCGGTCAATCAACCAATTCTATTCTTTGGTAACGTTAAGGTGCCCGCAGACTGCCGTAAGCTCCTAACGTGACCTTGACGGTGTGACGAAGTGCGCTTGCATAACTGTCAAATCTCATGCTTGCGTAAAAATACGTAGCACAACTTAAAGTATCTATTAACCGCTTCAATTTTTTTTGAAATTAGTAAGCCTGTAGTTAATTGTATGAATTATCAATTAAGTGAGACCTAGATGTACAGATGCAATAGTCTAGAAGATATAAGGGATAATCTAAAAATACATTTTACCTCCATACGCCCTCTAAGGACAATAAATGTATTTTTTTTTGACAACTGAAGAATCGGTACTTAAAGGTCGATATGGGTGCCAAGCTTTATTACTCTGGCTTAGACTGTTAAGAATTTAAAAAAAAATAGAAATTGTGTGGAATAGTAGTCGATCAAAACAGGTGTTATCAAAAAGCCACGGAGGCTAAACTTTGACGCTATGGCTACTGACCAATATGTATATATAAACATCTTTAAAAAATAAACAAGCTTATTCCAAGCTATTCCTGAAAACATTACTTTTATAAAAAGCGTCAGCTAGGAACAGATTTTTCACAAATTTACGAGTCACAGTTACCATATCCGATGTTTAAAAATTTTTGTGGCTCTACTGATTGGTAATCTTTTTGTTATGGTAGAACAAAAGTTAGTTTATACATAGGATGTTTCAAATTTGGGGGTTTCGGGTACTTCTGGGAAAGATAGAAAAGTCTCTGATGGGCTCAAATTTTAAGAGAATATTTTTGGTGAAAACCGCATTGCAATATGTTAACCCGTTTCCGAGTAAAAAGGCCATTTTAAGTATGTATTTTTGAAGATGTAAATCTGGTTCATTTTAAATTTTAAAATTATCTATTGTGTGGTGTTATATAAGGATTTTACCGAGGGGAAATTCGCGACAAAAAACGTACAGTGCTTTCCATCTTTTTATAATGATTCCCAGCGATTTTTATGTGATTCCCAGGTGATTCCCAGGTGATTCCCAGAAAAAGGTACAGTGATTCCCTGGGATTTTACAGTATTGTGAAGATACAAAATAATAGCAATTGATTCTATACATCTTTAGTACTTCTTTTTTTTTTCCTTTTTTTATACTGGGACTTTCCATCTATAGCTAGGATCAATCGACAAGTCTGTTTAACCAAAATTTATGCCGAGATATGCCTTGTTGGGACGTTACAAAAACAACCATATGCCGAGGTGGGACTCGAACCCACAAGATACGCAGCGCGCCCAGCGTACGCGCGGTCGGTCCAGTCATATAGCAAGCACTGCAGCCATATGCACGAACCAACGCGCTAAGCCGGTCGGCCACGGTTCCCATTACATCTTTAGGTCAAGCCATCTACCGCAGATATAATAATAAAAAGTTGTTCAGAATCCGCCCTTTTGTAAATACTTTTTAAGGGAATTAAAAAAAAAAGAAACCCTTGAACATGGCCTTTTGAATGTCGGCGAAACGCGTTGGGTAATTACTTTATTATGTAAAATAAAGACAGGCAACTTTTATAACAAAAATATGAAACTCAGGATATGAAATTTAAGTGAAAAAAACGCTTGAAAATTATCCTCCTTGCATCTTTTTCTTTATTTAGGGCATCCATGAAAAAGTGCGTACAAAAAAACAATTGATAGCGCTTGTCAAAGGTAACGTCATTTTAATTGTGTTACATATGCATTATTTAAAGTAAAATATTTGGTACTTTCAAAGGTCATTTTCTCTGTGACAGAATTTCTTAGAACTAAAAAGTAAATGGGTAGCACTAACTATGTTAAGTATAGATTTGTTTAGTATAAATTTATTTAGTTTATTTTTTAAAGTTAATTGATAATTAAATTCTAATCAAAACGTAACAGAAATTGAGTTTTGTTTTAAAACTGTGGTTTCAGCTGGCTCAAAAGTTAAGGATCCATTCAAATCCATCACACACTTTTATTACTTCCTTTTCTACAAAACCTCATCTTTAATGTGGTATAAGCATTTTTTGCGGTATTTTGCGGTTTAACTCAAGAAAACGATTTCCAGAGTTTCAAGCATTTGCATATTGTGTGACACACAAGCCACATTTCCGTCTAAATGTCCCACACACTATAATTTAAATTTAATAAAAAAATATCACTCTTTTTGGTTTATTAACAACTTTGCCTAGTTAAAAAAGGGACTAAACACATTTTAGAAATATATTCTGCCAATTCTTGGGCAATTAAGCTTAAAAGATTAAAATTAGAATTGGAATAAAAAATAAGTACTTATTTTCTCCGCAACTATTTATTAATTTTTTAAAAAAATTGAATAAATATTTTTCGAGTTATAAGCTTTGGTTACAGTTATATAAGCATATATACAGACAAAAAGGAAAAATCCAAAAATGCTTCAAATTATTTTCCACAAAAGCAAAGATATATAATTTAAAGATATATAATTTTGGTAAAATCATCGCACTTTTTGTTCTTGTAGCTTTCAGTAGGATCACTATAGATAATAATTAATTATAGTTTGGTATATTATGCGCTAAAAATGACAGGAGAAAATAAATTTGTTATATTTTAATAAAGACAGAATTTAGAAATATTAGGGTCGAAAATTTTTTATTTAAATAAAAAAAAATAATATGTGGATTATTTTGAATCCAACCGTCATGATATTTCGATAAAAGTAAAAGAATGTCCGTCTTTATATTCAGACCAAAAGTGTCAAAATGTATGTTATAGTTTAAAGAGAAGTGGAAAAAAGTTGGTAGAGTCAACTTTTATTTGAACAAACAGAAATTGGTTGTAAAGTAATTTTACTTCCAAAATTTGTCTAATACAAAGTATGTCGTCTGCTAACAGAGTTTACAGAATGCAGTGAAAACAGTAAACGTCAGAAAACTGCACATTTGCGAAAAAAAAAACACAATTGAGGAAATATATGCTGCTCAAATGGAGTTTATATTACATATTTAAGCTTCCAAACTATTAAAAGAATTATCTTTAAATCCCGATTGAGCTTCTGAATACATAAAATTTTTAACAAAAGTAGTAAAAGAAACGACTAACAATCAATCGTCACAAAATGAGGCGCTTTCGGTTCTTATAGAAGTTGGCTTATCAAGGAATCAGTACAATCTCATCCGAGAAAAAAAAAGAAGTAAATTTCCTTGCTTAAATTTGCTTTCGTTACCTGGCTGGTTCCATTAAAATTGGTGGTCGGGAATCCGCAATCAAAAGACCCCCAAAAAATTATTTGCCAAAATCCATCTCCATCGTCTCCCCGCTACTGCAGATTGTGATAATTATAACGTAGTTTAGTTTTGTTTTGTTGTTTTTTTTTTATTCCTTTAAAAAATATACTTATTTTAAATAGATCATTTTAAAATTTATTAACATGGGTTGTGGGCTATCAAATTAAACGGTATTTTACCTAGATAATGAAATTACAATCAGGGAACATAAGGTTTGTTGTTTTTTTTTATTACTTTTAGTTTTAATATTAAATTTTGTTGCTATATATAAGAACTGCGTCAGCGTACCGCACACCTCGGCTAACTGCTCGTGCGACAATAATTTTTCATTAAATTGTTAATTTCAAGAATAAAAATGCGTTTATAGACAATTTCAATAAACATTATATGCATATAGAATTTTCGGTAACTTTCAGTTAGATAAGGTTTATCCTAAATAAAAGCAGCCCACACAATGTATTTTTTAAAACCTCGACGTTTCAGCAAAAATAGGTTTCTCTGTTATAACCTTAGAGCACTGAATTGATAGAGGAAGCTTAATGTCAAACCATAGGCAGGTTAGTTGGGGTCCCTATAAAAATGTCGAAAATAAAAATGTCGAACCGTAATTTGGTCGAAAATAAAACAATCGAAAATAGAATTGACGAAAATAATTTAAACGAAACGTAATTTTGTAGATCCGTAAAATTGTCGAAAATAATATAGTCGAAAATAATTTAGAAGAATCGTAATTTTGTCGATCCGTAAAAGTGTCGAAACGTAAAAGCATCGAATCGTAAAATGATCGAAACGGAGTTAAGGCGAAACGTAAAAAGCTCGAACCGTAAAAAAGTCGAATCGCAAAAAAGCCGAAACGTAAAAAAGTCGAAAAATAAAAAAATCGAAAAATAAAAGAATAGAAAGCAATTCAAGCGAAACGTAATTTTGTCGAATCGTAAAATTGTCGAAAATAATATAGTCGAAAATAATTTAAACGAATCGTAATATCGTCGATCTGTAAAAATGTCGAAACGTAAAAAAGTCGAAAATTAAACGCTCGATACGCAATGGAGAAGAGACGCAAAATCATCGAAACGTAATTATGTCGAAACGTAAAAAGCTCGAACCGTAAAAAAGTCGAATCGGAAACTCGTCGATTCTATAATTAAGTCGTCACGGTGCCAAGTTTGCTGTTACATTATAGCGTTGTTTGATAGATCAAACAACGATTATCGATTATAGTTTAGGGTCACTGCATCACGAAGACGTAGTGTCTTCTTTAAGTAGCGACACGACAGCTAAATCTTTTTGGTTATATGACGAATCTGACACTCTCAGGAGCGTAGCTTTCTTTGTGTTCAAAAAAATAAAATGGTTTACAAATATTACGTAGAGAACTGTCTATCACACCCGGTATATATATTTAGACTATCCAAATAAACAAACCATTAAAATAATGCTTTTTCAGATTATCGAATATAAAAAATAAGTTTTTTATGATTGCAATATGTGTTAGGACCCACGCAGCGCAAGAAACCAAAAATTAGTTGACATGTTTTATATATCGATACCCTAATTCTGACACGTCGTAACCCACAAAAAAATGAAAATTCTATATGATGCTAAATCCTCGCAACCAAAAAAAATAATAAAACGGTCATTTTCGCGATTTCTTATAAGTCGCATAATGTTTGCGCTATGTAATTTGCTTCTAACTTTTCTTATTCTTGTAATATTTTGTTGAGTTGGGTTACGATGTTTCAGAATTAGGGTGACGATATATTATAAAATATAGAAAACTATTATGTTTTTCTTTATGCGCTCTAGGGAATAAAAGTGTACGTTTAATCCTTTTTTTCCAGGGACTAAGGTAACTAACTTCTTTAAAACTATAAAGGCCAAATATAGGTGTTTTCGATCATTTTATTTTATTAGAATACAAAAACAAAAAGCTACACGATTACGGTTCTTATGCTGCTTCCAGCTTGCCGTAAGTTTACTGTACTTTGCTGATGACTTGGTTGATTTCAATTATTATTGTGTCCTTTGGCATAAAATGGAGAGCGTTACTGGAAAAGGAGCCAAGCGCCAAAACCAAAATTTTGCATTATAAGTGCCAAGCGCCTTCAATAAAAAAAACAAAATTCTGCCAACATTTTTAAGGGCATAATTAATTAGGAGTACTCTATTCAGAGTATATCAAAACATAATTTGATTCTCTTTTAAACGATTTACAATTTAATCTTAACTTTAACTCTGATTTTTCCAAAATATAAATAATGGCGCTTGGCTCTTTTTCCAGTAATGCTCTCCAAATATTGCCTTCATAGGAAGAATTTAACGTTCTAGACTCCTTCAGGATGTAAATCAACCTTTTGAAATTTTCGACATTCTGTTTATTGCATCATTTTCGGTACTCTGAGAGCTGCTTTCTTCGGTGGCCTTTTTAATGTCTATCTCAAAGTGGGAATAGCCTTTATTCTTTGGTCCATGTTTGTTCCATCTTAGAGAAATTTAATTCAAACTTTTTCTTGACTAAACCTATTTAGTTTGTTACGAAATAAATATTATTTTTTCCACATTTTTTCTATGTTTGCTAGCGTTTGACTGACTTTTGTTTAACGCCATGCTATAGCAACGGGTCCATAGTCCACCAAATAAATGACAAATCACTGCCCACTATATTATTATATACCGGAGGTTGATATGCTAAAACTAGAGTATCGGTTAGTGGTTAAATATTTATTTTATGATTATTATTATTTTTTGTTTATAAACCTTGGCATTAAAGTCCCGTTTAGTTACTTAGCAGAATATATAGCCGTCCTTCCTGTCGGGCTTGAAAATTCTCGTCACGGGATTAAAAGTAAACACTGTCGTCCCCAGGTTTATAATATGCCTACCATTATTTTATTACGGTTTAAGAGGTTAAAAGTACAAAAGGTCGAAAATACAAAAGGTCGAGAACATCAGGGCGACACTACAAAAAGTCGAAAAACAAAAAGCCGAAACTACAAGAGGTCGAAAATACAAAAGCCGAAAGTTCAAAAGGTCGAAAATATAAAGGATCAAAAATACAAAAGGTCGAAAATACAAAAGGTCAAAAAACAAAAGATTGAAAAAAAAAGGGTCCCAATAAAAAATCGAAAGTAGCTACACTCTAATGATTAAAAAAAGGATTTACTACATACACATAGGCACAAACACACACACACTTACAAACGCACAAATAGTACTTTTTTACAGTTTTTCCTGACGGAAATTTGTTTCAAAACATTTTCTTCGAACGGAAATTTGTTTAAAAATAGTTTCTTCTAATAGAAATTTGTTTGAAAATATTTTTTTCAAATGAAAATTTGTTTAAAAACCATTTCTTTAAACGGAAATTTCTTTGAAAACATTTTCTTTAATCAAAAATTTGTTCGAAAACAGTTGTTTTGAATGGAAATTTATTTGAAAGTAATAGTTCGAAAACATTTTCCTCGAATAGAAATTTGTTTAAAAATAATTTCATTGTAAAAAAAGCTTTGCGAAAAAAAAAGTTCTAACCTGGATTGCCAAACTTTACACAACTCGTATAGTTCGACTTTCTAATATATTTTTTCATAACAAAACTTCCCTGACTTCTTTCCCCGGATCTTAGAGAGTGTGAAACCAAACCGAACCAAACCGACACATATTTTGGAAAAATTATTTTCTTGAATTAGCTCCACTGTCCTCCTTTTAGGAGGTCGAAATTGGTGTTTTCCTAACCTTTGTCAATTAATCACAAACATTTCCTTACAGGTTCGGATATCCCCTGCACGACTTTTTTCAACCAAAAAACTGTCCCCAAGTAACAGGTTTGCGCTCAAAAGAGAACCTCCCAAAATGAGGACCGGAGAGCTTACGCCCATATATGTACGTCACGTTGTAGGGATTTGTACGTACTATGGACGTACTATCTACTAACATTCGACGTATTTTCGATGAATGTACCTACTATGTACGTAAAAAACTCGTACTAGATACTAACATGGTACGTCCAGTTAAACGTAAAATGTACGTACTCCAGACGTACATGGTACGTATATAGTACTGAAAATGTACGTACCTCAGACGTATATGGTACGTACATAGGACATCAAATTAAAATAAAGAAAGTTCGGTTCGGTTCGGTTCGGTTCGATGCGGTTCGGTTCGGTTTTAGGCTAGGTACCATTAAAAGTTATTCTGGCTTCCTAAACATTCCTACTTTAGACTGATCGTCCAGGTTTACCTCGAGGCTCGAAGTCCCGATAGGTTTGAAGTTTGTTTTGCTTGATTTAATATTTAAGTAATATATCTCTAACAATGCCGTTAAATGATCGCGAGTCTAACAAACTTTAAAGATACTGTGTGTTATTTTAAAACAAATCGATGTAAAACAATATCCATGTAAAATACAAAACTAAAAGGTTTGGAAATTTTTAAAAAAAATCATGTTTTTGCACAGAGTCTACCTGATTGGAAGCACGGCAGAATCACAGGAATATGACTCTAGAAACTATAACCATTTTAACCAAAAAGGGCAAAATTTAGAGTAATCCCACAGAAATATTATTTTTTTATCATTGTAGATAAGTACTATAACTAATATTATATCTAAGGATATTTAGGATATATCTTCCAGGATGCAGTGACCCTAAATATGTTTACTGAGTTAAGCCATCCAGCGGCCAGGTATAAAAGCTTGCGAGAGAGCAACGATTATAATAATCGTTGGCGAGAGAGATCACTGCATACAACATAAGTTTACATGATGTACGATTAGAAATAATACGTTTAATAATAATATTAAATAAATATAAAGCTTAAATCTGGAAAAGCTAGCGGACCTGGAGGAATATATGCTAAAATGCTCAAATATGGATCAGAGAAACTAATTGAAAATCTCACATATATTATCAATCAAGGCATAAACGGACATCCAGTACCTGATGATTGGAAAATTGCATTCATATACTCAATACATAAAAAAGGAAACAAGCTGGATTGCAACAATTATAGAGGAATTTCAGTAACCATTACTCTAAGTAGATTGTACGGTAGGATTCTTAGAGATCTAATAGAGAATGATTTTCATGAGCAAGAAGAAGAAGAGCGAAGTGGGTTTCGTGCAGGCAGATCTTGTAGTGATAATGTTCTTTGTCTTAAACAAGTCATTGAGAAAAGGAGCGCCAGAGATATAGAGACTCATGTTGCCTTTGTGGACCTACAAAAAGCATATGATACCGTTCCAGTAGAAGAACCATGGACAGTGTTAGAGCAGACTAATATCAGCCATATACATACATAAAAGCGATGAAAAAACTATACAATGGGTAAAACTCTGGAATTAAAATTGGAAATCGACTTTCAAAAGAATTCCTCGTAACAGAAGGCTTAAGACAGGGATGTTGTATCTCTCCAACTCTTTTTAAAATATATATCGCAGAAGCTCTAAAAACTGGAAACGGAAAGTGCCCGGCATGGGAATACAACTTAACGACCGATTTACCATATACACACTACAGTTTGCTGACGACCAAGTGATAGCTAATGATAAAGAAGACATGGAGTATATGATGAGAAAGTTAATGGAAGAATACCAAAAGTGGGGATTAACAGTGAACGTGGACAAGACACAGTACTTATGTATTGGAAACGAATCCAGTGAGTTACAACTAGACAATGGACAAGTAATATCTCCATGCAATGAGTATGTATACTTGGGTGTCACATTTGATAAGACAGGAACAGACTGTAAAGAACTGGAAAAAAGAATAGTAAAAGCAAAAAAGGTTATTGGATGTCTTAACAGTATTTTATGGAGCAGAGTGAAAAAAAGAATGTTAAATTTAACATATATGAAACAATGGTGAAAAGCACGCTGTTGTATGGAATAGAGACTTGTCGCGTAACAGAAAAATACAAAACAAAAATGGAAAGGGGCATCGAAGGAGGCATAATGGATGCAATAAGAAGATCAATGAGAATATCTAGAACAGATCACATAAGAAATGAGATCATAAAAGAAAGAATGGGAATCGAAGGAGGCATAACGGATGACATCACTAAAAGATAGATGGTACGGCCATGTACAACGGATGAACGACGAAAGATTACCAACGCAGGTCCTAGAATGGCAACCAATAGGGCGCAGAAAAAGAGGGCGTCCTAAACTAGAATGGCAACAGTCAATCCAAAGATCAATGAGTCAAAAAAATCTGACAGAAGATGATTGTCAGGATCGAAGGAGGTGGAGAATAGGCGTCGGACAACGTAGAAAAACGTTCTAAACCGACTAAATAATAATAATAAGTACAATACAGTCCCAGAATTTCCCTCACACGCTATATCTCTGTTAATAGTGAATATAAAATATTTTAAAACACGGTGTTTTTAATGATGCCTACTAGCCCTTATAGCATCAAGTCGTCAATAGCTATTTTCCTATCAAGTGTGGAAAATCCACTTTTTCCGCACGAGACTGTCTAGATGACCGTTGAAAAAGATTTTCCGCAAGAGTTAGGAAAAATTGTTTTTTCTACAAGCGTCAGAAAAACATAAAAAAATTAAATGATATAGAAAAATACAGTGTTATAGTCACGCGACTTTTTCCAAAAAACAAGTGTTTTATAGAAATTTGACATCTTACCTTTTCACCATAGCAACCAAGACATTTTGTTGGCATTATTGTTAATAGAAACTTCAAATCTATACAGGTTTTTTTTAAATTTGACATTTCTATGCGGAAATATTTTCGACACTAGTGCGGCCAAGTAAAATTTTTTGCACTAAAAATAGTGTGGAAAATCAAATTTTCCACACGCTTGTAGAAACAATATTTTTTCATGCATCAACCCCTAAGTAGCCACCACCAAGTTTTTTTCTGAAATGGCAGCTCCTATTTTTTTTATTAAAATACAGGTACATAATTTAGATGGCTACGATTATCATTTTTTAACAAGTGGAAACAGTGTAACTACAAAAATAAAAAGTGGGCCAATTTTTAATGACATTACAGAAAATGACAATAAAAGTATAAAATTAAAAAGGACCTAAAACAATTATTTAATAACACGCGTGTATACATGGTGTCCCCGAATTTCCTTTACACGCTATATCTCCGTTAGTGTAGCGGCCAAGGGAGCAGAATTTTAACATTGTAATGGGTCATAATAAAAAATAGTATTTATCTATATATATTTTATAAATACTTTTTTACTTAAAGCAAAATACCTATTTTAAATAAAAACAAAACATACGGGGTTGTATTTAGAATTGGCAGTAGATTTAAGAGTGCAATTTGAAAAAAAAGTCGGTAGTGGCTACTTAGGGGTTAATGTAAATAAGGTACTTATTTGGGTTTTTTAGAAGAAAAAAACAAAAACACGCCAGCTTCGTTTTTTTAGGGGCTTTTTCTCAGATGCAAAAAAAATTAAGTCTGTTAATAGGATTAGGTGGGATCTAATCGAAAAAAAAAAGTTGTGTGCTAGCAAAACGAAATCGACCCAGATTGGCTCAATCTAGTCTTATGTCAATATACCAGCGCAAATACTAGAAATTTCTTCATTTTTTTCCAGAAAAATTTTGGTTTAGATATCGTCTATTTTAAACATAATTAATAGACATTGCGAGGTTTGAATTTCTTTACTATTCCATGGGCTAGCTACTGGCGTATAAGATTTAATTAATACTTAGGTGCCTACATGTGTATTTTATATATAATATTAAAGTATTTTTTAATAATGTAAGAGTTTTAGAAAACTATACCTATTATTTAATAATAAAATAATAGGAACTGAAATTATACTACTGGAGAACATGCTAAAAACGATTTCGATTACCTCAGCTAATTCATAAGCGGCCCCTTCGTTCTTTGAGATGACCTCAGGTGCCATCTAACCATATCTAGTGAAACTTTCAGCGTAAGTTCAACGAATTCAGCCAAGAAATTTTGCAAAATAAGGCAACATCGCACCCGCATTTTCGACTTTTTTACGGTTCGAGCTTTTTACGTTTCGACATAATTACGTTTCGATGATTTTGCGTCTCTTCTCCATTGCGTATCGCGCGTTTAATTTTCGACTTTTTTACGTTTCGACATTTTTACGGATCGACGAAATTACGATTCGTTTAAATTATTTTCTTCTACATTATTTTCGACAATTTTACGGATCGACAAAATTACGTTTCGCTTAAATTGCTTTCTTCTCTTTTATTTTTTGATTTTATTATATTTCGACTTTTTTACGGTTTGACCTTTTTATGATTCGATTTTTTTACGGTTCGATCATTCTGCGAATCGACTTAACTACGTTTCGATGATTTTACGTTTTGATGCTTTTACGTTTCGACATTTTTACGGGTCGACGAAATAACGCTTCGTCTAAATTATTTTCTACTATATTATTTTTGACAATTTTACGGATCGACAAAACTACGTTTCGTTTAAATTATTTTCGTCTATTTTACTTTCGATTTTTTTATTTTCGACTAAATTACGGTTCGGCATTTTTTTTTTTCGACCTTTTTACGTTTCGACAAAACTTTTTTCGATGTTTTTGTGGCGAGCCGTTAGTTGTCGTAAACTTATAAAATGCCACGATGCCAATTTAACAGTCTAAATATTCTTAAACGTGTTGCAGGTATTATAAAAAGTGATAATCAGCTTGAGCTTGTATTAAATAAGTTGTGTTTTTATTAATAAAAATAAACATGGCAACAAGAATTCTGTTCATCTGTATGAAAACAGCGGTTTAAATATTTTTTAGAGAACACACTCATCATAATAGACAATGTCCACCATCTTTTAAGAAAGACCATACAAAAAAACTTACGCCTGTCACCATCTTTTAGACCATACAAAAAAACTTACGCCAACATTTTTAACAACTTTTACAACTCAATTACCAAACAAATACCTGAAATCAAATAAAGAACTGGTGACGTTGCCAGTATGTTATTATCGCATTAAAAAAATATCCTATTATTATCGTAAGCTTGCCAACAAGAATTCCTCTGCCTATTTATTGTAGACAAATAATAAACAAATACTTCCTTATTCCGATGCACATGTTAAACACAATTTGACAATACTTTTTGTTAGTACAGTGAAAAAACCGCCGAAATTTGGCACTTTTTTAGTTTTTTGCTACTAGTTCCACGATGCCAATTTAACAGTCTAAATAATCTTAACCGTGTTGTAGGTATTATAAAAAGAGATAATCAGCTTGGGATTGCATTAAATAAGTTGTGTTTTTATTAATAAAAATAAACATGGCAACAAGAATTCTGTTCATCTGTATGTAAACAAAGGCCCTTGTTTAGGTACTTGTAAAAACAGCGGTTTAAATCTCCTTTAGAGTACACACTCATACATAATACACAATGTCTTACCATTTTTACCAAGCAAAACCAAACGAAAAAACTTATGCCAACATTTTTAACAACTTTAACATAACACATACATAACTCAATCACCAAACAAAGAACTGGTGAAGTTGCCACTATGTTAATATCGCATTAAAAAAATATCTTATTATTATCGCAAGCTTGGCACAAGAATTCCTCTGCCTATTTATTGTAGCCAACTAATAAACAAATACCTCCTTACCATTATGCACATGTTAAACACAATTTCAAAATATTTTTTGTAGTAAATTCGATTTTCTAAGCTTATAACCTTATAACAAAAGTTTTATTTTGATTTCAGGTTGTTATTCAGTTCTACGAAGAAAGGATTGCCTGGCACACTCCCGATTCCGAAGCGTAAAACGGTATCGCGCACCGTTTCAATTGTTTTTGTAACAAGGTTGGATTTTTTATGTAACGACCAGGGTAACCACCGCTCGAAGGAAAATTATTTACTTTTCAATTTAGTTGCTCTGACCCTGCTGCTATATACATACCTACATATATTAGTTTTTTTAAGAAATTTGTTTATTTAAGGGTTATTTCATTTACTTTCATCATCTTATTAGTGACCGAAATGACAAATTCGCTTAGTATCGGCATTATAGACGCAGTCAAGAATATCAATATTTAGGTACGTTTTTATTGAACCAGCATACAGCAAAGTCATCCTAAAGAAAACAAGAATTTATCTAAACATGTACAGACGGCTTTCAAAATAATATCGCAAGTCAAATTTGTAAGGATACAAATGCAAACTAACTTGGCAAGAATGAATCTCTTATTAAACAAACTCACGTGGGAAGTCATTCCTAATGCTATATTTCTCTAAATTTGTCAAATCGAAGGAAATTAATTCGACATTATTTTTGAAGCCGTCTAAATTGACGGTTCTTAGTTTATGCTGCTCTAGTAAAAACCTACATTTTCTGAAAAACTAACATCTTGTTGCAAGATGTTGTAATAAATTTGTTTGTCTTCGATTTTTGTAATTTTTGAGATGTGTCCTACTTTACATTTTAGTATTACTACGTTCCGTTTATGTAGGCTAGTATTGCCTATTTGGAGATCTTTGACAAAGTATAATTTATAAAATATTTGCCAGTGTAACAGCCCATCTTTCTTTTATAAATTAAAACACTTATAAAATATTATATTATAAAGGGTGGGCTTTATATAATAAGTTCTTTGGTAGAGTAATGCTAGTCTTACTCAAAATTTTAGTGTATAGCCCTAGACAAGTATAAATAAGGTTAATTTAGTATGTAAACCAATAAAATAAAATCACTCGGTGGTTACTCAGCTTGTCTTATTCCTTTTTTTATCTACCTCTTTTAAATTACATTCCTTACAGTAAAATTTTTTTTAAATGAACAGCCTGTTGAAAAACCCTACCTGAACAAAAATTCTTATTGTTGAGTTTAATGCAGATATCTGTTTACTTTAACTCTAGTTCCAAGGCCATTTTTGAAATATTGGTCCTAGAGTTCCAGCCTTATTTTTTTGGATTCATGGGAAATTATTACTGTATGTAAGATAAGAACAACTGCATATGCAGAAAATATGTAGTATGTAAGAAAAAGGATAAAAGTTTACACGTGGTTACGCCCATTGTTTCAGGATAGCCGGACCTAGAGTCCCTGTATGTTGACATATTTGGATATATTAATATATCCAAATATGTCAACATACAGGGACTCTAGCCAGACCCACAGTCAATACATGTCCTCTATGCACCTCGGTAATGTAAAGGGAGGAAATTTATGACAACGATTGTTTCCCCTATCGCGGCGATCTTTTCTTTTGACAGTTCGTAAAGAAAATCGATCAAGGGTAGTTGTCCATAAAATATCGGAAATTTAGACGATAACTACGTAACGTGTAATCTTTTTTTTTCAAGCTTGTTTTTTTTATAATATTTAATGACATGTCTACCACAAACTAAAGTTTATGACTTCCTCAGCGAAACAAATAATAAGCAAATTCTTGCATATTGATCTAAAAACTACCTAACGAATTAAATTATCCAAAATAACACCGCTCTGTGCTAAACAGTATCCGAGCCTGTTATAAAATTCAGTTCGGACATTACTTAGCATTTCAAGTGTAACTGATTGTAGGGTGGTTATTATTTTTGCCCGAAGTTCATCCGTCTTAAATGGCCATGTGAACAAATTTGGCTTTTTGCAAAGCCCCATAAAAAAAATCATTGGGTGCCAAATCTGGTGATCTCGGAGGCCAGCTGATAGTACCTTGCCTGCTTCTATGCAATAAGCTGCCTTGGAAACGTTTCATTAAAAGCACTCAAGCTTCATGAGCTGGGCAACCATCTTGCATTAACCAAATTTGATTAAAATCAAGATTTGGTACCTGTCGAATCGCAGGAATGATATGGTCCTGCAACAGAGCTAAATCCATATGCATTTTATGTATCTTATGGAGTAAGGATTGAAATAAATAAATAAAATAATTTCCCGTTCGTAAATTACCATTGATGAAAAAAGGACCAATGCTATTGTCACCAAAATCCCAGTGCAGACATTAAGTTTTTGAGGTTACTGTGTCCGTTCTGCAGTATGCAATGTTTTTTTTCTGTGATCAGTCACGAACAACCAAAGTATTGTGACGGCCATGAATTGAAAACGAACTTTCGTCTGTAAAACAAATATTTTTAATAAAATTTTCATCCTGATGCGTGTTTAATCATGGTTTCGCAAAACTCCATTCTTCGAAACTGATCATCTTGAAACATTTCTTGCGTATTTACTTTTAAACTCCGAAACGGTTAAGCGTGAAATATCATCGCCCACATAATTGGCCATTGTCTTACTGGAACAGGAAGGCAAAGCTTCTGCTGCGGCACAAATCATAGTTTCGCGCTATTCCCTTTCCTTTACCACTTCACCAACAGGAGGTGCCTCTCCACCATTGTGGTAAAAATTGACATATCTTGTTCATTGGAAATGGGTCACAATTTTTTGGACCGTGCTACGGCTTAAAATATCCCTTCCCTTAACAACAAATAAATTTGCCACATCTTGACAGCTATTTCCCCCGAAATACCATTGAACCATCTGTACTTTTTCCTAAACGTCAAATGTAATACGCGGCATGGCTTGAGCTAGAATTTGCGTGGAAAACAAATACCCACTTCTCACCTGTTTCGCTGCACACGACGGAATGACGAAAAACTTCGTGAAGACGAGAGGTTACGATGTATTCCCGTACTTTTCCACTACCAGCCCGAATACGGGTCTAAAACATCAAAACATATTTTAAGACACCACCGCCCAAAATATATTTTTCTCTCTTACACACATTAAGCACAGGAAACAGTCTATGGGTCCTATGTACTGCGGATTACAAGTTTTCCTATTCCGAGACGGTCAATCGTCCACCAGATCTGTAAATTCTGAGCACATACATAGGATAAAGCAAAATTAATTAATTACAATATCATACACAAGTGTTTTATTCAATATTTACATAATAACAATAACTTTACAGGCAAAATTGAAATAAACAGATAATAATATTATTAAATAATTTGCACCTAAATTACACAATCAATAATAATTCCAATACTTTGCTAAAAGCTAAAAATTTAAATATCACCTTTAAAAAATATCACTTATATTCCGAAAAAAAAACATTAGAAAAAAGTATGGGATCTTTAAAACCTAATCTTAAGAGATGTAAAAGAGACAAGCAATGAGTAATTGGATTTTCAAATTTATAATGTATAACCATTTCTAGCTAATTCTACACGCTACTCTTTGTTGGCTTCTTTTAAAGTGGACACAGAAGAGCATACATTCATTTTTGTGCGCTGTGTTACTTAAGTTTACAATTTTTTCCCGAAAACATGTATGTGCAAGCTTTTACGTATGTGAATTTATTCAAGATTGTAGGCGTGTTGGCGATTGACACATGTGACATGTATGTTTGTTTGTGGCCACCTTTATGGCGGCACTTCACTTGGCCTAGCGTATTCGTATTTATTTGTTCAAAAACAGCGATGTAGACTATATTTGCTTTATTTGTCCAACTACGGCAAATAGAGCGCGAACAGCACACACTCCTTTACGTCGACTTGTCATTTTTAGTCAAATAAGCCAAATATTTGGGTTTACCGTGCACACTTGGTTTCATCATTTAGAAAATCTACCGTGCAGCGGCCGTGTTCAACATGTATTGCTTTGATAGTGAAAAGTGATTTCTGTTGGCAAAATGGACTGCCTAAACGCGAACGAATATGACCCCCATTGGTGGGTGTGCTTTCGGGCTGTTCGGCCGTCGTCGTTGGAAATTCGTTCTCGACGTTTCGCCATCTCGAGTGGATGGCATCTTCAGGAGATGTTAACTGTTTGTCGGCTTCGAGAAGCCATTGGACGATGGCCGCGAAAGCCTTTCACAATTTGTATGACCCCCATTGTCTACTAGTTTACGGATAAGCAAACGTATTTGGCATGTTTGAGTTTTTTGCTAATTTCGTTCTTGTGTGTGGATAGCATGTTTGGAATATTTGTGAACACACCAACTACAGCGAAACTGCTACGCCAAGTGAAGTGCCGCCATTACATTTTAAAAAGGCGAGTCCTTTAATTATGCTCGCGGAAACTGCCACTACATAGGAGTAGGTATGCCCACACTAAGTACAGCTAATTTCAGATATAGTCCTCACCATAGGCAGTTACAATTTGGTGACATTTCCAACCTGATTATTTATTATATGCATAATTGAAGCAACTATAAAAATTCTGATTAGTTTGTCTACAAAAAGAGTGGAGTATAGATTTACAGGTTGGGTTACTTGATCAACTCAACTTTACCCACAAAAGTTGATTGCGTCAACTTTACCCACAAAATTAATCACGTCAACTTTACCCACAAAAGTTTATCGCGTCAACTTTGCCCACAAAAAGAGCGGAGTATCCATATAAAGACCGTTACATACATACAAAAACTAAATATTAAAATTTGGATTTTCTTTTAATGCTTTTTGGAATTTTCAAAATTCTTGAAAATTTTGGAAATATTTGAAATTTTTAAAAAAATTTGAATTTTCGAAAGTTTTTTAGAATTTTGAAAATAAATCGGGAAAATTTTGGAAATATTTAAAATTGTAAAAAGAATTTGACATTTTTGAAAGTTATTTAGAATTTTGAAGATTTTAAATATTTTTTTTTTATTTGAATTGAATTTTAACTACAAATAAATTTTGTTGTTTTGTACGCGGTTCTCCGTGTGCACGTTTTTCCTGAACACAGTAAAATAAACAACGTAAAATTTAGTACCCGTCAATTACAAATCAAACAAGTTTTCGTGGCTAATCGGGTACTAAATTTTATGTTTTTTAATATTTTGCTTTAAACTCCGTTGACAGACGCGATGTCGTTGATCTGACCCAAAAGACAATGTGTATCGTGGCGCTTCTTGCAGAGTATATGACTTTGTTTTCTTACTAGACACGTAAGGTGAAAGACAGTGTTCTGAAAAGTTCCATAAGGGCGAATCAGTTAACTGTCGACACTTATTTGGTGTCCATTAGATCTTGGACCCTCTGGAAATAAAAAAACCTTTATTTTTACCCGATTAGCCACGAAAACTTGTTTGGTAAAATAAATAATTTAAAAAAAATATCTATGTATTTAAACATCAATTTAATGCTGATTAGAAAAGTCAAATATAAATTACCCATTTCTATAATAATTCTAAGTGATTTTCCAGCTCTATTTTGTATGAAAAAAATACATTATACAATAAATTGGGACTGGTCTGTTTCATTTTGAATCGGCATTCGCATAGATAATCGTACTTAGCAAGCGTAATAAGAGATACTGATTAGGAAATCAAACAGGTTATTGTCTTCCTCCACTAATTTTAAATTTGTTTTAAACAAATAGTCCCGACATGTTTCGTAAGCAGAAATTTACATCTTCAGGGGACATTACCAAATTAAATTAGCACAACATTTTGAAAAACGGGTTAAAAAAACTATGTTTAGCTACTGCTTTACGGTTAAGTCGACATTCGAATGTTTTTCAAAACGTTCTGCTTACGAAACATGTCGGGACTATTTGTTTAAAACAAATTAAAAATTAGTGGAGGAAGACAATAACCTGTTTGATTTCCTATTCAACGACTCCATCATAATATGGACTATTTCCTAAAATTACAAGATACTAATTAGATTCCTACACGGTTTACTTATGACATCCCTGAGAAATTCAAAGACTCGCCCAAATTAATTAAAAAATATTCATATTCTAGAGCATAACCTATATACATAACATATAAGGTAATAAAAATTTAAATTATTGTCAGTCAAAATAAAACTATAATATACTACAATATAACAACATATATGGTTTATTATTTAGGGACTGAAAACAAATCATGATCCCTTAATGTTAATGCAAAACTTGAAAATCTTAGACTTAAAGTACTAGTAACAATTATTATTATTGGTTATTTTTAAAGCATACCCAAGTTCACTTATAAGGTAAAAGACCAAAATGTCCAAGTAAAAGAGGACCTATTAGTTATATCGAAAAAGAAATAAAGACAAAAAAATATATGCAATCGGAAAGTTTGTCGCCGTTTTTCTCTGCCCATTGATAATACCAAATGGTTAAGTGCAAAAAATGACAACTGACAATGTTCTGTCAAGAATAAAAAAAGGTTTTCTTGTTTTTTCGAGGGGTCAAGCCTCGCGTTACCCATAATACTTTGGTGATTGAAATTGCGCCACGAGAAAACAGTAAAAAATTTTGAACTATGAAAAACTCAAAAAAAAATACACATAAAATTTAGTTCATTATGATGGTACTTGTTTTATTACATTTTTTTACATGTGGATCTTCTATATTTTTGTTAAAAATGCTGTTTTAACAATGGAAGTTCGAAAAATATGTCTTGTTAGAATGATTTCGACTTTATTTGTATAAAATTAAATCTAGTTAAGAAGAAAATATTTAAACTTCGAAAGTAAGACGAAACTTTTGAGATGTTTTATTTGTACCAGTTTTATACAGGGGTTAAGTATGAAAACATTGCATCGTCTTTCCATTTTCGTTGTGCCTTACTGATGAAGACCAGACCATTACCTCATAATGAGGACGAGAGTGAATTTATTTAGTTAATAATTTCGGTTTACATGAAAATTAATGCTATTATGCGGAAGCCCCCAAAGTATCAATCTTGGCTTTATTACCACTTTCTAATGCATAAAAAACCTTAAAAAAACATTTTTTTCGTGATTTAAAAATAACCCTTATATAGAAAAACACTAGGTAATGGAGTGCTGATCATGAACTTGAATATCGTTTAAAAGGTAATTAAAATTTTTACAAACAAGTTTATAATAAATTTTGTTTTTTACGAAGTCAGATAAAACTCGATAATTTCTGTTTATTTTGCATATAATGTATAAATACATAAGTGTATTCCTAAAGCTTAATTTTCATTTGACTTTCTGACAAATATTTAATTCAATGTGGGTCTGGCAGAGCAAGAACTGCTGTTCAATTTAGGTTCTGTAATTTTTTTTGCTCACAATGGTTTTCGAGATAATCGCCGCAAGAGACGGCGCTAGGCTCATTTTTGCCTTCACGCTAAGAAAAATGTTTATTTTCCAAAATCATTTATGAGCGTTGGGTGAGAGATACGCAAAAATATTATGACATTACAAATTTTAAGATTAACTTGGAGATATAACTAATAATAAGTTCTATAACATTTTCTCGTCAAAATTCGTTTACGAGAAAAATGTCTGAAAGCATCGTGAGGTCTCGTTTGGGTCGGTCTTTTCACCACAAGGGGGGGCTGAATCTGTTTGTCGACTAGGGTCACTGCATCCTGGAAGCCTGGCGTCTCCCAGCGCCAGACTTCCAGGATCCAGTGACCCTAATGTCTACGGCCGAACAGAACTAAAATTTCAAAATGATATTTTTTGTAAAAAGGCTGATTTGCTTGGACTTATGTCGAAAAAAGTATAATTCCGTTCATTTTAAATTAAACAGGATAGGATATAAAGTCGAGACACAAGAAAAGTGCTTTTTTATTTAAATAGAACACCGTTAAAATTATTTTACATATTTTTTTTATTGTTTTTAGTTTTAAGACCTGCCACAATTAGCTTGAGTTCAAGATCATGTGGCTGGTTTTGACAGGTTAATTAATAGTTATATTTTTTTATTGGATGACGTTCACAATGTCGAAATACATATAATCTAAATTTAAAATCTTGAACTCATTATATCGAAAATCAAAATCTCGAACAATCAAAATGTCGAATAATTAAAACATAGAAAATCAAAATATCGAAATCTGAAAATAGAAGTAGAAATAGAATATCGAAAATTAAAATGTCGAATAATTAAAATATCGAAAAATTAAAATCTCGAATACTAAAAATGTCGAAAAGCAAAATATCGAAATTACAAAATATCGAAAAGGATAATATTAAAAATTAAAAGGTCGAAAGAATTAAAAATCGAAACCACAAAATATCGAAAAATTACAATCTCGAATAATCAAAATGTCGTTTGGTTGGGTAAGGTTAGGTTTGGATAGGTTCGGTTTGGTTCGGTTCGGTTCGGTTCGAATTCACACCTAGGATCCCGGGAAAGAAGTCAGGAAAGTTTTTTTTTTTTTAATTGTTGGTTTAGTTTGCTTTGGTTTGATTTGGTTCGGTTCGGTTAGATTTCACTAGGTTTCGTTAGGTTAGGTTTTTGAAACTATCTATTTTCGTCTGGTTATATCAGATTAGGTTACGTTTGATTAGTTCAGGGTCAGGTTAGGTGAAGGTTCCGAAATTTTTTGATTTTCGATATTTTATTGTTTCGATATATTGTATTTTCGGTATTTTGTGTTTTCGATATTTTGTTGTTTCGATATTTTGTATTTTCGATATTTTGTATTTTCGATATTTTGTTATTCGATATTTTGTGTCGTCGATATTTTAATTTTTCGATAATTTAACTATTCGACATTTTTTATTTCGACATTTTAACTTTCGATATTATTTTCTACATTTTGATTTTTCGAGATTTTGATTTTCGACATTTTGATTATCTATGTTTTAATTATTCGACATTTTGAATATTCGAGATTTTTTTTGATATAAAGAGTTCGAGATTTTGATTTTCGACTAAATGTATTTCGACATTGTAAACGGCACTCTTATTTATTCATATGACTTCTGGAATCGCAAGGTAATCGCCCGATTTCTAAACATCTCTAACAAACTAAGATATTGCAATAATTGAAGGATTTTTCCTAAAAATCGATAGAAATCTGCCAATTTCCAGGCATATCGCAATAATTCTGGAATTTCCTAAAAATCGATAGTAGAAATCCATGATGACTGAAATTGAGGTTTGCTTGTCGTTCGCTTGTTACTTTCTTGCCATTCAACTAAATTTTAAAATAATTTTGCAAAAATTTAAAACGCCTAGTAAATAAGATATTTTAAACTTTGTGCAGCAAGCAAAGTTTTAGTTTTTTCCCTACATTTTACCATGATTGAACGGTTTTATCCTGAAAAAATCTACCTACGATTTTTCAATTTTACAATAATAAGTAAGCTGAACTTTAAATATTTGAAGTCGTTGTCAAGTTAAAGGCGCACTAAACTGATTTTACAAGTTGGGTTAAACAAGATTGCAAAAAAGTTTTTTGTTTAAAGGTTTGGTTGGTGTAACTTTTATGTGGTATGTATTTTTTGGTTCGTGTTGGTCGATTTCTAGGTTACACCATTATAAAATGTAAAAAGTTAGTTTTTTAGTGATGGTTAAAAAGTGCCGTGACCGATTTGTAGAGGAATCTATCCCAACAGGATTAAATTGCCAGTTGCGAAAAAGACAAGCGCGTTTGTGTCATTAAAAGAAAATTATGTGAGTTTGATACATAGTCTGAAAGTATTTGATAAAAATTTAACGTAAAATTATAGCTTTACGACAAATCTATTAAGTAATCCCTAAATTTAACTTGACAGTACTGGGCAAAAACTGAGTTTAAAATCTAGCCTCAGACATTAAATCTAATTCTTCATCTTAATACTATATCACTCACTTAGCTTTACGACAAAACTACCAACTGCCCAGTGTTGGTCGCGTAAATCAGTCCTTGCCCGGAGGTAGGCAACCATCTGATGCAATTAATTCTGCTTTCTCTACTCTGTTCCAGTTCCCTTAAGATGGGTAATCGGTCACCGGGAACGTCTTTTTGTTCGATTTTGTATATTCTAGCCATAACCTGCAAAAATTATCATTTACTTTAACCCGTCGGCGCAGCGTACATACGGACAAATCGCTAGTTAGCGGAACAATATTCGATTTTGCAACTATTTTTTAAATATACAGGGTGTTAATAAAGTATGTCGCCATGTGTGTGTGATTTTAAGAAAAAAAGACTTTAAATAAACCTGGTTTCGCAAGTGCTTAGTTTTCGAGATAATGTGTCAAAGTTTCAATTTTTTGTTGGTTTTTTTCTTTATAGCTCGTGTAGTTTTTAAGATGTTTGGCTCAAATTTGGAACGTGTATATTGTGGCATACATCTTAAGCATGTCAAATATGAGGAAAAACGAAGGGCGATATTTTTTCCGGGGTTATGCCCCTTTTTTTCCACAGAACTTTTTTGCAGTAAGCCCATGGTAGATTCAACATTTGTTTTATTCAGAAACTCTAACTGTTTTCGAGAAAAAAGACAAAAAAGAAAAAATTTGTACCCTGCTTAACGACATTAAAATTTAAAATAGTCACATTACATTATTTTAATTTCATGGGCCCGATCTTGTTTAAAATTAGCTGGTATGGGTTTTTGAGGATGGGGACTATGAATTATAATTAAATAATGTAATATGTCGAATTCAACATGGCCGATTGTGTTTTGTATGTTAACTTAAGTTAGAAAAATAGGCCCTGTGTGTTGTTTATTTAGTTATGTAATCGTATAATGATTAAAATAAGCTGTTTTCGTTTGACATTAATTTTAATTTTTAAATGTAATAAAATCAGGGTGTCAAATAAAAGTAGCCACATGGGGTCTTATGGGGATTTCGGAAACGGTACCACATACAATTTTGGTTAAATTTCGAACTTAATCAAATACTCTATCAAAATTAAAAATAACTACAGGGGTTTTCAAAATATTGAGCAATAAGTAAATAGTTTAATGAATAGAGGCCAAAATAGGGGGGTTACCCTACAAAAGGTCCGGTAGTTCTGAATTTTGGATATGTTGTGAAGCTCAGGAGGGTAGTTAAAAATCTGAGTTTTCGTCACCCCCATCCCTGTGCTCCCTCCGCCATCTTGAAAAAACAATCAAAAATTGGCACTTTTTGTAGTTTTTTGCCTGTAACTTCGTTCCAGTCCTAATTCGCAAAAAGAGTTATATGAAATTTTTTATAATTATCTACAATTGGGTAGTACCATGGTTGTTCTGCGAGTAGTAGTAACGGAGCTAGGTAATTTTCAAAAATGACTAAAATCACGTGCTTGGGCAAATTTTCATTTTTTTTCTACTTTACACGGTAATAACTACGTAACACTTTGTTGTAACGTAAAAGTTCGAAGAACATATCTCGTAGAGAATTTAATTATCTACAACACAGTATTTATGTAATTTTTATAATTATTTTCAAGGGGTGGAAGTAACATTAAACAATGTTGTGCAAGTCAGTACAGCAGTTAAGGATCCGAGTTTATACAATTATCATCACTGTCGACGTTTCGTAAAAAACGCAAAATTTTTTTTTTAAATTTCTTACCCAAATCTTTTGTTTTGAAAAATTTTAGAAAAAAAGACCCATATACAGGGTGTTTTAAGTTCCAGTGTCCACCATTGCTAACCCTCGTATTATTAAAGATGGAAATAGGTAGATTTGCCGGACCCTTTTTAAGGGGTCAATATTCAGTGGCTCGAGGAAGAGGGGGGGGGGTCAGGTAAGAAAGGGGGCTGCTTTAGCCCCTAAGCGCCCTTACTACTTTCTACGCCACTGGATTTACACAAAAGAATTTCAAAAAAAATAAACGTGCCGTTTAACGCACTAAATTTTTTGGTAATTTTTGATATTAATGGATGCTTCTGGAGTGTTACCCATAACATTTATTACGTTTTGTGATACATCGTTTAAAAAGAAATTTTATTGTCCACAAAGTAGAAGAGAAAATTTTATCGTAAGAAGCTTAGTTTTGGAGAAAATAGCATAAAAAATGTAACAAAATTAATTTATTTGGTGATTTTAAAAAATTGTTTTAAATTAAGGACACCACTGGAACGGTAAATATAAAATATTTTTTAACATGTTATACACCGTTTGAAAGGAAATTTTATTATCTACAATGAAGTAAAAAATACTTTTTTGATAAAGGGCTTGGTTTTTAAGAAAATCAAATAAAACCTGTGCAAAACATAATAACAAAAAAAAATTAAATGACCCCCATGTATGGACTTCGCTGGCGGGTTCGTTGTAAGTCAAACCCCATCGAGTTGTACACTGATAAAAAGGGAATTTCATTGTCAATAAAGTGCAGTATAGCAATATTTCACATTCAGCTTAGTTTAAAAAAA
Organism: Aspidapion aeneum; assembly: GCA_963576565.1. Taxonomy (NCBI): domain Eukaryota; kingdom Metazoa; phylum Arthropoda; class Insecta; order Coleoptera; family Brentidae; genus Aspidapion; species Aspidapion aeneum. The sequence goes on along the minus strand of OY755041.1, from coordinate 12,724,872 downwards.
AATTAGATGAAACTTGTAACAAAAATATTTTAATTTGTGATTTTTTAAAATTGGTTTAATTTACGGCCGCCTGTGAAGTTATTACCATGAAACCAATCCGACTTTGTTATACACCATTTAAAAGTAAATTTTATTATCTACAATAAAGTATAAAACACATTTTTTGATAAAGGGCTTGGTTTTTAAGAAAATCGAATAAAATATGTAACAGAATTAATTTTTTTGGTGATTTAAAAAAAATTGTTTTAAACTAAGCACACCACTGGAGCGGTAAATATGAAACATTTTTTACCATGTTACACAACGTTTAAAAGGAAATTTTATTATCTACAATGAAGTAAAAATTAATTTTTTTGATAAAGGGCATGGTTTTCAGAAAATCAAATAAAACCTGTGCAAAACATAATTTTAAAAAAAATTTATTAAATGGCCCCCATTTACGGACGCCGCTGGCGGGTTCGTTGTAAGTCAAACCCCATCGAGTTATACACCGTTGAAAAGAGAATTTTACTGTCAATAAAGTACATCATAGCATTTTTTTAAATTAGGCTTAGTTTTTGAAAAAATTAGATAAAACTTGTAACAAAAATATTTTAATTTGTGATTTTTTAAAATTGGTTAAATTTACGGGCGCCTCTGAATTTATAACCATAAAACCAATCCGACTTTCTTGTACAGCATTTTAAAGGAAATGTATTTGCTACAATAATGTATAACACATTTTGTTCTATAGACCTTGGTTTAAAAAAAAAATCGAATAAATCATGGAAAAAACATTTTTTAAAACTTTTTTAAATTACTTCAATTAACGGACGCCGCTGAAGAGTTTATAAACAGTTGACCCTCATCGAGTTGTACCTGTTTCAAAAGGAAATTTCATTGTCTACAATAAAGTATATTACACATTTTTCGCTTAGAAGCGTATTTTTTGAGAAAATTTGAGAAAACCTAAATATGTTAGATTTTGGGGGATCTGGGGGGTTTTTTGAAAAGGTGGTTAGTTTAAGGAGGTGTTTAATTTAAGGAGGTGTTTGACCCCTAAGCTCTCTTACCTTTTTGTACGTCACTAAATTTACACAAAAAAATAAAAATAAATAAAAAACGTGCCGTTTAAAGCACTAAATTTAAAAAAATGATTATTTTCTAACTTACTTACTTTAAGTTAAGTTACTCCCACTCCATTGCAATATTTAAAAATACATTTAAAGAATGGATTTTGTAGCTGATAAAATTATCTACAAGATATGTTCTAAGAACTTTTACCCTAGAACAAAGTATTTCGGAGCTTATGCCGTCTAAAGTAGAAAAAATCTGAAAATTTGCCCAAGCACGTGATTTTAGTCATTTTTGGAAATTACCTAGCTGCGTTACTACTGCTTGCAGCATAACCATAGTACTGCCCAATTGTAGATAATTATATACTCTAAAAAAATTTATATAACCCTTTTTGCGATTTAGTGTACTGGAAAGAAGTTACAGGCAAAAAACTATAAAAAGTGCCAATTTTTGATGGTTTTTTCAAGATGGCGGAGGAAGCACAGGGGTGGGGGTGACGAAAACTCAGATTTTTAACTACCCTTTCGACCTTAATAACATATCCAAAATTCAGGACTACCGGACCTTTTGTAGGGTAAAACTCCTCTATTCATTGTAGATATTTTTAATTGTAACACAGCCTTTGGTTGAGCTTGGAATAGCGCCACTTTGTTTTCCTCTAAAGTATCGTTATTTTAACGAAAATAAGAAATCATGGGTTACTTTCGAGGTTAGAGACTCTAGTAAAAAGATTAAAACTCTACATTTACTTAAGCGGACGGACCCTGCGCTGGGTGCCACATATAAGACTGAGTACAGTGAGCACAAACAATTGGTCCAAAGGACAAAAAAAGGTTCTATCAAGACAAAATATCTCAATCAGACAACACTTCAAAAACGGTATGGTCTGTGGTTAAAGAAATCACAAAGGGTCAAGGTAATGACCAAACTTTTCCAATTTGTGATGCTACAGGGAATATAATGCAGGACTCTAAATCAGTAGCAGATTATTTTAATAAATTCTTTACAGATTCACCTCTAAACATTTTGGCAAAAATTTAAAATAATAAAACTGGCACGATATCTCAACCAAACTGTCAAATGACACCTTCTAAAATGAGTCTTGTCCCGTTTACTGAGAAAGAAATCACGAATTTAATTACAAACAAAATTAAAAATAAAAGATCCGCCGGGCCGGATGATATTCCTACATATATATTTAAAAAATTGGTTTTGAAATCATGTGTTTCAGTTCTGACTTATTTAATTAACAGCAGTCTTAAGTCTGGAGTATTTCCTAATGAACTAAAAACATCAAAAATCATTCCTGTATTTAAAAAGGGGGACAGAAAAATGGCCGAAAATTATCGGCCCATTGCACTGACATCTTGTTTTTCAAAAATCTTTGAGTACGCTATGCTTGATAGGTTGCTGTTGCACCTCACAGAAAATAATATTTTGTCACCTAAACAGCATGGTTTCAGAGCTGGTAAATCCACATCTGGTGCCATACTTTAATTTCTCTCAGATATAGTAGATAAACTTGAGGAGGGAGAACACCCTGTTGGGATCTTCTGTGATCTGAGCAGGGCGTTTGATTGTGTTGACCACGACATGATGCGTCAACGAATGTTAATGTATGGCATTGATGGGGTAGCCTTTGACTTATTTTCTTCGTTTCTGTCTAATAGAAAGCAGTACGTACAGATTGATAAGGCATGTCATCCAGTGAGGTCTGAAGAGCTTGATGTCAGTGTTGGAGTTCCTCAAGGGTCAATTCTTGGCCCTGTCTTGTTTATTATGTTTGTAAACCCACTTTTATCTGATATCATTTATAGCCTTCTCACAGCTTATGCTGATGATAATTCTGCTGTTGTTAAGCCGTACGAAAATACTTTCTCAGAAGAGTCAACAAATAATGCTCTTAAAGAACTAAATGACTGGTTTAATAACAATAACCTTTATTTAAACTTGGAGAAGACTCATTTTATGGTCTTTCATACAAGTCAAACTCGTAAAAGTCTGGATATTGATGTTCGTTGTAAAGACTTGTCAGAGAAAAAAGTTAAATTTCTCGGCGTCATTATTGACGATACTCTTTCTTGGTTCATTGTAGAGCTCAGTGGGGTGTACTTTGCGATTCGAAACCTAAAATCCATATTAGATACAAAACAGTTAATTTCTGTATATTATTCTATGGTACACTCCCGTCTTCTGTATGGTATTTAGTTTTGGGGGGTCTCCGCTTTTACAGATAGTGTTTTTAAATCTCAAAAACCACATCTTGTGTACCCTATTTTAAAAAAATTCAAATTTTAACTGTCCCGTCTATTTTAATTGATGAGGTTTGTGTTTATATGTTTAATAATAAGGATTCCTTTTTAAAAAATAATACCTACCATAATTATAACACCAGAAATAAAGACGAGTCGTTAATTTCAAAGAATCGTCTTAGTAAGTCAAAACTTTTTATTTTAAATTTAGGACCAAAGGCTTTTAATAAAATACCTTCGGAAATACAAAACAGTTTGAATATTAATATATTTAAAAAGAAACTAAAATCTTTTTTGGTGGAAAAATGTTTTTATCATTTAAACGCATTCTTGGATTAATCCTTATTTGCAAACATATTTTGTTTATATATTTTATATTTTAGCTTTATGTCTGCAATGTAAACCCATATTTTATAGTTTTTCTTTTTTTGACGATGTATATACATATACATTGTATCAGTGGAAAAATAAAGTTTTTAAATTTTGAATTTTTGAGTTTGTTTGACTTTATGATTCCCCCTTGAATACTTACAAATTTTTGTTTATAAATATTGCTCTTGGAATTTATTAATTTATTGATTAAATCAAACATATATAAACTAGGTCTTAAAAAAAATTAAATGGTGTTCCTAACAGTTTAAGCACCCTGTATATAAACATAAAACAAGGAAAATGAGGAAATTATACACTTTTAACTTCTAGGTTTTGTAAAAAAGCTCAAATTCATATGGTTTTGTAATTAAAATAATATTGTTCCGTTAACTAGCGATATGCCGCTTTTTCAACAATTTGAAGATTTCGCAAAATATACTACTGTATTTTGCGCTCATGGTGGAAGGGTTTAAGAGAGATGCTGTCCGCAGCATTCTAAGATGAGGTCAAAGTGAATTTTTATTACGCCGTATGTTCTATTTTTTCTTGGTTTATTTATATCTTCCTCTGTGTTTTTTATGATTTTAGTTTTAGTTTAGTTCATACACAAGCCTATATTTATAGCAGCTGTATCCAGTGCTTCCAGCATTTTGATGAGTTCTTCTTTCTTATCTGTTATTAGGGCGATATCGTCAGCATATCTTAGGTGGTTCAAGTATTGTCCGCGTAAAGGCCGATTTTTCCCAATCTAAGTTTTTAAAAACATCTTCTAGGGCCTGGTTAAATAGTTTAGGGGATATTGTGTCACCCTGTCCTGACACCTCTTCTTATGCCGATTGGCTTGGTTCCTTCGTGGATTTTGATTGATGTTGTTGCTTCGCTATATATATTGGCTATTAAATCCGAGTATCTGTGATCTATTCGGCTATTAATTAAAGATGTATTTAATGCTCAATGCTATCGAAAGCTTTTTCAAAATCTATAAACGTAATATACCGTGGAATGTTCTATTCGTTGGCTCGCTCTATTAGGATTTTCATGGTTAATAGGTGGTCAGCTGTACTGAAACCTTTTCTGAAGCCTGCTTGTTCTTTTGATTGATATCCGTCAAATTTTGTTGTTAGTCTATCTGTTAATATTTTCGTGAAAAGCTTATAAATTACATTGAAGAGTGTTTAGGTCGATAGTTTTTTAGGTCTGCCTATTAGCCTTTCTTATGTAGAATAATGTTTATTGATTCTTTCCAGTTATTTGGGATTATATTTTCTTTTAGTATTTTATTGAGGAGAATATGGAGGGTATTAACTACAGTTTTACCACCGTACTTTAGCATTTCTGCCGTTACTCCGTCTTTTCCAGGTGATTTGATATTATTCATTTTCTTTAGTGCTCTCTTTATTTCCGCTTTTCTTATTTCTGAGTTTATGTTCTGTAGTTTTGTTTGGAGTTTATGGTTTCTCGCGATGGTTCCCTTTTTGTTTAGTATAATTCTGTATAGAATAGCTGTGTAATATTTAAAATTTCCTTTTTAACGTTAGTTTCTATGCCGTTCATATCCTTTATTTTAATTATTTTATATCTACATAGAGTCGATCTTAGACATTTCATTTTTCTGTTATCTTCTATAACTCTCTCAACTTTTATTTCTTGGCTCTTTCTTTTATCATTTTTCTTATAGGGTAAATCCATATCAAATCAACCACGAAAATGGTGATTTTCGTTTTGACCATCTCCGATTTTGATAATTTTTGAGACACTTATTTTCCTTATAAAAAAACTTAAAAATTCAAAATTTTAGATTTTTTGACTTAGTAGTTTCTGTGTTATGAATTTTTGAAAATTCAAAATATGGTACATTTGGGTCTTACAGGCACTAACAAAAATATTAATATCTTGAAAACTGCTGAACCTAGAGACAAGTGTAATGCCTCAATTTAAGGGTACTTTAAACACCTTTTTAACGATGTATCACACAGCATACTTTTTTATATAAAAAAAATCAAAATAAAAATAAAAAAAAAATTAAATTTTTTAGAAACAGTGTTTTTTATATTTTTTCTTTTTTAATTTTTTTTCCTTAAGTTATTCCCAAAATATATTCCAAATTTTAGGATGGAGAAATAACGGGTTCTGAGCTAAAAACAAAATGAAACTTTTATCACATGGAAAATATACACAATTTGAATGGGAAATCTTATATATGTTAGTCCAGCGACCTCAGAGTTAAGAAACAGGATAAGTAATATTGAAAAACACTAAACAGCTAAATTAACTTAATTAAAAAAAAATCCTTATATGTGTAATATTTAATTTTTTAACTTTATTTCCAGAATGTTTGAAGAATCCAACATTTCTTCAGCAACCAGTGTGTATGTTCTACCCGTTGCAGTATTTGGGAAACTTTTCTTAGTATTGAACTTTGTTCTACTACTAATATGTCAGCCTTGGGTTTGGGGTAACAAAAACTTTCCACTCCACTTTCCATATTTTTTCCTATAATACACCCCAACCACCAGAAGTTGTCATAGTTTATGGTAGCAAATCCCGAATCAATGTTTTGTAGCTCCACTTTTGTTAAAGCTTCTTTTGAAATCCTTAGCTGCTGAACCTGTTCTTCAGGACTGAGCGAGAAAGTCTTTATTATTTTATTTTGTTCCAAATTTGATTGAAATCGGTTCAGGCGTGTTCGAGTTATTTTGTATACAAACAGACCGTCAGACGATAGACGACAGACAGAGAGACTTTTTTATTTTTGATTTAGATGTTTTAGGACCCTAATAATTAATTTTATTAAATTTAAAAAGTCAAAAAATCGAGATTTGAATAGTCCTCATACCATATGATATGGTGGAATAAAAAATCATACAGATACGCTGATATTTCAAAAATAATTCGGCACTTACCCTGCTTCTATTTCTGGTTCTTGAAAGTTTAATTCGGCAACTATCACAGATTTTCATTCCTGTCTAAACACCTTTGAAGCAACACATCAACTTTGTCACATTTCGTAACTTTCCAGAATAGCCAGAAGGATTGTTTTGATTTTTATGGATTACAACAATCAACAAAAAATTTATACCACTGTTTTTGCTTATTTTGTGCCATTTTGAGGGTAAATCAAACTATAAACAGCAGGACTGATCAAATAATAAAGGGCTAAGAAAGACTATGATAAGTTTGAACGAGAAATTTCTTGGGACTATCTAGGTTGGTGGGGCGACTAATCAGAAATAAGATGCATTTTTAACAGGAACAACTTATTTCAGGTGAACAAAACCTTTCTACAAAACTTCCAGGATTGAACAAGTTTCTGTAATGAGACGGCATGAATTTAACATGACACAACTTGTTTTTCTAGTGTATTAAAAGAAGTTAAGGGTAAAATGACATCACCTAGAAGGGGGAGGAGCTCAGCAAGGGGGGGACTTACGTTAATTTTATGCAAAAAGTGAGGGGAAATCTGGAAAATTTAAAAAAAAAACAATAAAAGCTTCTTCTTACTTTAATTATGAATGCATTGGCTATGGCATGGTCAATAATGCATACAATTTTTTATGAAGGATTTTATTGTTATTATTTTTCGAACAGGAACCCATCATTTCTCCATCCTAAAATTTTTAATATATGTTGGGAATACAATAAGGTAAAAAATATCAAAAAAGAAAAAAATCAAAAATACTGTTTTTTAGAAGTTTGAAAACAAAATTTATTTTCGAAAATTTCGAATTTTTTTTTTTTATAAAAAAGTATGCCGAGTGATACATCGTAGGAAAGGTCTTATAAATACCTTTAAATTAAGCTATCACACTTTTCTCTACATTTAGTAGTTTTCAAGATATTACTATTTACGTAAGTGCCTGTAAGAGCCCAATTGATCATTTTTTCAATTTTCAAAAATTCATAACACAAAAACTAGTGATCCAAAAAATCAAAAATTTTGGATTTCTAAGTTTTTCTAGGGGCTAATTGACTGGTTGATTTGATATGGATTTACCCTATAGTTTTATTTATTTCTGTGTATTCTATCGATGTTCTTTTTACTTTTTTTTTCCAGGTTCCGCCTGTTTTCCATTTAGTTTCTGTATCTCTTCTGGTATTAAATTTTATCTTTTTACCATTTTGGGCGAAATCTTTTCCTACTTACCATAGCTCTTGTCAGCGTATCATTTATTTAATCTAGATTTTCATTTTCGCATCTTAAGTTTTGGTTTAGCTGTTCCTTTAGCATTTTTTTGTATATGGCTTTATTTTGTCTAAGTATATTTATGTCAAATTGTTCATTTTTATTGTTAATTTTTCTTTCCATTTCGAAATTGCTCTTAATGCAGATTTTTGTTCTGACCATCCTATGATCACTGCCTGTTGTAAAGCTATTTAGGACTGCTACATCTCTAACGATGTTTTTTTCAGTAATCAGTATGTAATCAATTGCGTTTCTTGTGATTCCATTAGGGCTAAGCCAATGTCCACTTTCGGGTTTCGGTTTATTCCTATAGAACGAATTCATGGCGTACAGGTGTCTTTCTCATGATTACTATTGTAAGATCGGTTTTGTGTTCTTCCATAGCTTTGGAGATATCTTTATAGAATGCTTCGATGTGCTCGTCATAGTTGGTACAAGTGGAGGTGTATACTTGGATCACTTTAAGTGACGTTCTTTTAATTTTTAGTGTAACATAGGCAACGCGATCTGAGACTCCTTTAGTAATTTGGACATGTTTACTTATGGCTTTATTTATTATGAATCCTACTCCAAAGTTGCTGTTATCTTCGTTACCTTTATGGTATAGTAGATTGCCGGAGTTCAGTTTTATCCGGTTTTTTTTTGACAAGCCTACAATGTCCCAATTTATTCTTCTCAGCTCTTCCTCCAGTTCATCAATTTTTTCGTCTGTGTTCATAGATCTAATATTATATGTTGATATTGTTAGTTTTACTTGTTTTTGTCTTTGTACTTAATTTATATTGAACTTTAATTTTTTGCAGTGCTAACTTAGCATCAAAGCGTTATAAATTATTATAAGTTAAGCTGCTTTTAATAGATGCATTTTATTTATTTATTATTATGTGTAGTCGCTTGATTGCAAATCTTGTGACAACTTGCCTTTTTTAGAAGATATGTTGCACCTTCTACAGAAGAATCTACTTACCCATCTATCCGAAAGAACAAGGGACACTCGTCGTGAAGCAAATCCGACTACTAAATGCCTACTCAAGGGTGATAAAGACACAGATACTGCGTTTTGCTCGAAACTGGTCGTATACAAGCATTGGCCTAATGTTTCCCATTTCAAACTATACACGCCTAAAAAACAAAGATAGTTTATGTTGTTGTTATAAATTATAATACTAGTATTTGTTTAGATCTTAAGAACTAATGCTAAGGCGTTATATTTTAAAGAACTGTTATCAACATTTAATTTAACTTTTGACCACACCACGTCTTTTTTACGATTGTTTAAGCGAAAATATCAAAATGCCTTGGTTAGACCATCACGTTTAATTACTGACCTTGCAAATAAATTCAGAAACTGATTGTAAATCAGTTATAAAAAAAAGAGTTTACTTTAAAAATGAATTGGGATAGTTTAATATACAGCTGCAAGAATCCGATTGGGACCTAGGGACCACCCCTTTTAAGACCTAGGGGATGGATTTTTTCAATGATCCAAAAAATGATTGTAGCCATATCGAGTATTCTGTTTCAATTGGTGGTATTTTTAGATCCGGCGCCGACCGGAAGTGGCCTATTCAGGTCTAAAGTCCGTTCTTTGAATAGGGATCGGCATAATTTTGCAACGAATTCAGATTCTATGCGTACCTTTTATTTGACACATTTTTTCTTAAAGGTCATTATTTTTTTAAATATATGCCCATCCCTATTTGAAAAACGGACTCCAGGCCTAAATAGGCCACGTCCGGTCGACTCCCAAAGTTGAAAACATCTACCAATAACTAAAAGAGCGCATTGTTTGAAACTCGTAGACAATGATTGTGTAGAGATAAAATTTCGGACATCCATTGTCTTTATTTATTTTAAAACACGACGTTTCGGTTAGTAAGTATCTCTAACCGTTATCAAGTGTAAACTAAACAATCTAGTCTCTAGGCTACTACTTATACTACTTGGTGTGCAGTCAGGTGTGACGGCCCTCCCCTTTTTTAATCGTAAGACGCCTGTTTTCCTTAAGGAGTGGTTTCCATATGTTTGGTATGTCCGTGCTTGGTTGACTGAAAACTTCTTTATTCTGCATTATAAACGCAGCTTCAATAAACTTTCGTTTTCGCCAATGCGCTTCCTTATGTAAAACTTTAGCTTCTGACCACTGAATCCTGTGATCATTTGACCATGCATGATCTGCTAAACCGGATTTTTCAATATCCCCTAATTGGGTACTTTTTAGATGTTCATTTACTCTAACCTGAAGAGGGCGTTTCGTTTCACCTACATATGATTTACCACACTCACACGGGATTTGGTAAATACATTCCTTATTATTTGAGGGATTGTCTGGTTTTGTTTTAGTTACAAAACTTCTTATCGTATTTCCCGAAGAAAATACTGTTTTATAGTGTTTAGCTTTTTATAACCATTTTTCTGAAATCCCTTGAACATATGGAATGTTAATAACACCTAACGGATTATTATTTTGAGATTTTGGTACATTTAGTTTGTTTTTAATTTTAAATATCGTTGAGTTTATTAATTTCTCGGAATAACCATTCTGTTGTAAGTCCTTTTTAATGTTGTTAATTTCTGTGTTTAATTCTTCATTATTACTACAAATATTTACGGCTCTTAAATACAAACTTCTTATAACTCCTTGTTTTGTTGCAACAGAATGATTAGACTTAAAATTTAGGTACTGTCCCGTGTGTGTAGGTTTCCTATATACAGTGGTTTGAATGTTTCTGTCTAATCGTTTGACAAGAACATCCAAAAAAGGTAAGGCCGAATACCGTTTAAATGGTGTAAAAAATTTTGTAGTTCGTCATCAGTTTCCGGCCATATAATAAATGTGTCATCCATGTATAAAGACAATGGAAGTCCGAAATTTTATTTCTAAAAGAGCGCACTCAAGTAATTTTTTGGATCAATAAATAAACTTTTCACCTAGGTTTTAAAAGGGTGGACGGGTGGTCTGGTACACCCTGTATGCAAACGTGGCCTACAATCAATTTATTAATATATTAAATGAAAATTTAAACATAGTCATTCCAAAGAACAAAATTTTGAATAAAAGAAAAAATAACTTGGAAATATTAATTTAGAGTATTATAAGAATTACTCCTTTAAAAAAATAGTAAAATATGCCAAGCAACAACACCATACAAATTTTATAAATAAGGCTAAAAATAAAGGCAAAGCAACTTGGCAAGTTAACTCTTTATCAAATAAATTCGAATAAGGACAAACTTTTAACGTGACAATAATAATAAATTTCTTCAATAGATAGTTTAAGTTGTGCTACGTATTTTTACGTAAAACTGCACGTTAAGCGCTCTACGTTTTGTTCCAAATTTGAGTTTAAGTTGAATGTTTTTACGTTACCATAACAAGTCTACTAATAGCAGAGAATATGGAATGCGGAACTGTGTTTTTTTGATGTTACAATTTTGTTTTTTGTCTTTTCAACTACAGTAGGAATATATTTGCAAAGAATCGTTTGTACTGGAAGCGGAAATTATCATCTAGGCATCATTTTTCGATCGGTCAATCAACCAATTCTATTCTTTGGTAACGTTAAGGTGCCCGCAGGCTGCCGTAAGCTAACGTAAATACGTAAGCTCCTAACGTGACCTTGACGACGGTGTGACGAAGTGCGCTTGCGTATCTGTTAAATCTCATGCTTACGTAAAAATACGTAGCACAACTTAAACTATCTAATGAAGTTAACCAAAACTTCATAAACTCCTGTCCCACAAAAACAAATACATAGTGGGATAAAATATACAGGGTGTTCGGCACATGACCCGTCAAAATTTTTTGGGATATTGTTGGGGTCATTTGCTACCTTTTCAACCTGGGAACTTGGGCCCTAAGAGTCACGGCTAAAGAGATATGAATTTTTAAATTTTTTTCTTAAATTATCCAAAATCTCACCTTTAAACCCTCGTAAGCTTTTTATTAATGTCTGGAAAAGCACCATTTTTTTAAATAATTCTGTAATCTTATGCTTCTTTAACTAATTAATAGATTTGTTAAAATTGATGTACCAAAGGGACATACGAGCTTTTTTATTGAAGAACATTAGTGATTTTGTGAAAGAAAATCAATTTTTAAAAATCAAAAAAAGTATCGACAATTGAAAACTTCATTTTCTTTTAAAAACTTCTTTAGTTGATTACCTTTCTAACGGTTTCATACTAGTTAAAATGTATTGAATTAGTCGTAAAGTCCATTTAAGTAAACGTTCCTTTTTCGAAAACTGGAATAAATATTTTGATTTTTTTTAAAATTTTATTTTATTTGGACCAAAACTAGACCTTTTTTAATTGAATTTTGAAAATTTCAGCCAAATCGGCTTAAAGATAAAACCTGGGGTCTCAGGAGGATATGTATATAGGTACCCAAAGCTTTGAACTATTGTGTTTTATATTCACTGAAAAACATTCATATTTTTGTTTTGAAAAACTCAAACATTTTAACCTATTATTTTTAGTGTTTTATCTATTTTTAAAGTTTTTTTTATAAAAGTTTATCTATGCTGCCATTGCTATTGTTTAATATTTTATAACCATAGAACTAATTATTTTTTGTAAAATATTATGTTAATGTTTTGAAACAAACTGTATTAGGTGCACAAGAACAAATAAAATATATTCTATTCTATTATAAAGACCAGGGTTTAAATTTAAATGCCCATGTTTTTGTAGCTTAGAGGCCTTCATGCACTTCGTGTTACTGCAAATTGGACTCCAGAGGTTGAAAGCCCTTACTTTTGGAACTGGATATCTGTCAAACTATCATCAAACAACAGAGGGCAAGAAGAAAAAATAATAAAAAATTTCAAATTTTCTTTCAGACACAAAAACATCAGAAATGCAAGTAAGTAATAGTTTTGATAAAAGACCAGTATGATTTAAACAAAATAAAGTTAGTTTGAAAATAATTGGTTTACAAATAAAAAAGTTATGAATTTTCCAAAATTCTCCACTTTTTCATGTTCAAGCCGCCATCTTGGATTTGATATGAGTTTCACCGATGTCCAATAAGTGGAGTTGTTATTCCAAAGGTAAGGGCTTTCCACCTCTGGAAGAAAAGGTGTTTCATTTAAAGGTTAATATCCACTTCCATTCAAAAGTTATCCGGGGGGACGTCCTACTGCATAACTTACCTAATCTATTGGTGACATTTAGGTATCCCCCAGAAGGAAGTAATGTGACCAAAAGCGTTCCATCTTTGGCTATATCAACACTGGCATCGTTGTGTATCTTGCATTCGCTCACTACAACGTTTTTCAAGGCTAAAAAGAATGACATAAATTTATTTTTTCGATCCCGACAATGGGTTCCATAATGAAATTTGCCTTTATCGCTCACACCCTTGTCTCAGATTTTGACCGTGAAAGGTGCTAAGATTGAAGGGTCGTGTGCCGAAGCCGACCAACACGAGGTAAAGGGCGGAAAAGATATCTTGTGCCCGTTCCAAAGTATCATATGGGAGCCGAAGCAGCCTGGAAAAAGGGGTAAGTCTGAGCGATCAAAATTCCTTATAAATTCAAGAATTTCCTGTTTGACACCAAGTGGGTAAATTAATTTTGGTCCTTCGAGCCATGTTATGGACCCTTTTCAAAAACTCTTTATTTTGGAAAGAAGTTTATAACTTATGAAAATTTCTTGTAGTAGATTTTTATGAGAAAGTCAACTGTTAAACTGAATTTGGCAAGGACTATAGCACTGAGGTAAAGTCAGTTTTTTCTCGAAGCACATTAACTCCCCGATATTACTGATTTTTTTTTAAATTGGCATTAGGGCACGATTTTTATTCGTAGTATAACTTTTAAATCCATTATTTCTATAGTTGTTCTGCTAACTTTATATAAACGGGAACGGCAAATTTTTTGTTTTCACAACTAATTTACGGATAATTAACGGCAAATTGTGAACTAATTTTTTTTAGATAAATCTGTTGTTTCTATAGGTGTTCTGCTAACTTTATATATAAAGTTAGCAAAACACCATTTGTTTTTTAAAAAAACTAGCACGGCAAATTTTTTGTTTTCACAACTAATTTACGGATAATTAAGGGCAAATTGTGAACAAATTTTTTTAGATAAATCCATTGTTTCTATAGGTGTTCTGCTAACTTTATATAAAGTTAGTAAAACACCATATTTTATTTAAAAAAACGAGCACGGCAAGTTTTTTGTTTTCACAACTAATTTACGGATAATTAACGGCAATTTATGAGCATATAATTTTTTTCAATTTCCAAAGTTGTTCTGCTAACTTTATATACATTAATAAGTTTTTTGAGAAGTAAACATTTTTAAAAATGCAAACTTTTTAACGGAGCAACGCATTAATATGCGGTTTTTGGAATGTAGTAGATTACATTTTGCTCAATAATTTGTGTTATAACCAAAAACTTAGTTTCTGAGATATTTACAAAAAACTGTTTTCAGGGCTGATATGGCTTCACTTGAATGTGCTAATAGACTAGCTAGAAAGGTATCAGATCCGTCATGCATCCATTAATTTTTTTACCAATGACTTTTAGTTTTATTTTAATGATTTTGTTTTTGCTTTTTTGACACAATGTTGAGCTTCAAGCCTAATATCGTGATTTTGTAATGTAATTAGATTAGGTAATACACTTTGTCAATAGGAGTTTTGTTCTTGTCATAAAGTATGTTTCCTAGTTCTATTAATACTATTGTTTCTTCGTTAGATGTGCGTAAAGTTGGAAAGGTAAAAACTAAAGTCATAGGATTGATAGATAAACTGGAATATTTTGTTCATTCGCAAAAAAATTCATTGTAATAAACAAAAATCTTATAGAGAATGAAACGAGGTACTTACAATTGCTAATGGAAGGTATCATCCAATTAGAAATATCCCAAGCCTGTATCCTATGATTTGGCGTAACAGTAGTAATCATGTCGCTGTCGTAAATCTGGTCGCGTTGCGAATCGTCCAAATCCGCATCGAAAGGGTTTACGCTAGCGTACAGAGGATGCAAAAATCGAGGTCTAAATAGTCCCATTCGGGCATTGGCTCTACTAAGGTCTGATACTCGTTGCCTAAAAAGGAATGTAAAGCATCAAAACCCGTACAAAGGATGCAAAAATCGAGGTCTAAATAGTCCCATTCGGGCAGTGGCTCTACTAAGGTCTGATACTCGTTGCCTAAACAGGAATTAAAACAAGTGCGTAACACTATTTTTCATGATACAAAATAATATGAAAATAATAAAAATATGTTATAGAGAATATACAATATTGGTAAAAGCTTTACTGTCCATAGGATAGCCCGCTGAGAAAGAGACAAAAAAATAATTTTTCAGGGTTAAGATGAGTGTAAAAGCACAGCAAGTCCTCCCCTGAACCCCCGTTGGATTCATGCTAAGCTCCTTCCGCCTCTGCCGCATCAAGTGACGAGTGTCTAGGGCTTGTCCGTGCTTTCATTATCCCAGAGATTTTTGTTGTGAATGGTTACCCATGACAATACAATTTCTCCTTTTATATTCCCCTCTGCTTTCGAGTCTTACTACTGAGGTCGGGATTGCCTAAGGTCGGTGTAAACCTAGGTACATAAGGGTTTCTTATTTAAAAATCTGCTAATTTAGTTTTTGTTTTTCTAAGTGGTTTAGAAATGTCAAGTTCTTGTCAACCGCTGCTTTGTTTATTTGTGTTTTTGCCAGTATTTTTAATTAAATTCGAGATAAAATTTGTCAAAAACTGGTTTAGGGGCCCTAAAACATTACTTTTCCATTAGAGTAGGAAAAGTCCGTGATTTTCTTTCTTTTCCAACAAAAACACAAAAAAATAACCAAAACTGACAGTCTCCTCCATTTTGAGAAGGCCGCGATAAAATCAAAGTATGGCGAGTTTGGCTAGGCTGCGTACCACCAGTGTCCAAGTATTTTAACCACGTTTTCAATGGTAATGTCAAACGCATGGTGTACCCACTCTTTGTATTAGTTCACACGTATACTATAACAATAAGTAGTGTGAGCTATCCTGCCGTCCTAAGTAAGACCCACCTATCTGCAAAAAAATTAAAAATCAGTTAGGACCGAAAATGGCCTTAAATAGGTTACTTTCATCTGGTTTTTAAGAAAAATATCCAATTTTTTGTTCGGAAGTATTTTATTTTGAAAAATCGTTTCCTGGTATCTACACAAAAAAATCAACTAAGTAATTTGTAAATATACGAGGTTTTTTCTTAGTAGGATAGACACTCCTACTAAGAAAAAACCTAGTCAACAGAACTGGAGTATTACCTAAAAAAAACCACGCAACTACCTGTTGCTTGCTAAAAAACCTTGTATCTACTAACAACTTTAAAGTAGATGCGATGTTTATACTAAGTATATGTGGGGTTTTAGCTAAGTAATGTGTTTGAAAAGAAAATACCTAATATTTTGTTATTTAATAAAAACCCTGCATCTGCTTCATCTGCTGTGTTATACAAGGTGTCTCTAAAAGGTCTGTACAAAATCTTAGCATATATTCCTGAGGTCAAAATAAGTCGATTTAATGCAAATTACCTTAGTCCGAAATTGCTCCGTTTCAGAGATATGAATTTAAAAATTAAAAATCGATTTTATTAAAATTTATGAACATGAATGATGAAGCTTTGAGAACAATAGTTAGTAGAAAGCTGGCCGTTGCTATGATATTTTGCCAGTTTAAAACACTCCAGTGAAATAGTCATTCAAAATAATTTCATCATTCCGTTGCGGCATCAAACACTAAAAACGGAAATATGTATCTCGAAAACGACTTACTTTAGCGCATGTTAACAAGAGTACCTTTTTGGCTTAAAAAGATTCAGGAAAATATTTTCAACAAAAAAGTTAAAAGTTACACTGAGAAAAAAGTTATAGTCATTCTAAACCATAAAAAGAGCATTGTGAAGCGCCCTCTAACGGCCACAGTAAAAAAGTGTCCATATTTAGGTTTTGCATCCCAAAAAACCCCCGAGTACCAATTTTTAAAGTAATGCGTTAAGAAATGTTCATAAATTTTAATAAAATCGATTTTTAGTTTTTAAATTCATCTCTGAAACGAAGCAATTTCGGACTAAGGTAAGTTGCTTTAAATAGAAAAATAATAATTTTTAACTTTTTTTTGTTTTATTACTTAGATATTGCTATTAGAAACCCATAAAACTTTACCAACAAAAAAATATTACTATGTTACTCTTGGCAAGCATTTAAACTTTAAACTCGCTTTTCTCGAAATAAGTGAAAACGTAGATAGGTGGGGTCTTACTAAGGACGGCAGTATGGTGGTCCTGTCGAAAATAAGAACAAACAAGTTGCTCCGATTAAAAAAAAAATTATATATCTTTGCGTTTCAGATGATTTTAACTATTTTTTTTCGCGCCGCCTGTCTGTCTGTCTGTAACGACCAACGCGCATTTGATACATAGGTTGGGTTTTGGCTCTAGATAAAATCTACCGAACATAAGCTGAAAAAAAGAGTGAGGATAGATTTCAAAAATTAGAGTTGTGGAAAAAATATTACTGTGATACTGTATTAAAGGTAACTGTGCATAAAGATAAAAACAATACATTATACTTTGTTATATTCAGTGGGTGTTACACTGAAGGGGGGATATCTCCAATCGGATGCGTCCCCAGGTGGCGGATAAAAGGTTACTTTCGCGGACCAAAATAGGTAAAAATTACATTATACATTAATCGTGTAAGCTTAGGTGCGCATAAATTGGCAGAGTATTTTGGTTGATTGTGAAATCCAATCTCCAGCTATTCTAGAATATCTCAATATAACGGGTGAATCTCAAATTTCCTTCCCGCGAATTTTTCTAAGTTCCAAATCCCTCACTCTATGGGTTCGAGATTTTTTTGGATCGCATGCACTTAAGGTTTTGTAAAAAACTTAACTTTACATAAAATTTCTTGCATATCTGACATGCACTATAAATTCCAAGAAATCCCCTTCTTGTTCATGAATTAAATTATGAATTTTCCGGCCTATTTTATTAGTTTGGTTTTTTTCTACATTTCGCTCACATCTGACTTTTATTTTGACAAATGACATTGAGCGCAATTTCCGCTCCCCAGAGAGTGGGGTACATTCGCTTAGAATCCGTGTGCAAGGCAACGGCACGTGTGTGAGAGCTCTTTTTAGAGTGACAAAAATCGACCTGCAAACAAGTTAAGCCATCTGTGACGCATCCAAAATTGTTTGATATTGCCCATTTAATATTGATAGTTTTTTTTGTGCCAAATTCCAAAGTTGCATTCATAGTTTTTCACCGGACGCGCTTTTTGGAGTAACACTTCTTGCAATTTCCTCTTAAGGAGCCGTCAAATGGGGCAGAAAGTGCCCTAAAAAAATTGGTGATTTATTTTTCTTATAAATCCTTAGATTCTAGCGAATACAGGCATCCTAGCTGAGAGTAACTAATTCGAATTTCGGAAACGGTAAGTGATACATAATCACAACAGTAAAACTAAAAATCGTGTTTTTCGAAAAATTGAAATATCGTCGCCATCTTGTATGCAATTTAATAATAAATTTGGTATTTTTATATTAGCGACTACGGCCAATCGAATGACGCCTTCTTGTCTTTTTGAAACCATGGGCAACTTTGTTCTTTCTTATGGGGGACATATTTGTTTGATGCGTCATTAATTAGAGAATAAAAAGAGCTTTTCAAGCATGTATAAGATTTTGGATGATTGAAAATGCGAATATATTAAAACAACTGTTTGTCAATTAGTTGGTTGAGAAACAATTGCCGTAATTGTGTTTCTTCTCATACCTACGTAACTATCTACCAAATAAATTAATCATAACAAAAACATTTCATGTAAAAAAAAGCCAAGTACGCGAAAATGGCATTCCGTAAAAAGAATTGAGATAAAAGTAAAGCCAAGTTCTCCAATACAAATTTCAAAATGAAAGGTTTTTACTAGTTTGAAAATGTTTTTTTAAACTTTGCTATTACATACAAACTTCTTTATGTTCAATTTAGCACTGCGCCTAAGAGTCATTTACAGCCGTAATAGCCAAGTTTAGAAAAATATTTCCAAACTAGTTAGAACCTTTCGTTTTGAAATTTGTATTGGAGAACTTGGCTTTACTTTTATCTCAATTCTTTTTACGGAATGCCATTTTCGCGTACTTGGCTTTTTTTTACATGAAATGTTTTTGTTAAGATTTCACTTCTTTTTTAAAGGAATTGGATAATACTTAATTTTTAAAGCAGTAAAATATAATTCAAATAATATTGTTCAAAACTTTTGCAATGCCTTTCTTAAATTTTTGAGGTTTTTAAATTTTTTTCCATGGTTTTATCGTAGTTCCTATCAGCCTTCCAAAGCTCAGCTCTAGCGTTTCTGAAAGTGCACAATGTTACTTTTACATAACTTTACATGTATAGCGGAAAGAAATAAATGAAAATTGTCGTGTTTTAAAATTTTGTCCTATAGTTTTATCATAGTTCCTATCAGTTTTCCAATGCTCAGGATTCTAGCGTTTCTGGAAGTGGGTAATGCTACTTTTACATAACTTTACATTTATAGGGGAGGAGAGTAAATGAAAATATTGGACTTTTTAAATTTTTTCCCATGGTTTTATCATAATTTCTATCAGCATTCCAATGCTCAGCTCTCTAGCGTTTCTGGAAGTGGGCAATGTTAGTTTTATATAAATTTACATTTATAGGAGAGGGAAGTAAATTAAAATGTTGGTGTTTTTAAATTTTTTAATATAGTTTTATCATATTGTTCTTCAGTCTTAAAAAGTTCAGCTCTCTAGCGTTTCTGGAAGTGGGCAGTGTTACTTTTACATAACTTTACATTTATAGGGGAAGGAAGTAAATTAGAATTTTGGGGTGTTTTAATTTTTTTCTATAACTTTATCATAGTTACTATCGGTCTTCCAAAGCTCAGCTCCCTAGCATGTCTGGAAGTAGGCAATGTTACTTTTACTTAACTTTACATTTATAGGGGAGGGAAGTAAATTAGAATTTTGGGGTGTTTTAATTTTTTCCTATAGTTTTATCATAGTTCCTATCAGTCTGCCAAAGCTTAACTCTCTAGCATTTCTGGAAGTGGGCAATGCTACTTTTACATAACTTTAAATGTATAGGGGAGGGGAGTAAATTAAAATTTTGGGGTTTTTTGATTTTTTCCAGGGGTTTGGTCATAATTTCTTTCAGTCTGCCAAATTTCAGCTTTGTAGCATGTCTGAAAGTACAGTAGAATATTGATGATCTATACATGAGTGGCAATTTCGAAGTTTTTTGAAATTTCGTAACTACTTTACTACTTTATGGAATTCCATGAAACTTGGAGGGGTTGTTAACTCCATAGAGATCTACGACTGTGCAAAGTTTGAGATTCGTAGCTCATTTCGAAGAGGTAGGTTCGGTTCGGTTCATGTTTCAAGAAAAGATGGTTACGGCGTGCGAACTTGGCGAGGCACTGCCGTGCACTCAGATACGGCGTGCGAACTTGGCGAGGCACTGCCGTGCCCTCAGATTTTCGGGCTAATCCTCAACGGGGTCATGGTAGCCGCAGACATAATTATGTTATGATGTTAGATTTTTGTCTCAGATCCGAGACTACCCTAGCTGATACTGCAAACTGACAGTTGGTTTTCTAAAGTGGGTGTCCACTTTTCATTTTTCCTTTTCAGTTTTCATCATCTTCATTTCATTCCCTCTCCACCCATTATGGTTAAACGTACTGTTGAACACTAACAAGACGAAAACATAATTATGTCAGCATGACCCCTTTGAGGATTAGCCCGAAAATTTATTTATTTAGTCTTTGACTTCCCCTCGAAAAATTTCTTTTATATTTAATATCTACCAAATATTTGCCAATTATTAATTTATCTGTTAAAAGTTTTAAATTAGTTCAATTAATTTTGATATTTCTTGAGTTACATTGCCAATAAAAATTTAATATGGAAAGGTTACCAAATTAGAATTATGTATATTGGGACGATTCTTACTGTGTTTGAGGTCTAGTTAAAACCATATGAGGTGATTTTTAAATATTATAAATTTAATCAAAGTATGAACATTAACTTTAATTTATTTCAACGTTTGGTCATCGGTTTTTAGTTGTTGGTCTTGTTTTGAGTTTAATCATAAATAATAATAAAAAATAACGAAAAAATAGGTGAAATCTATTTATTCATTCAACGAGTTATTCAATAAAATTAAATGAAACCAAATCAATTCATGTTGATTTTACAAACAAAAATATAAATCACATACAAATTACAATTAACAACATTCCCGTACCATATTCAAATCAGGCACAATATCTAGGTATGACACTTGATGCCAAATTGCGCTGGAAAGCACATGTTAAGAAAAAAAAAGAAGAACTTGAGATAAGGATAGAAAAATGAACTGGCTAATTGGAAGGAAGTCCAATTTAATAATTCATAATAAGTTACTGCTTTATAGACAAATACTGAAACCAGTATGGACATATGGTATTCAACTATGGGGTTGTGCTAAAGAGAGTAACATTCTAGTTGTACAGAGATTTCAAAATAAAGTATTAAGAAACATTGTGAATGCACCTTGGTACGTTCGAAATAGTGACCTTCATCGAGATCTAAAAATCGAAACTGTAGCAGAGACTATAAAAAAGTACGCAAAAAGCCATGAAGATAGACTCCATCGGCATGTGAATGTGGAAGCAATTCAGCTTCTAGACAATACTATGTGCTAGTTCGAAGACTAAAAAGAGTGAAGCCGTTTGAGCTAGTAAACTAAGTGAATTACACATAAAACCAAATTATGCTATAAACACAACACAATTGTGAGTTATAGACTAAACAAAGCGGGGAGAACTGTTGAGTGAACCCTAAGTTTAAATTTGACTTTTCTAGTAAATTAAGTTAAAACAAAATTGCTAATTAGTCTTACTGACTAGATTGTAATACAATAAACACAGTGTGTTTGACAAATAAAAAAAAATCATCGAGTGAAACGACAGCAAACCAAGGAAACTAAGTTCATGGCGGGACGGAAACGATCACCGGTCCAGACCAAGCTATCATCATCTCCACGGCGTCGGTTCGGAACCGAAAACAATGAGTTAACAAAGTATAATTGTATGTCATAAATAATAATACTCCTAAATTCCGAAAACCGCATATTGATGCGATGCTCTGTTAAAAATTTAGCATTTAAAAAAATTTTATTTGTCAAAAAACTCTCATTAGCGTTAATTGATTTTAGCCAAAATCTAATCAGCTCGTTACAGTATCAAACACTATTTTACCTGAACATTTTATAAAAATCGGTTCAGCGGTTTAGGAACTATCGTGTTACGGACAGACAAACACACAGACAGACATCACGACGATATTGCTAAGACATCGAAATAACAAATTTTTGGCGTTATCTAAAAAAAAATCGTCGAAATTTAATACCTTTTCTAGTCATTGCTGCGCGGGCTAGGAAGAAAAAAATAAAGTCTTAACAGATAACTCAAATAATTG
This sequence comes from Aspidapion aeneum, assembly GCA_963576565.1. Taxonomy (NCBI): domain Eukaryota; kingdom Metazoa; phylum Arthropoda; class Insecta; order Coleoptera; family Brentidae; genus Aspidapion; species Aspidapion aeneum. The sequence continues at coordinate 12,702,521 of OY755041.1, read as the reverse complement.
ACAATTGTTTCACAGCCTTAAACTAAGCGAAAAACTGTTGTTATACATGGCTAAAAAGCTCTTTTTATGCTCTATTTAATGACGTATACATCCATAATGGCAGCCAAAAGAAATAACAAAGTTGACTATGGTTACAAAAACGAAAAGGCCTAGAAAAAATTCGTTTAGTCATTCGATTTTCCATAGTCGCTAATACAAACCTACTATTTTTTAAAATTTGTTTAATAAATGGCTGAGATTTCGAAAAACACAATTTTAATTATTTGCTCGAGATTTTTAAAACCCTTGTAGATATTTTTAATTTTGTTACAGCATTTAATTGGGCTAGAATAGTGCAACTTTTTTCTCATTTAACCAATATTGTATCTCTTACCATTTCCGAAATCTTTTTATCTGGGACACCCTGTATATTCTAAGTTAAATCCACACCAAACATAGAAAATCGTTTCCTTGACTATTTTTACCTACTTACCGAACCATCTGAGAGAACGAGATCGGCTCAGTAACAGGAACATCATTGACTTGCACAGACGGAACGTTCCACAAGCGAGGAGGAGGTTGTTGTTGGTTTTCTGGTGGATATGAATTCAACAAGTTTACGTTGTTGCTACGATAAAGGTTGCTATTGTACGAAGAGGAATTAGTGTTGTTGTTGCTGGAACTACTGTTGGCACCGGTGCCACGGTACCAGAGCCAGTAAGGTTCGTCGTCATCATCTCCGTCACTAAAAAAAAATCATTTTAAAACAGCTAGTAGAGTGCAAATAAAAACGTGTGTCGGATCACCAATCCATGGTCAAGGCTTGTTAAACGCCCTACTATCCAGCATATAGCCAGTTCTGAATTAATTGAATGAAATGAAAAATTTTAAGTACTTGTTCTTAGTGGTGTTAGTGTAGTTGTGTCATACTCATACCATTAGAATAAAAGCTATACTGACCATGAAGATTCTGCTTAGAAAGAGAAAAACTAATTTAGCAGGTGTTTAGATAAAAATAGAAACATAAGTACACCCCCGATCTCAGCAAATCACGTGGTCCGTGAACTAAAAGTTAAAGAAGGAAGGAAATTATAAGCAGGTAGACAAGAGCCGACTAGGGATACCAGGGGAGATGCAACGAGGTCGCGTTATGGGATGGAGATTGCCTTTTCTTTTAAATCTGCAAGCAAAATAGCAAGGCACTTTCAATTTCACAGGAAAATTTAACTTAAATATGCTGCAAAATTTTGGTTATACCCATTTTCTTGCGTTTACTAGAAATGCAACAATTATACTTAGAGGTGAAAAGAAATTATAACTAAAATGTTTCCTTGAAGGAAATTGAAGAAAACCTTGGTCCTTTTATTATCTTATAGTTAAATATGGTTTTGTTAAATCTTGTCGTTACCAGTAATTCTTCACTGCTGCGGGCCTTGTTCTGCCTGCGCCCTCCCTGATGATTGCTTAGCACATGACGCTAGGGCAGCACAAGGTTTGTAATATGCTATATTACGCCAGATTAGTTGCCCCGAGCGTAGAACCCTGTGTGAAATATTTCAGTTTCCTGGAATTTTTGCACGAGGTTCTCCTACCCAAAATAACCTTAATAAAGAACCCCATGACGAATCAATAAAATAAAGCAGATGTCAATAGATGAACTAAAACAACCCTACATACCTCTCAGAGGGTTAACAGTGCTACTGCCGGATTCGAACCTAGTTCCACCAGCACAAACGTCCAGGTTGATGTTGGAATGGAAAGTGTCGACAAAGAAAAAAACAATATACAGGGTGTTTCATCTACAAAATTTTAACCACATATGCACTGTGAACCGAACCGAACCGTAAGAAGTTGCCAAAATCACGTGACCACCTGTCAATTTCACAGAAAAGTATCAAACATGTTTTTGGTAAGATTTTTGACGCTAAGTTTAAACATGTAACTGCGGGTTCGCTTATCTGTGCAAAAATTATTTTTTCCCTTAAGGGGGCAAACTTCGTCCAAAAACTTAACATTTGACAACACTGATATCGCGTTTTTTGCCCAAATCTTTGTTCTAATAGAAATAGAAAACGAGAAAGCGGAACGCGTCGAAATTTTGAGGGGTAGTTTTTTAAAGCATTTTTAACAACCGTATCTCAGCAGTTTTTCGCGAAATCATTTTATTCAAAAAATAAAAAAAAAGTTATGGCTAAAACACAACAAATATTTCAAAACAATGTTTGGCATTTCAGTAGCCTAATTGTGTTATAGAAAACTGTAGCGAAATTGTTTCGACTTTTGTATTTTTTGGAAATGTACAAAAGAAAATCAAAAATCTAACAAGATACGTTTGAAGATTTTTAAAAAATCTTGCATATGAACAGAAATAATGTTTCAACTAGTTTCTTATAGAAGAGATCTATTAGGATTTACAAAAGCGTGCCCAATTTTATATTTGATGCAGGACACCAAATCAGACAAGAGCCATCAACCTCTTGACTGAAGCGCCACCCCCATATACCGGGGGCAAGTCAATTCGATTGAGAAAATTTAACTAAGATCACGTGACCCGGATTTTCACATTTTCAGATATTTTGAAAAAATAAAATATCGTTTAATATAAGTTAATATAAGTTAAATGATTATAAGTATGTATTTAAAGACATACAATTTTTTCTATTTACAAAACATTTTTTTAAGGGCTGGCCATAGCGTAACAAACAAAATCACGGAATTATGAACTAATTTATAAGATAGTTTTTGATAATTAGTATATTGCTCAGTTAACAGAAGCTTGTGCTTAACTTCGCTGAGTTGAAAATAAAGCCCTTTTCATTTATTTATTTATTACATAAGAGAAGAAAGTGACAAATTTCACACGAGCGTGAGAAAGTTACTTTCTGTCGAGTTATGGACGCTATTTTTCCTACGAACACTGTTGAACTATACTAATTTTTGTAAAAATTAACGTTTAATTTTGCGTAAATCAAATGAAACTGCTTTTCCGCACGTGTGGGAAAGTAGTTTGCAACACATGTGCGAAAAAGTATTGTGACAGTTAAACACTTTCCATACATGTGCCGTAGTACTGAAAGTACTTGTAACACATGTGCGAAAAAATTTCTGCACACGGATGAAATTTAATGTTTTCTGAGGATGCAAATCGTGTAAAATCCAACATTTTCTTATGTGGTCGCAGGAAATAGTAATTTACCTAACCAGTGCGGAAGACGCACAAACATTCGTTAAATCAGGGCTATCAAAACGGACGGGCCACGATCCTCCGCTTTGTTGACGTCACATCCGGGGCTGATTTTTTTTGATGGTCACGTTACGATACAGCTGATTGTCTTTAAAATATTGAAGTTAGAATGACGGTTCATGAATATTTAATTTTTTTTAAAAATAACGCCGTTTTTGAGATTGTTTTTACTTTATTCTTGCAGAACAATTTTTTTTAAATGTATAGTAATCCTTAATTTTTCATAGCCGCTTCATTAGCTCACACAATAATTCAGCTTAAAGCAGAATCAAATGTGACAATCACAGATGACAAAGTCAAATACATGTCAAATATAACAGTTGGCATGTGGTACATGGCGGGTAATTTGAATTCAAAATAAGAAATGCTAAATCTTGAAGATTTTAACCTTTTAATCATGTTGCTTCCTTACAAACCTTTGGTGGAATATCGGGATGGTGTCTGAGAATATTTCACTGAAATTTTGCGAAAATCTGTAGTGCCATTTTGAAAATATCATAAAAAAACGTCTGACCTCCCATAAGACCCAATATAAAATTCAGCCCCGGGAGAACAGCTGATTTTTTTAGGGTCGTGGCCTCTATTTTTGTGTTGGCCTTGGTTAAATATGTAGGTAAAATATTTTTTCTACGAGGTTGTGGAAACAAAAATAAAGTACGATAATAAAAACAACTTATTTATTATATTTAATTTACAATGATTGCCGAAAACTTTACTTCTAATCACAGAACACCAAGGGGGCTTCTTATCCTGTGCAGCATCTGTGGATCAGGAGATTTTCGTTTTTATATTCTGGATCAATGATATCGGAAGGTCTTTAAATATATTTTGCTCTGGATGTATTTGGAGGCAGGCTTATAGTAACATCAGTAACGCACCCAGGAATGTCTTGGGGGGGGGGCCGAGGCCTCATAATGTCGTATTTCATGCTATTTTTTGTGTTTATTCATAAAATATGTGGAAAATATATACAAAAATCATAGGCTTGGGGGGGGGCGGGCCCCCCCATGGGTGCGCCCATGGTAACATTATGTGTTCCATCCTATTGTGGCTAAGTCTTCTTCGGGATTATCCGTATTTTCTATCACAGTAAATAAACACATTTTTCTATTTTTATTTATAAGATGAAATGTCATCCCCTGGTTTTTGACAAAAAAATAGGCTTTGTTATTTACTCCATTCTTTTATTTTTTCTGTTGCTATTGAAAAACTAGCCGCCCACTTGTGTTTTTAGGCAAAAATTAACGTCAAACTCAAAATGTGTTGTTTTTTTGTCATCCCTAAAATTTTAGTAAGGCCCACAATTTAGAAACCGAATAGGTGTCCCTAGGACTCTAATATGTAGTGCCACCTATTGACTGATATTTAAATATTTTGCCTTGTTGTCTTTTGCTTAAAAAATTCGTTGAATCGAATTTGTCGCCTTAATGGACCCATGCCATTGTCATACTTCTATGGAACGAAAACATCGAATTATGTATGCCGCATATTTTTTGTTTTTTTCAGGAAAACTATTAACTTTACGACAAAAAGTGTAGTATCCTTTTTAAAGATAATTAAATTGCCTTTTAGCTGAGGTACATTTTAACCTCGTGGGGGTTCGTTTTACATAAAAAAATTACCCTCAAAAATAAAATTGTAAATTACGCTTCGGCCATGTTTAAGCCGCCATATCTACCTCAGTATCAGTTTCTGTTTGAAACTAATAGCCGTTTCTTATTTAGCTTGACATCCTTTTTCGTTCTGTATAGTTTTTTAGTAACTTTCATGACTTTGGTGAAAATATGAAAATTTTGTACCTGGGGGTAGGTATAGGCCAATTTAGTGGTTTTTTGAGTGTAACTCGGGAATTGCTAAATCTACATCATATGTTAGACCCACCGTGAATACATCTTAACAGTCTGCATATTTTTTATATTTTATGTTTTTTATGTAAAACCAGTAGTTTTCTCGAAAAAATCAAAAAACCTAAAAAAAAATAGCGTATTTGAGGATCTTACAGAATTTATAGTATAGAGACAAATAAAAAACAAAGTATTGATAGTGATTTTGAGAGGCCATTATAGTAGAAGCTAATCACAATTTGTTTGGGTAAAATCGATGTCATAATAAAAAAGTTACGTACATTTGATTCAAACTCCTTTTCGCCATCTTTAAACAAAGATGGCGGGTTGTTTATGCAGGATTTTCGCAGGTATCTCCATTTTTTTTGGGACATGGTCTTATGACGAATCGATTAAAATATATGAGTATCGGTTTGCAATTCAAGCCCAAAATCCTACTGGGCTCTTAGACTATTAAGGAGTGTTGTGATATCGCAACGATGAACGCAAAATACAGATATTTATTTTTCATTTTGCTATTGAAACTCAGGGTTATAACTTAATTTCTGTAGGACTTTTATTACATTATTTTTTTGGAGAAATCAACTTCTTTCGTAACAGTGCATATGTGGTTAAAATTTCGTGGATAAGTTGTGAAACACCCTGTATAGTTTTTATCCAAAACATGGTTTAAAAAACAAAATATATAAAAATTCTAAAAATTACATGCGTCTTTTGTAGAAAAATGACGGTGGCTTACACAATTTTAACGAACAATAGTTACAATTTGGGAGGCACTCAAAACTTAATACTATCTTTAAGAATCCCCAAATAAAAGTCGAACTTACCAAATTCTTTCCACGTTGGTAGAAAATGGCGTAGATACTACCGCTGACTCCCTCAACCAGAGGATGTGAGACTGTCACCCAAATACAATACTGCTTTGCACACACAACGGTCTTACGGTTTACCGTCTTTGGTATCACACCTGCAGTCAATAGCAGTGCCAATAAACAAAAAATGGCGAACCAAAAGACGGCCGAAGCAGTCAGTCGATTTCTTTGGAAAATAAGGAACACTCTTTGTCCCAAATGTACAAGGAGGAAGTCTTATCTTAATTGGGTGAGGTAATATAGTACCAACGGAATGTTCCCGGTAAAATTCAAATAAAAATACAACCTTATTTATAAAAACATTCGCGAATTCGAAGTTTCTCTTCGCTATGTTTGTCAGCTTGGAAAATGCGCGATAAATTAGAAAATGACCAATAAGAAGCACATCAGTAATTCCATAAGCGTTATTGTGGCGGCAGCACCTACCAAGGAAATATTCCAATTCCATTCCATTTTGTGTATTGCACATTGTGGTGTTGTCGGATCTATTTCTCTGGAAACCCAGAAAGAACGATCACCTGGGAACCAAAAAAAAAACAAAGTCCAGAAAACACTCACAGGTTTCAAGAATATAGCTTTGATAACGATATTGGGCCTCAAGTAATGCTTCCCTGTGGATTTATAAACGAGGATTTCGAGGTGCACAGACCAAAACAAATGTCAAAACGGACCATTAGCAACATAGAAAGTAGGGGACAAATACCCGGTTAGACTATTAAAAGAAGTTTAAGATTAAAACCAACAACTGCAAAATCAATCATTGGAAATCAGAGCATGCATCAAACCAGAGAATATTCGAACATTCAACCAATTCCCACACGAGTAAAGCCATACACATCCAACCACTGCTTAAACTCGGCATGAGAATGCTCAGATGTTAAGTTTTTCCACCACTAGCTTACCCTATATAACCCTTCAATCCGACTGAGTTAGATATTAACTTTGTTTAACTATGATTTTGTTGTCTTTTAGTCCTGGTTTTATCCCTCGTTTATCCCCAATTTACAAAATTGCATGACTTTGTATTTATTTTATCTTCTCCTTTGATTAAAGTAGTAAAGATATCAAAGTGGGCGGACCCTCAAGTGCTTCAGGTCAAACCTTGGACCTAAATGTGCTTCCGTGCTACCAAAACTGACTAATCCGGAAAGAAGAAGATATCCGGGAAAAGAAACCATTGTACTAATATCCTCGAAAATATCTCCAACACCCCACAAAATAAAGGGGCGTGCCCTCAGAGACTGTTCTTGAAAACATTGTAAATAATTTGTAATGTGGCAACGCCGCCAAGAGCCACAGTTTAAACCGGGTAACTTTGATTAGAATGTTTTCTCATTTCGTTTATTTATCGAACGTACACGGTAGCAAACAGCTGTTTGTTTCGTTCCAAGACGTAAATAGAAAAAATACCCAACCGCAAAGCCCATCCAATAATAGAAAAGAGAGCCTCTGCCTCTTTTTTAAGGTACCTCTTAACCTCAAAACACAGCTCTAAAACACGAATAAAATACCCTTAATGCGTTGTATAGAAAAAAACGAGTCGAATAGTGTTGGTTATTACAAATCTGCGAAGCGAGAAGGAGGCAAAAATTGCGTTTTTAAAACCTTGCTAATTTCTTTCTCGCGCATAATGTCGGCGTTAAAATTTACTATCGAAGAAAAGGTTCAAATGTTTAATTGGTATTTTGCAGGAAACTCCGCTCGAGATAAATAAATAAAAATTTGTTTAATGCTAAGTATGAGGACTGTGATATTCCTTGCAAAACTACCATTTTGAACATAATTAACCATAGAAAATGGAGCGACAATGAAGAGGTGGGTGAGAGTCCAAGACCCATTTCGAAACAAAGGCAACAGCGAGAAACTGTTCAAAACTCTTCACAAAGTTCAGCCATTGCTAAAGAGATACCTGATGATATTCCTCCCAGAACCATTCGAAACATTTTAAAAAGCCATGTGTTCAATGCGTACAAGTAAAAAAATCTCAGGAACTGTTTTTTTAGGACAATATTATAAGGATGAGATTTTGTGAAAAAATGATGAATCGTGCAAATCAGTATGAAAATTTCGTCAGTAATATTTTATTTACTGACAAAACTACTTTCTCCGTACACAATGCGCACAATCTATCAACTACTCGCTACTGGGCAAAAGAAACTAAACATTTGGCGGTAAATGTGCGAACACAATACCCTCAAACAATAACTGTTTGGTCGGGGGTTCTTGGAGATAAGTTCATCGGGCCATTTTTTATTAATGGTAACTTGAATGGGGTCGCTTATTTAAACTTTTTGCAAAATCAAGTTATTTCTGGAATTCAACAATTGCCGGATGTTTATTCTGAGCAGGTTTGGTTTTAGCACATGACGTTTTACCCGCCAGGGAATTTTTAGACGAAACTTTGCTCCGAGTAATAAGCAGACGTAGATCGGCTGACCTGAATGTATGTGATTTTTAGCTCACACATATACTATACTATAGTAGTGTGAGCTATGGTGATCCTAATTTTTTCGAGAAAAAAAAAGTTGTTCCGATTTCAAAATTTTTTATATATCTTTGCGTTTCAGATGATATTGAAACTTTTTTGTTGCGCCGTCTGTCTGTCTGTCTGTCTGTCTGTATGTCTGTCTGTCTGTCTGTCTGTGTGTCTGTATGTCTGTCTGTAACGACCAACGCGCATAACTCAAAAACCGCTTGGCCGATTTTAATGAAATTTGGTACCTAGGCTGGGCCTTGGGCCGAGATGGTCCCATTTAAAAATGAACAAAATTCACCGAACACAAACCAAATAAAAGGGTGGGGGTAGATTTCAAAAATTAGATTTTATGTGAAAATATGGCGTGTGTGATATTAAACGAAAGGTAATTGAGTCTGCAGTTAAACAAAATAAATTTTAATTTATTTAAAAAAAAAGGGTGGGGGTATATTTTAAAAATTAGAGTTTAAGTGAAAATATGGCGTGTGTGATATCAAACGAAAGGTAATTGAGTCCGGAGTTTAACAAAATACATTTTAGTTTTTGTTTTTTTTAAGGGTGGGGGTAGATTTCAAAAATTTGAGTTTAAGTCAAAACATGGCTTGTGTGGTATCAAACAAAAGGTAATTTAGTGTGGAGTTGAATAAAATATATTTCAGGTTTTAGTTATATTGGCTCACACGTACACTATGACTACAGGGCCTAGTGTGAGCTTAGGGGCCCATATATTGGCAGAGTATTTATTTGGCCTTATGTCAAAAATAAGATATTTACATTTGATCACATTCGAGCTAATAATTTAGCCGAACTTTGAATTAAACACACCTAAGATGCTAAGTAGTGTACGGCAGGGATTTTATAACCGTTTAGGTTATTGTTTAGCACAACAGGGTGACAAGTTTGAGCATTTAATTTGATTCATTTAGTAGCTCTTGAAAGGACTTTCTAAGGTTTTTAAAATCACATATTCTTACTTTTTTTTTAAGCTGTTGAATTGGCTATGCCATGACAACAGCAGTGTAAAAAACAATTTTATTCGTAGGATATGGCAGCCTCTTCGAAAATCTCCGAGTATTTGAATCATAGCCCACACCCAAACTAGGCAATTAAATATCTTTATCCCTACCAAAACAATGCAATAAAATTCATTTGGCGCGGCTTATGGAAGGCGGAGAATGACTTGGGAGGGATGAAGAGGGGAAATATTTCTATTTTTGTCTAAACATCTGCTCATTAGTTTTTCTCTTTCTACGCAGAATCTTCATGGTCAGTATAGCTTATACCCCAACGGTATAGTCCTTGCCATAGACAGTTACACGTTTGCGACTTTAACATGAAATAAACATTTTTCCCAACAAGAAATATATTAAAAAGTAAATATGTCATGTTGGTAGAAAATTAAAGGTAAACCTGTCTTTGGATGAAAACATGCTAACTGTAAGTTGACAAAAAACTGCACAGATAACAAATCAAAGACATGCCATTTTTTTGTTGCTGTCGGTATGCATGTGATAAATAAAGGGATTGGAAATGTCACAAAAGTGTAACTGCCTATGGCAAGGACTATACATCAATCCATTGGAAATTTATCTCATTTATCTCATATTGTTTGCCCTGAAATATGTATTTTAAAAGCATATATTTTTTCCAAAGTCACAAATTGAATCTGTCCTGACGAGCTCCAAATTTAACCTAGAAAGCTGAGATATGTATTTTATTAAAGAGAGCTTCAACCTCGACAAGATTCGCCTGTACAAGTTTTTTGAAGAAGCTTGTGGATTTTGAGAAAAAGTTGTTGTTGGTCCATGACGGATCTGATACCTTCCTAGCTAGCCTATTAGCACACTTCAAGTATCAGCCTTGAAAACATTTTTTTGTAAATATCTCAGAAACTAAAGCTCTTACGAAGTTTTTGGTTATAACATAAATTATTGAACAAAATGTAGTTCGTTAGAGCGTTGAACTATATTTTACCTGAAAATTTTATGAAAATCGGTTTAGCGGTTTAGGAGCTATCGTGTTACGGACAGAAATAATATATACACACACATCCCAAATAACATTATTACCACTCAAGATTTTATTAATTTGGTTCCAAGGTTATTTAGAGGGTGCTGTTATGGCTTTTAGGATCAATTTGGCTACAAAAAGGTAATTTATATTGCCAATTACCTAAAGAGGTGTTATACAACCAAAAAGTGTTCTTCTGTTCCTTTTAGATACTTTTGGTTTTATTGATTTCTGATTTATAAAGATGGTCTTATAAAACCCTTTTACCTAAAGTTTTTAAAAATAAATAAATATACACTTTGGTCTTTTAGTTTTTTTCATTACTTTAGGTCATAACAAAAGTGTTTTATAATAGAGCTAAAAGGTTACCTTTGTTTCTGTAGTTACCAGTAGTTTAATAGTAAATATGATTATATAGGCGGCCATATAGAACCTAGTTTCCTTAAGGTTTTTAAGAGTGGTAAATATAAACTTTAGACTTTTGGTTTTTGCCATTACTTTTAGGCATTTTAAACCGGTTTTATTGGAAGGCTTAAAGGTAAACTTAATTCTTTTGTATTTATGGTTACCCATAGCTGCATATTAAATATTATTTAAATAGGTCATATAAAACTTTGTTTCCTTAAGGGTTCTAACAGAAGTAAATAAATACTTTCGTATTTTAGTTTTTACTAGTACTAGTACAGATTGGTACCTACCTATTGCAAGATTGATTATTTATTATCCTCCTGGGTAGGGCACCCAAGCCTAGATAAGGCCTGTTTAAACGGCCAATATAAGAGGTTTCCCTCCAACCTGCAGGCACAACGGATATCATTGCATTGGCCCTCCGGATTGTGTGCAAATTGCACGATAAAAAACATTTAAATTTAACACAACACTTTAAAAAACAAATACAAAAAATTTAAGTGAGGTTATGTTCAATATGTTTACCTTCTCCTTTTTATTGGTTTCATAAGCGCACTCAAAAATCCTTGTTGCGATAGAGTAACAAATAAAACCAAGTGACCACTATAAAACGATAATGGCGTATATAGAATTATTTTAAAAATATTGTAAACAGAAAATATTTATCTAGTCGTTTTGTTTTTTAACAATAATTTTGATTTATGTAAACCAAACAGACTTTTTTAATGGTGAATAGTGTAAATTATTTTTTATTTATTTTAAATATTTGTTATTTAGTTATCAGAAAACTATTAAAAAGCATTTGTGAGCTGGCGCGCTTGTTTTGAGAGCTTTTCAGATACGATTTTATCAGAAAAATAAGTCTGGCAGGCAATTTGATGATCCACAAAACGACAAACTCCTCATATATAGGTATATTTTTATGTGATACAATAATTTTGGGACATTTTTGGCAATTTTATGACCTAAATTATTTTATATAGCCATTGTGAATCTAAAATATCGCTAAAGCTTTTATAGGAAAAATTATTTACTCTAAAGGTATTATGGTATTCAACAGAATTGCCAGGATACCAAATTACCAAATCTAGTTTTATAACAGGATAGAGGACGTTTCTGAGTTGCTTTTAGAACCTGGCATAATAGCTTTAGGCTGTAAAAGGTTCTATACTGGTGGAACCGCTAGAGGGCGAAGCTAGCGTTTATTTCTTATGGTTTTATAATGAGTTTAATACATAGGTTGCCACCACCAATTGGGGAGTCCCATTTAGGAGGTCTAAGGGGTATATAAGCGTAATGGGAACGTGCTAGCGACCAAACATTGAAACTAATGGTTTTAAGGAAAGGCGCTGGCAACCTTTTAGCTTCTGCTATAAATAAAGAAATGTTACTTGGGATATATACACACACACACACACACAGACATCACGACGATATTGCTAGGATAGGTCAAAATACACCCAAATAACACATTTTTGGCGTTATCTGAAAAAAAAATTTCGTCGAAAATAATACCTTCTCTAGCCATTGCTAGGCGGGCTAGGAAACTAAAAATCACTTTACTTTTTAAGTGCCGCGTGGTTGATACCTGTAAAGCTGCTAACCACATCGTTGGAAAGAAAATTGATCTGTCTATAAGATACTTTTATTCATTTAGACCACCATACTTCGGACATCCGAAAAATCGACAGCAAAAAAAAAAGTTTCCTTTGCAAAAAATATCAAGTTCAATTAGGCACCTGGAGCTCAATATATCCTGTCATAATAAAATATAAAATGTGCATATGATAAATAAAGGGATTGGAAATGTCACAAAAGTGTAACTGCCTATGGCAAGGACTATACATCAATCCATTGGAAAATTATCTCATTTATCCCATATTGTTTGCCCTGAAATATGTATTTTAAAAGCATATATTTTTTCCAACGTCACAAATTGAATCTGTCCTGACCAGCTCCAAATTTAACCTAGAAAGCTGAGATATGTATTTTATTCTATATTTTAATCTTGTTGAGGTTGAAGCTCTCTTCAACCTCGACAAGATTCGCCTGTACAAGTTTTTTAAAGAAGCTTGTGGATTTTGAGAAAAAGTTGGGTCCATGACGGATCTGATACCTTCTTAGCCTATTAGCACACTTCAAGTATCAGCCTTGAAAACATTTTTTTGTAAATATCTCAGAAACTAAAGCTTTTACGAAGTTTTTGGTTATAACACAAATTATTGAACAAAATGTAGTCTACTACTAGCATTTTAAAAAATTTTCAACTGTCAAAAAAATTTCATTATTATCAATGGATTTCGACCAAAATCTAATAAGTTCGTTAGAGCGTTGAACTATATTTTACCTGAAAATTTTATGAACATCGGTTTAGCGGTTTAGGAGCTATCGTGTTACGGACAGAAATAATATATACACACACATATACACACACACACAGACAGACATCACGACGATATTGCTAGGATAGGTCAAAATACACCCAAATAACACATTTTTGGCGTTATCTGAAAAAAAAAATTTGAAGAATGAACCTTCTCTAGCCATTGCTAGGCGAGCTAGGAAACTAAAAATCACTTTACTTTTTAAGTGCCGCGTGGTTGATACCTGAAAAGCTGCTAACCACATCGTTGGAAAGAAAATTGATCTGTCTATAAGATGCTTTTATTCATTTAGACCACCATACTTCGGACATACGAAAAATCGACAGCAAACAAAAAGTTTCCTTTGCAAAAAATATCAAGTTCAATTAGGCACTAGGAGCTCAATATATCTTGCTATAATAAAATGTAGAGTGGAAAGGCTAAGTGATCTAAGTGCCAAAAAGCATTTTTGTGGGAAACTACATAAAACTGTACAATTTATGCAAGCGGACTTAAGGATAACGTCATTTTAAATATGCCATATAGAGCATAAGGTGGGGAAATGGCACTTAGATCTTAAAGCCGCGTATTGGCCTTGACACCTACATCATTTTGGGTGAAAAATCTAAAATTTGTATATCTTGGCACTTAGATCATTTAGCCCGGTCACTCTACAAATATAAAATGTGGAGAGAATATTTACCTGTTATCATTATTGCTAGACACTGCCTCCCTACTTTGAGTCCTTCCTGCAGATGTAGATGGCTGGTTATTTTGCTCCTCTTCTCGGCTTCCATTACCTGAATATCTGATAAAAATTAAATAAATTAGCTTTTTACCGAAAAATATAAATACAGTGCAAAAATGTAATAAAAACACACAAGAAACAAAATCTTTCTACACCCGCTTAGCCACGAAAAATTGTTGTTTTAATAAAAATAACTTTACAAGGGACTGAGATTTCTACTACTACTACTATGTCGGTTTAGAACGTTTTTCTACGTTGTCCGACGCCTATTCTCCACCTGCTTCGATCCTGACAATCATCTTCTGTCAGATATTTTTGACTCATTGATCTTTGGATTGACTGTTGCCATTCTAGTTTAGGACGTTCTCTTTTTCTGCGCCCTACTGGTTGGCATTCTAGGACCTGTTTTGGTAATCTTTCGTCGTTCATCCGTTGTACATGGCCGTACCATATCAGTTGCCTTTTAGTGATGTCATCCGTTATGCTTCCCTCGCTTCCCATTCTTTCTTTTATGATCTTATTTCTTATGTGATCTAATCTAGATATTCTCATTGATCTTCTTATTGCATCCATTTCGACACTTTCCATTTTTGTTTTGTATTTTTCTGTTACGCGACAAGTCTCTATTCCATACAACAGCGTGCTTTTTACCATTGTTTCATATATGTTAAATTTTACATTCTTTCTTATCTCTCTGCTCCATAAAATACTGTTAAGACATCCAATAACCTTTTTTGCTTTTACTATTCTTTTTTCCAATTCTTTACAGTCTGTTCCTGTCTTATCAAATGTGACACCTAAGTATACATACTCATTGCATGGAGATATTATTTGTCCATTGTCTAGTTCTAACTCACTGGATTCGTTTCCAATACATAAGTACTGTGTCTTGTCCACTGTCACTGTTAGTCCCCACTTTTGGTATTCTTCCGTTAACTTTCTCATCATATACTCCATGTCTTCTTTATCATTAGCTACAATTACTTGGTCGTCAGCAAACTGTAGTGTGTATATAGTAAATCGGTCGTTAAGTTGTATTCCCATGCCGTGGACTTTACGTTTCCAGTTTTTTAGAGCCACTGCGATATATATTTTAAAAAGAGTTGGAGAGATACAGCATCCCTGTCTTAAGCCTTTTGTTACTTTTGGAATTAGATATCAACTTTAAATAAAAGGCGTGTTTAATGGTAACACTTTTACTACATTTTAAGGTATTCCATAAGGTCAACAACTATAAATTTTTAAATAAAAAGGCGCAATTCACACTATACGTACCGGTACCGTCACGACAACGACACGTAAAATATTCCTACGTTGAAACCAACGGATGCATTCGCACTACACCGTAAAAGGCGTAGTGTTAATACGTCCATTTATTTCAATGTAAGGATATTTTACGTGTCGGTGCCAGTGCGTCTAGTATGAATTGCACCTAAGCAGTTTGAGATTACTTTTGAGTTGAAGTAAAGTAGTAGTAAACTATGTTTAATGATAGAATTGTTAGTACTTTTTGACTTACATTTAATTATCTTAATGTTGCTTTAAAACGATAAGGTCCCTGAAAACTTTTAAATAAAAAAGGGGTTTGTTTGGAAGGTAATTTGATTATCTATTTAAAATGTTTAAATTACCCAAGTAACATTATTACCACCCAAGGTTTTATTAATTTGGTTCCTAGGTTATTTAGAGGGTGCTGTTATGGGTTTTAGGATCAATTTGGCTACATAAAGGTAATTTATATTGACAATTACCTAAAGGGTTGTTATACAACCAAAAAGTGATTTATAAAGGGAGTATAATAAAACTGATATTCCTTCTGTTCCTTTTAGATACTTTTGGTTTTATTGATTTCTGATTTATAAAGATGGTCTTGTAAACCCATTTTACCTAAAGTTTTTAAAAAGAAATAAATATAAACTTTGGTCATTTAGTTTTTTTTCATTACTTTAGGTCATCACAAAAGTGTTTTATAATAGAGCTAAAAGGTTATCTTATATCCTTTTGTTTTTATAGTTACCAGTAGTTTAAAAGTAAATATGACTAGATAGGCGGCCATATAGAACCTAGTTTCCTTAAGCTTTTTAAGAGTGGTAAATATAAACTTTAGACTTTTGGTTTTTGCCATTACTTTTAGGCATTTTAAAAAGGTTTTCTAGGAAGGCTTAACGGTAAACTTAATTCTTTTGTATTTATAGTTACCCATAGCTGTATATTAAATATTATTTAAATAGGCGGCCATATAAAACCTTGTTTCCTTAAGGGTTCTAACAGAAGTAAGTAAATACTTTCGTGTTTTGATTGATTGATTGATTATTTAAAGTCCAATAATTAATAATTGTTGAGTTTCCGTCCTCCTGGGTCGGACACCCAGGCCTAGATAAGGCCTGTTTAGGCGGCCAATATAAGAGGTTGCCCTCCAACCTGCAGGCACAACGAATATCATTGCACTGGCCCTCTCGATTGTGTCGAAATTGCACGATAAAAACATTTAAAAGTGTTGAATTATACGATTTTAAACACTTTAAAAACAAATACAAAAAATTTAAGTGAGGTTATGTTGACTATGTTTACATTGTTCTTTTTTGTTGGTTTCATAAGGGTACTCAAAAATCCTTATTGCGATACAGTAACAAATAAAACCAAGTAACCACTATAAAACCATAATGGCGTATATAAATTTATTTAAAAAATATTGTAAAGAGAAAATATTTATCTAGTCGTTTTAGCAGTGTTTTTTAACAATAATTTTACTGTAATTTTGATTTATGTAAACCAAACAAACTTTTTTAATAGTGAATTAGTACAATACATATACTATATTTTTATGTGATAAAATAATTTTGGAACTGACATTTTTGGCAATTTTGTGACCTAAATTATTTTATATAGCCATTGTGAATCTAAAATATCGCCATAGCTTTTATAGGAAAACATCTTTATTTTTATGGTATTCAACAGAATCGCCAGGATACCAAATTACCAAATCTAGTTTTATAATAGGATAGAGGACGTTTCTAAGTTGCTTTTAGAACCTGGCATAATAGCTTTAGGCTCTAAAAGGTTCTATACTGGTGGAACCGCTAGAGGGCGAAGCTGGAGTTTATTTCTTATGGTTTTATAATAATATAATATATAATATAATAATAATGAGTTTAGTACATAGGTTGCCACCACCAATTGGGGAGTCCCATTTAGGAGGTCTAAGGGGTATATAAGGGTAATGGGAACGTGCTAGCGACCAAACATTGAAACTAATGGTTTTAAGGAAAGGCGCTGGCAACCTTTTAGCTTCTGCTATAAATAAAGAAATGTTACTTGGGTATTGACAGTTAGTACAATACTTATCAAATTATAATTGTTTTAGATAACAGTCTGCGCAACTGTGACCTTATTATCTTGAATATGCATCACGGTTATTTAAAAAACATAAAAAAGTTGGCCAATTGCTTAAAACTAATTGGAGTTGCGCGCACTATAATTAAAAATACTTACAACTCGGTAATTATTTATTGAACTTATCTGATAATTTTTTTCTTATAAAAAAGTAAAGTGGTTAGGGACCTTATAGTAAGAACATCAAAGGTAGTTGCGCGGACTATAATAAAAAAACACCCATAACATCGTATCAAGTATTAAACCGATTTTAAAAAAGATACAATTACTGATTGGAAGATTAAAATACCATTTAAAACAAATATCACCAGACCCATTCTCATTAAAAAATGTAAAGTTGTTTTGAGAAATATCTTAAACAGTAGTAAAAGCTGTAGTTAGTACCCTACATATTCTCCTGAATAAAATACTAAAAGAAAAAATAATCCCAAACAACTGGAAATAATAAATAACCATTATTCTACACAAGAAAGGCAATAGAGCAGACCTAAAAAACTATCGACCCATAATACTCCTCAATGTAATTTATAAGCTTTTCACGAAAATATTAACAGATAGACTAACTACAAAATTTAACGGATATCAATCAAAAGAACAAGCAGGCTTCCGAAAAGGTTTCAGTACAGTTGACAACTTATTAACCATGAAAATCCTAATAGAACGAGCCAACGAATACAACATTCCACTATACAGGGTGTCCCAGAACTAATGGTACATGGTTAAACTGTATATTCCTTGAGTCAAAATATTACGATTTAGCCATACTTACCTTAGTCCAAAAGTTCGTATTAACCGAGATACAGGGTGTTAAACTTTATTTTTTCAATTCGATTTTCTTTAATAACTTCTTTACTAATTAATACTTTTGCAAAAACTGACCAGCGTGTAAGTTTTTTTTTTAATTTGCAAGACGATTCCGTTGAAAATTTTGATGTACAATGTACAGGGTGTTCCTTGGACCACTACGATTGCATAAAAATCAGTGTATTCTTCTTGTGCCTCGGTGTATACCAGTTTTTATGTAAAATAATGGTTTTCCCATCCTTTTTATGTAAAAAAGTTATACTGTTTCAAAGTCGCTCAGAGCAATGGTTTTTGAGATTTTTGCATTTAAAGTTTTTATTGCATGTGAGTGATATGCCTATTTTATGTATGATACTTTCTTCAATTCTTTCTACTAATAAAAAATTTTGCACAAAAATTGGGTTTGGTGGTTTTTGGGCATGGACGATTTAATTTTCGTCAAAAAAACTAAAATATACAAGGTGTTCTCTAAGTCGGTACCGTTACATTAAAATAGGTCTAATTGTTCCTCGGTGTATACAAGATTCTTTTAAAAACATTATTTTTTATATTTTTTTAAGTAAACAAGTTATAGCGTTTAGATTTCGCTTAGAGCAACAGTTTTCAAGATAGTTGAATCAGAAGTTTTTATTGTATGCGTAAAGGATTTGTGATTAAATTCTTACCTACTTCATACATATTAGCTATAATCAAAACTTTTTTATAGCATTCTAAGATTGGATTTTTTCTTAAGAAATATTAAGTTAAAAAATATAGTGTGTTAAAACAATAATTGTAAGTTATTGTCCGTTATTGCAGCTGTGTAGGGGTATATTTTTAATGAGGAACAAAAACCTCTTCGTATTAGTTTTTTTAAAAATGGTAAGTACGTATACTTTATTAATGCAAGTATTTTTTTATTGTTTTGAAAGAAAATTTTAATTATTAATAAAATTAATATTTTATTATTTATTTAAAAAAATATAAAATTTCTTAAGCATGGCGCTCTCAGCAACTAAGTTAAAATTTTAAAATTGACAAATAGTAAATCAAACTTAAAATTGTTTATTATAGTAGGCTTTGAAAATAAAAAAACAATAGAATCCAATAAAGTTGCTGTTAGCGTCTATTCTGTCAACCTTCCTTAAAATTACAGAACTGTTTTTTCAAATTTTTCAACGGAATCGTCTTGCAAATTTCAGAAAAACCTACATGCTGGTTAGTTTTTGCAAAAATATTAATTAGTAGAAATCATTGAAGAAAGTATTATACATAAATTAGGCATATCACTCACATGCAATAAAAACTTTAAATGCAAAAATCTCAAAAACCATTGCTCTGAGCCACTTTAAAACAGTATAACTTTTTTACATAAAAAGGATGGGAAATCCATTATTTTACATAAAAACTGGTATACACCGAGGCACAAAAAAAATACACTGATTTTAATGCAATGGCAGTGGTCCAAGGAACACCCTGTACATTGTACATCAAAATTTTCAACGGAATCGTCTTGCCAATTTCAAAAAAACTTACACGCTGGTTATTTTTTGCAAAAATATTAATTAGTAAAAAAGTTATTAAAGAAAATCGAATTGAAAAAATAAAGTTTAACACCCTGTATCTCGGTTAGTACGAACTTTTGGACTAAGGTAAGTATGGCTAAATCGTAATATTTTGACCCAGGGAATCTACAGTTTAACTATGTACCATTAGTTTTGGGACACCCTGTATATTGCGTTTATAGACTTTGAAAAAGCTTTCGATAGCATTGAGCACTGGGCAGTAAAAGCATCTTTAATTAATAGCCGAATAGATCACAGATACACAGATTTAATAGCCAATATATATAGCGAAGCAACAACATCAATCAAAATCCACGAAGGAACCAAGCTAATTCTCATAAGAAGAGGTGTCAGCAGGGTGACACAATATCCCCTAAACTATTTAACCAGGCTCTATAAGATGTTTTTAAAAACTTAGATTGGGAAGAAATAGGCATCAAAGTAAACGGACAATACTTGAACCACCTAAGATATGCTGATGATATTGCCTTAAAAAATCAAACATGGATAAGGTAACAAAAGCCCAAAGATCAATGAAAAGACAAATGTTACATGTAAAGCTAACAGATAGAAAAAGGAATGATTGGATAAGAAATAAAACAAAAGTAAGGGATGTCAGAGGAGCAATACCAAAATTAAAATGGAAATTTGCTGGTCATAATACCAGACAGAAAGACGATCGATGGAACAAGTGTATTGTAAACTGGAGACCCCAAATGAGATGGGCGGAGGATTTGAAGAGACATGCAGGAGATAGATGGATGAACACGGCGACAGATATTGGGGGAGGCCTATGTCCAAAGATGGATCGAAGAAAGCTAGATAGATAGATAGATAGACAGTAAAACTATTACCCTTAAACATGTTTTTGATTTAAAGTTGATATCTAATTTTGGTCAAACGTTATTAGGGGGACTTTCTATTTTACGTTTTTGATATTTTGTTTTTTGTATTAATTTTTTCGCGACCTTTTACCTACATACCTTGTTATTAAATCATTGATAGTGTTGTACCACGCCTCGCTGTTTTCACTGGGCGGAGGTGCGGTTGTTGCAGTACTTGTCGATGGAGTAGCTGTATCAGAATTGTTCGACGAAACTGAGTTATCGTTTCTTGGAGTAATGATGGTTGGTAAAGGAACTCTGGGTGCCGCAACGTTTCTTCTTGGGGAATCTCTTCTTTGTATCGTTCGCAAGCATCTAAAATTAGTGTATGCATCACTCTGCATGTATGTTCCCCTTTCACTTAAAACAATTCAAAGTCACATAAAAAATACTTAAAACCAATAATTTTGACAAAATCTGGCCTAAAATGTAGATTTTTTTAATGCGGGCAAACACACGATTCCGTATTAAATACTCTGCCAATATATGGGCCCCTAAGCTCACACTAGGTACTATAGTTATAGTGTACGTGTGAGCTAATATAACTAAAAACTGAAATATATTTTATTTAACTCCAGACTAAATTACCTTTTGTTTGATACCACACAAGCCATGTTTTGACTTAAACTCAAATTTTTGAAATCTACCCCCCCCCCCCTTAAAAAAAACAAAAAACTAAAATGTATTTTGTTAAACTCCGGACTCAATTACCTTTCGTTTGATATCACACACGCCATATTTTCACTTAAACTCTAATTTTTAAAATATACCCCCACCCTTTTTTTTAAATAAATTAAAATGTATTTTGTTTAACTGCAGACTCAATTACCTTTCGTTTGATATCACACACGCCATATTTTCACATAAACTCTAATTTTTGAAATCTACCCCCACCCTTTTATTTGGTTTCTGTTCGGTGGATTTTGTTCATTTTTAAATGGGACCATCTCGACCCAAGACCCAGCCTAGGTACCAAATTTCATTAAAATCGGCCAAGCGGTTTTTGAGTTATGCGCGTTGGTCGTTACAAACATACAGACATACAGACAGACAGACAGACAGACAGACAGACGGCGCAACAAAAAAGTTTCAAAATCATCTGAAACGCAAAGATATATAAAAATTTTTGAAATCGGAGCAACTTTTTTTTTTCGAAAAAATTAGGATCACCATAGCTCTCACACTTCTATAGTATAGTATATGTGTGAGCTAATAGGCTTATATTTTAGTAGTACCTCCAAAGGACAAATTCTTATTTTTTTTTAAATACCGATGTACAAAATAGCAACGGACGAAAAGGCGAGTAATGAAATTAAATAATAAATTAATAAATTGTGATGTATTAAAATAACAACGCACAAAATGAAAAATTGGACCAGAATAGACACATGTTATTTACCTATTAATCGACCCCAATAACTGCCTCCTGTCCGTATCCCGTCTAGGCAGCATCATCGCACTTCTTCGGGCGTTATACGTTTGATCCAAGGCTCTGTGCGCGTGCCTCATAGTCAGCCGCATGAGCCTCAGACTTCGGGTCAGTTGCTGGGAGCTGCCGGAAAAACGACTTTGCAACATCTGAGTGCACATTTGATCAATTCTTGTGGTAAGGGATTCCCGTTCTGGTTCAAGATTCATGCCTAAATTAAACAAAACTCCTAATATACAAATATGCGAGGTCTATGCCAAAACGTTTTCGCCGTAGATTTTTTTTTTAATTTAATTTATTTCCCAACAAACTTGTCTATTGCAGGGAAAACATAATAATAAAAATATTCTGCCAATCTATGGGCACCTAAGCTCACACTAGGTACTATAGTTATAGTGTACGCGTGAGCTTATAGAACTAAAAACTTAAATATATTTTATTGAACTCCAGACTCAATTACCTTTCGTTTGATACCACACAAGCCATGTTTTGACAAACTCTAATTTTTGAAATCTACCCCCACCCTTTAAAAAAAAACTAAAATGTATTTTGTTTAACTCCAGACTCAATAACCTTTCGTTTCATAACACACACGCCATATTTTAACTTAAAATCTAATTTTTCAAATTTACCCCCACCCTTTTTTTAACTAAAGTTTATTTTTTATAACTCCAGACTGAATTACCTTTCGTTTGATATCACACACGCCATATTTTAAGTTAAAATCTAATTTTTCAAATTTACGCCCACCCTTTTTTTAACTAAAGTTTATTTTTTATAACTCCAGACTGAATTACCTTTCGTTTGATATCACACACGCCATATTTTAACATAAACTCTAATTTTTGAAATCTACCCCCACCCTTTTAGTTGGCTTGTGCTCGCTGGATTTTGTTTATTTTTAAATGGGACCATCTCGACCCAAGACTCAGCCTAGGTGCCAAATTTCATTAAAATCGGGCCAGCGGTTCTTGAGTTATGCGCGTTGGTCGTTACAGACAGACAGACATACAGACATACAGACAGACAGACAGACAGACAGACAGACAGACAGACAGACAGACAGACAGACAGACAGACAGACAGACAGACAGACAGACAGACAGACAGACAGACAGACAGACAGACAGACAGACAGACAGACAGACAGACAGACAGACAGACAGACAGACAGACAGACAGACAGACAGACAGACAGACAGACAGACAGACAGACAGACAGACAGACAGACAGACAGACAGACAGACAGACAGATGGCGCAACAAAAAAGTTTCAAAATCATCTGAAACGCAAAGATATATAAAAATTTTTGAAATCGGAGCAACTTTTTTTTTCTCGAAAAAATTAGGATCACTATAGCTCACACTACTATAGTATAGCAGTAGTGTGAGCTAATAATACCAACTGAAGCCAAATAAAATCCAACTCCAACTTTCACGTTATCTTAATTTAACTTCAGAAAATATTGTTTTGTATATTTTAGCTCACACATATACTATACTATAGTAGTGTGAGCTATGGTGATCCTAATTTTTTCGAGAAAAAAAAAGTTGCTCCGATTTCAAAAATTTTTATATATCTTTGCGTTTCAGATGATTTTGAAACTTTTTTGTTGCGCCGTCTGTCTGTCTGTCTGTCTGTCTGTCTGTCTGTATGTCTGTCTGTCTGTCTGTCTGTCTGTCTGTCTGTGTGTCTGTATGTCTGTCTGTAACGACCAACGCGCATAACTCAAAAACCGCTTGGCCGATTTTAATGAAATTTGGTACCTGGGCTGGGTCTTGTGTCGAGATGGTCCCATTTAAAAATGAACAAAATCCACCGAACACAAACCAAATAAAAGGGTGGGGATAGATTTCAAAAATTAGAGTTTATGTGAAAATATGGCGTGTGTGATATCAAACGAAAGGTAATTGAGTCTGTAGTTAAACAAAATACGTTTTAATTTATTTAAAAAAAAGGGTGGGGGTATATTTCAAAAATTAGAGTTTAAGTGAAAATATGGCGTGTGTGATATCAAACGAAAGGTAATTAAGTCCGGAGTTCAACAAAATACATTTTAGTTTTTGTTTTTTTTAAGGGTGGGGGTGGATTTCAAAAATTTGAGTTTAACTCAAAACATGGCTTGTGTGGTATCAAACAAAAGGTAATTTAGTGAGGAGTTGAATAAAATATATTTCAGTTTTTAGTTATATTAGCTCACATAACTATAGTACCTAGTGTGAGCTTAGGGGCCCATATATTGGCAGAGTATTTTAAATGAATGAAGAGGTTTAATGTCTTTAATGCTTTGTGCTAGATTATTGTAAATGGTTATACCTGCATATAAGAACCATTTTTTGCCAATATTAGTTTTAAACAAACGTGGAATTTCGTACCCGTGAATTTAAAAATCAAACAAGTTTCGTGGCTAATCGGGCAAAAAGGAGTTTTTGTTTCTCTCATATTTTTCCGTGGGTAGCCTGAAAGCCTAATCTCACGGAGGTCCAAGATCTAATGGACACCTATTAAGTGTTGACAGTTAACTGTTTCGTCCTTATGGGACTCCTCAGAACACTGCTGGTCAATGTGACAAATCTTGGGAAGTTAATTAGATAGTTTTGTCTCTAATCATAAGTAAATAGTGAGAAAACTAGCACTATTTACTTATGATTAGAGACAAAACTATCTAATTAACTTCCCAAGATTTGTCACATTGACCAGCAGTGTTCTGAGGAGTCCCATAAGGACGAAACCGTTAACTGTCAACACTTATTAGGTGTCCATTAGATCTTGGACCCCCGTGAGGTTAGGCTTTCAGGCTACCCACGGAAAAATATGAGAGAAACAAAAACTCATTTTTGCCCGATTAGCCACAAAACTTGTTTGATTAGTTTTAAACTGTATTAATTTAAAATTTTTATTTTGGCGAGTTGCATGATCATGAAAGTTATCATTTCTTTAAATATTGGAAAAAAAGATGGCGCAACAGACTAAATGATACAAAATCACTTCGTTTTAACTTTACTAGTAAGTCTATTAATCATATTCTAATAATAATAAACAACCATCCCAACATACCATACTACAATCAGGCCAAATAGCCAAGGTATTTAGTAGGAAGGTAGCAGGTATTACGCATACAAAATTACCCTGGAAGGCAAAAAATTGCTATATTAAGATATTAAAGTTGTCATTTTTAGATAGATAAAAATAGGGAGTGCAGTAGTGTTATTCCTTAGTTGATATGACAATCTCCAATAATTTAGGATAAAACAATATTGCTAATTAGTCTACTGCGTCTAATGTCTGTTTGACTTCTTTATTAACAGAAGTCAACCCCTGCCATCTTCTGCATTTGTTAACCCAAATATAATAAATAATTTCATGCGCCCGTACAAAAATTAACAGTATTTTATTTGAGACCTTGAACCTAGATATAAAATGTTTAAAAACACGAGCTTCAAAAATATGTGAATTTAACAATGTTTACCTTCCTAGCCCGCGCAGTAATGGTTAGAGAAGTATAAAGGTATTGTGTATTAACGCCGAAAATTTGTTATTTGGGTGTATTTGGACCCATCTTAACAAACTCGTCGTGAAGTCTGTCCATGTGTGTTTAAGTGTGTATATATGAAAAATAATGTTCGACACTGTAACGAGCTAATTGAATATGGGTGCAAATTGATTAATGCTAACTTTTTAACGGAGCATCGCAGCATTATGCAGTTTTCAGAATATAGTAGAATACAATAATTTGTGTTATAACCAAAAACTTCGTAGAAGCTTTCGTTTCTGAGATATTTACAAAAAACTGTGAGTGAGTGTGCTAATGGGCAAGGAAGTAATCAGATCCGCCATGGATCCATTTATTTTAAATGGGAAATTAGTCACAAAATATTTTATAGGACATGTTATAAAATTTGTTAATATTAATGTCATAATTAATTCAAATATTGCCAATTTAATTTAGTAAACTAAATCTTACTTAAGATTAGAGAGATTCTTTATCCTTGTTTACTTTTTTTATTTAACCGTATTATAAAGGACTCACAAGGTTTTAATTATTAGTTTATAAAATCCAAATTAGGTGTTGAAGGTTTGGCAAAAAATTGGTAATGACCGTTATAAACACTTTATAAGATAATGTCAAAATTATAAAACTTCTCAGAACCTATAATATTACCGAAATAGCATCAATCAAGTACAGCGTGTCCCAGTTTCGATGGGATTAAATGAGAAACTCGGTTATTATTAAAGATATTGATATTCTGATTGCACCTTACCGTGCTCTTTTTTTAAACTCTTAAAAATGGTGTAATCAGATTTTTGCTATACCTTGTAGTTTCGCGAATACAGGAAGTTTTTGGAAAAAATGCATTTTTTATAATCACTTATATCTCGCTTATTTTGCGAGACATTTTTATTCTGTAAAAACTTTTCTAAGGGAACTTTTTTAAAGGAAAATAATGACGTTGTCAGTTTTTTAAAATATTGTTTAGTTTTTGAGATATGATATTTATCATAAAAAAATTAAATACGGACCTGTATTTTTGTTATCATTGATTGGCTTCATGCTATTATTATCACAAATTAATAAAAATCTAATATTTTTTTTGTTTTAAGATTTAAAAAAAATATTTACTATTTAAAAAAAAATTAGTCCGAATGGTTTATTTGAAACAAAGTCTATGACAAATACAAAAAAAATAACGAATTATAAAAAATATTAACTAATTTTATTATATTATAAATGTTCAAACTGATTGCCATTATGTGTGAGACATTGTTGGTATTTTTGAGCAATTTTTCTTAACGCATTTTGCTTAATAATATTTCTGCCGTTTAAATATTGGGATTTTGTTGTTGGAATAAAGCAGTCAAAAATATCACATTTTTTAAAATCTGGATATGGTCGATTTCTAGCCATTTTAGAATAATTTTGAGTGAGCTATTCACAAAAATGACACGTAAATATTTTGTAAAATAATTTGGTTTTTTACTTCATTTATAAATCTTTTAATTAACGTTTCAAAACAGATAAACTACAACTCGTCCAACTAGTGTCTCTTGCAATTTTTAATTTATATTTACGTCGGAAATTTCCAGGATTAGACTAAAATTTTTTTAAAAATATTAAATATTTTTTTTAGTCTTAAAACAAATTTTTTTTAAAAGTTTTATCATTTTAAGATAATAATAGCATGAAACCAATCAAAATAGTAATAAAAAAAATCCAGGTCATATTTAATTTTTTTATGATAAATACCATATCTCACACACTAAACAATATTTTAAAAAAATTGACAACGTCATTATTTTGCTCTAAAAAAGTTGCTATAGAGAGGTTTTTACAGAATAAAAATATCTTGCAAAATAAGCGAGATACAAGGAATTATTAAAAATACAACGAAACGAAACCATGGGGTATAGCAAAAATCTGATTATACCATTTTTAAGGACTCAAAAAAAGAGCACGGTAAGGTGCAATCAGAAAATCGATATCTGTAATAATAACCGAGTTTCCCATTTAATCCCATCGAAAATGGGACACGCTGTACACACCTGTACCTGTCACATTGCAGGGAAGTAAAAAAGAATACTTAATAAAGTAACCGTCTACTAGGTGTAGGAAAACTTAAATGCGAGGGATAGAGATATCATTCAAAAGTACATGACAAAAATAGCTAGCTAAACAATGATTTTGCCTGTTGCGTTCTAAAGTTGAGGATTGTGGGATTGATACTTACCAGTAGGAGGTGGTATTGAATCTACCACTTGCAAAACCAGCAGTTCGGTAAGCAGCAACGACATGGCCAAAACCCCGTGGATTTGCATGCGCATGTTCTGCGGTATCGTGTTGCTGCGAATCTCCTCAATATGGCGACTCATCCCATCTACGATTAGACTGAGCGTATGTCTGGCGCCGTATCTCGAGGCGCCATCTTGCGTTACAGCAGCTGTCGACTCCGAACGAAGATTACGTAGAGAGCTTGATTCCATCGAGTTGCCAAGCACTCGATTCATGCGGAGTAGACATCCATGTAATCTATAAAGCGATATAGACTTGTTGCTACTACTGTATGAACCGAATATTACAGTAGTAGTGACATGACATACCAAGGCCAACACAAAAATAGAGGCCACGACCCTGAAAAAATCAGCTGTTCTCCCGGGGCTGAATTTTACATTGGGTCTTATGGGAGGTCAGACGTTTTTTTATGATATTTTCAAAATGGCACTACAGATTTCCGCAAAATTTCAGTGAAATATTCTCAGACACCATCCCGATATTCCATCAAAGGTTTGTAAGGAAGCAACATGATTAAAAGGTTAAAATCTTCAAGATTTAGCATTCCTTATATTGAATTCAAATTACCCGCCATGTACCACATGCCAACTGTTATATTTGACATGTATTTGACTTTGTCATATGTGATTGTCACATTCGCTTCTGCTTTAAACTTAATTTTTGTGTGAGCTAATGAAGCGGCTATGAAAAATTAGGGCTTACTATACCTTTAAAAAAAATTGTTCTGCCAGAATAAAGTAAAAACAATCTCAAAAACGGCTTTATTTAACAAAAAATCAAATATCCATGAACCGTCATTCCAACTTCAAAATTTTAAAGACAATCAGCTGTGTCGTAACGTGACCATCAAAAAAAAATCAGCCCCGGATGTGACGTCAACAAAGTGGAGGATCGTGGCCCGTCCATTTTGATAGCCCTGGACATACCAAGTAGTATTTCTAGTGTCTTATATAATGCGGTAACATAATAATATCAGATATTAAAATTCAAAGGTTTCGTTTTTAATGTGCAACTGCACACAGTTATGTCTATGATGGAAATAAACGAAAAAGTAGAATTTTATAGTGTTGGTCAGAATCGCTTGTTTTTAATAAACGGATGTTTAGTATTCGAATGATATTAAAAATAGGATTATCATTCGAATGATTAGTTAAGTCACTATTTCAATAATCGTAAAAAAAATCGCATTTTTTTATTCAGATGTTTCTTTATGTGAAAAATAAAAAGCGATTATTATTCGAATGACCACTTGAATTTTTTTATATTAGATTCACGTACGCCTTAAATATATCTTTACTGAGAAAGGGCCTCTAAAAATAACTGCTACAAGAGTGCCGGCATGTTGGATTTCAAATGAACCCAAAAGTATGGCTTGGATAAATTTAGGCTACTGATAATTGGTGGTGCGCTCTCAGCGCCATCACTTTTCTAAGCTAAAAATACCTATTATCAGTTACCAGGATAAATACGTTTTAATTTGTAAAAAAATGCCAAGTAAGCGCTACGTCAACACAAGATAATCGCTTTGTCCAAAATCTCCACAATACAAAGAATTTTCTTAAATTCAAATCAAAAATAAAAATTAACCCCAATTATGACAACGTCAAATCACGCATTGACAAATTGTCAATGTCATTCAAAAGCAGTCCCTATCAAACTTTATTAAAAGCGTCTGCTTTTTTAACCAAAGCCACACGTTTGGGCAGGGCAGGGCTATCAAAACGGACGGGCCACGATCCTCCACTTTCTTGACGTCACATCCGGGGCTGATTTTTTTTTGATGGTCACGTTACGACACAGCTGATTGTCTTTCAAAAATTGAAGTTGGAATGACGGTTCATGAATATTTGATTTTTTTTAAAATAAAGTCATTTTTGAGATTGTTTTTACTTTATTCTGGCAGAACAATTTTTTTTAAATGTATAGTAATCCTTAATTTTTCATAGCCGCTTCATTAGCTCACACAAAAATTAAATTTAAAGCAGAAGCAAATGTGACAATCACAAATGACAAAGTCAAATACATGTCAAATATAACAGTTGGCATATGGGACATGGCGGGTAATTTGAATTCAAAATAAGGGATGCTAAATCTTAAAGATTTTAACCTTTTAATCATGTTGCTTCCTTACAAACCTTTGGTGGAATATCGGGATGGTGTCTGAGAATATTTCACTGAAATTTTGCGGAAATCTGTAGTGCCATTTTGAAAATATCATAAAAAAACGTCTGACCTCCCATAAGACCCAATGTAAAATTCAGCCCCGGGAGAACAGCTGACTTTTTCAGGGTCGTGGCCTCTATTTTTGTGTTGGCCTTGGTTTGGGTTCAATATGAACGATATATTTAGGACGTACGTGATAAGATTATAATTTGTAAAAAATAAAATAGTCGCGGTTCTCAATGCAAGGTCGTTATAGGCTTTTACAGTCCCTAGATTTGTATTTTTTTTCAGCTGTTAAAATATTTAAATATATTTTTTTAATTAATTATTTTATATTGGTTGGTTTTTCTTATCCCACTTCATTAGCTTACACAAAAATCCGTAATTCCCCGGGGCGGGGGTAATGATTTTAATACCAAAAATAATGTTCCTGCCTGTTAATATTATATGTGTAATATTTTAGTTTTAAGGTTTGAAACTATCCATGATTTTTTATTGTGTTTACAGGTATAAAAAAAATATAAAATGAATGTTTTCAGTTTTTCGTTTGTTGGTTTATCGTTTTATTAAGTATTGTATATCAATAAATAATTTATTTAATAAGATTAAAAAATAAACTAAAATATAAAAACTCAGAAAAATACCCGTCTTTGGCGTCCTTGCTAACGTTACCTTTCTCCTCCTAACTTCTCAAATTGCGTTTAGAACAACCTACTACCTATCCGGGTAATATACTAATATCACTGTCACTGTCTATCAACCAAGGCCAACACAGATAGCAACTATCCGGGGGTCAAAGCCTGGCGTTAAACTGAAAATTAGTATTATTCGATTATGCAATGCACCGTTTGTCACTGTCTGTCATCCAAGGCTAACAAAGATAGCATAGGTTTTTAATTGGGTTATCTTTTCAATCTGTTTGAACAAAAATTACTGTCCCTGTCTGTCACTCAAGGCAAGCTCAAAGCCAACAAAGATAGCAAAAGTTTTTCATCAGGTTATGTTTCATGCGAATGTTAAAAAAAAATAATCGGATGACGCCGATTATGCTCAAAATCGGATTTTTGAATATTTTTTATTTAGATGCACCCAACACTAGTCAAGTTTAGTATTAAACATACCTTAATGCCAAAATGTGCTCTCCCAAATCAACCGAAGCGTTTGACCTGGCTTGGGGCGGTGACTCTTGGGGCCTTGTAAACACCCTCATCTGGTCGGTTAACAGGTTCTCCAATCTTCGTGTCATTAGCCCCAGTGTTGAAGAATTGATATTTGAATAATTGAAGATCTGAGGATTTGCACTTGTATTTGAAGAGGGAGGAGGTCTACTGCTCGTTGGTCGGGAGCTTGAGTTACCTCTAGCACCTATAATTTAAATATTTATTGAGAATGCAATCTCGCAAAATACGTTAAATTCTGGTATTTGCGAGAATGAACATACTCAATCCCGTAGGATAACGGTGTTGGGATGCTGTAAATTGAACAATTTTAAGCATAAAATTATATATTAATAATAGAAAAGTACAGATTTTTTCATTATTCGTGTTTAAGCTAATTGAAATAATAGAGAAGGCCAGAGAAAGAAAGAGAAATTTCAAACTATAGGCAGGTTGTTTGTCGTAAACATCTAACATGCCATGCTTGCAATTTAACAGTTTAAAAATTATTAAACGTGTTAAAAAAATATATAGTCAACTTAAAATTGTATTAAATAAGCTGTGTTTTTATTAATAAAAGTAAACTTGGCAACGAGAATTCAGTTGATTTGTAGGTAAATAATGGACCACATTTGATTAGTTACTTACTTGTAAAAAGAGCAGTTTAAATGTCCTTTATAGTACATACTTCATTTTTTTTTTCACCAAGCAAAACCAAATAAAAACAGCTACATCAAAATGTTTAACAGCGTTCAATCACTTTCAAAATCACACATACAAGTAAACAAATAACCCAAATCAAATAAAAAACTGGTGACGTTCTTAAAAGGTTACGTTAGTAATATTGCATTCAAACATATATTCTATTATATTACCGCAAGCTAGGCAACAAGAATTAGAAAAATGGACAAAACAAATACTTTCTCTAGTAAATTCAATTCTGTAAGTCTTTAATAAACTTAAGACGTAAAGTGCACCCCTCCATCCAGTGTTGCCAGACTTTTCTGACGACTTTCTTTCAACTAAGTGACAAAAATCTTTCATATCCTGCAAGACAGTAATGGGTGGGTGGTCGACACCAAACCAAAAAAATTTATTAAAAATAAGGTCAGTGTTGCCAACCCTACGGATTTATCTGTAGATCTACGGATTTTGATCTCCGATATCCGATTTTGGATCCAAATCTACAGATTTTTGGCAATTTTACTAAAAAACGATAAACATCGAAACACAACGGCGGCCGCGCCTCATTCCTCCTTATCAGTCCTCATTGTCTTTACTTTCTTTCCTACATTTTAATCATTTTGTAAAAAGGTTTTGCTTGGATCAGTGACCTTATTTTTCTAGACATCTAGCGGACGGTCGTTGCAACATTATTTAGAACGAATTGTATTACTTCCCGCGTTGTTTGATGGGGAGTCAAACAACGCTTCGCGCCACGAAAGTTAAACTTTTAGCTACAATTGGAAAATTGGTAAAGAATATTGCCCCCCCATCATCGCCGTCATCGTCAGATGATGATTAGGTATGATTCAATAATTGAAAATGTATTTACTTATTTGATTTATTTTTAACGTTTATTTATTTTATTCAAACAAATTTTTAGTACCTGAAGGAACAAACTGTGTTATTATGTTTTAGATGGGCACCTAACTATTTAGGTGCTATTTTAGTTACACAAAGTTTAGCATTAGGTAATTAGGTACTTAGTTTATTAGTTTCAGTTCGTAAATGAATAAACTCTGTTAATATTATGTTTTACGTTATGTATGTTGTACTAGAAAATATTAGTGTTTGTACGTATCTTAACTAAATAAAAAAGGTTAAAAAAGTACGTACTTTTTATTTCTTCTAATTATAACAGTTTACTTGTTTAAAAAATTGGCGGCACTGCAAAAAAGTTTATTTGGATCCGTTGGAACGGAGCAGTATGTACCGTACCGTTCTCGTGCAATTACGAACCAAAAAAGTTTTGCACTCCTGTCACTGTCAAAAAAAGAAAAAAATCAAACCAATAAAACTTTTGTTTTTTTGTAAAAAAAGCACCTTTTTTTGTTTTTAGTCTTCTTTGAACCTACGGATTTCTACAGATTTTTCGCGTTCACGCTACGGATTTTCGCTTTCCAATAGTTGGCAACACTGAATAAGGTGTTTAAATTTACCTACATAAATTAAGTTTGGTAAAATTATTGGAATATTTGCAAAATATATAACTTTGCCTCAAAATAGTCAAAATCCTTCAAATTCGGATAAAAACCTTCCTTCAATAATCAAAATTTTTCTTCAAAATCCTTCATATGAAAGGAAAACATTCAAATCTGGCAACACTGCTCCCCTTCCCCCCTTATCCATTTTTATTAAATCCTGCGAATCCCGCGGGTACCGGTCAATTTGCAAGCGTGCTCTGTTATTTTTCGATTTTAGTTTTGCACTCCTTAAATAATAATGTTTATGACCAGAACATAATATATGATGTTATTTATAAATGATCCAACTTTTGTCATAAGTTCTTGCTTTCTTGTAAGAAATTTGAAAAAAAAAGTTATCAACTTGAAAGAGCGTCGCACTCACCATAAGTGATCCTTGTTAAGGAAATAAGAACAACAAATTTACCTCGCTCCAGTCTGTTTAAACACCGCCTAGAGAACCAATGCATCAAATGAGGCCTTCTTTGGTAAGTCCTAGCAAATCTTACGAATCGAGACGGGGGGTAGGTCTTCCTACTGGTACTTCTGGGAGGCCTGGGATTGTTAGAAGAATTAGTTCCACTACTACTACTGCTTGGACCTGGTAAATTAGTAGGGTCTGTTCTTGCGGAGCTAGGGCGAGCTAATAATATCAAAAAAAAAGTTTTATAAAAATTAAAAAAATCATATACAGGGAAAGTAGTCTGCTTCCAAGACCTAGCTTACCAGTTTTTAGGACAATATAGGGTGTCTCTAAAAGGTCTGTACAAAATCTTAGCACATATTCCTGAGGTAAAAATAAGTCGATTTAAAGCAACTTACCTTAGTCCGAAATTGCTCCGTTTTTGAGATACAGGGTGGTAAATTTAAAAATTAAAAATCGATTGTCTTAAAATTTATGAACATTTCTCAACACATTACTTTAAAAATTGTTACTCGGGGTTTTTTCGGGATGCGAAACGTAAATATGGATATGTTTTCACGGTGGCCGTTAGAGGGCGCTTCACAATGCTCTTTTTATAGTTTAAAATGACTATAACTTTTTTCTCAGTGTAACTTTTAACTTTTTTGTTAAGAAAATATTTTCCTGAATCTTTTTAAGCCAAAAAGGTACTCTTGTTAACATGCGCTAAAGTAAGTCGTCTTCAAGATATTTCCGTTTTTAGTGTTCGATGCCGCAACGGAATACTGAAATTATTTTGAATGACTCTTTTACTAGAGTGTTTTACACTGACAAAATGTCATAGCAACGGCCAGTTTTCTAGTGCGTTGAGAAATGTTCATAAATTTTAATAGATTAATTTAAAAAATAAATTGGTAAAATTTTTTTTTAAGTCACAAGCTTTTATAAAATGCACTAAAAATTAAAAAATAATTTTCTAACATGCTAATATTATCATAATAATAAAAGCGATTAATAATTTTTTTTTTACCAATTTATTTTCTACTTTTTAGTCTCAGCTATCTACTCTATTAAATGAAAATATTTGTTCAATAACAGAACAGAAGAGTTTATTCTAGATTATAATGAATTCGCTAATCGTGAGTTGTTTGGAAACTCATTTTTCTATTGGGGGAAGGAGATGGTGGGGGTAGAGGTAGAAATATATTTTTTGTTTGGGCTGTATTGCCATCGGACATTTATGCATATACCAAATTTTATAAAAGTCATTTGAAGTGAAGTGTGTCAAAAACGCATTTTTTATGGAAGGGGTGGGGGGTAGGGGTGGGAGGACATTTTTTCATTATTGTTGTATTGTTATCGGACTACTATATGT
Source organism: Aspidapion aeneum (assembly GCA_963576565.1). Classification (NCBI taxonomy): domain Eukaryota; kingdom Metazoa; phylum Arthropoda; class Insecta; order Coleoptera; family Brentidae; genus Aspidapion; species Aspidapion aeneum. The sequence continues at coordinate 12,667,450 of OY755041.1, read as the reverse complement.
ATACCAAATTTCATCCAAATCGGATAATGGAAAGTGTGTCAAAAACGCATTTTTCTATAGATGGGGGTGGGGGTAGGAGCGGTAGGATTTTTTTGTTCAATGTTGTATTATCATCGGACCACTATATGTATACCAAATTTCATCCAAATCGGATAATGGGAAGGGTGTCAAAAACAATTTTTTCTATGGAAGGGGGTGGGGGTAGGGGTGGGAGGATATTTTTTCTTATTGTTGTATTATCATCGGACCACTATGTGTATACCAAATTTTATCCAAATCGGATAACGGGAAGTGTGTCAAAAACGCTTCACAAGATTTGATAGATAGTTAGTTAGTTAGATAGTTAGACAGAACATCTGAAGCTAAATAAAAGCTTGTAAAAAACGATTTTTAATTTTTAAATTCACGACCCTGTATCTCTGAAACAGAGCAATTTTGGAATAAAGTAATTTGCATTAAATCGACTTATTTTGACCTCAGGAATATGTGCTAAGACTTTGTACAGACCTTTTAGAGACATCCTGTATAATGATATTTACCGGGTGGTGGATTATCGCCATTATTTGTAGCCAAATTTAAGGGTTGGTTAGAACTGGTCTCTTCGCTAGGAGAGTCATACGGACTTGAATCACTTATCCGAGTGCCAGCCATCATTTGGCGTACACTGGTCATTCCTGTGCTGCGGCTCTCTCCTAACAAGCAAAACACAGATATTTAAAAAAATAATAATAATTTTTCAATAATCAACAAGTTTTCGTGGCTAATCGGGCAAAAAATAAACTTTTGTTTCTCTCATATTTTTCGTGGGTAGCTCGAAAGCTTATCCTCACGGGGGTCCAAGATCTAATGAACACCTAATAAGTGTTAACTGTTTCGTCCTTATGGGACTCCTTAGAATACTGCTTGGTCAATGTGACACCCTTGCGAAGTTAATTAGACCTACAAAACCTTTCCCAAACCCTAAAAAATTAAAAAAGCAACAAGTATAAGAAGGGGGAAAACAATACATATTGAGTGAAGCAAAAAGAAGACTACAACTTTACCAGAAGAAGACCCGACTAGAAGAACAGAACCTCCAGATTCCAAGTGAGCTTCGTGTCAGACAACCTTGGAGTCTACCGAAGTGTGCTGACAACCTTGGAGTCTACCGAAGTATGCTGGCTGATGGTTTCTCTGTTGAGACCGAGCCAAGAAAACCAAACCTGCACCTAGACTGTTTTTTCTGTCATCCTACGTACTTCCCAAACTTCCCAGTTTGCTTGTTGTTTTTAATACCCGGTTTACACCTATGCGTGCCCACCCTGATTCAGGTGACGCTGCATTTAAAACCGGTGTAAATCCATGTCCCTTCACGTGATGCGTTTTTTGAATCAGGGTTGCACGCATAGGTGGAAACTAGGCTTAAGATTGGTTTTTGAGGATTTTTCAGAAACTGCAAGATTTTTGCAGCCAAAAATACTGAATCGAGAAAAAATTTTCCCTTACATTTTTTGACAGTTCAACTATCTTTTTAGGAAAAGTCCAAGATATTAAAAAAAAAAGTTACATACAGTTTTCTAAGTTGTACTGTTTATGAGTTTGAAAAAAATATTAAAAAACACGCAAAAATCACAACGGAAATAACAAGCATTTTTATAAAAAAAAACTAAGGGTCTGACACTTGGCCGAACCTTTTTACATTAAATGTAGGCGCTAATGTAGCACTTAAAATTTGTCAAAACAGTCTAAAATTTAAAAAGATCTTAATTAAAGGAATTTGCAAATATTTTAAAAAAATTAAATGCAATAATAATAACTTTGGGTTATTGTGTAACAGGAAGAAAAAATCTATAAAATAACAAGTCACGTTTGATTTATGGCAACTTTCAAGTTCCTAGGTTTATTTTTGATCATTGACCGCGAAAAATATGGGCAAAGCAAACAAAATATTATACACAAATTGATCATAATTGAAACTCTTTTTTAAGGCATTTAAAATTACACAGATAAAGCTTAAAACTCAAAAAAAAAACAATCAAACTCACCGGACATATTTCTGATGTGTCGTACTAATTCTATGACTAGCTGTCGCATAAGCTGCAATTGGGCAACTTCTACCATGGCACGATCTATTCGTTCTATGCTTTCAACTTGCCGTCTTAAAAGCCTAAAAAATCAATATAAGTCTTTGTCCCTGTTAAACGCACACAAGATCCTACCTGAAATAAGTGGAATTATATTTTGTTTTATTGCATTAAGGGTCCATCTCACCGACTTTTTTTGGTTACTTAGCTCAAAGCGTTTTTTAATATAATCATAATATGACGTAATAAGGAACACTTAAGGCTAAGTAACGAAAAAAAAAGTCGGTGCGATGGGCTATAATATACATTAAAATTTAATCGCCCTTTAATTTTTACCCGGTGTCCGATTGCAGCGATTATAACGGGTAAGGCATTTTTTTTTAAATATAAAGTATTCACTATTTTTAATTGATTTTAGACTGTTATTTTTGTGTGTGTTATTTTTGAGAGAGCTTTTATGGTCTATTCAACTAAAAATTGATGTAACCTTTACCGATTAGTGTACATTTTGTTAAAAGCTGCCAAGAGTGCCAAAAATATTTATATATATATATATATATATATATATATATATATATATATATATATATATATATATTTATCGGTTTCACAACGTTCTACGTCTTCCGATACCCAATCGCCACTCGTTTCTGTTTGCCCATAATTCATCATCTAGGCCTCTTATTCTTATTTCACTATCTATTCCTTCTCTCCAGCTTCTCCTCGGCCTTCCTCGTTTTCTTCGGCCAGTTGGTTTCCATTGTAATATTTGTTTAGGTAGTCTTCCATCATCCATTCTTTGTACATGTCCGTACCACACCAGTTGTTTTGTTCTTATATCATCCACTAGAGTACGTTCACCCACTGTCATAATTTCTCTTATTCTTTGATTGGTAACTCTTTCTCTTTTTGATTTCCCTGCTGCTCTTCTCCAATAGTCCATCTCCGTAGCGGAAAGCATTTTTTCTGTTCTATCTTTGATTGGCCATACTTCTGAGCCGTATTTAATAATACTTTTAACAATGGTGTGATATATAAGCTTTTTGTTATGTTTTGATATACTCTGGTCCCAAATTATTCCATTTAATAAAGTTATTGCTTTTCTTCCTTGTACGTTTCTATCTTTTATAGCTTTGTCTAGTGTTCCGTCAGCTGTAATTTTTAGACCCAAGTATTTATACTCATCACAGGACTGAATTCGCTGCCCAGTATTTAAGATTAGATCCTGTTTCGTTCCATCAATACACATATACTCTGTCTTATTGATATTAACCTCTAGTCCCCACTTATTGTACTCTTCTATTAGTTTTCGTGTCATATATTCGAGGTCGTCATAATCCTGAGCCACCACTATCTGATCATCGGCGAAACATAAAGTATACAAGGTGGTTTCATCCAACGGAATTCCCATGTTTTGGCATTTTCTCTTCCAGACTTTAAGGACCTGTTCCAAATATATCTTGAAGAGCGTAGGCGAGATACAGCAACCTTGTTTAAGACCTTTATTTACTTGAAAGCCTTTGGTTAGTTTTGCTTTTATTTTGACTTTTGCCTTACTATTGCGGTATAACTCTTTGATGGCCTTAATTAGTTGTACGCTTATGTTTGTCTTTTCCAACGCTTTCCAAAGTAGATTTAGTGGTATACTATCATATGCCTTCTGCAAATCTACGTAAAGCAGATGGAGCTCTTGTCCGTATGCCATTTTCTTTTCAATAACTTGGGTTATACAAAAGAGATGATCTGAAGTCGATCTACCCGCCCTGAAACCAGCTTGTTCTTCTGCCTCCATATCTATATATATTCGCTCTCCACTTTATTTCTTATTATTTTGCCATATATTCTGCTTAGCGTACTAGTTACAGATATACCTCTATAATTGTCACATATATCTTTCCTTCCTTTTTTGTGTATTGTGGAAATATATGACGTTTTCCACTCAATTGGTACTACAGCTCCATTTAAATATCTTTGGAAAAGATTCCGTAATCTCCAAAACAATTCTTCAGTGCCATATTTAATAAGTTCAGCTGGGATATTTCCGGGTCCGTCAGATTTACCGCTTTTTAAGGTTTTGCACACGTTTTTGACCTCAGATATTGTGAGGGGTACTGGAGATCCCATCGTTCTAATGATATTGTCTCTTTCGTCTTCCTTGAATTCTGCTCTATCTTCAGTTAAAAGTTTTTTAAAATGCTCATCCCATTCTTTGTCTGGTATTGGTGAAATAATATCTCTGCATGTTTCTTTTTTGATCGACCTTATAGTTTTCCAGCTTTCGGTACTTCTCCTACCTCCTAAGTAAGAATCTATTTTCTGGCACTTTTGCATCCATGATTGATTTTTCTTATCACTGATCATTCTTCTCACCTTTGATTGCGCGATTTTGTATTCTTCTCTGCTTCTATCTGTCTTTTGGGATAAGTATGTGTGATATAATTTCCTTTTTTCCTCTATTTCACTTTCAATCTCAGCATCCCACCAGTATGGTTTTGTTCTTTTAGGAGTTTCTTCCACTAATCCTAGTGCTTCTTTTAAACGAATATTTAAATTAAAAAGAAAAAAAAACAGCACTTAATATCAATAAAGTGTCAGTGTTCTTTAATATAAAATACACAATCAAACGGTTTTACAAAGAACTATTTTTGGTCCATCGAGGTGGATCTCAACTAGTAACCAATGAAAGTCCGGTCTGGTAGTAAAACGTTTGATTAGTGGTTTGTGGTGAATAAACATTGGATGTTGTGTTTTTGTCAAAGGGTTGATATGTGTTCTTAATAGAAAATACAGAAACGAACAGTAAGTTCCCGAAGACTATACATTAAAATCAGCATCAATTATTTCTTAGTGATACAAAATTCAATTTATCCTTATATTTTTACTTACTAACGAGATAAAGAAAAAATATTATTATTAACATACAGTGGTGCCCTCAAATTGTACGAAAATCTGATTTTGCCTAAACTACGGAAAAACTAGTGTCACGTTTAAAAACTTTAATCTATTTCTTAGTTTACGAGTTGGCAATTTTTTTTATCAAAATTTGGGTGCCTTTTCCTCAAGTTAAAAACAAATTATATAACTCTTGAATATTTCAAAGCAATTTAACACAGAAAAAAACGTAGTTTTCTTAAGCCTGTCACAAGGGCACAGCAAATTTTATGAGAAAAATGACTGTAACTCGGTAACTGAAAAAAGTTTTCATATGTACCAATAGTTATTTCATACTTGGAGCTGGATCAGATTTACATACAATTTTAAGGCACTCTTCTTATTTTGGCCACCACTGTGCATAAAAAAAATAGTAGAGTTCTCCAACTTTTTGATGTTTTTTCTTTAATTTACTTGTAAATGGATGTGCGCCTGCCTGTCATTCGTGTTGCTATACGTACAGGGTGTCCCAAATTGGGCACTTTTGGGGGGTTTAAGGTACTTCTAGGGAAGACAGAGAAAAACTGACCACGTATTGCGAGGCTCAAATTTCAAGAGAAGACTTATAGTGAAAACCACATTTTGAAATATCGTCTCGTCTTTGAGCTACGGGGGCTTTTTGATAAGTCTGCATTTTGGAGGGGGGTCTATAACTTCGTTATTATTGGAAATATTGATTTAGAGTAAATTGCAATTTTATAGACTTTGTCACGAGGAATTTAACCGCTAAATTAAATTTTAACTGTCACTTTTAGTTTTTGAGATATGACATAAAGTTGCATTTTTTCTTATGGAATGGCCTATATTTTAATTAATTTTCGAATTCGTGATTGAATTCTTTTCAAAATGTATGTATCATATGTCATAGTTTGATTGAGCGGTTTCGGAGATAATTAAAGTTTTTTATTTTTGTCTAGTGTGCGTTGAATGACGTCATGCGCCATTGACGTGAAAGCCTTGCGGTCAAATCCTACTTTAATGTTCCTATAGTTTTGTTGTCTTATCCTATGCAAATCAAGTTGGCCTTGCGTCTTGGCGTTTTGTCATTGTTTTCAATTGTTTAAACAATTTGACATTACGCTTTGATATGAAATTATTTTGCACAAAAGCGTTTTAATTTTATTTTGAAATCTGTATCATTTTTTTTTACTTTTTATAACTAGGCTTTGAGGGCCGTCAGCTGAATTATAATTTTTCCAAACCAGCCTTATATTTGTGACTGTGTAAAATAATAAAAATACTGGAGTGCCTTTACCTGCCTGAGCAGGAAATCATAGCGCACTAGAAATAAGTGAAAAAGCTGAATATCTCCTAAACCGCTCAATCAAACTATGACATGAGTTCAATGACGAATTCGAAAATTAATTAAAATATAGGCTATTCCATAAGAAAAAATGCAACTTTATGTCATATCTCAAAAACTAAAAGTGACAGTTAAAATATAATTTAGCGGGTGAATTCCTCGTGACAAAGTCTATAAAACTGCAATTTACTCTAAATCGAAATTTCCACTAATAACAAAGTTATAGACCCCATTCAAATATGCAGACTTTTCAAAAAGCCCCCGTAGCTCAAAGACGAGACGATATTTCAAAATGCGGTTTTCACTATAAGTCTTCTCTTGAAATTTGAGCCTCGCAATGCATGGTCAGTTTTTCTCTGTCTCCCCTAGAAGTACCTTAAACCCCCTAAAAGTGCCCAATTTGGGACACCCTGTACAGGTCAGCGGTTGCTAATGATATACAGGTCTGCTGTTGCTGTTTATATAACATAGCATCACTTTTTTAACATAAAAAAGAGAAAAATCCAAGAAAATACGGAATACTTTCAACAATTAGGAAAACAGCTTGGCATTCGTAGGCAAGAGTGATTTTTCAAAGTTAATTTTATATTGTTTTATTTTATTTTGGTGTTCTACAAACTCGGCATAATTTACACACCTAGCCTGTCGTTGAATGTGAGAGATTGTCAAATGCAGTGACGTCATCAGCGGTGACATACTTTCCCCACCACCACTCTGCGTGCTGTTTGGGTTATGGTAAGTATGGTCAGCTGCAATTGTATCGCTTAGGTCGTTGCTAGCTTCTTCGTTTCGAACCCTTACATAAAAACTAAAAATGAAAAATGTTTAAAAACAATACAAGCATACTGGGATCAGGAAATTAATGAAAAATAATACTTTTCATTTCTATTTTAATTTATTTTCTGTTGAAAAGCTGTAATCGTAGACATTAACTGACTATGGCAAAGAGTTTGTAATTCAATCTTTACTAAATATATTTACCTTATATCCTTTTTGAGATATTACATATTACTCTTTTTATTCGATTTTTAAAAACAGTGAAAAATTTCATTTAAATTGGCGTATCATATTCAAGATTTAAATTTCTTTTTATTTCATATTCTTTGTAAATATATCTTTATATTTTTTGCCCTTAGAATATCTTAATTTTTTTAAAATTAGTCAAAATAAAATAATATTTTTTTATAAAAAATTAAGCTTTGAGCATGATACGTCATTTTAAAGCAAATTTTACGGTGACTTCAAAAACCAACTAAAAAAGAGGGTAACTCCATAAAAATGCCAAATTTATTTGATATCTCAAAAATTAAAAGTGACAGACAAAAATTCAGTTTGAAAGGATTACTTTTATAAAAAAAAAACTATAAAAACCAATTTACACTAAAATGGGATACAAATAAAATACTCTGCCAATATATGGGCCCCTAAGCTCACACTAGGTACTATAGTTATAGTCTACCTGTGAGCTAATATAACTAAAAACTGTAATATATGGTATTCAGCTCCAGACTAAATTATCTCTCGTTTGATACCACACAAGCCATGTTTTGACTTAAACACTCAAATTTTTGAAACTTCCCCCCCCCCCTTAAAAAAAACAAAAATTAAAATGTATTTTGTTCAACTCCAGACTCAATTACCTTTCGTTTGATATCACACATGCCATATTTTCACGTAAACTCTAATTTTTGAAATCTACCCCCACCCTTTTTTTTAACTAAAATTTATTTTGTTTAACTCCACACTCAATTACCTTTCGTTTAATATCACACACGCCATATTTTCACATAAACTCTAATTTTTTAAATCTACCCCCACACTTTTACTTGGCTTGTCTTCGGTGGATTTTGTTCATTTTTAAATGGGACCATCTCGACACAAGACCCAGGCTAGGTACCAAATTTCATTGAAATCGGGCAAGCGGTTTTTGAGTTATGCGCGTTGGTCGTTACAGACAGACATACAGACATACAGACAGACAGACATACAGACAGACAGACACCACAACAGACACCACAACAAAAAAGTTTCAAAATCATCTGAAACGCAAAGATATATAAAAATTTTTGAAATCGGACCAATTTTTTTTTTCTCGAAAAAATTAGGATCACTATAGCTCACACTACTATAGTATAGTATATGTGTGAGCTAATATACCTCTTTTCCTGTCTTTATTTGATATTTTAATTTTTTAGTTAGTTAAATTACTTTTAAAACAGTCATTCCAAAAATTTATCAAGTATAAAAATGTAATAAAGAAATAAAAATATAAAAAAATAACAACAAATGTTGAGCATGAACCCGTTTACACAGGTTAATGGGAGTTTTTTTGTGTCGGTGAAATTGGCTATAATGTTAGTATGTTAAAGTAGGATATGTGACTAAAAAAAATTAAGTAAAGTGAAGTTTTTCTATGTACAGTTTTTGAGATATAAACGGCCAAATTTCGCAAAATGGTCGATTTTGAGTATGTTCTAATAATAAAAACCTTACATCTTGACTGAAAAAAATTAAGTTTGCATAAAAATTAGCTAGAGGCATTTTGCGAACTTTGACTTTGATAAAAACTTAACTTTACTATAACATAGTAAAATTATAGCGAATTCTACCGAGACAAAAAATTCCCATATAACCTATGTAAACGGATGCGGTGTTGTGTACGGTGACTCAAAAAATCCAATAAAAAAATATACAAACTACATATACTACTTATCAAAAAAATTTGTACACCTACAATATAAAAACCCATGTTAGGTGTACAATTTTTTTTTGAAAAGCAGTATATATATATAATATCTTAAAAATTAAAAGTGACAAAAAACCGTTTTCACCCATTAACTTTTTATGAGCGCCGCAAAGGAGGGTCAGGTTTATCTACCCTGTAACGCAGCCAACGATAAAGACCGGCCATGGCGCGTTATAAGCAAGTAATCTTAGGAGTCCCAGGATTCTTATTGTATTGCTTAATATATTATATGTTTTTACACAATTTAAATAAATTAACAAAAAATTTTTGTTCTTTTATAGGCAAAAATTGAAAAAAAATATTTTGCTGATATATGTGTTTATTATGGATAAAAGAACTGAATCTATAAAATAAAAAATTATACAAAATGTGCACTCTAATATCTTCAGTACAGGTACATATATTAGGTACATAATATCGTTAGTAACTTCAAATCTATACAAGTCTTTCAAAATTGGACATATCAAACCTAAGCTCTTAGTTTTTTAATTTTTCTTTGAGTGTCATCATCTTTGTCTGAGTTCTTATTCAAAGATTTATTAGCAGACACTAAATCATTGTGCTTTTTAATAAAATTATTTTAAAAAACTTTGCATGTCCTTAAACTAATTTTTTCAAGCTTTGACAATAGTTTTTCACCACAAAAACACTCGCTAGAGTTATCTGAAGAAAAATTTTCAATATAAAACATTCCACAATAATTTATTTAAAAGAAAGAAGTGATTTTGTGAATAAGTGAGATGATTTTCACAATCAATAAACTGAATGTAGTGGTCGTCAATCATTTTTTGAAAAATTACCGAGCACAAAGTTTAATATATATTTTATTAAAGTGTAAGTTAACTACCAAGTCATGTTCTTTTAAAAGCTGTATCTTACTTTTTAAATATTTCACACTACCAGAGAGATTACTATCTGTTAACAATATTTTACAAATCAGTTTTTTAATATTGCGAGGGGGCGGAAGACATATTACCTTAGAATTGTAAATTGACGTGTATGCACTGGATGACTGGATAAACAAAGATGAAGCCAACATTAAAGTGTATCCACCATATCTTCGATTCTCAGGTTACCTTTTCAAGAGACCCAATTGTTCAATAAGAAATGACAACTGAACACATTTTTCACTCTCACTATCGAAAATGATCTTATCTTTTACCACTTCTTTCCCGTTTGCAACATATTAGGTTTCAGTTTTATAGTTGGACCGACAAGGAACAACACTAATTACACGTTCGCGGCATTGTTTATCTTATAGGTATGTTCTTTATAATTTACTCATTAGCCGTTAATTATTTTAACGCAGCCAACGACAGTCTTTTTCGTGGGCTGCGTTATTTTAATAACTTTGATAAAATTCACATAAAATTCGTGCCCGAATTAAAAAAAAATCGACGTAAACAAACATACCAAAACTGAACACACACATGTTTTATAATGACAGCGAGCCTCCAATGGTCACGTGATACTTCCGCGCCCGGGCCGGTCTTTCTCGTGGGCTGCGACCCTGTAAGTATCTTAAACTTCACAAGTTTCCAAGTTAGATCACCCTGTACGAATGTGCCAGGTGATTGCCCGTTGACTAGAAAATTTGTAAAAAAAGTAATTTACTGAAATTTACCCTGCATCGTTAAAATTCCAAGATTCATTTTCGGGTACAGTCCTGGATGGTAACTCTGAATTGGGTGGCAACATTTCCATGGAGCTTCTTAAATTTCTCAGGATCGTATCGGATTGATTCATGATGTTTTCCAATCTTTCTGAAAAGCTGCTTAACATATTGGACGTTTCTCCTGGTCTGTTGCTGGCTCGTATATTTCTGACATCGTTTAAACCTTAAAACATATACAGGATCACATCACATTGTTGCAATAGAAATTTCAATAAATGTACAGACAGCTGAGCTACATAAAAACCAGTAGACATGTCCTGGGCTTGATTTTCGAAACGTTTTCAAATATCAAAACCGCTTTATGATAGGCCTTGTAGTTCTTCACCTACGAGGGGATTTTGAAATGTCTGCATTTATGAAGGTAGCTTGTAACTTTATTATTTATAAAATTTTTAGTTTGGTGTCAAAGACAAGATCCTTTTTTAAAAATATGTTCAGTTAAATGAAATTATAAAGTACCTGTAAATTAAAAGAAGATGTAATGTTGCTCCACTTTATTGTAATTATATTGGTATACATTTAAGTTATAAATACTTGGGTGGGTAAAAAAAACCAAGAAAAAAGAATCAATAATTTACTTTCTTATTTTTTCTCAAAAATGATATTTTATAACTTAAAAAACAGACTAAAAAAAAAATAAAAATTTTTGTAATTAAGGAAATACTAAAGGCCCACGCACAAGCTACAACAGTGGTTTTAGTGGGGAATTTTTTTTTCCGCCATCTATGTAAATTGAAATGAAATGATATGTAAATTTTTTAAGGTTTTTTGGGAAATAAAATTATGTTATGTTATGTTAAGTTGCCTTTTTATAAATTTTTTAATAAATAATTGATCTGTTAAAGTGAATTTGATCGATCACTTTCAGTTTTTGAAATATTACTTAAAGTCGGTATTTTTCTTATGGAATGACCTTCTTTCAATTCGATTTTTAAAATAGGCGTAAAATTTCTTTTAAAATGACGTAATACACTTCATATTAAATTTTTTTATTGTCTTTTATATATTAATTTTTTAATTACTTCTTTATATTATTTTTTTTAAATTAATTATTTTATAATATTTTAAACCCATTGATTAAATATAAATATAAAATAAAAATATGTAAAATCTCAAAAACTAAAGCTAAAATTCAGTTTGCCAATTGGATTCTCCATAAAAGAAACTGTAAAAATCATTTTACACCATGAGTTTTTCATAAATAAAAAAGCTATAGGCCACCTCCATAAATTCAGACTTTTGAAGATCCCCTCGTAGCTCAAAGACTACTAGGTCCATCGAGAAGCGGGTTTGATATTTGAAGACGTTTCGAAAATCGAGCCTATAAATACCTACTTGTTTTTTATCTATCTCGGCTAGATTGTTCTTTATTTTTTCTAAAAACTTTATCAATTGAGCGATTTTAGTAACTTTTCGATAAATACGGTTGTTAAATCCAAAACCTTCAAGCTTGAAAACGTTTTTTTTACCATTTTCTTTATTTTGATTTTCCCCTATCACACCTTAAAACAGAAACTCAGTTTATTGAAAGTACTTACTTGATTCTAGGTCGTGCACAATATTAGAATAGGCGCTCCCAATTCCAAAATTTTCTGGATTTAGCGGAGGAAAATCATCTTCGGTGAATAAAGGATCTTCTTCGGAATTCTCTCGTTCGGCGTAGTTAATCAGCTCGTCCAGAGCGAACGTAGGGTTTCGCCTTGGCCCTGAAAAAATCGTACTTCAAATTTCTTTTACAACAAATGATTGTGTAATAAAGTTGTTTGTTTTTACCAAAGGTAACTTTTTTTTAATACCAATAAATTATGTGCTAATTATTTAGAAGTGTTAGTAGTCCAGGTCTTCTTGGAAGAAGTGAGGGGATTAACTAAAGATCAGAAGCTATGCACACATAAAATTAATGGTACACAAGCTGCAAAAATAGTTTTAGTTTGAAGATCTTTTAGAAAAGAAGAGCCCGGTACAGCGTCTAGCAATTTCTATTTTGCTAAAATACGAATCAGCGCTGTACGAGAATCGTGCGCTTAGAGCTATAGTCCTTGCCATAGGCAGTTACACTTTTATGACATTTCCAACCTCTTTATTTATTATATGCATACTGACAGCAGCAAAAAAAAATCTGAAAAATGGCATGTCTTTGAGTTGTTTTTATTTGTGGGTTTTTTTTGTCAACCTACAGTCAGCATCTTTTTATCCAGAGAAAATCACAATTTTACACCAACATGACATTCACTTTTTAATATATTTCTGGTTAGGAAATATGTTTATTTCATGTCAAAGTCACAAAAGTGTAACTGTCTATGGCAAGGACTATACTTGGCCTAGCTACTTGGTTTACATAGTCGGCCATCAGATTATTCCATACCCAATTTTTATGAGAAAAATATTCAATGATGAAAATTGGGTTTCAAATTTTGCTTTGTTCAGTAAATAGTGCGCATGATAGGCCGATTATGTAAAATACAATTTTCTCTAAGCGAACGACACACAATCTTTTTACAAAGCTAATTTTCCAAGTATCGCTAAATATAGACGTTTTGGCGCGTCAAGCCTTTCCATGAATGATGAAATGTCAAACAATACTGATCTTGAAAGCTTGAACCTTTGTCAAAAAGTATCTTCTGAAAAAGTTAAATAAATCACCCTTTATTAGAGTGGAAATGCCAGACCATAGAAAAAGCAAAAACGTTAAAAAGGAAACAAGCTAGAAAAAAGAAGATTTTTAACAGCTTCACTACAGTTATTTCTTAGTTACTTTGATGGTCATCAGTAGGGAATATCTGCTAGAATTCACCTTGTTCGGCAAAAATGTAGGCTTTCAATAAAAGAGCAGCCGCCTTTCCGATTTGTACACTATACTAGAGTAAGTGTAGGTGGGGAAATTCGGAGGCTTTTCTTGGAGGTTTAGACAGAGGAAAAACAAAAACTACATGTTTAGATTGTGGAAAATACCACGTGAAATAGAAAGCTATTTAAAAAAGAGAATGTTGGTCAGTATGGTTAGTCGCCGTCGTGGTGTAGTGGTAGCAATGTTTGTTTCCCACACCAGCGGTCCGGGCTCGATTCCTGGCTAGGTACTTGGTTGTTTGTGTTTGTTTAAAAACTGCTTTAACCTTGCTGAAACTTTGCGAAACTAGGCGATTGATCCTAATTGGATGGAAAGTCCCAGTATAAATTTAAAAAAAAGTATGGTTTGAGTTATAGCCTACTTGCCTGACCCACTACTTCAATCTGATACTAATACTGCCTCAGCCGTGTATTATTTCTGGTGTAAGTAGAGAATGGCCGCGTTCCCGACTCAAACGTCCTACTGGAGTGATTGTAGGTAGAAGAATTTCTAAGCATTGTCTGGAGGTTTGGTAAAAAAAACCTCTCAACAGTGTAGTCAAATAGTGTAAAGAACCACATGAGAGCTAAAGCTGTTCAACAGAGAGAGAGAGAGAGAGAAAGAGAGTGGTGGAATTGAAACACCTACTACTTTGGTGACTTAAGTCATGGAAACTACTCACCTCTCACGAAACCTAAACCGAACATTCAATAATAGAACAACCGCCTTCTCGATTGGTAGAGCATACCAGAGTAAATATAGGTCGGAGAATTCACAAGGCTTTTGAAGGTTTCAATAGAGGGAAATGGACAACTACGTGTTTAAATGGGGTAAACCACCACCATGAAAGATTAGACAAAGGAATTCGATAATAGAACAGCTTTCTGGATTGGTACAGTCTACTAGATTGAATGAATACAAGTGGCCTTTCTTGAAGGCTTAACGTGTCTACATGGAAAGCCATTAGAATAAGGAATTACTGCTCAGTATTAAAATAATAATTTTTTGTACACTTCGAACGATCTTTTAGATCATTACGGCCAACCAGAGACAGGTACTGCCTCAGTCGTCGTCGCGTTTGTCAAATCAACATCAATTGATCTGATTTAATTTAATTTTATGGTCCAATCGTAAACTTGGGTGACTGCATCTTGAAGTTTTTCCAATGATTCTTCAATATGCTTTTCTATAGTCTGAAGGTAAGGGTAAATTACCACATGAGAAATAGAGCTATTAGAGAAATGGCGTTGTGAAAAAGAGATATCTATTACTTGTCGTTTGAGTCATTAAAACTACTCATCTGATCTACCACTTTAGCAGCGAATTATCTCCGGAATAAGCTATACATGCTGCCGTCGTAGGATTTTGTAGACCTTTTTTAAAGGTAGGTAAAGAAAAACCTTTACATATGTAGTTAAACTTCACTTGTTTGAGTCATCGGAACCACTCACCTGATCTACCACTGCCAACCGGATACTGGTGTCGCCTCAGGCGTGAATTATTTCTGGTATAATTCACCCTAGTCGGCATGAACGCGGACATCCGATGAGAGAACAGCCGCCTTCTCGATTGATACACGCTGCTGGAGTGAGTGTAGGTGGGGGAGTTCGTAGGCCGTGTTTGAAGGTTTAAGTAGGTGCTGAGTGGAACTACGTATAGATTTGAAGGCTGATTGCTTGGTCCTTCTCCACAAAGAAATTAATAGAATAAAATCCTAGAAATTCTCGACAAGTAACCAACAATAAGTACAAATCTAACCATCTCTAACTCTTCTACTAAAAGACTTCTACGTTTTTTATGTTATATTTTTTAAGAAAATCCTTAAAACAAGCCCGAAATTAACTCACAGGGCTCATAATTAAAACTGGTACCAAATCTTTTTTATTTTTAAACATTTAAAAAATTTTGTTTTAATTTCCTGGCTCATTTTTGACAAACAGTAACGCCCTCTAACTAGTTTAGTAGCAAGACCACAGAAAAAATACTCTGCCAATATATGGGCACCTAAGCTCACACTAGATTCTATAGATGTAGAGTACGGGTGAGCTAATATAACTAAAAACTTAAATATATTTTATTCAACTCCAAACTCAATTACCTATCGTTTGATACCACACAAGCCATGTTTTAAGTTAAAATCTAATTATTGAAATCTACCCCCACCCTTTGTTAAAAAAACTAAAATATATTTTGTTTAACTCCAGGCCCAATTACCTTTCGTTTGATATCACACACGCCATATTTTCACTTAATCTCTAACTTTTTTTAATCTACCCCCACCCTTTTTTTAACTAAAATTAATTTTGTTTAACTCCAGACTCAATTACCTTTCGTTTGATATCACACACGCAATATTTTCACATAAACTCTAATTTTTTAAATCTACCCCCACCCTCTTATTTGGCTTGTGCTCGGTGGATTTTGTTCATTTTTAAATGGGACCATCTCGACGCAAGATCCAGCTAAGGTACCAAATTTCATTAAAATCGGACAAGCGGTTTTTGAGTTATACGCGTTGGTCGTTACAGACAGACAGACAGACGGCGCAACAAAAAAGTTTCAAAATCATCTAAAACGCAAAGATATATAAACATTTTTGAAATCGGAGCAACTTTTTTTTTCTCGAAAAAATTAGGATCACGCTCACACTACTATAGTAGTAGTAGTGTGAGCTAAAAAAACAAAAGTACCCCACGCACAAGCTGCAACAGTGGTTTCAGTGGGGAATTTTTTATTTCCCGCCATCTATGTAAATTGAAATGAAATGATATGTAAATTTTTTAAGGATTTTTGGGAAATAAAATTATGTTATGTAAGGTAAATACGTAAGTACCACAGTTCTTGGGTTTAACAGTGCCTTCCCAAACCGAGCATTAAGAGCAGTTTCTTGTAATAAAAACCGAACCGAACCGAAAATGCTATTATATTCTACCTATTCTACTCTATTCTAACTTTTGAACGGAGCAAGATATCGACGTCCAATACAAATTCTGTTTAGTACAAACAGGATTACTAGTTTTTGACGTATTCTAACGTGATGTTGAGCTAAAAACATAAGGGTAACAACTTTAACATTTTAAATGAAAAAGGGGATCAAGTAAGTATGTTTCGATGGTCAATCCAGTGCCGTTTAAGTTTCTGTAATCGATTAACTTCTTTAGGAGTCCTAGTAAAATGATGTTTAATGGTTGTTTTCAGAAAAAACTCATTCTTGATACTTTTATCTGTTCAAAATCTAGGGGGGCTTCTTTATGCCCACGTTTCCAGTTTAAAAAAAGTACGAACGTTTTGAAACTTGGCATGATTATAGGGTTAGCGGGACTCTCAACAGATAAACAGGAAAATAATATGAAAAATATGAAATTTTTTAATAAAAATATGAAATTTTGAAAAAAAAATATGAAGGAAATATGAATAAAAATTAAGTTTTTTTTTGGTTCCCTACCAAATGGCCGGTTAAGCCAAACCCAACTTTTTTTTTAGGAATGTGCGACATCAAGCGTCCCTCGCTTGTGTCGCCGTCTTCAAACAATGATGCCTAAAATTAGTTTCTTAAAATTAACTTGGTTCGTGTAGTTTTAGAAGAGAGTGTTAAACAAAACTTAAACAGAGAACAATTTATTACATTTAGTGGCTCTTATGAGAAGATTTTGAGGGGTAGAGGCGAGGCTGAGTGCACTTTTATAGTTCTTAAAATTGTCAAAATCATAAACAAGTGAGCACTTTCGAGCTCACATTTAGGTTTACGTAAAAGACGAAGGACATCTTACTACATGAACTATTGATTTTATAAAATTTTCTAAAAAACCAAGTATTTTTAAGAAAAATATTGGAAACGATTTTTTGTATAGGTAAAACGTATTAAAAAGTGGTTATTTTTTAAAATCTTCGAAAACACTTTTTTGTTTCACTAATCTCTTTAAAAACTAAGCTCTCCGGAAGAAAACGTAAAATACTTTGATCTAAAAGATAAAAAAAATGTAAACAATGAATAATTTTCCGGCCGGTTTAAAGGAGGGTTGAGAGGAGAGAGGGAGAGGGAGGGGGAAACCAGTAAAATGTTAAAACTGTTTGGTTTTCACTATCTCCAACGTCGATCACAAGGATACGAATGATCTCCGTCTGGAACACGTCCTGACAATCAGGCACAAGTGATCCATGCCAATCCACGACCGGTTTCGATAGCTCCGTGTAGAGCATAAGTTTTATGAAACCAACAGAAACAACTACTCCGAGGGAAAATACCCCTACCGGCATTGAATTATACTGATGGCTTTATGCTTTCGTTGGGAACTTGTTAAAACTGTTTGGTTTTCACTATCTCGTCGTGGACCACTTGTTCCTGATTGTCAGGACGTGTTCCAGACGGGGATCATTCTTATCCCAAAAGGTCGAAACCGGTCCGGTCGTGGATTGGCATGGAACATTTGTTCCTGACTATCAGGACGTGTTCCAGATGGGGATCACTTGTATCCTCGTGATCGACGTTGGAGAAAGTGAAAACCAAACAGTTTTAACAAGTTCCCAACGAAAGCCTCAAACCATCAGTATAATTCAATGCCGGTAGGGGTATTTTCCCTCGGAGTAGTTGTTTCTGGTGGTTTCACACAACTTATGCTCTACACGGAGCTATCGCCTACATTCACCTGAGGATGGCCCAAAAGGTCGAAACCGGTCCGGTCGTGGATTGGCATGGAATATTTGTTCCTGACTATCAGGACGTGTTCCAGACGGGGATCACTTGTATCCTCGTGATCGACGTTGGAGAAAGTGAAAACCAAACAGTTTTAACAAGTTCCCAACGAAAGCCTCAAACCATCAGTATAATTCAATGCCGGTAGGGGTATTTTCCCTCGGAGTAGTTGTTTCTGGTGGTTTCACACAACTTATGCTCTACACGGAGCTATCGCCTACATTCACCTGAGGATGGCCCAAAAGGTCGAAACCGGTCCGGTCGTGGATTGGCATGGAACATTTGTTCCTGACTATCAGGACGTGTTCCAGACGGGGATCACTTGTATCCTCGTGATCGACGTTGGAGAAAGTGAAAACCAAACAGTTTTAACAAGTTCCCAACGAAAACCTCAAACCATCAGTATAATTCAATGCCGGTAGGGGTATTTTCCCTCGGAGTAGTTGTTTCTGGTGGTTTCACACAACTTATGCTCTACACGGAGCTATCGCCTACATTCACCTGAGGATGGCCCAAAAGGTCGAAACCGGTCCGGTCGTGGATTGGCATGGAACAGTTGTTCCTGACTCTCAGGACGTGTTCCAGACGGGGATCACTTGTATCCTCGTGATCGACGTTGGAGAAAGTGAAAACCAAACAGTTTTAACAAGTTCCCAACGAAAGCCTCAAACCATCAGTATAATTCAATGCCGGTAGGGGTATTTTCCCTCAGAGTAGTTGTTTCTGGTGGTTTCACACAACTATCTATATTATGGGTTTTTAAGAGGGTGGGGGGGAATGACAAGATGGAAGATGGGTGGGAGCAGGGAGGACTACAAAGTAAGTACAGCAAATAAGGGGACATTTGCAATGGGTTATCAAAGACCTTTCATTAAAATCGCCTGAAATTTAGGAAATTTGTATGCCTTAGCCGAGATTATTTGACAAAGTGGCGTCTGACAACCGCCATATTGACTACTATTTAAAAAAAATATACAGCCTATAGCATCTTTGGGATCAGTAGCAATTCAACGACACCTTTGTCGTCAAAATCGGTTCAACCGTTTATCCTCTAGCGCGACAGAAACATACATATTTACATACATATCCCAAGCGAAAAACATTACCCTTCCTTCCAATGTGCTGCAGTTGGGTAAAAATATATTGATTTGGACAAGCTTAAAAATTATGAAACTAAAATAGGCATACTGAAAATAAGAAAATATTGATGGAGTCAAATAAAATGTACATTTTGAAATATAAAGTGAAAAAAAAAAAGATTTTTAACCATCAAGAATCTAAACATCACTTAATTTTCCAAGTACTAATTTTTTTTATATACCGTTTTTGAAATATCTTTTTTGTATTATACTGGTAAATTAATTTGTATTTAAAATGTATATTTTAAATCTAAAAGTCGCCATAAAAAAAATCCTCAATGTGCCATTAGTTATCATGAAATTACCCTATTATAACTGGTATATTTTGGCGGGAAAACAAAATTTAGAAAAAAGTCGAAGTTTTTGAAATATATCTGAAAGCCAAAACTAAAGTTTTTTTTAGAAGACACCATTGTGCAAGAAAAAGTAAAAACTTACCTGGTGAGGGAGGAGAAAACAAGGGTGAATTCTCTGAAAATAACGGATCACCCAAAAGAGGATCCGCTAAATTACTTGAAAACGGGGGAGAGTCTGTCCTGGAAATCGGGTCTCTGGGCGTTGGTCTTGAAGACAGATTTTGGGGACTGTCTGAGCGTTGGTTGTGAGGGTAGGAACGAATAAAGGAAGGCATTGGCGGTTGAAGACTGAAAGCAAAAATAAAATTTTAAGGGTGTTTAAATTAAAAGGTAATAGAGGCATTTTTGCGGATTTTTTTATATGTATATGAAAAAACGCTAGGACATGTTGATTTTGTTTGTGTGGGGAACACTTTTTGTACACAAATTGTGAAAGGCTTTCGCGGCCATCGTCCAATGGTGCTTTCGGGCTGTTCGGCCGTCGTCGTTGGAAATTCGTTCTCGACGTTTCGCCATCTCGAGTGGATGGCATCTTCAGGAGATGTTGACTGTTTCTCGGCTTCTCGAAGACTGGTGGTTAGTCTGTCGCAGGCGCAGGTTATATACGCTATGGTGGGCGGGGCGTATATCAGAGCTGGTCGGTGATTGGTCACTTTCCCGAAATTCAGTTTTGTTGTTATAAGCGAGCCGTTTAGTGTTTTTAAGAACCGGTACCCATGTTCTGTTAATTTTAAGAGTTTCTTCAGATCTGTTGAAGTTCTGCTGGTGTTTATGAATTTCGATTGCTTCTCTATAGAGTCTTGGATAGTATGAAGAGGAGGTGCAGAGAACTTGTGTGTCTTCGAATTTTATTCGGTGGTCTTCATTGTTTAGTGTGTGGTCTGCAACTGCGGATTTTTCCGTATGTCCGAGTCGACAGTTGGCTTTGTGTTCTTTAATTCTTGTGTTTACGGACCGTTTGGTTGTTCCGATGTAGACACTTCCACAGGTACAGGGAATGCGGTATACCCCTGAAGAACTTAGTGGGTTCCTTATATCCTTCGCAGATCTGAGGTGGTTCTCGATCTTCTTAGATGGCTTGAAGATCGTTTTTATGTTGTGTTTTCCCAGAATACGTCCGATCCTATCCGTCACTCTAGGGATGTAGGGCAGAAAGGCTCTTGAAGTAACTTCGCGGCTGCTCAGTCCACCGCTACTGTTACTTCTAGTGCTCGGCTTTGGTCGTATACATTTATCTATGTCGCTTTGAGTGTATCCATTTGTTACGAGGGCGTTTTTAAGATGGTTTAATTCTTTGTCTAGATGTTCTGGTTCGCAGATTCTTTTCGCCCTCTCTACCAATGTTCTTATTACCCCTTTTCGTTGGCACGGGTGGTGGTTAGATGTGTTGTTTAGGTAGCGGTCTGTGTGAGTAGGTTTTCTGTATACGGTATGTCCTAGTCGTCCCTCTTTCCTCGTTACTAGTACGTCAAGGAATGCTAATTCTCTGTTGTTTTCTGTTTCCATTGTAAATTGTATACTGGGGTGTATGCTGTTAACGTGGTTGAGAAATTCATTAAGGCTGTCTCTACCATAAGGCCAAACGACAAAAGTGTCATCTACATATCGAAACCAGACTTTGGGTTTATGAGGGGCATTATTCAACGCCTTCTTCCAGTTTCTCCATAAAAAAGTTCGCAATCACTGGCGATAAAGGGCTACCCATTGATACTCCATCGATCTGTTCATAAATTTGTTCATTGAAGGTGAAATATGATGTCGTTAGGCAGATTTTAAACAGGTCGGTGATGTCCTTCGGAAATATGTGTTCCACTTCCCTCATTGCCTCGGCCAAAGGTACCTTCGTGAACAAAGACACAACATCAAAGCTAACTAAGATGTCTTTCTCGTCAATGACGCAACTCGCACGCACAGACAAGGAACTACTCTCAAATACTCTAATATAGTAAGCATTTATTTTCAAGACTGCATTTAGGGATGGGGCCTATAACTTTTTTATTTATAACCCTTTTACTTTAGCGTAAATTAGTTTTCATAGGTTTTTTATAAAGAATTGAGACGTAACATCCCATGACCCCTCTACTTCTTTTTCTCATTGTATTGTTTGTTGTTATTAAATATTTTAATTTGTTAATAGATTTCAAATAGTCAAAAATAAAGAAATAATTAAAAACCAATCTATGGGCACCTAAGCTCACACTAGGTACTATAGTTATAGTGTGAGCTAATATAATCAAAAAACTGAAATATATTTTATTCAACTCCAGACTCAATTACCTTTCGTTTGATACCACACAAGCCATGTTTTGACTTAAACTCAAATTTTTTAAATCTACCCCCACCCTTTTAAAAAATTAAAATTTATTTTGTCTAACTCTAGACTCAATTACCTTTCGTTTGATATCACACACGCCATATTTTCACGTAAACTCTAATTTTTTACATATACCCCCACCCTTTTTTTAAAAATAAACTAAAATTCATTTTGTTTAACTCCAGACTTAATTACCTTTCGTTTGATATCACACGCGCCATATTCTCACATAAACTCTAATTTTTGGAATCTACCCCCACCCTTTTATTTGGCTTGCGTTCGGTGGATTTTGTTCATTTTTAAATGGGACCATCACGGCCCAAGACCCAACTTAGGTACCAAATTTCATCAAAATCGGACAAGCGGTTTTTGAGTTATGCGGGTTGGTCGTTACAGACAGACATACAGACAGACAGACAGACAGCAAAACAAAAAAGTTTCAAAATCATCTGAAACGCAAAGATATATAAAAATTTTTGAAATCGGAGCAACTTTTTTTTTCTCGAAAAAATTAGGATCACCATAGCTCACACTACTTATATAGTAGTAGTGTGAGCTAATATAAAATCAATAAAAAAATTAATTAACAGTGTGATTGTTTCTGAAATTTTTGTGTTGGCCTAAACTTGCAATGTGATTGATGATTGATTCATATATTATTTTAAAGGTTTCACGCTAATTTCACGCTAATTTAAAAAATCAAATATAAATGCCAACTTTATGTAATATCTGTATACGGGTGATTACGTTGTTGAATTTTGCTGTCATTAGCGCATATTGCCATGTCCTAAAGGGCTGTTTTATAGCCCATAGAAGATTGGAATACCGAATAATGACCGCGGTGTCTGCATCTACGTGGCACACCTGGATATGGGCGTACCATATTTTGGTTGATTTATATTAATTTCTAGCCATCTAGGGTGCCACCCAGACTAAAGACAGATAGACCTCTAGAAAGGGCTAAGAAGGCCCTGACGGAATATCCAATGTTTCTTGGTTGGCTAACCAATGACGCGCCATGCGCCATACTTAGCAATTGAAAGCCTAAATTAAAGATCTGCAGAGTTTTTTCAAACTATAATAAAATGGTATGTGTTTCATAACATTCTTAACACCTTTGCAGTTAATGGGGGCCCAAAATGTCTTCAAGCACAGGTGTAAAGTTTACCTTGCGCAAAAACCGTGAACAAAGAACCTTGTTGTTGCGGTCTTGCGCTTTAGAAAGAGAGGAGGGAACCACCACTATGAACCGAACGTAATCTACAAATCTACAATATATGTATGTTTTCACTCTTAATGATCTCTTGAAAATTGAGGATTGCAAGTAGGTCTCTGTTTCACCCCCAAAAATATCGAATTTGGGACACCCTGTACATATCAATTAGATTTTATAGTAATAATTAAAATAATCGAAAAATTAAGATAATTCTTTTAAAAGGTACATCGAAGAGTTCTAAAGTGATTCCTAAACGCCTTTAATATCTTCTGTTGGATACAGATCCCAGCCCCGTTCCGCCCCTAACAGTAAATCAAGCAAATGGGCACGAGGTTCGGCGCGGAGCCTTTTAAAGGCGACGCGTGACGATGCAAGCCATCCCCGATTTCGGCGACTTTTGGTAGGGATAATAGAGGCCACTATAAAAGGCGGGGTCACGAAAAAAAAAAGAAAAGTCAGGCTATCGTTGTTGAATACATCTATATTTCGGATTCCTTTCTCGCATTTCAATAGAAGCTTTTAAGAAATACTTTGGGACAGGCGGTATTTAAATCATGTGAGTATAAGATTTATATTTTTAAGAGAATAACATTTATAACACAAAACTATATTTATTTTATAGGATTTAATGAGATAGGCACCATGAAATAAACAAACTATATAAAATAAAAATATTAATCAACAAAAATAAAAACTTAAAAATTGTTAAAAACAATAATTAAACATTAAATTAGGTAATTCGTTATTTGAAATGCATAATAGGTTGTTGCCAATATTTTAGTATTTATAAAAACGTATGTTCTACATTTAGAATCAAGAAAAATGTTTTTTTTATTAAAATATCTGTAGTAAGCAGTTGTTTCTCTAAAGCTTTTTTTTTAAATTTAATTATATTTTGATATTTAAACGTTTTATTTTTATGTAAGTTGTCAGTGATTGAAGAAAAATTAAAACAAAATAATTATGCAAAACTGTTGTTATTCCAAATAAATTGTACTAAAACTTGTCATAACCATTTTTTGTTGCCTTTTTCTTAAGAAATAATAATTATTAATTTGTTTTAGCTGCAAAATAGCAAATTCATTTACTTATTCAAACAGAGACCAAATTGTCAAAAATTTAAAATCAACTTTGCCATTATAGAAGTTACTTCAGGTACCACAAGGAGGGCACCTATCATCAGTTTTGTTCAACTTACAGATTCCCTTTTATGCAGATGACTTAAAATCTTTAAACTAGTGCAAAATGCTGATTATTGTATTTTAATACAAGAGAATTTGGATAGGTTTGCAGTATGTTGCTAAGCTTGGGTTAGATCTTAACATAGGAAAACGTAAAACAATGAGATTTCAACATAAATTAGTTTTATTTGTGCATAAAGAATGTACGAGGGGGATTTCACTGACCATTTTTTTGTACATATGTTCGCATTGTTTGACAAAATGCGAAAAAATGTGAAAAAATGAGAAAAAATGCGAAATAGTGCGAAAAAATGCTAAATAATAAAATTAAGAATTGTTGAGTTCATTGTATTCGGGCAGTGTTGTAAAAAGGGTAAAAAGAAAAGGGTAATTTTTCGGTAGGTTAATTTTTAAAAAGGTATTTTATTAATCATGTTTATAAAACTTTTTAAGAGTAGACATGCTTTTTTTCCAGTCTGTCACCTTAGCTCCGAAATGTAGAAGCGACGTTGCAAAATGCGGCAAAACGACTCACGTGATATACATACCTTTTTGAGTGAAAAAAACATCGGAATTGGCTGAAATTTGAGTGGAAGGCACATTTTGTAAAAACTAAGACAAGGCTCGGAGCAATTTTTTGGTTTTTTTTGCCGAATAAGTAAAAACTTCTTTCTAAGGACACCGATTCGAAATATACATGACATAAATATTTCGAATCAGTGGCCTAGAAAGAATTTTTGACAAAAAATCAAAAAAGTGCTCCGAGCCGTGGCTTAGTTTATACAAAATGCGCCCTCCACTCAAATTTCAGCCAATTCTGATGTTTTTTTCACTCAAAAAGGTATGTATATCACGTGAGTCGTTTTGCCGCATTTTGCAACGTCGCTTCTACGTTTCGGAGCTAAGGTGGACTGGAAAAAAAGCATGTCTACTCTTAAGTGAAAATATACATTTATACTCATTACTCCTAATCGTCTGATATATCAATGTCCTCAAAATCTTCTGCTTCTATCTCACTTTCACTTATGTATTCTGTTTCACTTTCAGTTTCTGTTTCAGTCTCACTTTTTTGGTACATTTTTTTTGTACGTCTTTGTTTTGTAAGCGTTTTTTTGAAGGTTGTTTTGATTTTAGTATTTGGCTGCTCAGTCTGTTCTTTGTTTTTCCCTGTCCTGTTTGTTTTGTTCGAGGTTGGTCTGTCATTGGTCCTTGAAATCTTAAAAGTCTGTCAGTCGAGAGTCGTCCCACATTATTGGAGTAAAACCAGCATAATGTGGATTTGCGTACAGCGCCAGCTCTTTCTATTGCCTTAAAAATATCACTTCTTAGCGGACTTTAGTTCGCGTCAGCTCAGGAGTCCCATTTTTGAGGAAAAGAAAGAGCAGGTGCTATATACATATCGAAAGTGCAACAAAGATGGAAATAGTTTTCATACCTGATTTTTAGTAAATAAACGAAAATCAACCTTAATGTAAGCACATAAGAGTTTACAATTCCTCCTGGTAACAAGCGATTTCGCGGAAGAATCGCGTTCTTTATTAATCCCTTTATTAATGGCAGTTTTAAAAACGAATTTAACACGTCCTTATTTTTTGCATTTAGAAAAATATAACTTGAAGACCTCGTTGAAGACTCAGCAGTAATCAGGGCTAATTTAATTTTCATTTAAATGGGCAAAAAAAAAATGCGTGATTACTAAAATATTTACCGAACACTAATTCCGTTTGTTTGTTTGAACTCGGGGAGAGCAATCATACGATTTTTGATTTATAAGAAAAAAAATTATAACAAATAAGAAACAATGCAGAAAAATGTGAAAAAATGCAGAAAAAATGCGAAAAAATGTGAAAAAATGGGAAAAAATGTGAAAAAATGGGAAAAAATGCGAAAAAATGGGAAAAAATTCGAAAAAATGCGAAAAAATTTGAAAAAATGTGAAAAAATGCGAAATAATGCCGCATTATTTCATCAAAATTTGTACATATATTGCGGCCAGTGAAATCCCCCTGGAGAATGTATCACAAACACAGCTTTAAAAATTTTAGGATTTGTTAACTTTTTTATAATACTCATGAACAAATTCTAGAAAAACTACAAAATAGATTTTTAAGATTTATAGCATATAATTAATGTTATCTAAACTTAAAAGTAGAAATTATTTAGATCTCGTTTTCTTTATACAAAATTATTCAGGGCTAAATAAAATAATCATTTTTTCTACTATCAAAAGTTAAATGTAGAAACGCGGAGGTCGCATTTAAAAGCTACACCTCGTAGGTCACTTACCCACTTGGCCTGGTACGTGCAGACGACAGAACACTACCATGCGCTTCAGTAGTCTGAGTATTGGCTCCTTCTTCCTCTGCCCTGCGCAGCTCATCACTATTTACTCTATCGGTTTCACCATTATCCTCACTATATATGTCAGTCCTATTCTCTCGATTATTACTGGTTGGCTCGCTTCTTTCTATTTCTGTCAAAAGTGTCGTCACTAGCTGCTCAAGTTCCGTATTAAAGTTTCGAACGCGAATCCGACCTGTTTGACTTGGGGCTGTGGTTGATGGGCTGGAGACTCTAGGACTTATTATGACTGGGGAGGTGGTCGTTGCTAAAAGCAAAGGTAAAAACTAAAATGTCTCACTTATAAATACACGTATAAAAAATTGGCCCATGACACCTATTCGTTCTGGGTGGTTAAGTTGCTTAATTTTTGTTGAAAATTAAATTTTTAATTAATTTGTAAAACTACGATATTCTAGCTGCTGTGGTTTTGAAATATATAAATTTCCTTTTTTCAAAAATTGTTAGTGGCAAACTTTCACTCTATGACAAATTTTGTTGAAAATGTAATTCAGAATCCAAATTTGAAAACCGCGTTTCGTTATTCGTTTTTGCTGCTGTGGTTCGTAAGATATGATTAAAAAAATATACCGGGTGGGCCAAAAAACACCGGACAATTTTTTTTCATTATAACTCTTGAACTATACCATCGATTTTAATGGGACAAACTGCACTTGGCAGATAATTAATCAGTTTTGAACAATTTTTTTTTGTCCGCCATTTTAAAATCGAAGATGGCAGACGAAATAAAATTGTACCCTTCAAAGATGGTCGTTTATTCTTGTGTTGCGAACATGTTTTAATAATTTTTTTAAGTAATTAAAAAAGCGACATTCTTGCCA
Organism: Aspidapion aeneum; assembly: GCA_963576565.1. Taxonomy (NCBI): domain Eukaryota; kingdom Metazoa; phylum Arthropoda; class Insecta; order Coleoptera; family Brentidae; genus Aspidapion; species Aspidapion aeneum. The sequence goes on along the minus strand of OY755041.1, from coordinate 12,639,824 downwards.
CGCACAACAAGGTATAAATCAGTAAAATCGGTTCGGTGGTTTAATTTTTATTTTATTTTAACCATTGTTTTGAATATTATACGATTGCCTTATAAATTCATTATAAATTCATTACTACTGAACCGAATTTGATGAAATAAAAAATATCCTGGTGAGAATTGATTGTTTTTTAAAGATCATTATCAAAATTTATTACCATCTTAAAATTTAAGATGGTGGACAAAATCATAATTGATTCTTCAAAATGGCGTGTTTAGTCTTATTTTCTAAAAATGGTTTAGTATTAGCTCACACCACTACTAGTAGTGTGAGCTATGGTGATCCTAATTTTTTCGAGAAAAAAAAAGTTGCTCCGATTTCAAAATTTTTTATATATCTTTGCGTTTCAGATGATTTTGAAACTTTTTTGTTTTGCTGTCTGTCTGTCTGTCTGTTTCTATGTCTGTATGTCTGTCTGTAACGACCAACCCGCATAACTCAAAAACCGCTTGTCCGATTTTAATGAAATTTGGTACCTAAGAGTACCTAAATTAGAGTTTATGTGAAAATATGGCGTGTGTGATATCAAACGAAAGGTAATTAAGTCTGGAGTTAAAAAAAATGAATTTTAGTTTATTATTAAAAAAGGGTGGGGGTAGATGTCAAAAATTAGAGTTTAAGTGAAAATATGGCGTGTGTGATATCAAACGAAAGGTGATTGAGTCTGGAGTTAAACAAAATACATTTTAGTTTTTTTCAAAAGGGTGGCGGGTAGATTAAAAAAATTTGAGTTTAAGTCAAAACATGGCTTGTGTGGTATCAAACGAAAGGTAATTGAGTCTGGAGTTGAATAAAATATATTTCAGTTTTCGATTATATTAGCTCACACTATAACTATAGTACCTAGTGTGAGCTTAGGTGCCCATAGATTGGCAGAGTTTTTTTTTAAACTTATAGAAATGCACTACTTTTCCCCCGCATAACAAGTTATAAATTAGTAAAATCGGTTTGGTGGTTCTTAAGAAATCTATTTTTGTTTCAGCTATTGTTTTACAGATTATACGATTGCATTGCCAATCCTGTCTGCATTCATTTCTTTATAAACTCATTATTACTGAACCGATCTTAGTGAAATAAAAAAAATCATGGTGAGAATTGATTTTTCTGTTTATAATCGAAATTCGCCGCCATCTTAGAAGTTAGTATATCGGAAATAATCATACTTGACCCTTCAAAGAGGCACGTTTACTCTTATTTTCAAAAAATGTTTTAGTTTTTTTTTTAATTTATAGGAAAGCACTTAATTAATTTTTATCTCTTTGTGCGGGAGAAAAGTAATGTTTATCTATAAATTTAAAAAAAAACTAAAACATTTTGGAAAAATAAGAATAAGCACGCCATTTTGAAGAATCAAGGATGATTCTGTCCGACATCTTAAATTCTAAGATAGCGGCAAATTTCGATTATAATCTTTAAAGAGCAGTCAATTCTCAACATGATTTTTTTTATTTCACTAAAATTGGTTTCGAAATAACGAATTTATAAGGAAATTAATGCAGACAGGATTGGCAGGATCTGTAAAACAATAGCTGAAACAAAAATAGATTTTTTGAGAACCAGCACATTGATTTTACTACTTTGCACCTCGTGGTGCGAGGGAAAAGTAATGCTTTTCTATAAATTCAAAAAAAAACTAAAACATTTTCGGAACTAAGAATAAACACGCCATTTTGAAGAATCAAGTACGATTCTGTCTGCCATCTTAAATTTTAAGATAACGATAAACTTTGATCATGATCTTTAAAAAGCAATCAATTCTTATGATGTTTTTTATTTCATTAAAATCGGTTCAGTAGTAATGAATTTATAAGGAAATAAATGCAGACATGATTGACAAGGCAATCGTATAATTTGCAAAACAATGTTTGAAACAAAAATATTTTTTTAGAACCACTAAACCGATTTTACCAATTCGTACCTTGTTGTGCGTGGCAAGAACGCAGCTTTTTTACTAATTTAAAAAAATAATTAAGTCAGGTTCGCAACACGAGAATAAACGAGCATCTTTAAAGGGTACATTTTAATTTCATCCGCCATATTGGATTTTGAGACCGTGGACAAAAAAATACATTCAGTCAGAACTCTGATTAATTCTCTGCCAAGTGCAGTTTGTCCCATTAAAATCGATTGTACAGTTCAAAAGATATAATAAAAAAAAATTGTCCGGTTTTTTTTTGGCCCACTTGGTATATCTTAAAAACTGTGACTCTAACGAATTATGACGTTATGACAAATAATTTTTAAAATATAATTTTCAATTTTGAAGACCTTATTTTGCTAGCTGCCTTGATTCTCGCATTATTTTTTTGTATTATTTAAATCACCATCACAAAATTATTCATTTTTTTACCCAAATTAGGTATTATAAGTGAAAAACAAAGGTTTGTGTGGTGTTTGCATATTAATAAAACGACAAACACACGAATTTAAATTTCCCGCGCCGTGACAAAGTGCTAATGACGTAGGCCGCGCGGCTGACCCATGAGAATGCAGCATTGGAGTGACGTCACATGGGACGGTCTCTCGTTACGGAACCATTTTCAGGTCTACACGTATTTTATAGTAAGTCTGTTTTCATCCATAAATATTTGCGCAATCATAAATAATTACGCGGCTTAAATAATGTAAATATCTCAATAATATAATATAGTGGTTATTAATCGCAAGAAAAGACTTAAAACTACTTTAAAACACGTGACCATAGGAGAAAGCTTTTTTGTTATAGTGTTTATGCGTTTTCGTCCAGAAGCTGGGAAGTTACATCTTAAAAGGTGGTATGTACAACGTGTCCCATTTTCGATGGGATTAAATGGGAAACTCGGTTATTATTAAAGATATCGATTTTCTGATTGCACCTTGCCGTGCTCTTTTTTTGAGCCCCTAAAAATGGTGTAATCAGATTTTTGCTATACCCCCTGGTTTCGCTAATACAGGGAGTTTTTGAAAAAATTGCATTTTTAATAATTCCTTGTATCTCGCTTATTTTGCAAGATATTTTTATTCTGTAAAAACCTTTCTATGGCAACTTTTTTAGAGCAAAATAATGACTTTGTCAATTTTTTAAAAATATTGTTTAGTTTTTGGGATATTGTATTTATCATAAAAAAATTAAATACGGACCTGGATTTTTTTAACTACTATTTTGATTGGTTTCGTGCTATTATTATCTTAAAATGATAAAACTCTAATATTTTTTTGATTTAAGGTAAAAAAATTTTTTTTTTATATTTTAAAAAAATATTTAATTTGAACCTGAAAATTTTCATCGTAAACATTAATTAAAAATTGCAAGACACACTAGTTAAACGATTTTTAGTTTATCTGTTTTGAAACGTTAATTAAAAAATTGATAAATAAAGTAAAAAACGTTATAAAGTTACAAAAATAATATCATAGTTATTATTTGATGGTAGCACAGCAACTCATGAAATTTACTTCAACATGGAGAAAAAAGAGCGTGGAATTGACATTGTCATTTTACTTGTCATTTTGACTGATTTATTCAAGCACCAAATCGCAATATTTAAACGGCAGAAATATTTTTATGCAAAATGCGTTAAGAAAAATTACTCAAAAACGCCAACAATGTCTCACACATAATGGCAATCAGTTTGAACATTTATATCATTAAAGAAAAATTAGTTATTATTTTTTTTTAATTCATTATTTTTTTTTGTATTTTTCGTAGACTTTGTTTCAAATAAATCTGTAAATTAACGTAAAACCATTTTAATTTGATAAGTATCAAAACAATTAAACTAAAAATCGTTTAAGTAGCAATTTGTACTTTATATTTACGTTGGAAATTTCGAGGTTCGGACTAAATTTTTTTTTTAAATATAATTTTGTATTTTATTTTAAAACAAAGTTTTTTTTTTAATTTTTATTATTTTGTGATAATAACAGCATGAAACCAATCAAAATAGTAATAAAAAAAAACCAGGTCCGTATTTAATTTTTTTATGATAAATACCATAACTCAAAAACTAAACAATATTTTAAAAAATTGACAACGTCATTATTTTGCTCTCAAAAAGTTGCCATAGAACGGTTTTTTCAGAAAAAAATATTTTGCAAAATAAACGAGATACAAGGAATTAATATAAATGCAATTTTTTAAAAACTCCCTGTATTAGTGAAATCACGGGGTATAGACAAAATCTGATTACACCATTTTTAAGGGCTCAAAAAAGAGCACGGTAAGGTGCAATCAGTAAATCGATATCTTTAATAATAACCAAGTTTCCCATTTAATCCCATCGAAAATGGGACACGCTGTACGTAGTTTTAGTTTAAGACCACATTGTCATAATTTGTGATAACCGAGAATGACCCTCCTATTGAATACCATGGAGTATAAAGTAAAATTTTATAAAAGTATTTTTTTAAACTACTTATTTTTGTGTTCCACTAAATTTGTTGGGTTGGGGCTAAAAGAATTACATTTTAGTCCTTGAATAGTTTGGAGACCTTGACGACAAGAAATTTCAAAATAGTATTAACCGTGTGAGCATCAGTTGACAATGTATTTTTTAAATAGATTTATACCTGTGTTGGTAGTGGCCACGTCAGCTGTTGTGGAAGCCTCGACATTCTCATGATTGTCGCGATTTCTTCTCCTCGGTCTACTGGCATTGGATGAAGTTGGATTGTCTTGTTCGGCTTCAGAACTACTGCTGTCGCTTGAACTGTCACTTTGTACGGGTAGACGCCTTTTGCTTTGTCTCTTAAGAAACACTGGATACATTTGTCTAAAGCGTTGTTTCACGTGTTCTCTGCCGTTTTCAAAAAGTCTAGAAAAATATTAATTTGTTCCTGTGTGAAATTTTTTAGCAATATTGCTTAAGGGTATTTCCAAAAAAATATACATGAACACAGCATTCACCTTGTTGGAGAAAATCAGCAAGTTTCTAAAAAACTACTTTGATAGATGAGTCATGAGTTGAAATAAAACCAAAATATTAACCACTTTGAGAAATGGACTATTTTTTTAATTTAGAAATAAAGAACATTAACTCAGAGCTACAACCTGAAATAAGCAAAGCAGAAATAAAGAGAGCATTAAAGAAAATGAAAAATAACAAATCACCTGGTAAAGACGGAGTAATAACAGAAATGCTCAAGTACGGTGGTAAAGCTCTAGTTAATACCCTCCATATTCTCCGGAATAAAATATTAAAAGAAAAAATAATCCCAAACAACTGGAAAGAATCCATAACCATTATTCTACACAAGGACCTATAACACTCCTCAATGTAATTTATAAGCTTTTCACGAAAATATTAACAGATAGACTGACAAACAAAATTTGACGGATATCAATCAAAGAAACAAGCAGGCTTTAGAAAAGGTTTCAGTACAGTTGACCACTTATTAACCATGAAAATCCTAAAAGAACTAGCCCACGAATATAACATTCCAGTATATATTGCGTTTATAGACTGCGAAAAAGCCTTCGATAGCATTGAGCACTGGACAGTAAAAGCATCTTTAAAATAGCCGAATAGATCACAGATATACAGACTTAATAGCTAATTTATATATTATGAAGCAACAATATCAATCAAAATCCACGAAGGAACCAAGCCAATCCTCATAAGAAGAGGTGTCAGAACAATATCCCCTAAATTATTTAACCAGGCCCTGGAAGATGTTTTTAAAAGAAATAGGCATCAAAGTAAACGGACTATTCTTGAACCACCTAAGATATGCTGGTGATATCGCCTTAATAACAGAAAAGAAAGAAGAAGTGATAAAAATGCTGGAAGAACTGGATACAGCAGCTAAAAATGTAGGCTAAAGTATGAACTACACTAAAACTAAAATCATAACAAACACAGATGAAGATATTACGGCCAGAATAAACCAAAATAAAATAGAACAAGTAGAGGAATATATATACCTGGGACAAATTATTAAACTGAAAAAAGAAAACGAAACAGCTGAAATCAAGAGACGAGTAAGATTGGCCTGGGCAGTATTCAGTAAATTAAGCTACATATTAAGAAATAAAAAATATCCTCAGTACCTCAAAACGAAAGTGCATAATGGATCCCTGCCTATGGATCCCAGACCTGGACACTTACAAAATCAAACATGGATAAGGTAACAGAAGCCCAAAGATCAATGGAAAGACAAATGTTACATACAAAAGTAAGGGATGTCAGAGGAGTAGTAGCAAAATTAAAATGGAAATTTGCCGGTCATATTAGACAGAAAGACGATTGATGGAACAAATGTATTGTAGACTGGAGACCTTGGGAAAATAGAAAAAGTAGGGGAAGACCCCAAATGAGATGGGCGGACGATTTGAAGAAACACGCGGGAACTAGATGGATATATAAAGCAACAAACAGAGAAGAGTGGAAGATATTGGGGGACGCCTATATCCAAAGATGGATTGAAGAAGGCTAAATAGATACATAGATAGATAGATTGTGTGAGTGTTTTTATCACAAAAAGAGTTAGCCCGGTACAGCGCTCGAGAAATCAAATAGGTAAAAGGCTAGCCAGATACACACCAGTACACACGTTGTTTCCTTCTAAAAATGGTGGCGTCTTTTTTTTCTTTTGCCAATATATATGCGGTTTTTCTCTTTCAACTCATTTACCGTGCTATACGAAAGTACGATGTGTAAAAGGAAACTTGTTTATTGGTAGGTGTTTTATACTGCTCTATTTCACCTCACCACCTGGTGATAGTCGGGCGCCCTAGTGTCCCCAAATAATTTGACACTTTTTACATTTTGATATAAAAACTGTACTGAAAATGTAAAACCCAATTTTCAATAATAAATAATCCTTTAATAAAAATTAGGATTTGATTTTTTTGTAGGTACGGCGAATGGGTGTTCGGTAGGCCGAGTAAATATAATACAAACTGTTTCCATAATAAACAAAGATACAAGTGTTAAAAAAAAATAATTTGAAAAAGCAGTTTTGGAAACCAAACTGTTTTATACTAAGGACATTGTTTTTCTATAAAATCCATCATCCTTTTCTTTACCAATTTTTCAATATTTTCTAAAATTTGATGTATCTGCAAAATGCCCTGATTTATGTAGAGGGATAACTAGTTCAGTTTTTAAGATGTCTGGAAATTCTCTTTTTAAGAAACTTTGATTAACTGAGTTTGCTAGTGCTTCCAATGTTGTTTAGTATTGTGTGGGAGTTTTTATCACAAAAAGATTTAGCCCGGCCCAGCGCTGATGAAATCAAATAGACAAAAAGCTAGCCATATATACAACAGTAAACACGTTATTTCCTTTTAAAAATCGTGGCGTCAGATAAAAGGAAACGACATGATAAATTTGCCAGTACAGCGTGTCCCATTTTCAATGGGATTAAATGGGAAACTCGGTTATTATTAAAGATATTGATTTTCTGATGGCACCTTGCCGTGCTCTTTTTTCAAGACCTTAAAAATGGTGTATTCAGATTTTTGCTATACCCCGTAGTTTTGCTAATACAGGGAGTTTTTGAAAAAATTGCATTTTTAATAATTCCTTGTGTCTCGTTTATTTTTCAAGATATTTTTATTCTGTAAAAACTTTTATGTGGCAACTTTTTTAGAAGAAAATAATGACGTTGTCAATTTTTTAAAATATTGTTTAGTTTTTGAGATATGGTATTTATCATAAAAAAATTAAAAACGGACCTGGATTTTTTTTATTATTATTTTGATTGGTTTTATGCTATTATTATCACAATATAATAAAACATTATTATTTTTTTGTATTAAGGTAAAAAAAAATTATATTTAAAAAAATAATTTTAGTCTGAACCTGGAAATTTTCAACATAAATATAAATTAAAAATTGCTAGTTGAACGATTTTTAGTTTAAATGTTTTGAAACTTAACAAATTAAAATGATTTTACTTTAATTTAAAGATTTATATGAAACAAAGTCTTCGACAAAAACAAAAAAAATAATGAATTACAAAAGTTAATAACTAATTTTATTTAGTGATATAAATGTTTAAACTGATTGCGATTATGTGTAAGACATTGTTGGCATTTTTGAGTAATTTTTCTTAGCGCATAAAAATATTTATGCCGTTTGTTATTGGGATTTTCTTGCTTGAATAAAGCAGTCAAACATATCACATTTTTCAAAATCTGGATATGGTCGATTTCTAGCCATTTTAGAATAATTTTGAGTGACTTATTTACAAAAATGACAAGTAAAATGACAATGTCAATTCCACGCTTTTGTTTCTCTATGTTGAAGTAATTTTCATGAGTTGCTGTGCTATCAAATAATTACTATGATATTTTTGTAACTTCTTAACATTTTATTTATTAATCTTTCAATTAACGTTTCAAAATAGATAAACTAAAAATCGTCCAAGTAGTGTGTCTTGCCATTTTTAATTTATATTTACGTTGGAAATCTCCAGGTTCGGACTAAATTTTTTTTTGAAATATTAAATATTTTTTTTAACCTTAAATTAGAAAAATATTAAAGTTTTATCATTATAAGATAATAATAACATGAAATCAATCAAAATATTAATAAAAAAAATCCAGGTCCGTATTTAATTAATATCTCAAAAACTAAACAATATTGAAAAAAGTTGACAACGTCATTATTTTGCTCTAAAAAAGTTGCCATGTAAAGGTTTTTACCGAATAAAAATATTTTGGTAAATAAGCGAAATACGAGGAATTATTAAAAATGCAATTTTTTCAAAAACTCCCTGTATTAGCGAAACCACGGGGTATAGCAAAAATCTGATTACACCATTTTTACCGGCTCAAAAAAAGAGCACGGCAAGGTGCAATCAGAAAATCGATATCTTTAATAATAACCGAGTTTCCCATTTAATCCCATCGAAAATGGGACACGCTGTACACATGCGGCTTTTCTCTTTCTTTACTAGTAGGTGTTTGTTTACATCCTTCTACTTCACCTCACCACTTGCTCTACATAGGCGGGCGACTTACCGAACTCATTATTCAATCATTTAAATTAAAACATTCAAAACCCAATTTTCACTAATTAACAATCCTTTAATAAAATAAATAGGTTTACAATTTATTTACAACGAATAGGGTGATTCGGTAGGCCGAATGAGTAGACCAAGTTTTTATAAGCACTAAAGAATCTGTAGACACTGTGTGGGGATTTTTGTGATAAAATATCTCACTATACTGAATAAAAATACCCGTTTGGAAGTTTTGCAGTTTGATCTGTTAAAAGGCCCCTTCTGAAACAAGCAGTGTTGCCACCCTCGACCCTGAGGTAGAAGGCTTCGAGAAAAATCGGTAGATTTCGGTAGATTTTTTAATCATCTCAGCAAGCAGTGCCTGGAAAACTATCGATAGTTTGGATTGATTTAGTAGGTAAATTCTATTTCTACGATTTGTTTTTACTGACAAAATACCAAAATTAAGAATTAAATAAAAAAATTAGGTACATACTAGGGACCCATTGCAATAAAGCCAGGCAGACATTGTGCCGGGCACTATATTGACAGTTTCGCATTAAAAACTGACAGTTGATCTTTCAAAATTGACATACCAAAGTCGAATTTAGAAATCCAGTCGTTTATTTTCCATTAATTGTGGCGTTACTATTAATTCCGGCTCTTATAATACACAATGGCTTTATTTTGAAAGAAGACAGCTGTTCTTATAATGTGAAACTGTCAGTATAGTGCCCGGCACAATTTGTGCCTGACTTTATTGCAATAGGTCTCTATTAGGTAGATAATATTATAAAAAAAACCTCAGGGTTTGTAATAGCGTGATCTTTAATGCCGCTTGCGGCTGCCGGCTGAGTATATCGCAAAATCCAAGAGATGGCGCCATAAATACACTTTTAAAAACAATGGTTGAAATAAAATTTTTATTCTACAAAGGATCTTACATAAAAAGAATATTTTATTTATGGTGTTTTTTTTAATCGCGATTACGAGGCGTATAAAAAATACAAGTTTATATTGAAAAAAAAAAAATCGGTAGAAAACTATGGTAATTCGGTATATCGTAAAGTAAAAGGCTAAATCGGTAGATCTACCGAAAAATCGGTAGAGGTGGCAACACTGGAAACAAGTACCCAAAAATGAATCACATATTATAGAATTCGGTGTTGAAGTAATGATAAAAAGGTAATAGCACTTCACACCCATTACATAAAATTACACCTATATTAAGTTTGTAAGATTTAGAAATAAACTAAGCCAATAATGTCTCACAAATTCATTCGTATGCAAAATAAGTTTAAAAAATGTCATCACACCCGTCACGCTTAGTTTTTATTTTATTTTAATATTTTGTCATTCTTAGTGTAGTTTTTGAATAAATACTTTTATCTGTTTAAATTTAACCGTGTTACACTAAGTTTGGTTACAAATAAGGATTTTATATAAATACATAATTTTAATCAAAAAACACCAACCAATTGCAATAAAATTACTTTTTTTGAGATTTTAATTTAAAAAAAGTTGAATCGATATTATTTTTAGCTCACACATATACTATACTATAACTATACTATAGTAGTGTGAGCTATGGTGATCCTAATTTTTTCGAGAAAAAAAAAGTCGCTCCGATTTCAAAATTTTTTATATATCTTTGCGTTTCAGATGATTTTGAAACTTTTTTGTTGCGCCGTCTGTCTGTCTGTCTGTCTGTATGTCTGTCTGTCTGTAACGACCAACGCGCATAACTCAAAAACCGCTTGGCCGATTTTAATGAAATTTGGTACCTAAGCTGGGTTTTGGGCCGAGATGGTCCCATTTAAAAATGAACAAAATCCACCGAACACAAACCAAATAAAAGGGTGGGGGTAAATTTCAAAAATTAGAGTTTAAGTGAAAATATGGCGTGTGTGATATCAAACGAAAGGTAATTCAGTCTGGAGTTCAACAAAATACATTATAATTTATGTTAAAAAAAGGGTGGGGGTATATTTCAAAAATTAGAGTTTAAGTGAAAATATGGCGTGTGTGATATCAAACGAAAGGTAATTGAGTCCGGAGTATAACAAAATACATTTTAGTTTTTGTTTTTTTAAGGGTGGGGGTAGATTTCAAAAATTTGAGTTTAAGTCAAAACATGGCTTGTGTGGTATCAAACAAAAGGTAATTTAGTCTGGAGTTGAATAAAATATATTTTAGTTTTTAGTTTTATTAGCTCACACGTACACTATAACTATAGTACCTAGTGTGAGCTTAGGGGCCCATATATTGGCAGAGTATTTTAATGAAATTTACTTATAAACTTTTTTTACCTTAATAGCTCTTGTCTATCCTGTACAGGCACTGATCTTATGATTGGTAACATTCTATTCCTCACTTCAACTTCTGCCGTTCTTCTTATGTTTGACAGTAATTCGTCTACATTTCTTTGGTTTGTACTAGATGTGCCTGGCTCTGGATTATTCAATCTAAAATATTTAAAAGTTTAAATTATAAACTTAAAGTCTTAATAGACCGAACGCCAGCAAGGGGTATACCTCCGCCCGATTTGGGAATTTTCGACACACATATTAGCTCACACATATACTATACTATAGTAGTGTGAGCTATGGTGATCCTAATTTTTTCGAGAAAAAAAAAGTTGCTCCGATTTCAAAAATTTTTATATATCTTTGCGTTTCAGATGATTTTGAAACTTTTTTGTTGCGCCGTCTGTCTGTCTGTCTGTATGTCTGTCTGTAACGACCAACGCGCATAACTCAAAAACCGCTTGGCCGATTTTAATGAAATTTGGTACTTAGGCTGGGTCTTGGGTCGAGATGGTCCCATTTAAAAATGAACAAAATCCACCGAACACAAACCAAATAAAAGGATGGGGGTAAATTTCAAAAATTAGAGTTTATGTGAAAATATGGCGTGTGTGATATCAAACGAAAGGTAATTGAGTCTGCAGTTAAACAAAATACATTTTAATTTATTTTAAAAAAAGAGTGGGGGTATATTTTAAAAATTAGAGTTTAAGTGAAAATATGGCGTGTGTGATATCAAACGAAAGGTAATTAAGTCCGGAGTTTAACAAAATACATTTTAGTTTTTGTTTTTTAAGAATGGGGGTAGATTTCAAAAATTTGAGTTTAAGTCAAAACATGGCTTGTGTGGTATCAAACAAAAGGTAATTTAGTCTGGAGTTGAATAAAATATATTTCAATTTTTAGTTATATTAGCTCACACGTACACTATAACTATAGTACCTAGTGTGAGCTTAGGGGCCCATATATTGGCAGAGTATTTTTTGTTGCAATTGGAATCTACTTTTAGGTTTTAATTGACTTAATAATAACTTTTTGACAATAAATATGCTGCTTGTTTCTTTCAGCTGGTGTACCATGCTTGTGTGTGTGTAAAAGTGTTCAGTCACTCCAGTCAGGCGGACACAGATATCTGTACAAAGGACATATAAAAGAAATGGTAAAAGGTATCATCCTCGTGCAGGTTACAGACAGAACAAATAACTTCCGGATCAAATTGATAAGTAAAGTTGAAAAGGGGATTTAAGGACTAGAAATCCAAAAGTGTCAAAGTCGCGAATAGATTTTTAACCAGTGAGACCCAATTAAACCTTGAGTCTAACGTAAGTTCAAGCAGATTAATCTGGCGATTAAGGCAGACTTTTCTTTCTTTGATTATACATTTGAAGCACTTTAATTAAAAAATTTATTGTTTGCTTAACATTATTCGAGAGGAGCCAGTTTCAAGCCTGAAAAGGGGAATGATGCTTAATGGAAGGCGTAGCAATGACTTATAGAAACTAGTTTGTATTCCTTCTAGACTCTCAATTATAACTCAGGCAAACAGCGAGTAAAAGAGAATAGTAAGTATAAACAATTTTTTATCAGTCTCAGTCTCAGGGCCGCTCCAACTGCCTGCTTGGATTTTAGCACAGTTTGATCTGTCATATTCCTGAAACGTCCAGAACCAGACAAAAGTGTACCCAAATAAACATATTCATTCACCACCTCGAATTTCTATTTAAAAATGAGAATCTGGTTTTTTATCTGCGCGGTTAAAATGGAATACTTTTGATTTCGCATAGTTTATCTCGAGATGGTTCTGCGCAACGTATTCACCCAATATTTTAAGCTTTCGGAGTCACCAGGAATTAGTAGCATAATAATAGCAGAATATCATTAAGTGAGTCGATACTGATGCCTCTAGAGCCTTTTTGCAGAAAAAAACCTTTCCTATCTGACATAAAAACGTTGAGCGATTGATTAAAACATGTGTTGCTTTCACTGTGAGAGCAACGAACCTCTGTAAAGCAATATTTACTAAGATCTTAAGTTATAGTATTAAAACCCAGGGTTTTAAACTTAGGTTCGTAGACTTGTCAATAATTTACTGCTGGATGAAGTTTTGTACCATTTTAATTTTTGATTTTTAGGTAGTTAAAACTAATTTTAAGTTTAACTGCATTTTATGTTTTTTAATTTTGTATTTAGTGTCATTTTGGCATTTTAACAATGTCATTTTAGCATTTTAAATCACACATATACTATACTATAGTAGTGTGAGCTATGGTGATCCTAATTTTTTGGAGAAAAAAAAAGTTGCTCCGATTTCAAAAATTTTTATATGCGTTTCAGATGATTTTGAAACTTTTTTGTTGCGCCGTCTGTCTGTCTGTCTGTATGTCTGTCTGTCTGTCTGTCTGTAACGACCAACGCGCATAACTCAAAAACCGCTTGGCCGATTTTAATGAAATTTGGTACCTAGGCTGGGTCTTGGGTCAAGATGGTCCCATTTAAAAATGAACAAAATCCACCGAACACAAACCAAATAAAAGGGTGGGGGTAGATTTCAAAAATTAGAGTTTATGTGAAAATATGGTGTGTGTGATATCAAACGAAAGGTAATTGAGTCTGGAGTTAAACAAAATACATTTTAATTTATTTAAAAAAAAGGGTGGGGGTATATTTGAAAAATTAGAGTTTAAGTGAAAATATGGCGTGTGTGAGATCAAACGAAAGGTAATTGAGTCCGGAGTTTAACAAAATACATTATATTTTTTGTTTTTTTTAAGGGTGGGGGTAGATTTCAAAAATTTGAGTTTAAGTCAAAACAGATGTGTGGTATCAAACAAAAGGTAATTTAGTCTGGAGTTGAATAAAATATATTTCAGTTTTTAGTTATATTAGCTCACACGTACACTATAACTATAGTACCTAGTGTGAGCTTAGGGGCCCATATATTGGCAGAGTATTTGTCTTTGCATTCATAATAAAGTTAGTTTAAAAAAATTAAAAAAAAATTACATTTTTGTACCTGAATGAAAAGTTTATAGAATTTTATTTTTAAAATTTTATATTTTTGGTATTTAAAGCACTTGAATTTTACCAATAGGAAAATATTTGCAAGAACTAATTTACCTTTATACATTTACTTGATTGTGGGTATTACACTGTAATGACACAAGTAACTTGTGAACCATGGAATGTTGCAGCTCTTGGGAGGCCGAGTTTCTCTGTTCTTGAGTGCTGAGGGATTTCTGGTCTTTTTTTTTGACGTTGCTTTTTTGTAAGATATTACATTGTAGGTTTTACAAGCTTGTTGGCAATAAAGTAATATTCTATTCTATTCTATTCTGTACTAACAGAAAATACAAATAAATATTGTGGGCATGATAATTGTGAAAAATTTTGTGGAGAACCCCATTTAACTCAATTTTGCCGACGCGTCTAGTTTCATTTCATTTAGCTGTATGAATTTAGAACATGTTTTATCTTAAGCCACGCGTCAAAACGTACAGACGAAAACGACCTTTACTTACTCACTGGTACCAGGTTGATTGATTTCACTACTGTCAAGATTCGATGACAGGCTGTTCTCAGTTGTGGTGGTGTCCTCTCTAGAATCTTGTCTGGAATCGTTTTCTATTAATCTTCTAAGTTCTCTAAAGCGTTGCTGGTTCGCTCGGATGTATTCCAAAAATGGTTGGCTGTACCGACTGCTGGGCTGTCCTGATTAAGTGATTATTATTATTATACGCTATTCCTAAACAAACGATTGGGGTGCCAAAATGCCGTGATAGATAGACAGAAAATAAAATGAGAAAAAAAGAAACATGGCCATATGAGTTGCCATTACAAAATATGGGCTGGGGTTGCCATTACAGTTTAAATATACAGGGTTAGATAACAAAATCCAAATCCTCATAACTTTTTAATTTAGTTTTTTTAGTTTGTAGTTTTAGTTTTGAAAAAAAATTGTTTGTTGATTTTTCCTTTGAAAGTAATGACAAGCACGTTACAAATTGTTTTTTTTTTCTAATCAAATTCCCTCCAATGCCAAACTTCCGATTTACTAAAAAACTACTACCTATAGAAAGGCAGAACGCACTAAGTCATGTTTTTACTTTGTTTTAGCTCCACATATACTATACTATAGTAGTGTGAGCTATGGTGATCCTAATTTTTTCGAGAAAAAAAAAGTTGGTCCGATTTCAAAAATTTTTATATATCTTTGCGTTTCAGATGATTTTGAAACTTTTTTGTTGCGCCGTCTGTCTGTCTGTAACGACCAACGCGCATAACTCAAAAACCGCTTGGCCGATTTTAATGAAATTTGGTACCTAGGCTGGGTCTTGGGTCGAGATGGTCCCATTTAAAAATGAACAAAATCCACCGAACACAAACCAAGTAAAAGGGTGGGGGTAGATTTATAAAATTGGAGTTTATGTGAAAATATGGCGTGTGTGATATCAAACGAAAGGTAATTGAGTCTGGAGTTAAACAAAATACATTTTAATTTATTTTAAAAAAAGGGTGGGGGTATATTTCAAAAGTTAGAGTTTAAGTGAAAATATGGCGTGTGTGATATCAAACGAAAGGTAATTGTGTCCTGAGTTTAACAAAATACACTTCAGTTTTTGTTTTTTTAAGGGTGGGGGTAGATTTCAAAAATTTGAGTTTAAGTCAAAACATGGCTTGTGTGGTATCAAACAAAAGGTAATTTAGTCTGGAGTTGAATAAAATATATTTCAGTTTTTAGTTATATTAGCTCACATGTACACTATAACTATAGTACCTAGTGTGAGCTTAGGGGCCCATATATTGGCAGAGTTTTTTTTTTATATTTTGGTATAAAATTAAATTCTGCATCTACAAAAATTATAATTTTTTTAAAACATGTATTTTTCATTAAAAAAAATGTATATTTTACAGATGCGGAATTTAATTTTCAATCAAAATATAAAAAAGCTCAAAGCTGTAAAAATCACTGCGTTTTTTCCTTTGACACGACGCCGATGCCAGAAAACAAATCGATTAGATTTACAGGCTTCAGCAGGGTATTTATTTATCACATGAATTCGGTTAGTTAAGTAGGTTAGGCGTTTTTCGCAGCAGAATAAAAAAGAAAAATGGTTTTTAACTAAATGCTCGATTAAATGCTAATATTGCTTTACTATTAGAGTAGGGACATTATCTTGCAGCAGCATTGCGCAATACACATTTATAGTTTTAAAAAAAATGTTTATTGATTTTTCCTTTGAAAGTACTGAAAACCACGGTAAAAAATGAATTTTTTTTTCTTATTAAATTCTCTACAATGCCAAACTTTCGGTTTGCTACAAAACTACTACCTATACAAAGGAAGAACGCAGTAAGTCTTTTTTTTTACTTTGTGTTATTTGTATTTTGGTATAAATTATGCATCTATAAAAATTAAAATTTTTAAAAACAGGTATTTTTCTATAAAAAAAATATTTTACAGATGCGGAATTTAATTTTAAATTAAAATATAAACAATCTCAAAACTGGACAAAATCGACTGGGTTTACAGGTTTCTGCAGGTTATTTATTTATTACATGAATTCGGTTAGTTAAGCTTAGGTTGGGAGTTTTTCGCAAAGATGACACTAGCAGAAAAAAAAATGGTTTTTGATGAAATGCTAATATTTCCTTACTATTAGAGTAGGGCATTGAAATCTCCCATTACGAGGGTAAGATGGTTTTTGTATTCTTTCATAGGTTTTGAGATGTCTTCATAGCATACTTAATTAGGTAAGAAAATGAACATAGAAGAAACTAAAATAGGGGATTTTGGATGTAGCGTAATTAATGATAGGGGTACAACCTTAATGAATTATCCAGAGGAAACAGGCAGTGATCACAGGATGGTCGGAACAAAAATCTGCACTGATAGCAATTTCGAAATGAAAAGAAAAATTAATAATAACAATGAACAACTTGACATGAATAAATTTACACAAAATAAAACTATATACAAAGAAAGGCTAAAAGAACAGCTAACCCAAAACTTAAGATGCGAAAATTAAAATATAAATGAAATAAATGATACGCTACAAGACCTATGACCAAAGTAGGAAAATATGTCGCACAAAAAGATAAAAACAGAGAAAATTGTATATCAGAAGAAATAAAGAAACTAATGGAAAAAAGACGGAACCTGGAAAAAGAAGGAAAGAGAACATCGATAGAATACAGATAATTAAATAAAACTATAGGAAACAATGTCTAAGGCCGACTAGGTAGATATGAAATAATTAAAATAAAGGAAATGAACGGCATAGAAACCTTAAAGAGGATATTAGAAAAATTCTATACAGAATAATACCAAACAAAAAAGGGAACCAGCGCGAGAAACCATGAACAAACTCCAAACAAAAATAAAGAATATAAACTCAGAGCTACAACCTGAAACAAGCAAAGCGGAAATAAAGAGAGCATTAAAGAAAATTAAAAATAACAAATCACCTGGAAGAGACGGCAGAAATGCTCAAGTACAGTGGTAAAGCTGTAGTTAATAAAACATAACATAAAACCTCCAATTACCCAAATACAAAACAAAGTTCAAAAATAAATCATTTACAAAATTTTGTGAAATAGGTACTTACGACTTTGTCTTTAAAGCGTTCATTACGTTTTTAAATTTGGCTACTGTTTTATTATAGTTCTGCGTTACCCCGGAGAAACTTAAGATTCAAAATTATTAAAAAGCCTTGATCAGGAATATCGTCTTTAATAAGTGTGCTAGATTTCATGATTTTATTCCCAGCCAATAAACTTAGGCATAACTTTCATCAATTTGATTAAAAAAACTTTTACAAAAAATTACTTACTAATGTTTTCCCCATTGTCCCCGTCTCTTGCTTCTGTATCGCTGCCAGTATTTCTGGTGGTCAGATTTAAGGGGAGATTGAATAGGGACTCAGGTGGAGGATAGAAATCTAAAATCAAAATATTATACAGAAATAGTAAAAAGAACATAACAAACAATACGATAAAAATTACGTGTAACAAAGGAGCACTGTACATCTTCAGGGTTCTTAAAGCTAGATCTAAGATGCAAAAAGTATGTTAAAGTATAGACAGAATATTATAAAAAAAAAGACGTATTTAATATTTTTATTATTGAAAATGATAGAAACCATATTTAAAATTGTTTCTTTTTCTAAAATACTCTCCAACTCCGAATGGGTTCGCTACAAAACAGCTGTTCAAGGGAGAAACTTCTGCGCTGAATTATTAAGGCATTAATTTGGTTAGTTTAGTCTAACCTTTCGGAGAAAACAGAGCTCGTCCTCTTCACTACCCGAAGGAAAATCGAAGGCTTTAACGCACCCAAAATGTCCGGCAAACGACTTGCCCTATGGCGGAAGGATCAAGAACCTGGGTGTTATACTATATATAAAGTTGAACTAGAAGGCACACAAAAACAAGGTGATTAAAAATCGACAGTGACGTTTGAGCAAGTAAAAAGAGCTGTATGTACGACATGAGGACTTAGTCCACGCATTTACCTCTTGATTTACACTGCCATCATATCGAATCGTATGTTGGCAGAGTGCCATCTGGCCACCGAATGCTAGAAAGCTAAACAAGGGCAGCACCCACCATCGCACTTAAACTAGTTGTGGGCTTGCCAACACTCCCGTCATGGATAAAGAAAGAAGCTATGGCAGACTACCTTCGAATCAGAGAGGATAAAAGAGGAAGATGAAACGACCAAAGCATTATGTATGGTCGCCGCTCGACCAACGCTTGTTCAGGAGTGCTCTGAAGCATTGCAAGAACTGGCCGAGTAAAAAAAAGGTCAATCGTCTGTGTGTTCTAGGTCAGAAGGGGATATATTATTTTTATTTAGTCGGTTTAGAACGTTTTTCTACGTTGTCCGACGCCTATTCTCCACCTCCTTCGATCCTGACAATCATCTTCTGTCAGATTTTTTTGACTCATTGATCTTTGGATTGACTGTTGCCATTCTAGTTTAGGACGCCCTCTTTTTCTGCGCCCTATTGGTTGCCATTCTAGGACCTGCTTTGGTAATCTTTCGTCGTTCATCCGTTGTACATGGCCGTACCATATCAGTTGTCTTTTAGTGATGTCATCCGTTATGCTTCCTTCGATTCCCATCCTTTCTTTTATGATCTCATTTCTTATGTGATCTGTTCTAGATATTCTCATTGATCTTCTTATTGCATCCATTTCGACACTTTCCATTTTTGTTTTGTATTTTTCTGAAACGCGACAAGTGTCTATTCCATAAAACAGCGTGCTTTTCACCATTGTTTCATATATGTTAAATTTTACATTCTTTTTTATCTCTCTGCTCCATAAAATACTGTTAAGACATCCAATAACCTTTTTTGCTTTTACTATTCTTTTTTCCAGTTCTTTACAGTCTGTTCCTGTCTTATCAAATGTGACACCCAAGTATACATACTCATTGCATGGAGATATTACTTGTCCATTGTCTAGTTCTAACTCACTGGATTCGTTTCCAATACATAAGTACTGTTTCTTGTCCACGTTCACTGTTAATCCCCACTTTTGGTATTCTTCCATTAACTTTCTCATCATATACTCCATGTCCTCTTTATCATTAGCTACAATTACTTGGTCGTCAGCAAACTGTAGTGTGTATATGGTAAATCGGTCGTTAAGTTGTATTCCCATGCCGTGCACTATCCGTTTCCAGTTTTTTAGAGCTTCTGCGATATATATTTTAAAAAGAGTTGGAGAAATACAACATCCCTGTCTTAAGCCTTTTGTTACCAGGAATTCTTTTGAAAGTCGATTTCCAATTTTAATTTTAGATTTTGACCCTTTGTATAGTTCTTTTATCGCTTTTATGTATGTATGATTGATATTAGTCTGCTCTAGCACTGTCCATAGTTTTTCTACTGGAACGGTATCATATGCTTTTTGTAGGTCCAGTAAGGTAACATGAGTCTCTATATTTCTGGCGCTTCTTTTCTCAATTACTTGTTTAAGACAAAAAACATAATCACTACAAGATCTTCCTGCACGAAACTCACTTTGCTCTTCTTCTTCTTGTTCATGAAAATCCATCTCTATTAGATCTCTAAGAATCCTACCGTACAATCTACTGAGAGTACTAGTTACTGAAATTCCTCTGTAATTGTTGCAATCCAGCTTGTTTCCTTTTTTTGTATTGAGGATATGAATGCAATTTTCCAATCATCAGGTACTGGATGTCCGTTTATGCATTGATTGATAATATATTATTAATATAGAAGGGGATCTCTGGCAATAAAAAGGCCGATAAACTGGTCAAAAGGGGATCAGAACAAACAAACAACTTTAGCTTGAGCAGAAGGAATTTGCTGCTGGGCAGAGAAAGAAGAGAGGGGGACCTTCTGCTTGAAGTGCTTACTAGGACACCGTGCTCTCATGGACACTTAACCACTATAAAGATAAAACAGATCGGACATGCCTCAGGTGCGGTGAGGAAGAGGAAACAACTTTACCGTTTTACTTCCTAGCACAATGTGAAGCGTCTATAAAAAAATGAGAAAAGGAATATTCGAAGTAGAGGTGTTGGAATCGGAACACCTAAAGCCCTAAACTGGTCGCACGTCCTGAGCTTTATTAAAGGGGCGGGAAGGTTTGACGAAGGAAAGGAACAAACTCAAGGATAGGGGGATGCCCTGGAGGTAGGCAAAAAGGGCCCTCGTCGAGGCCTTTTTGCCAGGTCCAAGGATACCCCTTCCTACGAATACTCTACTACTAGTTAACTATCGCAAAGATAGCGATAGCAGTATAAAAACTAGAGTAAGGACATTATTTTTAATAGTAAAGCAATACCAACACCGACTTAAAAACTATTTTTCTTATTTGTTCTGCTAGCGCCATCTTTGCATAAAACGCCTAACCCAATCTTTGTGCAGAACATACCTATTGAATTTAACTAAATCTATGCATATGCCGATGAGTTTTTTTTTATTGTTTTTTAAAAACATATTATATTCTTTTACAGTTTATGTCATTATTTTTGGGACAACTTTTTACAACTTTTAGCTCACACATATACTATACTATAGTAGTGTGAGCTATGGTGATCCTAATTTTTTCGAGAAAAAAAAAGTTGCTCCGATTTCAAAAATTTTTATATATCTTTGCGTTTCAGATGATTTTGAAACTTTTTTGTTGCGCCGTCTGTCTGTCTGTATGTCTGTCTGTCTGTGTGTCTGTCTGTAACGACCAACGCGCATAACACAAAAACCGCTTGGCCGATTTTAATGAAATTTGGTACCTAGGCTGGGTCTTGGGTCGAGATGGTCCCATTTGAAAATGAGCAAAATCCACCGAACACAAACCAAATAAAAGGGTGGGGGTAGATTTCAAAAATTAGAGTTTATGTGAAAATATGGCGTGTGTGATATTAAACGAAAGGTAATTGAGTCTGCAGTTAAACAAAATACATTTTAATTTATTTAAAAAAAAGGGTGGGGGTATATTTTTAAAAATTAGTGTTTAAGTGAAAATATGGCGTGTGTGATATCAAACGAAAGGTAATTGAGTCCGGACTTTAACAAAATACATTTTAGTTTTTGTTTTTTTGTAAGGGTGGGGGTAGATTTCAAAAATTTGAGTTTAAGTCAAAACATGGCTTGTGTGGTATCAAACAAAAGGTAATTTAGTCTGGAGTTAAATAAAATATATTTCAGTTTTTAGTTATATTAGCTCACACGTACACTATAACTATAGTACCTAGTGTGAGCTTAGGGGCCCATATATTGGCAGAGTATTTTTTGTTGGCCTATGCTTTTTGTTATGGTAAACAACTGATAACTGTCAAAAAGTTATCTCAAAATTATTATATATAGTTTAAATTAGCTTCCCTATCCTGTTTTCCTGTCGAAATCGGTGTTAACCTAACCCTGATAAATTATTCGACAACGTATCCTAACCTGTCCAGACACGCCCCGGTTAGGATACGTTTCCCATCAATTGACCACGGTTAGGTTTTGTTTCAGTTTGGTTTAACACCGATTTCATCCTCCCAAAACGAGAACAGGAGAGTTTTAATTTTAAAAATCCCGCCTGACTATGTCAACCAATAGCAAATGGAATGCAAGTTGTGAACTATCCGCTCGTTAATTAACCGAATTAATGCTGTGCAGAAGCCTGTAAATCCAATTGATATGTTTTTGGACGTAGAAGGAAAAAACCGTCAACGTAATTTTTCTTAGTTTTGAGATAAATAAAGTCGCAACTAAAATTTTTAAGAAGTCTCGGACAATATCAATTTATTACTTTCCGTTAATCGATAGTTTTGACATGTAGCTGTGCCGAATTGCGCAAGGTGAACTAATTAAAACCAAAGCAGAAGCTTTTGCCATAAGTTGTGGTTTAACGCAGCTTGTCGATGAACCTACCCGTATCTCAGAAAGGGGTGAATTTGCAGCGCTTTTAGACTTGTTCCTAACTACAAATCCTGACTTGTACACAATTCAAGTAGATCCCCCACTTGGTTCATCCGATCATAAACTTATAAGAACAAAGTGCGAAATGTTCATACCGCCAAGCCAACAATCACTTCCTCGTAAAATGTGGCACTATAAATCGGCAAAATGGAATGACCTTAAACAGTTTTACCTGGATTTTCCATGGCAAGAGGTTTGCTTTAAAACAGCTGATCCCACTATTTGCTGTAATGAAATAACAAAAGTAATCTTATCTGGAATGGATGCATATATCCCACATACAATAAAACGCAGAGCTAATGCAAAACCTTGGTTCAACAGCCAGTGTCAAACGGCTGTACAGAAAAAACACAGAGCATATAACCTTTGGAAACGACAACAAACCGCTCAAAACCACACAGAATTTATAGAAGCCAGAAATAGTTGCAAAATTACTATTGACGCCGCCAAAGAAACATACAATCAAAGAATAAAAAACAGGTTGCTGAATTGTCCAAGTAGTTCTAGGTCCTTTTGGTCTCTTGCAAAAGCCGTTGGATCAAACTTCACCAAGTCATCCATACCACCACTTACAGATAAAAATACTCACTTAGCCACAACATCAGAGGAAAAAGCCAATATGCTGGCCAAAATCTTTTCCTCCAACTCAAACCTAACAGTGCCAAATGGAAAAACTCCACCGTTCATTGAAAGGGTTTCCCACAGTATGCCAGAGAAATACGAAAATCCCTTAAAAAGTTGGATACAAACAAAGCAATGGGTCCAGATGGCATTCCCGCGATAGTACTCAAAAATTGTGCTAGCGAACTCACCCCAACTTTCGCAAAATTATTCAATTTATCTTATAGGCAAGGAGTATATCCATCATCATGGAAGTCTGCCGCAGTACAACCCATTCCAAAGAAAGGAAAAAAGACAGATCCGTTAAACTATAGACCAATTGCTCTACTTCCGGTGATATCAAAAGTAATGGAAAGAGTTGTGAACAATCACCTAACCAAGTACTTGGAAAAATACAAAATTATCAACGACAAGCAATACGGATTTCGAAAATATAGGTCAACTGGCGATTTACTTACATACGTCACTCACTTATGGCAAAAAGCGATTGAGTTGCGAGGTGAAACAAGAACAATTGCCTTAGATATATCTAAAGCATTCGATAAAGTCTGGCATGAAAATCTGCTCAACAAGCTCAAAGCAACGGGATTGTCGCCGAGACTTTGCACTTGGTTTGAAAGTTACCTTAAGGATAGATCCATTTATGTTGCACTGGATGGCCGGAACTCCAACTCTTACCAAATAAATGCTGGTGTGCCACAGGGAGCAATCCTTTCGCCAACACTTTTTCTGATATACATAAATGACCTCATAGATAAAACAGTAAATCCACTTTATTGCTTTGCAGATGATGGCAATGTAGTCTCCTCAGTCATACCACCCACTCAGTGTCTATCCGCACGTGAATTCCATCATCTTAGACTAACTCAAATATCGCAGATAAATAACGACCTGGAGATAATAGAGGACTGGGGCAACAAAAACCTTGTACAGTTCAACGCGCAGAAAACCCAAGCAGCCCTGTTTTCAAAAAAGACCAGCACCGGTGAGCCAAACATCATGCTATCTGGAAGTGCTGTCACATTGCAGAGCCAGTTGAACATCTTAGGAGTCACTGCAGAGCCCAACATGTCTTGGCACAGTCACGTGGCAGATATAGCTAAAAGGGCGTCCCAAAAGCTTGGGGTGCTATTTCGTACAAGACATCTGTATACACCAAGCCAACTGCTGACACTCTACAAAGCCCAGATTCGACCAACTATGGAGTGCTGCTCACATATATGGAGTGCGGCACCCAAACATACCTTAATGCTTTTGAACACCGTGCAAAAGCGAGCTATCAAGCTGATCAATGACCCCGCACTTACCCGTAGCTTGGATAGTTTCGAACATCGAAGAACTGTGGGCGATCTCTCTCTCTTCTACAGGTATTATCACGGAAAATGCTCTAAAGAGTTGGCACGTATGATCCCCCCGGGAGTAGCACCTACTAGGCGAACACGTCAAACAGACGGTAACCATCAATTTACTGTCAAAATAGAGGCACCAAGAACCTCATTATATCAGAATTCATATCTCTGGAGAACAGCATCGCTGTGGAATAAACTCCCTGCGACAGTTTTCCCTGCAGGTTACAACCTGAACCGTTTCAAAACCAACACACACCAATATTTCCGCGCACTTGCCGCTTGTCGAGCGTGATAGGGATCTCCTTGCGAGTGCGCATACCCATAAAAAAAAAAACTGATTTGGTTAAGAAAATATGAAAACGCTAGGAAGGCTGCCGACGCCGACGCATAAGGTAGGAAACAAAAACATTACGAAAGAAGTAAACACTCTTAATTCTCCAATACAAAATGGGCAATGAACCCGCTTGGTGCCAATTCTAAAAATGTGTCAAATTCAAGAAAATGGTTGAGCTATTATTTAACGAATCCGAGTGTACTTACTTGATCCGAAAGTAGAAAGATTTTCTCCGGAAGTGGGAGAATTATCTTGATTTGAATTAGCCGGAGGATCAGAACATAACGCAACTGATGGTCGTTGTTCGCCAGTTAATTGCATATCAGAAAGTAATGATTGTCCTTCAAGGGAAACTATAGGAGCTTCTTCGTCTGTGATAGGTGAAACTTCTGAAGTGCTGCTGCCACCTTAAAAAAAAATTGAACAAACTATTAACTATTATACACACTTTAGCTGATACATAAATACCGGGTGAGGCAAAAAAATTACAAAATGTTTTTCGTTATAACTTTCGAACTACACCCATATTCCATCTTAAAATCCAAAATGGAACACACAATCAAACTTGACCCTTCATAGAGGTTCGTTTATTTTTATATTCGGGAAACTATTTAAACAAATATTTGAATTCGTAGAAAAGCTCTATTTGCGCCACGCACAATGAGGTATGAGTATTAAAATCGATTTAGTGGTTCCCAAAAAATTAACTTTTGTTTCAACCATTATTTGGTTTGGTTTGGTCGTGGTCTTTAAAAAGCAATCATTCTCATCAAGATGCTTTTCATTTCGTTGAAATAGGTTCAGTGATAATGAAATAATGAGAAAATTAATGCAGACAAAACTATCAGGGCAATCCTAAAATATTTAAAACAATGGTTTTAAACAAAAACCTGGAGGCACGGTAGTGCCCCGCCAAGTTCGCGCAAACTACCGTGCCTTATCTTGAAACATTTCAGCACATATTTGACCTATAACCTTACTTTGGAATGAGCTACAAAACTGAAACTTTGCTGGTAGAAATTATGACAAAACCTTTGGAAAAATACAAGAAACCCCAACATTTTATTTTACCCGCCCCCCTATACATGTAAAGTTATATAAAACTATTACCTAAATGTAAAATTAACATTTCGAGAAACTCTAAAGGGCTGAGATTTAGCAGACTGTCAGGAATTATCACAAAACTATTTAAAAAAATAAAAAACCTCAAATATTTAATTCATTTCACTCCCCTATACATGTAAAATTATGTAAAACATAGAAATGGTAAATCTAGTATTGGCCTCTTCCAAAAATGCTAGAAATCTGAGATGACAGACTCACAGAAATTATGGATAGGTTTTTAAAAATAACCCGCCCCCCTTACCTACTCTGTTTCTCGAAAACGCATTTATTTATTAGCAAATCAGGTATTAACGCAATTATGTATCTACAACATGTACATAGATATATAGGTATAACAAATAAATAAACAATAGTATCACAATCTATTGAGTGCAAAAAAATAACTAGTAAAAGCACCTTTCTCTCTATCGAAAAAGCAAAAAATAATCCTCATTCTTCCACTTTCCATTATAAAATTTAACTTGTACAAAATGGATATGAGCAGCACTAATTAGGTATGCAATTTTTTATCCAATTCGTTAATACAAAAATGGATGTAGGTAAACATACAAAATACTCTGCCAATATATGGGCCCCTAAGCTCACATTAGGTACTATAGTTATAGTGTACGTGTGAGCTAATATAACTAAAAACTGAAATATATTTTATTCAACTCCAGACTAAATTACCTTTTGTTTGATACCACACAAGCCATGTTTTGACTTAAACTCAAATTTTTGAAATCTACCCCCACCCTTAAAAAAAACAAAAACTATAATGTATTTTGTTAAACTCCGGACTCAATTACCTTTCGTTTGATCTCACACACGCCATATTTTCACTTAAACTCTAATTTTTGAAATATAGCCCCACCCTTTTTTTAAATAAATTAAAATGTATTTTGTGTAACTCCAGACTCAATTACCTTTCGTTTGATATCACACACGCCATATTTTCACATAAACTTTAATTTTTGAAATCTACCCCCACCCTTTTATTTGGTTTGTGTTCGGTGGATTTTGTTCATTTTTAAATAGGACCATCTCGACCCAAGACCCAGCCTAGGTACCAAATTTCATTAAAATCGGCCAAGCGGTTTTTGAGTTATGCGCGTTGGTCGTTACAGACAGACATACAGACATCCAGACAGACATACAGACAGACAGACAGACAGACAGACAGACAGACGGCGCAACAAAAAAGTTTCAAAATCATCTGAAACGCAAAGATATATAAAAATTTTTTAAATCGGAGCAACTTTTTTTTTCTCGAAAAAATTAGGATCACCATAGCTCACACTACTATAGTATAGTATATGTGTGAGCTAAAACTTCTTGTCCTGTAACAAATTATACATTACAAAAATTCAGTTGTAATGACCAAAAAAATTACCAATACCTCTATTACTAATGCACGAATTAATTAATAAAAATAGAAATTTATTCATTTTCAGATTTTACTACTTTAAAACTCGATATTTTCCAAATCCATTAAAGAAATTGTGTAATCATAACAAAAACATTTAATTTAAAAAAAGGCCAAGTACGCGAAAATGGTATTCCGTAAAAAGAATTGAGATCAAAGTATACGCAAGTTTGTGAATACACATTTTAAAATGAAAGGCTCTCACTAATTTAAACATGTCGTCACTTTTAAAACGAGCAAACCTCTCGTACAGTTAAGTTTTTTTTCCATAGCAACATCTTTGCAAGCTGTTTTTAACATAAAAAAAGTTTCAGCAGCATTTGTACAAAGTATAAAATGAAACTTCACAGCTGCACGTTCTTCACTACTACTAAACTTGACATTACAAAAACAAAACAAAAAGACAGCACTGGCAAAAAAATCACTACAGATAAAATGAACAAGTTAGGTCGACAACACTGTACTGGCAATGACTTGCGCTATAAACGCCTAACGGCAGAAACGCATAATACAAGAGGTGCGCGCACTGCAATGCTATTCCAGTTTTTTTTTCATTAAAGAACATGTATATAAAAACATTTGAAATCCACATAACCTTGGCTAGAAACTATGTATGACACAAATTAAAGAAATAGAGACGCGATAAACTTATCAAAGTCAAATATATTTAAAAAAACGCCAATAAACTTGCCAACAAAATAACATAAGCCAAAAGTGTGAGTCCAAGTGACTCGTCGTGGCCCTGATTGGTACAGTGGTGCCAGTGGCGGCTCGTGAAGTATAAGAATAGGTGTGCGCTATAATAAGTGAGTCGAAATAAATTTAAAATAAATAAAGTTAAAAAAATTTGCATATTTATTTGTAGCCAAATAAAAGAACTTATGGTGCCCACTAGGTAATATGATTGTCAACGTAAAAAAAGCAGGTCTCCAATGAATAAAAATATGCCTGCAAAAAAAAAATTACCTACAGTATACATACATATTAGTTATTAGCCAACGATGGATAACATTAATTCAATGTACAAAACCGTTTTATCTTGACTTTTGATGCAAATACCATTTCATATTGTAATGTTCGTATACGTTGGTTCAAAAGTTCATGCTTTTTAATTTTTGCCTGTAGATGATTTAAGTCAGTTACCCCTAAGCATGGAAAACAAAATAACGAGTTTGTAACATCACATCCTCAAATCCAGTTGTTTTTTTGGTAAATATATTTTCTAAAGTATCTTTTAAAATTCCTACCTTCTTTTCTTTTGGAGCAAGTTTGTGATAATTCTAGTTCTGGTGTCGGCCTTCCTAATCTTTTAATTTCAATTTTTTGATTTAAATTAAAGGAGGAAAAGCTTGCTATAATGTTTTGTACACAATTAAGTCTTGAATTACTTCCAGGATTACCCGAACCCGAACTTATAACTGCCTCAGACATATTCGTCACTAAGTAGATAATAATTAACCCAAAAATTACAAACAAGAAGCCGAAAACAGCATAAAATTCACTTAAAACTGCGTAAATAAATTTTAATTACGCCCAATAAACGTATACTAAAGATATATAAATAGTAATCAGCTGAGAACTATAAAAAAACTATGCAAGTGTGTATTGATTTAGCGCACCACCCCGCCCTTTTCTCGGCCGATATCCCGAGCATTTCCGATCCAATTGCGTGGCAAAAATTGGATTAAAGAGGAACGCCGAATCCACGCGCATCTCCAGATTCAAACCCGCCCTCTCATATCTCTAGATTTAAGCGAGGCGAGGCGATCGAAGGCCACCGTATGCGGCAGCAAGCGTCAAGTCGAAAAGATATTAATTACTTCCGTTAATGGCCGATAGATGCCACTAGCGGGATCGGGATTATTAAAAAATAAATAAAAAACAACAGTAATTATTTAATAATAGTTTGTATTTATTTTTTTCTTATTTTTGCTGGGGGTGCGCGCGCACCAGCTCTCCTATGGACGAGCCGCCCCTGAGTGGTGCGTTTGCTTGCCCATCAGAGGGTGTGTGGTTTAAGTCCCATGCCTGCCACTACAAACTCGAACCTACTCTTCGTTTCTGAATAGATTTACATGAACTAAGGGTAAAGTCTATCTTGGGTGAAGTTAAGGTATCAACGACGTAGGCAAAGTTGATGATTAATACAAGGCCGTGGTTCGGAAATCACGTTAAGCCGGTGGTACCGTGTGCAGAGCGTAGATGGCGCTAGCACGATAAAGACCCCTGTGCCCGACAAAGGGTATCGGCAAAATTATATCCTACTAGGGGGTGCTCAGCAGGCCGGCCTGCTGAGTATTGTAATTGTTATATAATTGTAATTGGCCCCTACAGATTTCCGATATTGAAAAATAGTATGTTTGTGGCCGGTTTGTCGCGTCCCTATTTATTTAAAATATATCATAAATACAGGGTCTCTAACCTTGGCTTAAACTATATTACATTATTATGGGTTGTAATATTTAGTCTTGGTCTCTTTGAAAATGAATAAGGGATTCAGAGGGTTGCCAATCGAAATAATTATTTTTTAACAGAAGTTTCGCAAAGATTTTCGACAGGTTGTTATTTATTTTAGAAATTTATTTTGGTTTGAATAATAATAATAAATCAATATCCACAGTAAATAGAATTCTTAACAACATCAAAACTAATGCAACTGGAGTTGATGAAGTATCCCCCATAATGTTAAAATACTGCAGCCCCTTTATAGATAAATATGTCACTCATATTATAAATTGCTGTCTTGAAATAAGCTATTTTCCTGCCCAATGGAAGGTTTCTGTGGGCAAGCCGCTACATAAAGTTTCAAATCCTTCTAGTTTTAATGATCTTCACGTTATCAGTATTCTACCGGCTTTATCCAAGATTTTTGAGAAAGTTCTTTATGAACAACTTTACGATTACTGTACAAAAAATAACATTATTCCCAATGTCCAATGCGGATTTCGCAAAGGATTTGGTACATCGGTAGCTTTGACTAATGTATTGGATGATATTATTAAAGCCTGTGATAAAAAAATGAGTTCTGTGTTAGTGCTATTGGATTTTTCAAAAGCTTTTGATACAATTAGTCATGAGCTGTTGGTGGCTAAACTACGTTATTATGGTTTAAATATAGACTCTTACACACTTCTTGAATCTTACTTATCTTCCCGATTTCAATCAATTTGTTCAAATGGTGAGTCCTTAGACAAAGTAGAGATACTCTCTGGCGTTCCCCAGGGATCAATTTTAGGTCCTTTGCTGTATCTAATCTACACATCTGACATTCTAAGATCTCTTAAATCTTGTAAAGTTCAAGCCTTTGCCGATGACACCCAAATGTACTGTTGTTTCGTTATGGAAAATTACAAAGAGTTTGAAAAATGTATAAACGACGACTTAAAGATCTTAAATGAGCTATCTCAAGATCATAATTTGAAGCTCAATCCAGATAAATCTTGCGTTATGTTGTTTGGTAAAGACAAAAATATAGATTTTTTAAAAAGAAATCTTAATATAGTTATCAATAACGCAAAATTAAATTTTAAAGAATGTACAAAAAATTTGGGAGTCATGTTGGACAACAAACTTAGATTTAAAAAACATCTTAAAAAGTTATTTCGAAAATCGTTTACATCCATGAGAGTTTTATATGGCAATAGGCATATTCTTAATAAACAATTAAAACGAAATTTATGTGAATCGTTGGTCCTTTCTAACTTTAACTACTGTGATTTTGTTTACGGATTCTGTCTAGATCAGGAAAGTAAAAATCGTATTCAAAAAGTACAGAATGTGTGCGTAAGGTTCGTCTATGGTTTGCGCAAATTTGATCATGTTTCACATTTATATAAAGATATTGTCAGGATAGAAAATAATGTCCTATTAAGTAAATGACACAAGTTACGTTTATAAGCAAGTGCACATTAACCCTAAACATTCTAAGGAAATGAACTTCTGTATATAGTTCAAATTGTATTAAATGTAATAAATTGTATACAGAACTATTATAAACAACGCGGTTAATGGGATTTCGATGATGTTTATACAGGAAACAAAACACATCTCGATATCCTATCAATGGCAAACGGTTTGTAATAAAAGCATCTCTAAAAGAGTTTAGCAGTTAGTTGTACGCTGAGAACCTAACGCCCAGGCTTAGTTAATAGTGAACAAGTAGTACGATAGTCAAGCATAAGAAGTTAAGCGTATCAAGAAGATTTGTAGACAAGATGTATTTAAGTACAATGTAAGTAGTAAATATAAGTATTATAATAAAACCATTACACCTAACTTAAACTGTGTTCGTCACGATAAAACCCCCTCGTGACAATATAAAATGGCTTAAGATAAATGAGCGCAGAGATCTTCATTTTTCGTCCTTCTTGGTGAAAGTAATATACAATCCTAATTCACCTGTTTCTTTAAAAGAACGTTTAATATTTCGTAGCACTATTCATAACATAAATACATAGTACTGCGATTTTTCAGCGCTCATTTCCCTATAACGCCGTCAAACAATTTAACTTAATACCACATCAGTTTCGGATTCTATCATCACAAGCATTTAAATCAAAATATAAAAAGTATCTGTTAAATGTTAATCACTAAAAAAAAAGATATATGAACCTACAAAAAAAATAGAAAAACGAAAGGAGTATTTCGGAGTAACTTTCTATGGGTTCATTCGGTTCGCCGTTTAACTATTATATAAAAAATTCCATAAAGTAAGATTGTTGTTATTATCTATTATCACAAGGGTTTAACTAAAAATATAAATACGTCATTTAAATCTTAATGAGAAATCTACAAAAAATTTTCATAAAAATGTTAAATAGACCAATAAGCTTTCCTTTAATGTAAAAGTGTCTACATAAAGTTTAGTGCCATGTATAGAGCACAACTATTCTTTTAGTTTAGTTTATTTAAATAGGCAAAATAATTTCTGAGTGTAAATTAAATAGTATTTTATAACTTTATTTGTCTATGCTTGGTTCAGTAGAGTAGCCAATGGCTAGACTTGCGCCCGGCGTAGCCAAGTAGAAATATTGTCTTTGTTACAACTGATTCTATAAATTATTTTTCTCAATAAAGTCATTTATTATTATTATTATTATTTCGTACTGAAAATGCGTCAATTTTTAAAATGTAGTTTGCGTACTGAATGAACCATTTCTCGTACTGAGTTCAGTACAATTCTACTGAAATAGCAACACTGTCCTCATGGGGGTCCAAGATCTAATAAACACCTAATAAGTGCTGACAGTTAACTGTTTCGTCCTTAAGGGACTGATCAGAACACTGCTTGGTCAATGTGACACCCTTGCGAAGTTAATTAGACCGTTTTGTCTCTCATGCTACGTTTAAAGTGAGAAAACTAAATCTAATCCTCAAGCGAAAATACGAGAGAATCTTGAACAATAGAAGGCTATGAGTAATAAAAATAACTATTTCTTGTTATCTCCTTTTGACTTCTTTTTAGAAACTATTTCTGTTATTGTTCTTTCAGCCATATATTAATGGAACTTTCTCCAAAACGATTTGACAGCTGAAAAAGCATACATTTTTCGCTTTTGTTATACAACTAAGGCATCTTCCGAGATTCTCTGAACATTGCTGTTAACCCTTTAATGGTATCGTGGGGTGTTTTGCCATTGTTATTTAAGGTATTCCCCTAACGTAATAGCATCTTAAGTATAGTGGTTTTGAAAAAAACACCCCAAGATACCAGTTGTGGTTTGTCGTATATGGAAAGAACCTAAACTAGAAAAATTGGCCACGACGTTTGAAGACAGTAAAGAAGAGATAACCTATACCTCCAGAGAACAGGACAATGATCCCAATAATGCTTCTAGTGAACATAGCAACAATGAAACAGAATCTGAAATAGAAAATTACTGCGTAAACAAATTTGTTTACCTTCAGCGATAGCATTGTCACTACTCTCATCGTGCTCAACGGTTTCTTTAGCCACTTCCCCAGTTGTTGCAGAGGTACTGCAACTATCCCCAGAACTAGTAGTTCGCATCCTTTTTTCATTTGAAGAACCAGCATCGCCGTCTTCTGCTTTGTGCTTACGTGATTCTAAAGTTTGAGTTCCTAAAAAAATTAAAAATTGCAGTTACATTCGACAATAATAAAGGTACAGAAGATCACATACTAAATGTAAAAAAAAAGATTATATAAAACATATATATTAGCTCACACTACTACTATATAAGTAGTGTGAGCTATGGTGATCCTAATTTTTTCGAGAAAAAAAAAAGTTGCTCCGATTTCAAAAATTTTTATATATCTTTGCGTTTCAGATGATTTTGAAACTTTTTTGTTTTGCTGTCTGTCTGTCTGTCTGTATGTCTGTCTGTAACGACCAACCCGCATAACTCAAAAACCGCTTGTCCGATTTTAATGAAATTTGGTACCTAAGTTGGGTCTTGGGCCGTGATGGTCCCACTTAAAAATGAACAAAATCCACCGCACGCAAGCCAAATAAAATGGTGGGGGTAGATTCCAAAAATTAGAGTTTATGTGAAAATATGGCGTGTGTGATATCAAACGAAAGGTAATTAAGTCTGGAGTTAAACAAAATTAATTTTAGTTTATTTAAAATAAAAAGGGTGGGGGTAGATGTCAAAAATTAGAGTTTGGGTAGATGTCAAAAATTAGAGTTTAAGTGAAAATATGGTGTGTGTGATACCAAACGAAAGGTAATTGAGTCTGGAGTTAAACAAAATACATTTTAGTTTTTTTTAAAGGGTGGGGGTAGATTTAAAAAATTTGAGTTTAAGTCAAAACATGGCTTGTGTGGTATCAAACGAAAGGTAATTGAGTCTGGAGTTGAATAAAATATATTTCAGTTTTTGATTATATTAGCTCACACTATAACTATAGTACCTAGTGTGAGCTTAGGTGCCCATAGATTGGCAGAGTATTTTTTTACATCATAAAGAAATCCAAATCATTCCAAACAAGGTAAAGTGCTTTTTAGAAATATCCTTTACCTCGAATTAACGTTTCAGGCCTCTTGACCACCCTGAATATCCGGCTCGGTGACGACGGTGATGGACTTGGCAAATTGATGGTACTAGTTGACAGCCGGGAACGGTACGATCTCCACGAGCTTTCACCCCTGCCCGAGGCGGAACTTCCGGGAAGATTTCTGCTTGGCAAACAGTTTGCTACTCTTGCCACCGTGACGGATACTCTGGGTGGACTTGAACCTAAATTTAGACAAAGACATTTTTTGATTACTGCAGCGAGTCATCTACAAAAGTGGAGAGAAACCCTTGTCAGTTGCAATGTTTCAATTTAAGACGCAATTTCGTATCGGCTACGGGACATGCGCAGTCATACCGCTATGTGGAATACACGTTTTTAATAGCTTAACTTATGTTCCTATGTATCTATATTAAAGAGTTTTGAACTGTTTGGTGTACTTTTTAAGAGAGATTTAACCATTTTTATTGATTTAAAAAAAATAAAAACAAGTTAATTATGGGTTACCATAACCCTAAAGTTTATTTGAAATAGTAAATTTTGTGAAGCGTTACGTGTCAAAGTGTGGCTTCGCCCGCGAATTAATGAAATTATAAGAACAAATGGAATGCTAATAGGCAAAAACATATTGCAACATTTATTTGATATATTCAGTTTGTATTTGCATAATGCCAACTCACTAAAGATAAAAATAAAAATATTTTGACTGTTGTTGGCAGGCTATGACCCAATTATTATTTTAAACTAAGGAACAATGTGAGCACAGAAAATGTTCCTTTTCTTCTGCGGTTTTAGTGGATACCATCTTTAGGAAAATACTGTATAGAGCAATTCCACGCCAAGTCATCCAATTTACAAAAAAAGTGTTGCCGTGACATTTTATTTTTTTCTTTAATCATGCTTATTAAATGAAACAGCTTATGCTTAACCACTTTTGCACAATTTTAGATTTTTAAATTTAATTAGTATGTTGTACACACATTTGAAAAGTCTAAAAACAGTCAAAATGGGACTTTAAAGAAAAAAATTATGCTTATAGTAAACAGCACCTAAAAAAAATTAACCTATAATTTTGAAAACATGCATAAAAGTAGTTTTCAAAAAAATGTGATGTTTAGCAAAATCTTTTATACTAGCTTAATTAGAGTAATTTAGAGAATATCCAAAAAACGCAGAAATTTTCGAAGTTTTCATATTTTTTTGGGGTATAAATGTAATGTTTTCTTAAATTTTTGATACAGTGTTGGAAAGCTATACTCAAGGACTATATCTTCCTTGTATAAAACATATTTAAAAAATAGACGTTACCTTGGAGTTCCACGAAGAAGTTAAGAATGTCTGGGAAATCCCTCAACTTCAGCATCAAAAATGACCCTGTCTATCGGGGTGCTGGTGGTAATCAAGTAGGGTAAATTTTTCACTGTATCATATACTTTTAAAAACAAGAATAAAAAATCTGGGTCTGTAATCCTTAAGGTCACTACACATTTCTTTGTTATTTTAATATTTTTAGTGATGTTAAATTGCATCACAAATTACAGGCGTGGATCTACGGGGGGGGATGCCCCCCCAAATCTGAAACTTTACTCAGTTTTGACACATAGAACACACCTCCTGGTCACTATGCAAAATAGTTTTGTGAAATATTTATTATGATATTTTCCCCCAAAATAAAGTTTCTAGATCCACCCCTGCAAAATAAGGTTTATCAGAAGGTAAAGTTTATTTATATGAGCACTGTTCAATAAATTATGATCTAAACTCTCTTCATAAGGTCACTACACAAATTTTTTTATTAAGTTTATTTATTTTTTTAGTAGTTACCTACAGTCATATTTAAAAAATCGGAAAAGAAGTTGAGTTCTATAATTTCAGAAACCGAACAAATTTTTTTTCTGAGCTTGAAGTAAATTTAGCATCTATAGTTAAATCATCCAGAGGAGTGAAAGAATGGTGTCCAGTTGTTGTTTGTTTGAGATTTTAATGTAAAACAAATCGTTTCACAGTACCTCCAAACGCATCACATGGGCTTTCACCATGCGTTAGTTTTGTACTTAGTTTTTTTTAATGCCCAGTGGCGTATGCAGAAATTTTCCAAGGGGGTTGGGAGAGGGGGCTTGAGTAAAAGCAAAGTCCTGCAAAACCATTTTATTCTTCTTTCAGAAAAATTAAATCTTTAGGAGAAGTTATTCAATGGCTTTGGAAGGATTAAGTCCCAACCCCCCTTCCTCCTACGTACGCCACTGTTAAACGTGAGCCATTTCATTCACCAAAAAGACAAACTAATTAATGTCAGTGTCTCACCCTAAATTTATTCTTAAAACTAAAAAAAAATATCCAACAGTGTACGAAGATGATACTTGAACCCACAAACTAGGATGTCACGCGAAACAGTATGTGGGTATAAATAAGACTGATGATGATTTTTATATATAATTTTTTTCTTTTTGCGACCGAATTAAAAAATGTGATTTTTTACATGCTTTAACCAAATAGCCTAAAAGTTGATGTTAAAATGATAGACCCAACTTTTTTACTTAACTTTTATATAAATGATACATTGTCAAGTAAAACAAGCTACAAGCGAAGTTTCAATAGACAGATAGACATGCTAATTTTTTTAGTCAAAAGTTGCCAATTATGAGGTTTTTGCGGTTTTTCCAATTTTTTTAAATTTAGTTTGCTGAAACCAATAGACCTAGAAATTTTTCTTTTACCTTGCATGATAGTCAAGCCACTGAGCTTTAATGTGCACATAGACTTTTTTTGATGGACCACATTCCGCAACGGTGTAAATAATTAAAAATTGAGAAAATCATAAAATTACTATTTTTTTAAAACTATTTTTGCGATCTCAAAAAAGTGAGGTTATTTTTTTTTCTGTAGAGAATCATCCAACCAATATTAAAGATTTCTTCCGTCAAATTTGTTTTTACATTAGATTTAATACAATAAAAATAAAAAAAATTATGGTCGCAACTGTTTTTCATCTTTATTTTACCTTTAAAGTTGTCTGTAAAATACAGGAGGCGACATTAAAAATTAAAATTTATTAATTTGGTATTCCTAAGGACAGTAATACATGTTATCAAAATTTGAATTTTTTTCGTGACATGGCAGCTACCCCCATTGGATGATTTGGCGTGGAATTACTCTATAGTTAGATCAAGACTAACGATACGCTTACAAATCTCTTTATATCTTTGGTGTATACATTAAAATTGAAACTATTTACGTTTTATATGCATCTTCTATGTTTTTGGCCGAAGTTCACAATTTTAATAATTACCATTATAACAAAAAAATAAGTGGATTTTTAAATACCTTAAGGGCTGAAAACCCCACAGCAATAGAATTGATCTGACTATTCCAACAGATTAAAAATTCCACTACAAAAAATATAAAGGGTCGCGTTTGTTTAAAATAAATCCACTTTTCCGATCAATGCATGGCCGTTGCCTACCATGCCTATATACAGAACGGTCGATCAGCTTTAACAGTCTAGGCCCGCGGTGTAATATATAAATCACCTTAAATAATTCTTCATTTTAGGTTTTAAAAATACGATTTTAGTAAGATCATTC
The DNA here is from genome assembly GCA_963576565.1 of Aspidapion aeneum. Classification (NCBI taxonomy): domain Eukaryota; kingdom Metazoa; phylum Arthropoda; class Insecta; order Coleoptera; family Brentidae; genus Aspidapion; species Aspidapion aeneum. The sequence continues at coordinate 12,601,714 of OY755041.1, read as the reverse complement.
TACTGAAGAAGAGGTTTTCCAAAATTTGGCTGCACCCTCGTTCGAAAGCTATCGATTCCCCTCTTATGTTTATGGCGTCAACCTGTTTCTTGACTACTTACCAGTCTGTTGTGCACTGCTCACACTCCCAGAAGTATTACCAGTCGAAATAATGACAGTCGCTCGACTGGTTCGCGTTGCGGGCAAACCTGAATCTTGTTGTGGTGGTGCCGACGAGGAGGAATCACCAGCAAGGGAAGACGTTTGAGTACTAGTGTCTTGCTCTGGATGTTGTACTGGTTTTTGGCACGAAGAACAGGATATGGTAATACGATTGCCTTCCGAAGTTGATCCTGAATATTGATTACAATGGTTATTCGTCTTCCAAACGAATTAACAAATAATGCATTAACGTAAAACCTGGTTGGTTTGGGATGTGATTTGCCGTCATCACGAATTATAGATTAACGGATTGGATTTGACCAAAGTTAAAGTGGCAAATCCAAAATGGCCGCCGTAATTTGTAATAACGTATATTTATTTTGTGTAAATTTAAAAAAATATATAGCCATTTTTTGTTGTTTTCTTAAGGGTCTGTCGTCAACTACTTACCAACTTCAGGCTACCTACTCACCAGCCAATTTGAAGGTGGGTAAGCCGCTTTAAGGTGCAATTTCGTTGCGACGCTCGCCGCCGCGGCTGACCGCGGCTGCTGGCCGCCTTGCACTGATATACATGTAAAACAATGAAGTTGTTTTGGTTGGCGCGGCTCGTCTCGTCGACCCAGCGTTTGGCAGTCGACGGCTGCGTTCTGACTGCTCTTGGGACCAGTCTAGACGCGACCGTCGAGCGATTATTGTCCAAAATGTCTCGGAAAAAATAAGCTGAATACAAAGTGCTTATTCAGAACAAACTCAAACTGTTTTTTATTTAAACGAAAAAATTCACAAAATTTTTCTTCATTTAAATCCAAGTGATTTTTTTATACAAATTTTAAAATAACTCTCTTGTTTGCGAGATTGATACAAATTGTCACAATCTTCTCGTTAACTTAACCACCATAGTTCTAACATTTCTTCATCTTCTTGATCCATAAGTAAAATTAGTTTAGCGAGATCTGCAGAATTCATATTTACTTGCAGCACAACCGTCAAATGCCATAATTTGATACGTTCCAACGAAAACACATAGACGCAGCGTGCAGCCGTGACGGCCAGCAGTCGCGGTCGGCCGCGGCGGCGAGACGTCGCAACGAAATCCCACCTTTAGTCGCTAGATAGCAAGATTGTCCGACTCGAAGTAACAAGTAACTGCGTGGTGCCCAAAGTAACTCTCTTCCACCCCACCCACAAGACCGGGTCTGTTTATTTAAACAGGATTCTTCCCTATCAAGAAACGTAAGTTTTTGTACCCTGAATTTTCCCCTATACCCCTACCATATACAGTTTAAATACCGTGGGTTCGATGGGCATACATAAGGATGCCATTTTTTCCCTTACTCAAGTACGATTTAATTTTGCTGAAACGAGGGTTTTTTACAGCAACACGATCAATACATGTCACATCCCTTCTGAAAGATAAAGTCCAGGTCCTTTAAAGCGTTTTTAAATGGTCTTTCCAACAAGTCATAAATCATGTTTTTAGTGTAAGCAGTTTTCGAGATATTTCAGTTTTTTTTTAGTATGTGTCAGGCGAAAACATCAATTTATACGACTTCGGGAAAAATCGGGCCTTGCTAATTCACCTATTTTTTAGTTTCCTGTAGCTTCCCGTAATGTCATATTCATATTCCTTGAAAAATGTAACTTTGCATCTTTCCCACAGTGAGAAAATGAAAATGTCACTTTAAAAAAAAATAATTATTCATATGTGGTAACTAAAACTGTGCTTATTATTTATTTGACTTATTAAGATATTCTGCCAATATATGGGCACCTAAGCTCACACTAGGTACTATAGTTATTGAATACGTGTGAGATATTATAACTAACATCTCAAATATATTTTATTCGACTCCAGACTCAATTACCTTTCGTTTGATACCACACAAGCCATGTTTTGCCTTAAACTCTAATTTTTGAAATCTACCCCCACCCTTTTTTAAACTAAAATGTATTTTGTTTAACTCCAGACTTAATTACCTTTCGTTCGATATCACACACGGCATATTTTCACTTAAACTCTAATTTTTGAAATTTACCCCCACCCTTTTAGTTGACTTGTGTTGGGTGGATTTTGTTCATTTTTAAATGGGACCATCTCGACCCAAGACCCAGCCTAAGTACCAAATTTTATTAAAATCGGGCAAGCGGTTTCTGAGTTATGCGCGTTGGTCGTTACAGACAGACAGACATACAGACAGACAGAGAGACGGCGCGACAAAAAAGTTTCAAAATCATCTGAAACGCAAAGATATATAAAAATTTTTGCTCTCACTATCGTAAAGTAGTGTGAGCTAAAAGGCCTAAAAAAATGTAAGTCTTCCAAACTTTTTGATCAAATGTGTTTTTTTTCCAAAAAGGAAATACATTTTTAAAATAAAGCAAACATAAGTACTTAAGAGGGAGCTCTGGGTATGGCATATAATGACCGTGTAAGGGTTCTGAAAACTGTTATGGGAAAAGTATTTAATATTTTTTAAAAAAACTTGTGAAAATTAGTAAAGAACATAATTCCTTAGCGCGCACTTAAATCCTTAATAAAAAATAAACCTCAACACTCAAGAAACCTGCCTAGATTACCTAATTTTTAGTCATTTTAAAAGACGTCACCTGCTGCTGTTTAAGTTTCTCTCGTATTCAGGTTAATAACTAAAGGCAATAGGCATCAATTGTCAAAAATTATAACAGGTGTGATACAAGAATATAAAATAAGCCACATATTACCATATATAATACACACAAAACGTTTTTTTTAAATATCTAAAACAACTGTTGACTTGCGGATTTAAATAATTTTTTTAATAAATATTGCTTAATAATTTCAGGTAAAAATATTGATAGGATTGAATCCAAAAAAGTTCTATTAAAAATTTCCCGTTTAGAAAAAATGCAAATGTTTTACTAAAAGTCAAGAATATTAAAATTTTTTAGGCTTTATTAAGTAATTTCAAGTAGAGACCCTATGTATGTATGACATATTTTAAATATACGTCATACATACAGCGTCTCTAAGTCGAATAAATAATAAGAACACGTTTAGTTGCTACATAGGAGTAATTAATCTTTAACAAAAAAGTGACACTTTTGTTCTGTCCCTGGGGAAGTGACATGGAAGGGGGAATCAAAGTATTGAGTGATGTGATTAGTTCCCCCTAGCGAGAAGCTACAGAAACAAAAATATTTTGGGTCGTAATATTGTGATAACATTTTTTTGAAGTGTAAACTTTTTTAGGCGCGTTAAGCAGTTTTTGTGGGTACTGAATTAGACTGGGCCGTCAGGCTCGGCTATGTAACGCTCATTCGCTTTATTTTTCATCATCAGTGAATGCTGAAGATTTTAATATTATAATGATTACAGAGACCTCACTTTTCTCGGATTTTAATAGCTCAGAATTAGATATACCAGAGTATAATGTTTATCGTACTGATCGGAATACCAGCACTAGTATACACACAACTAAAGGTGGTTCAATGATTGCCATTAACAAATGTCTGCCCTCAGCCAGTATTACATCTAGTTATAAAAATATTGAAGCAGTTTTTGTGCAGCTAACTATTGGCTCAGATAAAATCCTTCTGGCTTGCACATACATTCCGCCTTATGCTGGAGAAGATATTTATATTGCCTTTGCATTAGCAGTGGAGGAGATTATCCAGGGAGGAAAATATACAGCCATATATCTGTGTGGGGACTTTAATCTACCAAAAACATCTTGGGTAAATGATGAATATGGAAGTAAGATTTATGGTATGATTACAAAAAAAAAGTGAAACCTTAGCTGACCTTACAGCATATTTAAACCTAAGACAGCTAAATGCAATAATACCGAACTGTGTAGGAAATTTTCTGGACTTGATTTTCTCTGACAATGTGGCAAATGACTCTATGGCTTCAATAGCAGATTTTCCTCTTGTAAAGTGCGATAAGTATCATCCGGCAAAAAAGTTTGACATTCAGATTAAATAGTTGAATACGCTTAAGTATGATTATTCTTATAATGATTTTAAAAATGCAGATTATGTTTTAATTAATGATTTTTTAGGATCTTTTGATTGGAATGATTTATTGAATGTTTGTGATGTTCATATAGCTATAGACATTTTAAACGACATTTTAAATTATGTAATAAAGGTGTTTGTCCCAAGTCATCGTTGCAAAAATAGGGTTTTTCCTAAATGGTATCTCCGGAAACAATGTAAAGATTTTTATATAACATGTCATCATAACCATATGATTGATTTGGAAAGCACAATAACTAATAAACAAGAATTTTGGAAATTTGTTAATAATAAAAGAAAAATTTTTGAATTATCTAATTTAATGCAGTTTAATGATTCTAATTCAACTAATTCACAAGAAATAACAAAGTATTTAAAGGAATTCTATGCAAACTCTAAGAATGCTGTCTTGGGATATGTGCCAAGTTCTGAAATGAGTGTTGGGGTGGGTGCAAGTAACATTTCAGAAACAGACATTTTTAATAATATTGAGAAATTAAATGTACGTCTTTCAAGTGGTCCTGACAACATATCTCCAGTTTTTATTTTTAACTGTAGATTTATGTTATCGTTTATTTTGAAAAAAATATTTAAGCTTTCACTTGATACAGGTATTTTTCCTTCAAAGTGGAAAACTAGTTTTGTGGTACATATATTTAAAACTGGCAGTAGGTCTGTGATTGACAATTACCGACCAATTTGCAATATAAACATTTTTGCAAAAATATTTGAATCCCTTGTGGGTTCCAAGATATATCCTCTATTAAAAACAACTTTAATACGAGAACAACATGGTTTTGTTAGTGGTCGTTCAACTGTCACAAATTTAACAATCCTTTCAGAAAGTCTGCTGGAGGCCTTGGAGAATACGTGTCAGGTTGATGTGATCCACACTGATTTTTCCAAGGCTTTCGATAGGGTTAATACGAACTTCATGATAGAAAAGTTGTCATCGGTGGGGGTTTTGGGAGGGCTGCTCACATGGTTTCATAGCTCACTGACAGATCGTGAACAATATGTTAAAATTCACAACTGTATATCTGAACCAATTAGGGTGACCTCAGGTGTGCCACAAGGTGGACACCTGTCTCCACTTCTGTTTAACATTTTTGTAAACGACTTTGTTCATTGTTTTAAAAATTGTCAAGCATTGGCCTATTGTGATGATATAAATTTTTTTTAAATTATAAAGAGCCTAGGAGACTGTGTATTAATACAGGATATTCTAAATCGTTTTTATCAATGGTGTGCTGGCAATGAGCTTAATTTGAATATCAATAAATGTAAAGTAATGCAAGGAAAATCCAATTCAGTTTAAATATAATGTCGATAATATAAATCTAGAGGTAGTTACTTCTATAAAGGATTTAGGAGTTATATTTGACCCTACCTTAGCTTTTAAGGAGCACATTGATCATGTCACTAACAGAGCACTTAAAATGTTGGGATTTATGACACGCAGCCTTTCAGAATTTGGAAATGTGTTTAGTTTTAAGTTGTTCTTTTGCTCCTTGATTAGGAGTGGTCTTGAATATGCTTTGACCATATGGTCACCATTTTACCAAACACATAAAGACAGCATTGAAAAAATACAGAAAAAATTCTTAAGATTTATTGCCTATAAATTAAATATTCCTTCTGAACAAATAGACCATAAAGATCTTTACCAACTACTTAAACTTCCAACTCTGAAAAATCGAAGAAATTTTATTGATATTGTCTTTCTGTTTAAGGTGATAAACAGTATTATCGATTCACCAGTAATTTTAAATAAAGTCACTTTATCTGTCCCTCAAATAAACGCAAGGCGACATGAAACCTTTCATATAAATTTCCACCGAAGCAATTATGGTCAGAACACTCCTGTTCAACGAGCTTGTAGACTTGCAAATAATTTGGAAGCTGATCTTGATTTTTTTGCTAAGATCAAGGTTGAGGAAATCTATTTAATGATGTTTTTATTTTTTGAATATGTTAAATATTTCATAGAAGAAGCAATAGTAGTTTCTAAGATCGGCAGCCATCCCTAATGGAACACCCTGTATAACTATTTCTGATTCTTTTATGTTAAAAAAGTCACGATAAAACCCAAAAGAACCTTTTTTCTTTATTTGGCCTCCTTTTCATGGTTACATAATTTGAGACAATGGACCGGAAAAACGTCTGCACAATTATTTAGAGCCGCTGTTACCAAAGTATTATGGGCCAGAATGATCGCCAAAATCCATTGAGGATAAGGCATTAGAAGAAGGCCTCCTTTGCAATGACCCCAAAGATAATTCAACCAATAACAATTAATGAATGTATTATCTTGGACTTTCATACCTATGATATCCCTACAACCATCCCTTGCTGGCCCGCCTGACGAGTTATTGCTAACGCCGAAATCTCCAGCTTGTGTGTTACTACTTGAACTAAAACCACCTATGTTGACGCGCCCGGAACCGCTAGGTCCCACAGAAGAACCGCTAGGTCCAGCGATAGCGTCGCTTGTGCTACTTCCCACTGAGGTAGAACCTTTGACACCGCTGGGTCCTGGGATAGCTGGATCGATCGTCGCGGAATTATTTCCCTGGACACTACCATCGGCCGTTTGAGTACCACTGCTGTTAAGGCTGTTAGCAAGCTGGTTGGGTTCCATTGGGTCGGTGCCTCGGTCGATCTGAAAAAGATAAAGAGATGTAGTTACGTTGTAACAAAAAACGGTGCGGTTGTGCGGTGGAACAAAATCAAAAATGTTTTGCGGCTAATCAGGTAAAAAGGATTTTGTTTTTGTTGAATTTGTTAAATGGGCAGCCCAAAAGCTACCAGAGGTGTGTTGCGATTCCACGAACTGTGACTCATCTGTCGCAGTCACGGTCTGCTGCAGTCCAAGCAAATAGCAGTGACATTTTGTTACAGTCTGGCACTCTGCGCCCGACCGATCATCCCTCGTGTCGCAGCATAAAGTCGCGATCGCGATACCCAAACAGCACAGCGCAGCGTAGGGAATAATTTTCTAAATTGCGATTTCTAAACTAGTATAAGTGTTGCGATTTTACAAACTGTGACTTTGTCACTATGACTCGTCTGTCGCAGCCACGGTCTGCTCCAGTCTGAACGAAATAGCAGTAACATTTAGTCACAGTCTAGCACTTTATGGTAATGAACCACCCCGACCAAACGGTCGCGTTGCCTTCGGCGTCGCAGCTTTAAAGTAGTACCGCTAATAGTTATAAACCTGTTTGCCCCGATGCGACGATCGCGTCGCATCGACACGGCAGCACAGCTCAGGATAGGGAAAAATTTACTAGATTGCGATTTTGCTACAGGTGTAGCATTTACATATATTGGTTAAACTGCTCCAAAAAATCACTGATACTTGTCACCGTGACACGACTGGAGCAGTTTCGTCTCGTCACTGCTCCAGTAAAATCGCGGGTTGGCCTATCTCTAAAAGCTACCCACGGGGGTCTAAGATCTAATGGACACCAATTAAATGAACACCAGTTAAATGTCGACAGTTAACTGTTTCGTGCCACTACCTGGTCAATGTGTCAAGCCAAGTTTTAATAAATATTTCCAAATGAGTGAGAACCTTTAATTTTGAAATGAGTATTGAAAAATTTGGCTATGCTAATTGAAAAATTTGGCTAAGAAACAATTTGCGCCTCAAACTTGACAAAAAAAAATTTGCGATCCGATTTGGTTGGTGGTGATGTTTTCTCCGATGGCTTGAGACTGGCTTTCTGAGGCTTGAAAAAGATTTAATAGAAATCGAAACGTTGCCAAAGAAAAATTGTTTTTTCTGCCTATCCCTATACCCAATAAAACCTAAGTAAAATGGCATTCCACATTTTTTTGTATTATTATATACATCCATTTTTATATTAAAGAATTTGATAAAATTTCGCATATCTAATTATTTTTCTGCTTATATCCATTTTATACAAATTAAATTTTATAATGAAAAGTGGAAGAAAGAGGGTTGTTTTTTTTTGCTTTTAGGGTAGTAGGAATGGGCTCTTACTAGTTGTCAGAGGAAGATAGGGGTAACTTTTTTGTACTCGTTAGATTTTGATATCATTGTGCTTGTTGTCATCATAATGCCTGATTTGCTAATAAATACATATATGCTTTTACGAGAAAAATAGTAGGAAGGGGGAAGGGGATTACTTTTAAGAACTTCTCTAAAATCCGTAGTTTTTTGGAAGTGGGCAATAATAGTTTTACATTACTTTACATGTATAGGGGAGGGAATTCAATTAAAAATTTTGGTTTTTTTTTAATGGTTTTGTTAAAATTTCTATCAGTCTACCAAATCTTCAATGTTACTTTTACAAAACTACATGTCTAGGGGAGAAGAGTAAATTAAAAACTTGGGGTTTTTTATTTTTTCCAAGGGTTTTGTCATAATTGCTATTTCTGGAAGTACAGTAGAATTTTGATCATCTATACATGAGTGAGTGAGTGAGTCCCAAATTTGATGTTTTTTAAAATTCTGTAACTACTTTACTGCTTTATGGAAGTAGGTGAACAAGGAGTTGTTGGCTCTATCGAGATCTACGACGGTACAAAGTTTGAGGTTCGTAGCTCATTCCGAAGTAGAGTTATAGATAGGTCAAATGTTTCAAGAAAAGGTGGTACAGCAGATTGCGAGAACTTGGCGGGGCCCCCAGATGTTTTTTAAAAGGCATTGCCTAGCTCCACTTACCACTGTTAGGTTGACCTAACTTTTATATAGCTTCATCCGTGAAAGGAACTTTTCATAAAGCTAAAGGTGATGTCACAATAACATGTATATCTTATATGACGGCCTACATTTCCAGAAAGCATTGCTTTAGTAGATATATTTGGGACGTATATGCGTATAAAGGCATACTTGGTCATTTCATAAAGCCTTTTTAAAGCTGCTGTTTTGAAAGGAGCGGCTACAGAGAGCACCGCGACTTTATCAATACTGCGTCAGGCATCGACACGGGTTGCAAAGGATTTCAACATTTCTACTCTGGGCTTCGGTGCAAAATAACTTTATATTCTTGTTGTAACTGCTGGAAAGGTGTAGCCGTGTCCGCCGGGTCTGCAGTACAAATACTAATGTTATTCAACGTAATCTGTGTATATACTAAGACAAAATTTTGTAAAAAAAATTTTTTAAGAATTGTTTTTTGGAAGTAATTTTTCTATTTTTATTATAGCTCGCCCTTCCTGTTTTTGGGAGGTCTAAATCGGTGTTAGCCCAACGGATTTGACCATCCCAACAGGAGGACAGAGGCGCTATATTTAAAATTTTTCCATTTATTAAATTTAGAAGAAAAAAATTGTCAGCATCGCGGTGCCGAGTACTCTCTGTAGACGCTCCTGTTTTGAAACATGCTGTAAAGGATGCGTGTGGGCCTGCGCATCCTTGTGCCATTGGAGCACAATCTATAAGTACCAAACAATGGCTATCATTATCGAATTTGAATCTGTCAAGTAGGATAAACAAAGATTTAATAAAATGCGTAAAATTGCGAGTCACTACACCCTTTATAGCACCTACCGGGTGGCCCATAAAATTTTGAAATAAATAAATTTGTTAATAACTTTTTCACCACATAACCGAATTAATTGAAAAAAACGTCGTTGCATAATGTAAATAATATATTCCAGAAACCTTCAATAGCTCAATTCTGTACTTTTAAATAATAACAAATCTGTGGATTCTATATTTTTTATTGAAAATTCCACACCAGTATTTTTTAACCAATCAAAATGTGTTTTTTTAAGATATTACCATAGCAACGCACGAATTTTAGTGAAAATTTTTTCCTCGTGGGTACCCAACAGCGAATTAAATCGGACATTTTTTGACGTCTTAATGACAAGATAATGTTTTTGACAGTAGGTCTTAATTTATTTATTCGATTGTTATACATTACAATTACATATTTAAGATTTTTTCTGTATTTTTCGGACACCTCCTTTCTTGTTAAGGACGAAAAAGCTGGACTTTAAATGGAATTAATCAAATATCTATGTAGTAGGTATTGGACACGATTTTAATCACCATTTTTGCGCTGCATGGTTATGAATAATATACTAATAAAGCCCGTATAAGAAATTGATAAAAACGCAAAAAAGCAATATTCTACCATTTGTAGTAACACAAAACTTATGCAGAATTGAATATGTACTGTGTTGAGTCTTAAAATGTTATTTCCGCAAACTACAACAAGTAGAAATCAACAATTTATATGGCTAAAATTGCTGGCGAAACTGTTACCCAAACTAAATCTGGTCATGTACCTTTATAAACAATTGTTAAAATTATAATTTTCTACCACATGTAGTCTCTGCAAGTAACTACAAAATGAAAGATATAATATTTTATATCGTAAAAATGTATTTTTGTGTTACTACAATGAGTAGAAATCAACAACGTAATATATAAACAAACTGCGAGTGAACTGAGCGTGTTGATGTACCTATATGAAAAACTTTTTTATTTTCTACCACTTGTAGTAGCTCAAAATTACTAAAAAATTTAAGATTATGATATTCTTTCTTGTAAAATAATATTTCTGTGTAACTGCAATACGTAATAGAACTAACATGTAAAAGGCTGAGAAGCCATTGCTGCCCAAACTGCAATGCACACAAAATTCATCTATGTACCTATGTAAAAATCGATAAAATTATAATTTTCTACCACTTATAGTAACCCAAAATTGATATAAAATAAGAGAATAAAATATTTTACATTCTGAACTGATATTTTCGTGAAACTACAATAAGTAGAAATTAATCTAATTGGTACTGAAACTGCGAAGGATCTAAATTTGTTCATGAACGTAAGTATATGAAAATTAAATAAAGAAAAAAATTTAAACTATTCGGGTTGTAGTCATAAAAATAATAAATCAGCTTTTAGTTTTTAATTTAGGTAGGTAGAATGGCAAAACATTAGTTGCCATAGTAACTAAATAATTAGGTCAATCAAAACTGTCTATGTTTTGTTTTGTCAAAGAAAAAATTGGCATTGTTGTGAGTCAAAAAATAAAATTTAAATTTATTTAATTTGGTGTGGAATTTTCTTACCGAATACCACGCGAGGTTAAATTAAATCCGTAAATTTTTTCTCGCTAATGATTATGTTCAGAAAATTATCCCTCGTCTTCGACTCGGGATAATTTTCAAAATATTCATTAGCTCGAAAAAATTTCCGGAAATAATTTAACCTCTAGTGGTATTACTAGTGACAACAACTCTCATCAAAAACTCTTTTTTAATTTGCCAAAAATGACCAAAAACAACATATAAAGAGTGAATTCCTAACACATAATTAGAAAACCATAATTTTAAGAAAAGAAAAAAATAATACCGCCATATTAAAATTTGAAATGGCGGACAAGTTTAAAGTCACCCCCGTTCTTTTTTATGTTACGTACAAAAATATTAAAATAATGTTAAGCAGATATCAAGGCATTTTCTCGCCCAATATAAAAAAGTTATAATCATTGAAATCGGTTATGTACTACTAAATGACGTTTCAACCATTTACCGTTTTCAGTCTAAATGTCTTCTATATCTATATTAGACTGAAAACGGTAAATGGTTAAAACGTCATTTAATAGTACATAACCGATTTCAACGATTAAAACCTTTTTATATTGGACGACAAGCTGCCTTGGTAACAGCCTAACATTATTTTAATATTTTTATAGGCAACATAAAAAAGAACGACGGTGAATTATCACGTGACTTTAAACTTATACTGGGGTTATTTGTAATCATAAAAAATAGTCCCAGTTTGCGGACGCATTTGATGTGTAATTCTAAATTTAACATTACCATGATATAGATCATTTTATAGGGAATTTTATGGTCTACAAATGGTGCACTACACAGTGTATAACGTTATTTCCTATATTTTAGTTTTTTTAAAAATTAATAGTATGATGAAAAATTTTGATTTTTTCATTTGAAAAAATGACCCCGACTTTGGAATTTTTAATGCAACCCTAACCTTGACAAGTAATACACTGTTTAAAAGAAAATTTTGTTGCCTATAACCCAGCCTATTGCTTTTGTTCTAGAAAACTTACTTTTTAAAAAAATTAAATAAAACCAATAACGTTTTTTTTTTAGATTTTAGAAAAAAAACCGTAATGTGCGGAATCTCCAGAGGCGGTATTCTTGACGGTCCGTGAGTCGAGTGCAGGGTGAGTGCAGCTATCCTCTCTCACAATCACCTGGGTTAAAGTAAGTGCTACTCACTCACGGGCACGGGATTCAAGAATACAGTACCTGGTGTGTTAATTATAAGTATAACACCCCTTTGTAATAGATCATTTAAAAAGAAATTTTATTTCCTACCAAAAAGTGATATCAATTTCTTACAATAAAGTTTATAAATAATTTTCTATTAAATACTTAATTTTTGACAAAATTAGATAAAATCTAATAATTTTGCATATATTGTGGAAATATAAATGAGGGTCTCTCTAACACTTTAGGGTATGTATCTAATAGCCCATCGCACCGACTTTTTTTTTTCGTTACTTAGCCTTAAGTGTTCCTTATTACATCATATTATGATTATATTAAGAAACGCTTTAAGCTAAGTATCGAAAAAAAAGTCGGTGAGATGGACCCTTAAACCCGGTTTTCGCCAATGCATGGCCAAGCAAGGTTTTTTGAATTAAGGGGTTTATTGAATTGTTTTTTAAGTGTCGACCTTGACATTAAATCTTCAAAAACTGCACTGAGTTTTCTGTTAATCTTTAGCTGAGAACATCTTTGGCTGACTATCTAGTGTTTTTGGTTACAAAAATTACAACAAACCACAAATGAACCCCTCAAAACTTAACCCACCTTTTTTTATGTTTTGATGAGAAAATACTATTTATTTTTATAAAATTAATAACAAAAAAGATTAATAGTAAAGACAAAGGCAATTTACCTGTAGGATAATTTTTGATTTAAACATTTTTTTGTGCAACCTACAGAAACCAAGTTGTTTTGAAATAAACTGAATTTGGGCGCCATTTCTCCAAGATCCAAGGTGGACGAAAACTTACTGAAATATTAAAACTTTCGGACTAATATGATATAATAAAGTTTTTAATTTTTTTACAAAAGCTAAAACTCTATAAGAAAAATTGCTTCTTAGTATTTGATTCAAATCTGGGGGCACGGCAGTGCCTCACCGAGTTCGCGGAAACCGCACTATCCCTCTACTTAGAAATGAGCTACGAAACTCAAACTTTACACAGTCGCAGAACTTGAAAGAGTTAACAATCCCTCCAAGTTTGAATTTAAATAACGTCAAATTTGCACTCGTCTATAGATCACCCGAATTCTACTGTACTTCCAGACAGCTAAAATTTGGCAGACTGATAGAAATTACGCCCAAACCCTTGAAAAAAACTAAAAAACCCCAAAATGTTCATTTACTAAGTTATGTAAAAGTAACATTGCCGACTTCCAGAAACGCTAGAGAGCTGAGCTTTGGCAGACTGATGGTAAAACTATAGGAAAAAAATTAAAATCCCAAAATTATAATTTACTTCGCTTTCCTATACATATAAAGTTATGTAAAATTAGCATTTCCTATTTTTTAAACATTAGAGACCTGAGCTTTAGCAGACTGATAGGAACTATGATAAAACTATAGGAAAAATTAAAAACCCCAAACGTCTCCTATATGTAAAACTATTATTGCCCACTTCCAGAAATGATTGAAAGCAGGTATTTGACAAACTGAAACAAATTATAGATAGACAAGTTCTTTAAAAAAACTTTTATTTATTTCAAACAGAAAATTAAAAAGGTAAAAGCTATCAGAATTAGTCATCGCAAAAGTTTTGGACAATAGTCCGCATATTTGACTACTTTAAAACTAAAATATTATCCAAATCCTTTAAAAAGTGAAAACATAACAAAAACATTTTATGTAAAAAAAGCCAAGTACGCAAAACTGGTGGTCGGTAAAAATAATTGAGATAACAGTATACTTAAGTCCCAATACACAGTTCATTTCAAACGTTCTTACTAGTTTGAAAATGTTTTTTTAAACTTTGCATTACGGCCGCAAATTGACTCTTAGTTTGGCTGCAATAGCAAAGTTTAACAAAACATTTTACAGAACCTTTTATTTTGAAATGTGTATTGCAGAACTTGGGTATACTTTTATATCAATTATTTTTACCGAAGAACACTATTTTCACGTACTTGGTTTTTTACATGAAATGTTTTTGTTATTATTACCTTTTTACTGATGTGCCTTTTGGGTTCCTAGAAGTTGTCCTAAGGTATCAAAAATAATGGAGAAAACATTAATGCAAAATTACGGGTCGGCCATATTTAAGCCGCAAGAATATTGACTTTTTTTTTAATAAAAGCAAGCTTAAGTTATTTAAAATAATAATAATGGTAAAAAAACTATCGACACAACTTGTTTATAATGATTTTTTAGTAGAATCTGCAGTTACTCTATAAAACGCAAAAAATGCATGTGATTAATAGTTTTTATAAAAGTCCACTATGGCTTAAATAAAATAAAGTTAGTTTCTTGTTTTTTTTTTTTTAATTTGAGTCACCGTCTTGTATTTGGTATGAGATTGACAGATATCTCGTAAGTGGAGCTGAAGAGATATCTCAGTGTTAACTTCTGTGTATGAATTCTTGAATGGAGGAGAAGGAGTACTCCCTCAAAATCGGGTGAAAGTCCAACTGCGCATGGGATCTCACTTGATTTCCGCATCTCTATTGGTCCTGACGTGGGGAGTTGCTCATTCTCACTCTCACCCGTTTCAAGAATCCATACACTGAAGTCAAATTTGGATTAACACGAAAAATACATGAAGGCCTCTGAGCGATTATAGTAAAATGTCAATTTATGATTCTTAAGAAATTTACAATTTATTACTAAGTAAATAAAAAAATTAAATTAGACACTGGGTCTTCTGTTAGCACTAACACCCCTTTTCTTCAAATACTCTGTGGTAAGATTTCTCTGTCTTAACTGCCTCATTTGCTTTTCCTGGTGTGCCACCTGTTGCTTTACACTGAACGGAACGTCAGGAATAGCATACGCCACAAGGGCTTTAATTACAGTAATGGCGTGCGAAAATAGCGCAACCCAGCCCATTTTTAAAGCAATATCCATATATAAATTTTTATCATGTATAAAATCCGCTTTTCGTTTTCCTACGTAATAACATAATACGGTTTTATTGGAATCTTTAATGGGCCACTCATATTCAGACATAGCATAGTCCAAAAAACTCGCATGGTGATCTTCTTTTATAATATTGTAAATCACTATATCAATAAAATTACTGTGAAATGCTATAATAACTGCGTTTACGTACACTCCAATGTAGGTCATCGCTTGCATTATGGCAAACCATGCTCCTAATCCCAACACTTTGCTTGGACAAGGTCTTCTGTACATTTTTACAACTTTTAGGGCATCAACCCGCAGCTCCACAATGTTATTCAAAAATGCCAGCAAAGGACATAAAGGAAATCCGGCAATAAAAAAATTTACAAATCCGTATTGAATTATCATATCCATATATTCTCCAACAGTAAATAAATCTTCAGATGGATATAACATAAATTCTTCCTCCCACGCTGGCAAAACTTCGTGATTGGCAACTTTATACTTCTTTCTCTGTAAGAATGTATGTAACATTGGAAAAAACAATTGAAGGATATTACTCAAAACCGCTTTAAAAACCATAATCATAAACATCATCATCGCCATATCAATAATACAACCGGCTGGGTCACAAATATCTGATCTTAGTTCATACCAGTTGAACATATTCTCATCTCCAGGATACGTGTAGAATTTGTTTTTAAATAGTGCGATGTAGAGCACCGGTGCAAAGTTGTTAGTAAAGGCAAGACCAAAGCTCTTAAAAATGTATGATTGTAGGTGCTGTTCGTGGGTTCTGGGGTTTTCAAAGTTTGTCATAATCATTGCTAAACGTTCATAAAGGTCTTGAAAAATCACAATGAAAGAAGCCGACACGCAACCTCCTATCATTGAGGCAATAACTTTACTTCTCTTAGATATTAATTCTAAATCTTTGGTCTCCTGGACTAGCCAATAAGTCATGTTAAGTCTAAGTAGCATAGCCAGGAACGTGGCTGTAATCATTACAGTTAATAACAATATAATTGAAACCAAAGTCACAGTATATCTTGCAGCAATTTCAATTTTTTTCATGTAAGGTTCCTCAGAATTGGTTACTCTTGAAATCCTGGCATTTCGGCACTTCCTTATATATTCTGGTTTAAAATCTCGAATATTTTCTAGGTTCTTGACGTTCCACTGAAGCTGAAGAACAGATTCTTCCCGTTGCCACATTTCCATAAACACGGTTGACCAAACAGCCACAATTATGGCAAAAATAACGACAAATATATTATCCATTGTATAATGAACGGTGGCTAAAGCGCAAGAATCCTTTACTCTTTCAAATGAACAGTGTTTACATCTGGGACACAAAATTCTTTCACTATTACAGTATTCACGTGAAATATTCATGGAGCTTGGTAATGTAACCACTCCTAACAAGAACACAACTACTGACATAATCGCAAGGGGTAATAAGAGTTTGATATAAAACCCCAGCCAGGTAAAATACAAGGCATACTCAGTCCCAAAGTATTTCTCTATAAGATTTAATGGTTGGGCTTTATTCCAGCAATGTAATGATCCCCAGTAAGCTGCTAAGAGTTGTCTGTCATTTAAGGGTCCCTCATGAGTCCATTGGAAAGGGCCATCGTGCAAGGGAAAAGCGCATGCAAGTACTTTTTCTTTGATTAAATTAAAAGCACCAAACTCCAACTTACCAGGTCCATATATTGCCCGGTCTAGTAAATGGCGTAAAATTAATATTTTCTCAGCTGAGGTTATTTTTTTCGGAATTTCACCAGAAATTGATCCCGGAGCTCGTTCAAATATTGGGTCTTGAGGATTGGGAGCATTGACAGGGGTTTTTCTCCATTGATATTTGGGTGGTGCTAGCACAGGTCGGAAATCGAAGGACTTGCAAGCTAATTCAACATTAAAACGGGCGGCAAATCGAAGAATGACATTTTCTGGAGCGTGTAATAACAAAAAACAAGTTTTTTCGTCTTTAGTGAAATGTTCTTCTTGAATTTCGATTCCGACGCCTGCAAGCGATTCCAGAAAGGTTTTTAAAAAACGACCAGGCCTCTCAGTTGATGTATTAAAAGTGTCATACACCAAAACAAAGTCGATTGATCGTTTGCCATCTTTAAATTTGGGAAAACTGGACCGTAGATCACCAGGCAAAGGTCCGTATAGGTTTCCAAACATAATATCCATAATATCTGCTATTTTTGACATTCTTAATTGCAGTGACTGCTGACAATTCAAAGATTGTGATGTCATAGTAGGGCCTCTACTCTTGATGGTTACGAGGTAGTTCAGATGTGTTCTGTTTTAGTACCCTTTTCCATTGTAAGGTAGCCATGGACATATAAACAGTGATGCACAGCCAAAGAAGATATATAGTGCTTGCAATAAGGCTAGTCCTTTTGCTTACTCACCCCGTAATTCTGGTAACAAAACGCACGCGTATTCTTAATTCAGTCCTTAACCACAGATTCCTAAGGTAACTAATTATATAATAATATGTAATGGGTGCAGCGAAACTAATTATCAGTTACCTTAAAATTAACGTGATCGGTCACCACCCTCTATAATAAAGGTGGTGGATGGGTGTTTAAACTGTCAATCGTTTTGAAATTTCTGACTTTGAAAGATTATCGCTTATTTTTTATTTAAATTCTGATTTAATTTCTATTTGGAATAGTTTTTTGACAAAAGTTTCTGTCCCAAAAAATGATTTTATACAGTGAAAAATGGTTTCTACTCTGGAAGATCAATGCGACCGGGCGTAGGACTAGAAACCATGAACAAACCATAAACTAATGATGATTTAATTTGTTTTTTTTTATTATCTACAATATATTTAGAGCTGTTAAGTTAATCCAAGCTGCGAAATTTGTTTTGGTAAAAATTATGATTTAACCAGGGTTAGGAAATATTTATATATTTTGTAAATTGAAGTAGCAAAAAGGCTTAGGCCGGTTTCTCAATAGAGGGTTAGCCCTGACCCGTGGGTTATCTTTGATAGCTGTCTTTTTTTAGAATGTAGTAAATATGTCAGTCATCTATTTTTTTAACCCACGGGTCGGGACTAACCCTCTATCGAGAAACCGGCCCTTAATAAAAGTAAAATTAATATTATTTATCGTTTCCACAAACGAACTTCAGCTCGACTTTAATTTAGGTACTTACTTATTTCTTTGTTATAATAATAGTAAATGAGCATTTATATTTTTAAGTAAAATAAAACACAGTATTTTATTATATTTTTGAATAAAAAAGATGTTCATACGAAAATCTCATACATTTTATGGTAGACACATAGATCTTTTAAAAAGTGTAAAGAAGTTCCCAACTGATTTAACTGCAAAGGCTTTGGGAATTTCAACAAAAACTGTATTGAGGACAAAAGACATACAGACTCTTTCTGAGTAAATTTAGGAAAAATATTTCAGACACAGTATTTAAACTATAAAGAGCCTATTACTAATTACTAAGTTTAAAATGTTGCAATAGAACTTGAACAGATCAAAGGTTTAAACTCAAATCGAATCAATAAAATTATTATATTAAGCTTTAAACATAACTGATTGTATGGTTCTGTAAACCTATTTTAATAAAATAAAGTAAATTGAACCAAACAAAAAACTGAAATTTTAAAATCTAGGTAAAAAAACAAATCAGTTATTCAGTCTTCATATTTTTTGTCATTATTGCTGTTTTTCTTGAAATTCTGCTCTACAGTTACCAAAGCTGGGACTGAAGATCGAAAAAAGCGTGGAATTTTCAAAACATTTATCTCAGCCGCAAATTTTCTTGAACATTTTTCTGAGAATATATTGATACTTTTAAATATCTACTTTACAAAATATTTTTAATACTTGTCAGAAATTTTTTGTCTACTTTCACGTCAATTTTAATTTTGATAGACAGACAGGCTTGCAACTGCCAACTGCAATCTGGACACAACAATGATTTTCGATGCTATTTTCTCTCTTCTTTATAGCAGAAAAATAAAAAAGGATAGCAAAGGAACTTAGGGTATTGCAAAGACTATACTCCATATCAGAATTTTTGAGAAAACTTTTTGACAGTTATCAGCTGTTTACCATAACAAATAGCATAGGCCAACGAAAAAGTTGTAAAAAGTTGTCTCATAAATAATGATATTAACTGTATATCAGCACAGTCAAGGTTTTGTACAGGGTGTCCCGTTTTAGGACACTTTTACGGGGTAGGTTTATCGACAATTTTGTGAAATTATTGGTTTTGGAGATACAGAGTGAAATTGAAACTTATCACTTATGGAACATTACTATATCCTTACTCCTTACTTATCTCTTAATAAAACTTGTTACACATAATGCAGAGGCGTAGCTTACTTTTTCTGGCAACAAATACTTACGCAAATTTTTCAAGTTAAGATGTCGCTACGAGCAACTGTTTTCGAGATCTTTGCATTTAAAGAAACCAGTGCACATAAATATAATTTAATATTACAACGGTAGTTTTCAGTAACTAAATCTAGACTTTTACGAGTAAAAGTTTTATTAATGTACTATTTTAAAATTTATAAAAATTTAAAGTAGTATGAAATTTAAAAAAAATATTATATATTTTAAATTTTTGGATTGATTTTTTCATTGCAAAGCACATGGAATATAAAAAGTTCAAAACTAAAATCCTGTAAACCGTGGCTCGGAGAGACATCTACAAGGCATACTCTTTTTGCGTAAAATGATAAGAAGAGTGATTTGTACACCATACAAAAAAAGGGCGTGGCGCAGAGAGCTCCCTGTACGTCAGTATGTTCAAATTTTGAAAAAGTCATTTCAGAAATAAAGTTATTGAAATTTAATTTCTGGTTTTTACGATAAGCTTTCAAGATCCATAGTTTATCCATAAAAGATTTTATGTGCGCCAACACAATAGTAGAAATAAAAATCAGATAGTTATTGACAGGCCCTCAACTGCAGTTCCAATTTTTTTTTATATGGGCAAAACTATTTATAACAAACTGCCTGAAAATATAACAGAATTGCCCCTAAAAAATAATGTTGCCACTAAAAACCTACCTGTTGGAATTAGCAAATTATTCACTTAAAATGTTATTGAAAATGAAAACATATTTTTAAACCTTGTTTGATAGTAATCTCCATCAAACAACGTTTTAAACAAAAAGGTGCTTGCCAGAACCAACTTAATGTAATTTCAATTTAAATAAAAATAGTTAAAGCCATGGTTAAAGTAATGCTTAGTTTAGGGTTTTTTAGATTTGGGCATGAGTGTTAAATTGTAAGCTTTAGGTTTTTGCAATAAATAAATTTAGAATTGATTAATTGATAAATTAAATAACCTCCAAACTGAATGGCTTGTATTTTTTTATTTGTAAGGAATAGTAAGCTAGTACAACCGGACGATTATTGGTTAAATATAAAGGATGATTATTATATCATTCCCTTTAAGATGTCCACGTATATGGCCAAACATTCATTCATTTAGCTTTACCCAAAAAGTACGTGTAAATTTTCTACGGACGCGAACAGTGTTACCTTCCATGGAGTGAAGGTGGGGGAGGAGAGAGGGAGGAGGGAACTCGTAAAATGGTCTCGAAAAAAATTTTAAAGCGTGTGCCGAAAGAATTTTTTAAATCGCTCTAAATTTGTGAAAAGTATAGCTACAACTATTACTAATAAGGAGGGTGGGGCGAAGAGAGGGAGAGGAAGGGGGAAACTAGTAAAATGATGTTGGAAAAATGTCTTAAAGCGTGTGCAGAAAGAATTTTTGAAATCGCTCTATATTTGTGAAAGGTATAGCTACAACCATTACTAATAAGGAGGGAGCGGAGAAGAGAGGGAGGGGGAAACTATTAAAATGATGTTGGAAAAAAGTCTTCAAGCGTGTGCAGAAAGAATTTTTAAAGTCGTTCTATATTTGATAAAATTATGCGAATATGGTTTTTAAATAGGGTGGGGGAACGACAGGAAGGGAGATGGGGGGAGCAGGGAGGACTACAAAGTAACTACAGCAAATTAGAGGACATTTGCAATGGGTAATCAAAGGAATTTCAATAAAATCGCCTGAAATTTAGATAATTTGTATGCCTTAAATCCTACATCATGTGACAAAATGGCGTTTAAAGACCACCATGTTGATTCCTGTTTAAAAAAATATAGCCTATAACACCTTCGGGATCAGTAGCCATTCAATGACACCTTTTTTGTGAAAATCGGTTCAGCCGTTTAGCCTCTAGCGTGACACAAACATACATATTTACATACATACAACAATCGAAAAACATTACCCTTCCTTTCGCCGTGCTGCAGTTGGGTAAACAGGTAAGCTATGCCATTGGGTGTATAATAATAAATAAAGAGACGGCACAAATTGTCGACCTCTTTGGAGAGACCTCGTAGTTAAGCTGAAAACTAGTCTCATTTATATTATTATTTGCCGTGTTTTTTCGTTAAGTTAAATTTTTTATTTTTAAAAATGAACAAATTTGATAATTAATTGTTAATTATTATTTTTTTAACCTGTTTGTTCTAGTTCACCCGCTTTTTTTTATTTTTAAAATAATCAAAAATTTTAAGTATCATAAATTATTAAAAAACAAGAAACCCATCCTTATACCATATCCACGGTTGGTATTAATTGTTTTGGGACTACTGACCCAAGCTTATCAGTTTTAAATTTGTGCGTCTTTATTGGTAAGTTTTAGTTTTTGATATTTGTTTTTATTAAGTTTTAAATATAAACGTTAGTTTTATGTCCGTTCCTTATTTTTATTTTAACTTTCTTTTGCTATTTTGTTGAAACCGGTCGAGAAACAATAAAAAATTTGTAAAGAATAAAGGGATAACTTTTATTTTTTCTAAAACTTAAGAAACAACGGAGTGATAGTTTTCAATATTGTCCTCCACATATTTCATAACCCTAACTCACCGCAACTTTGATCAACATGTAGGAAAAACACAACTACTATGATAAATGGATTTATAACGGATCTGACTCCTTCCTAGCCCATTATCACACTCTGAACTCCACGCTATATCAGCCTTAAAAACAGATTTTTGTAAATAACTTAGAAACGAAAGACGCAGACTTCGCGACGAGATTGCTAAGATAGGTCCAAATACACACAAATAACACATTTTCGGCGTTATCTCAATTTTTTTCATCGAAAACAATACCCTCTCTAGTCATTGCTGCGCGGGCTAGGAAGGTAAAAAAGGGATAAATGATAAGTGCTGTGCTCCTCATGAGGACCGCTCATCAGTTACCTTAAAAAAAATAGGTTAGCAAATTTGACTAAACAATAGCTTCTTAACTGCCAAATTTACGGGCGGCGGATAAAAGGTCGAAAGTACCAAAGATCGAAAACATAAGTTTAAAAAAAAACATCCGCCGCACAGTGCGGACAAAAATAGGGTTTTTGAACAATATTCAATATCTTTGTTGTTTTTCAAAAAAGTTAATTTTTTTATAGGGTATGTGATAAAGTGTAGTCCTAAGGTTAAAATAAGTAGAACTTTTTAATATAAATATATGTCATTTTATTTAAAATATTAAAAAAATAAATTAAAGTACCTACGTTTAGTTTAACCTACAGTAATGTTAAAAATAAAAATTAATTTACTTTTGTGTTAGAAATTAAACTAAAATTATTTATTTATAAAATTATTCGGATTCATGGGCGTAGTTAGGGAGAATTGAGGGGGCTAAGTCCCTCCCAGAAAAATTAAATTAGCAACCCCGATTTTTACCATGCACACACATATTGCACCCTCCGTTTCTTTGTTCTTAAAGATGATTCTACGAAAGCCGTTTTAGGCCGTCCACGACTCGGTCCGTGTACGGCCTCTGTTTCCGAGTCTGAATTTTTTGATTTTTCTGAATCCGTTTTATAACAAAATTTCTCAGATATAATATCTTTATTTAACCAACCGAAATAACGGGTTTGAAAATAAATTTTGTTTCGTCCCAATAGCTTCCATTTGAGACTGAGACTTTTGCAAAAATTTAATGATACCTTATTTAGAATTTGGTTATTTTTGTCAGAACATTCTTCTAAACTCAACAAGGATTGAATTTTGTTGAAAACATTTAACACCTTTAAATTTTTGTAAAAGACCATTTAACAAGTCTGAATTTTTTATGCTTATACGTTCTCAAAGTTAAAAAAAAGTGGTAAAATAGTATATTATATTCTTAGGGAATTAAGTGGCACTTTTATCCCGAGAAGAAAAAATTGTATGTAGCTACAGTTCGCCGAGTGCTCAAAAGATACTTTAGTCACTTTTGGGCCCCGTTTTTATTAAAATTATTTTTCAAGAAAAACAGGCTTCCCATTTTCACATTTTATCTTTGAACGTGACTTTTTATCCACGGGATAAAAAGTGATACTTTAACCCTAAAATTTGTGATAAAAAGCGCACTTGACACGGATCACCTAACAAAATCCGTGCTTTTGATCTCTAAAGTGCAAAAAAACTATTTTTTTTTAAATATTCGCACACACAAACATCAGAATAATTTTCGGCAGATATATTTTAAGACTGCAGCAGTATTTTTATAATTTTATTGACTACCTCAAATTATTGTTTTTGTGCGTTCCCATCGACAAAAAACTGCCAATACGATATGCGATTCTAAAATATTAAATTTTCCATTTTGCTCACAGTAGTATAAGGTGACTAAATATTTTGGTAATTTTTTTAAAATTTATTATCACCTATATAACCACTCGCCATCACCGAATAATAAGCCTCTCCAGATTTAGTGCCATTTTTGACGTTGATTAGAGCTGTCACAATTTTATATTTTTCCAAATGGCGACAAGACTGGTTTTAAGGGTATACCTAAACAGGAGAAGATGTGAGGCCTCTCAACGGGGCTGGCAACCAATGTATCATAAATTATTAGGATTGAAATATATTATTTAAAAAAATACAGCACCCTTAGTAGCAAAAAATATTTATGCCACCTTTTTGCCAATTCATTGGACTAATATTTGGGATATATGCCAGACCTTGCAAATCTTTGCAATTTTTTATAACCTTAATAAAATTTAAAAAATATTTTTTTTTGTAAGTATAACAGTTTTAATTAAATTATTTTAAAAGCGAGACGTCAATTGTACAAAATTTTATTTAAACAAATAGGGTAAACTTATATCACTCTAATACTTAAAGAATTTTTTTTTTATATTTAAATGCAGAACCAGTAAAATTAATTTTCTGATAGGTATTGTATACGATTTTTTTGTAGCTGTTTTAAAATAACGAATTTAACTAATTATTTTGTCCAGTTTTGCAAGTGTGACTAAAAAATAGGTTATGATTATAGATAAACTGGACATTTATCTATACTTTTGCAATATTCAAATTTTTAAAATATAACCTCAGTTTGTCGATTATTGTCCACAGGAGTCCGCACTGTGTGCCGCCCCGAATTTACATTGCTCAAGTAGCTTAAGCAAGTTTCTAAATTAAAAGTTACTTTTGCAGTGTAGACAACTGAATTTAGTAAGAATTATTCGCCTAAATCAAGTTGACTAAACACGTACCAGTAAAATTTGCTTGCCTACTAGTAATTAGCTTAAGCTACTTAAATAATATAAACGGGCAATAACAAAAGTCAATTTTTAAGCGGGTATTAAAACACAAGTAGATTTGGTAATTTTATCACGTTAATATCTCAGAATCTTACTTACCATTGTCGGTGGCCGGTATAGTTGTAGATACCGGTGTACTAGCTGACCATATTCCCTCACAAGATTTCTATAGGAAAACATTATGCGCCTTTCTCGTTCAGGAACATTGGAAGAAGACTCTCTGGGAGATACTTCAGGTAAGCCTTCTGTCGGAATTTGTGGCTAAAAAATAATACAAAATTGTTTTTCTTGTACCGTCAGGGAATTCAGGACCGGACTAACCCGCTAGCTGGCGGTGGGGCCAGGGGCTACTTTGGTCAAAGAATGTTATTATTTGGTAAGCCGGGGCCCTTCTTCTATGATTATCTTAATTTATATTTAAACTATCTGTGGTTGTTGCATGGTCTATAGTGACCTTACGAAAACTGCCTAAATGAGCCATAAAAAACGTTCTTTTGAAATAACCTCTTTTGTTGTTGTGTTCGTTTTTGTTCTTATCAAGTGATCACGTGGCGTTTTCTAAGTCAGCCCTTGAAAAAAGATTATAGAACATCCAGAGATTGGATTTCATAACCAACCAAACTCAAAACAGTGGGTACACCATGCGTTTAACATTACCATTGAAAAAGCTGTAAATTTGGCTGAAGTAGAAGTGCATTCGTAGGCAACCCTTTATGCAACCGAACCAAACTTGCTATACTTTGATGTTAGCGCGGCCCTATTAAAATGTTGCCATTTGTAGTTATTTTTGATGTGTTTTTGTTGAAAAAGAAAAAATTCTTGGACTTTCTACAAGTTTTTTTTGATATTTTCCACATATTTCATGAATACAAACATAAAATAGCATAAAATACGGCCTCATGGGGTCTCAGCCACCCCTCAAAACTGTCTCGGGCCCACCCTGAAACTTTTTTCTATATACGCCACTGCCTACTACAGTTAGATTTTATCCCAAATTTAATTTAAAAAACCTGGCAAAAATACCAATAACGGAAAACAGTGTCGACAAGACTTAATATTTCTAAAGCAGATAACGAAATGTCAAACTGAAACGTCTGTCGGTGGCCATTTTGGATTTACCACTTGGACAAATCCTATCTGTTTAAATTCAATAATCCGTGCCCTCGAGCGTCTAGGTATATACAGGGTGTCCCAAAAGTCAGAGTCCAGCCAAATATATTTTGAACTATTGAAGATAACTGAACCATATTTGGCAGTGATTAATAATATTAAGATATCTATTAAATGAAAGGTCGGATATGCCGCCCCCACATTAGGGGGCGGCATAGGAGCGGTCAACTTAAATTTTTTAAATCGGAACTCCTACCAAGTGATAGCTCATTTTAAAGGTAATTGAAAAACTAACATTTTGACATAACTGCCAATTGTCTACGTCAAATCTGTCAAAAGCTATGGACTGCCAAACCTAATATTTTCAGTTTTCTTTTAATTAACAAGTTGTTTTAAACAAAAACCCTATTGAATGATAACTTATTTAAAAGATCTTTGAAAAAACAAACATTTTGGCGTAACTGCCCCTTGCCTGTGTGAAACGTGTCAAAATCTGTCGACTGCCAAACTT
The DNA here is from genome assembly GCA_963576565.1 of Aspidapion aeneum. Taxonomy (NCBI): domain Eukaryota; kingdom Metazoa; phylum Arthropoda; class Insecta; order Coleoptera; family Brentidae; genus Aspidapion; species Aspidapion aeneum. The sequence continues at coordinate 12,575,222 of OY755041.1, read as the reverse complement.
ATTCTTTTACCATTTTTGACAAATTCCACAAGTTTTGTGTAACCATAGCATATTCGAAAGGTCTTTCAAACACTAACATGTTGACGTAGCTGTCATTTATTTACGTCAAACATATTTTCTAAACTTTTTGACAAATTTGTATTTTAAGATGCCACGATCAAATGAAGATAAAGTTGAAATTATTTTTTTATGAGACATATGTCTTTAAATGTATTGTTGAAAAGGCGTTTAGTTTTCCTATATCTTGTTCGCCCATAAAAACAATTTTATCTTCATTTGATCGCGGCATTTTAAACACTTCAAACTAAAGTAAAAAAAAAAATTGAAAAAATTTTTGACGTAAGCTACGTGAGCTACGTCAACTTGTCAGTTTTTGAAAGACCTTTCGAAGCTATAGTTAGACCAAGCTTGTGAAATTTGTCAAAAATAGTAAAACAATAAGTTTGACAGTCGATAGATTTTGACATGTTTTACATAGCAAGATATCACTCAATAGGATTTCACTCCTTCAGCCGGTAGGCCATTCTAAGGGACAAAAGGACTGGATAAAAAAAAAATACCCAGTCTGGGGGTCAAAGGTGGCCGATGACCAGTGCAATTAGGCGTTCGAAATGGCGGCCTTAGTGTCGGCGAAAGAGTCACGGATATTAAATAAGAAAAAAACCGATACATAAATTGCAATTTTTGTAAAAATCGCAAAAATATGTCTTGGTTGCCTCCTTGTCCCCCCCCCCCCCCCCGAGACATCCTGGATCTGCCACTGAGCCCAACCAATTTAAACCAAATTCAAGTAAGAAGTTTAGAATAACTTGAGAAAATACCCTTGGCCCTGCTCTCCCGCAGGGGCCCTTACGTACAGAGTTCGACCCTGAGGGAGTTTTAACTTTAAACCTTTAAACAATGTATCATTTAAAGAAATCAGAAAAATTTGTTTAACGATATATTTACAAGCAGGTAAGGTGCAATATTTTTCTTGTTTTTATATTTCAATATTTTTTTGTTTTGGTGCGGTAGTTTAAAAATTCTAACTCTTCGGTAAGTACTGTTTTAAAAACAAACATTCTCACACTTTAATTTGGAACTATAATTAAGCAAACAAATATTGACGAAGGCCTACTTATTAAAATTATTTGACTGACTGACCGCAACCATCGATATTAAAGGCCGGGGATCGAGTTTTAAGGGGGCCCGGCCGGTGCAAAACAAAACCAAAATAAAAATGTATTGGTCTAATTTTTCTTAAAAAAACAAACACGTTTCAAACTACATATTAAGCACTTTTCGCCATCTTTCCGCCACATGGCCATCGAACTCTCAAAATTAAATTGCTTGACGTATAACAATCAAAACTTCTTAGAACGATTTGTGATTTTTAACTAAAAACTTTAAGGTTATAATATAATCCATCCAACCGAAGCGAACCGAAGAACTTCTTTCATGTCATCAGAACTTTTCAAGAATCCGTTTGATTGCATCAAATACCTCATCGATGAGATTAAGAACTCGTTATTACTTACAGTATTTTTATACATGTTATCAACCCGAACCTTAAATAAACAAACAGATATAAAAATACTCATCGTGTGAGGGCAGCTTAAGAGGACTATAAAATGATATAATTAATATGTTTTAAAGCAGTAAAAATCAACATTCAAAAAACTAGAATTCATTAAAAGCCTAATAAATACTTGTCACCTATTTAAGTCGAGAACCAATGTATCTAAACGTGATAAAAGTTTGTAATAAAAAATACTACTTAATACTAACAGTTCCTGGTGGGTTTACAGAAGAAACCAGTCTCTGCGTAATGCGCCTTCTGTATGGACTGGCACACCTCTCTTGGCGCGGTACAGGCACAGGCGCGCGCACTCTTTCCCATCTAGTCTGGGGTCCATTGGCAATGCCAGTGATAAGCTTGTGACCCAGTTTGTCAAACGCTACGTAACGGACCTAAGAAAAATATATTGGCAGTTTTTATCGTTTGTAAAGACTATTTGCAGTTATTTCCATTCACATTTTGATTGTTGGCCTATTTTCAGTGCTATAAGTAAAAATGTCATGTGAAATCGCCAGCCAGGTTGTCAAATATGTCAAACAAACATATTAGATACTAAATATTTTCCTATAATATACAGGGTGTCCCACAGACATATCAATTACGCTCGTCGTCGAACATTGTCATGAGTTGGGAATAATTTAGCCGAATCAGTAGTTTTAAAAAAGTCTGTCAGAAATTGTGTACTCATTCAAATACCTATCTAGAAATATTAAAAATCAAACAAGTTTCATGGCTAATCGGGCAAAAAGGAGTTTTTTGTTTCCCTTATATTTTTCCGTGGGTAGCTTGAAAGCTTAACCTCACGGGGGTCCAAGATCTAATGGACACCTAATAAGTGTTGACAGTTAACCGTTTCGTCCTTATGGGACTCCTCAGAACACTGCTGGTCAAGTGACAAATCTTGCGAAGTTAATCAGACGGTTTTGTCTCTAATTAAATGTAATTAGTGAGCATATATAGCAAGAGGCGCCATCTACCGAGATACGAGAGAAACAAAAAACCAAAAGCAGGGAAAAACACTGCTATACAATATCGATCAATGAAAAGATCGAATGAAATAAAAGAAAACAACTATAGTCCGTGACCTACGACAGCTCTTTGTCTTTTCAGGCCGGATCAACGCATTTTGCATTTTTACCCGTCATCAAGACGGTGAGCGTCAATCAACGGAATTTTCAAGCCAAATAATACTAAAAAACGTGAAATTTCATACCCGTGAATTTAAAAATCAAACAAGTTTCATGGCTAATCGGGCAAAAAGGAGTTTTTTGTTTCCCTAATATTTTTCCGTGGGTAGCTTGAAAGCTTAACTTCACGGGGGTCCAAGATCTAATGGACACCTAATAAGTGTTGACAGTTAACCGTTTCGTCCTTATGGGACTCCTCAGAACACTGCTGGTCAAGTGACAAATCTTGCGAAGTTAATCAGACGGTTTTGTCTCTAATTAAATGTAATTAGTGAGCGAACTATAGCAAGAGGCGCCATCTACCGAGATACGAAAGAAACAAAAAACCAAAAGCAGGGAAAAACACTGCTATACAATATCGATCAATGAAAAGATCGAATGCAAATAAAAGAAAACAACTATAGTCCGTGACCTACGACAGCTCTTTGTCTTTTCAGGCCGGATCAACGCATTTTGTATATTTGGGAAGAAAATGCCATTATTAAGAATTTTTCTAAAAAAGATACTTGCCTGTATATTACTGTGTGATCGGTTATAAAGTTACACCCCAAAAAGAGTTGGAAAAGGTACTGTGCTTAGCTTATTTTAAACTAAACCTTACAAATATGACACAAAATATATAAGGTGTTGGCTACATAACTATACTTGATATTGTATCAAAGTGGCACCATCAAAACGGTGGCGGGCGGGAAGGGAGTAGAGGCACTGCACTAATTAGTCATTAGCTTAATATTTTACTTGCTTTTTATTTGTCTTCTTCTAAACGCTTTCATTAGAAAGGAACATATATACTTTTATCTGTATTTTACGAATACGTTGATTTAGCCGGGCTTTGACGTTTTCTGTTCGTTGTTGTTTTGGCTGTTTTATGTCAAACAAATTAAGACCGAGCTTTTTACAAAACAAATGACCTTTTTTGCAACTATATCAATATTTGCGGACATTTTAATATAAATTTGGATTCTGTTTTATGTTTCGGATCTTTATTTATTAGGTAAGTACCTATTCATCTCTCCTTTAAAAGGTCTCGGCGTTTTATCATACCCATATAAAGCGGCACACTGCATGTACAAAGTGAAACACTAATTTTTTAAAGAAAAGTTGTGGCATCTTTATGGTTTTTGCCACAAGATTTGGTTTACCATAACTATGACGCCGTGCCACTTATATACATCCTCAACTATAGGAAGTTAAAAATGTAATGTTTAATGGGTATACCTTAAAATGAACGAACCAAGGTCCCTTTCTCAACTCTATTTATTTCAAGTTTTTACACGTCTTACCAAAAAAGCTTTTTGGGGTGTAAGTTTATAACCGATCACACAGTACAACACAATAATTTTGGCACATTTTTTGTAGTGAATTACACAGTGACAAAGAGCCGGTTGAAATAAGCTAGTGGGTGAAATTTAAGCTTCTTGGGAAAATAAAAAAACACAACATCTAAGATTTTTAACAGACAATATTTTTTAGACAGATTTCCGAACACATTCAACTTTTTTTCAGATGAAATGACTTGCGGTACCTCACTTGAAAGCTTAAAAAAAAGCAGAACATATTTTTTTGACATACGTCAATTAAAATGTCAAAAAATGATATTAACAATTTTTTACTTGTACAGGGTGTTGTTGTGTATTTAAACCAAGGTCTACTGCGCTTATTATAAAAGATGGAAAATGTAAAATTGATAGGTTTTATTCCAAACCGCCAGAAAATTTTATCCAACAAAACAAATGAATGTCGCCAGGTTGGTCCTGTTTTTGAAATATTATCATTTTAAAAATCTAATTATGTTGATTAAAAAAATATCATTTGTCATAAACAAACAACTGACTGCAATGTTCTTATTGTCTATAGGTTTTAAAAATTTCAAAAACGGCTGGGCGAAATGTCAACATGTCATTTATTTGTTTTAATAGAAAATATTTTCTACAATTTTTCCATTTACATCTGCATCTCTTATAACAAGCACACCCTAGTTAAAATATACAGAAACACCATTATTCGAAAGATTATGAAAAAAAAAACAATTAAATATATTTTAGCTCACACATATACTATACTATAGTAGTGTGAGCTATGGTGATCCTAATTTTTTCAAGAAAAAAAAGTTGCTCCGATTTCAAATTTTTTTATATATCTTTGCGTTTCAGATGATTTTAAAACTTTTTTGTTGCGCCGTCTGTCTGTCTGTATGTCTGTCTGTAACGACCAACGCGCATAACTCAAAAACCGCTTGGCCGATTTTGATGAAATTTGGTACCTAGGCTGGGTCTTGGGGCGAGATGGTCCCATTTAAAAATGAACAAAATCCACCGAACACAAACCAAATAAAAGGGTAGGGGTAGATTTCAAAAATTAGAGTTTATGTGAAAATATCGCGTGTGTGATATCAAACGAAAGGTAATACAAAATACATTTTAATTTATTTAAAAAAAAAGGGTGGGGGTATATTTTAAAAATTTGAGTTTAAGTGAAAATATGGCGTGTGTGATATCAAACGAAAGGTAATTGAGCCCGGAGTTTAACAAAATACATTTTAGTTTTTGTTTTTTTAAGGGCTGGGGTAGATTTAAAAAATTTGAGTTTAAGTCAAAACATGGCTTGTGTGGTATTAAACAAAAGGTAATTTAGTCTGGAGTTGAATAAAATATATTTCAGTTTTTAGTTATATTAGCTCACATGTATACTATAACTATAGCACCTAGTGTGAGCTTAGGGGCCCATATATTGGCAGAGTATTTTTGTTACACATCAAACAAAATGTCAAGCAATAAAAATGTGTTTTTGTATTTTTTTTTTCAAAAAAGGAAATGTAAAAAAAAATTTTAAACGTAAATTTTTTGTACCCATTATTTAAAAATTAAAAAGTTTTCGTGGCAAAGCGAGTGAAAATAAAGGTTTTTTTTTCTCCTAGGTCACGTGATGGATTCTCTCTTTGAATCGATCGATGACATACCAGTTTTACTCGTCTGCTGCTGTTTTAGTTCCTCTCTTATTTTGGTAGGTGGCACTTCTTGCAGAATACATGATTTGGTTTTCTCAATAGAAACATAAGGTGAGAGACAAAACCATGTACTTAACTTAGCAAGGGTGTTAATTTGCCCAAGCAGAGTTCTGAGCAGTCCCATAAGAACGAACCAACACCTATTAGGTGTCCATTAGATCGCGGACCCCCGTGAGGTAATTTCGAGCTACCCACGGAAAAATACGACAGAAAAAAGACCTTAATTTGACCTGCTTAGCCATGAAAAATATTTTTAGACATTTTATTAGACGTTTATCAAAAAAATTTATAGTTTTTCTTTTTTCAAAAGCTTTCAAATAAGGTACCACAAGTGAAAAAATGTTTAAATATTTTTTTTACGTTTTTGACATTGATATTCCGTTGTTATTTTCAAAGCTAAAAAAAGTTGTATATTAGTAAATACTTTTGAAAGTTAAAAATCTCAGTTGACGTGTTTTGGAATTTTTCAAAAAGCTTTAATTTAACCCCCTAGCGAATACCTCCCAACCGGTTCATTCTCACTGTATGTTCAGCTAATGAAGAAATATTAGAAAAAACTAAAAAAATTACAAAACAGTGAAATAAAAATTTCAAAAGCTGATAAATTATGTGAAAATAAAAACAATGTTAAACATTACATCCAAACTCATTCTTAAAAAAATCAGGTTTTGCAAGAACTTTGAGTGAGTATAACAAATTAAAAGTATCAATGAAAAAAAAAGGCCAATTTAGAAAAAAAAATATTTATCTTTCAAAATTAAATAATAGAGAATTATTTTCAGTGCTCTAAATAAAAACTTATTAAAATAAACATAACAAATCCAATATTTACCTTTTCTTTGGGATTGTTAGTTGCACAATGTACAAACGGCTCTGGCTTGCTCCAGTCCCAAAAATGTACCTCGTTAAAAGTGGCGATTACTAAAACTCTGTCGTTTGGATGAAATGCTAGAGAAGCGATGACAGACTGTGTTGCGGAGTTCCAAACTTCGCTGCCACCCTAAAAATATAGAAATGTTAGGTTGGTGAAGTCTCCAGAGTGAAGTTTTTTCTCCACAAATAATAAAAAAACGTCCAAATCTTATAGAAAAATAATTGTCAAGAAATCCAGAGTAGGTATCGCATTTTCAAACGAAAGTTCTGAGGGACCCTTTTTCATATTAGCTCACACTACTACTATATAAGTAGTGTGAGCTATGGTGATCCTAATTTTTTCCAGAAAAAAAAAGTTGCTCCGATTTCAAAAATTTTTATATATCTTTGCGTTTCAGATGATTTTGAAACTTTTTTGTTTTGCTGTCTGTCTGTCTGTCTGTATGTCTGTCTGTATGTCTGTCTGTAACGACCAACCCGCATAACTGAAAAACGGCTTGTCCGATTTTAATGAAATTTGGTACCTAAGTTGGGTCTTGGGCCGTGATGGTCCCATTTAAAAATGAACAAAATCCACCGAACGCAAGCCAAATAAAAGGGTGGGGGTAGATTCCAAAAATTAGAGTTTATGTGAAAATATGGCGTGTGTGATATCAAACGAAAGGTAATTAAGTCTGGAGTTAAACAAAATGAATTTTAGTTTATTTAAAAAAAAAGGGTGGGGGTAGATGTCAAAAATTAGAGTTTAAGTGAAAATATGGCGTGTGTGATATCAAACGAAAGGTAATTGAGTCTGGAGTTAAACAAAATACATTTTAATTTTTTTTTAAAGGGGGGGGGGGTAGATTTTAAAAATTAGAGTTTAAGTCAAAACATGGCTTGTGTGGTATCAAACGAAAGGTAATTGAGTCTGGAGTTGAATAAAATATATTTCAGTTTTTAGTTATATTAGCTGACACGTACACTATGACTATAGTACCTAGTGTGAGCTTAGGTGCCCATAGATTGGCAGAGTATTTTTTACTTTTTTTCAAATACCTTACCCAAAGAACCTGTATGTATGACTTATTTTAAAGAGACGCGCCAAACCCATTAAAGTCACAGAAACTCACATTTTTTGGTTATGTTATTTTCGTGTCAAGTTCATTGACGTTTCACTTAAATAATTTAAGTTGTCAGCGGTGAGCGACATCAATCATCATGTAACATATAAACGAACACGTTTGTCACAAGACGCTAGCGCTACCAAGTCCACTTCCAATCCCTGGCTTCGCATGCGTAGATCTACCAATATTATTTACCTCATGTATTAGAATCGATGTACAGGGTGATTTTGACTTGAATGATTCTAACCACATGAAAATAGAAAGTTTCAAAAACCTAACCTAACGAATCCTAATCAGATCTAACCGAACCGAACCAAAGCAAACTAAACCAATATTTTTTTTCAAAAAAAAAACTTTCCTGACTTCCTATCTGGGATGCTAGAGGATGTGAATCCGAACCGGACCGTACCGAACCGAACCTATCCAAACCTAACCCTACCCAACTAAACCTAATTAGCAGTACGTGTTGTAGTTTAGTTTGGTTAGGTTAGGTTTGGTTCAGTTTAGTTAGGTTCGGTTTGGAAGTCAGGAAAGTTTTTTTTTTGAAAAAAATTATTGGTTTAGTTTCCTTCGGTTCGGTTAGATTTGATTAGGTTTTGTTAGGTTAGGTTTTTGAAACTTTCTATTTTCATGTGGTTAGAATCATTCAAGTGAAAATCACCCTGTATGCATCTATTCTAAGACATGAGGTAAATAATATTGGTAGATCTGCGCTTGCGAAGCCAGGGATTGAAAGTGGACTTGGTAGCGCTAGCGTCTTGTCACGTTTGTCCGGCACCCCCGGTTTATATTTTGTCAAAAATTGTTTATTTTTATTTTTCGACGCTTGCGAACTAACAAGAACGGGCGCACCGTTTTTTTCTATACAACGCTAGAGTATAGAAAACCAACATTTTTCTTTGATTTTGACTTTGACTTGTTTACCGGGATGCGTCAGATAAGCTGAATTTGAGATATGTTGAAGGCCAAACCTTCCTGATATTTAAAAAAAAAATTTGGGGGTCATAGGATTCGTTTTCGAGCTATAGTTATTTTAATGCACGCCACTGAAATATGGAAAAATATGACCTTTTGTAGTTTTTTCTAATAACTTATCACCAAATAAAAATAAAAATCCGATATTAGTCTTATTTTATTGAAAAAAGAGTCTTTATTTTTGACATATAGTTTGCGTCACATACTTACAGAGTGGCTCAAAATAATTATTAAAAAAAACAAGAAAAGTACTGAGATTTATTAAATATAACGTAAGTAGATATGTGACGAAACCTATACGTCAAAAATTAAGAACTTAAAAAGACTTCTTTTTCAACAATATAAAATTAATATTGGTTTTTTATTTCTATTTGACGAGAAGTTATAGCAAAAAAACTACAAAAAGTCACATTTGCCCATATTCCAGTGGCGCGCATTTAAATAATTATAACTCGAAAACGAAACCGATTAACCCCCAATTTTTTTTGAGACGTATTACGACGGTTTGGGCTCTAACATATCCTAAATTCAACTCATTTGACGCATCCCGGTAAACACACTATTTCGTAGGCAATTAGAAAACATCTCGTGTGTTAAATTACAAAAATGTCTGAAATACCCTGTAAGTTTGTCACATAACCTATTATGCAAACATCACTCTAGAATAGTTAAAACGACTCACATGAAAGCAAATGAAGTTAATTTTGACTATGCATTTTCAGTTTTCTTACTTTATATTTAATAAATCTCAGGTATTTTTCCTGTATTTTTTTTTTTTAAATTAGTTTTGAGCCAGGTAGGTATGTGACGCAAACTATATGTCAAAATTTGATAAAATTCCTAAAAAGACTTTTTTTTTCAATAAAATAAGAATAGTCTGCCAATCTATGGGCACCTAAGCTCACACTGGATACTATAGTTATAGTGTATCTACGTGAAAGCTAATATAAATAAAAACTGAAGCATATTTTATTGAACTCCAGACTCAATTACCTTTCGTTTGATACCACACAAGCCATGTTTTGACTTAAACTCTAATTTTTCAAATCTACTCCCACCCTTTTTTTACTCCGTTTAACTCCAGACTCAATTACCTTTCGTTTGATATCACACACGCCATATTTCCACTTAAACACTAAATTTTTGAAATTTACCCCCACCCTTTTTTTAAAAATAAACTAAAATGTATTTTGTTTAACTCCAGACACAATTACCTTTCGTTTGATATCACACACGCTATATTTTTACATAAACTCTAATTTTTGAAATCTACCCCCACCCTTTTATTTGGCTTGTGGTCAGTGGATTTTGTTCATTTTGAAATGGGACCATCTCGACCCCAAACCCAGCCTGGGTACCAAATTTCATTAAAATCGAGCAAGCCGTTTTTGAGTTATGCGCGTTGGTCGTTACAGACAGACATACAGACAGACAGACGGCGCAACAAAAAAGTTTCAAAATCATATGAAACGCAAAGATATATAAAAAAATTTTCAATCGGAGCAACTTTTTTTTTCTCGAAAAAATTATAATCACCATAGCTCACACTACTATAGTATAGTAGTAGTGTGAGCTAATAATATCGGCTTTTAATTTGGCGATAAGTTATCACAAAAAAACTACAAAAGGTCACATTTTTCCATATTTCAGTGGCGTGCATTGAAATAAGTATAGCTCGAAACGAATTCTATGACCCCCCCAAATTTTTTTGAAAAAATATCAGGAAGGTTTAGCTTTCAACATATCTCAAATTCAGCTCATCTGACGCATCCCGGTAAACAATGTATTTAGTGCCTCCTCCTTTGACTTTGATAAGTTTGTTGCATCTCTATTTCTTTAAAATATATGTCATACATACTGGATGTCTCTAGTCCTACTTAAGCAGCATAAAATATTTAATTTTTGAACGCACCCGCGGTTTACTGTAAAACAGCTGACTTTGTCTGGTGTATAGTCTAGCCACACACCACCAAATGGGTGATCCGTGCTCTAGCCAGAAAAACAAGGAAAAAATTAGCTCACTTTTGGGTAAAAAAAAATTCTTTTTCGAATATTGCAAAGGCTAAATGCGCACCCTGGGCATCGCGTTGATGGATTAACAGGTACGTTGAATTCAGTGGCGTATATCTTTCAATACTTTTACCTCAGAGTTCTTTTGTGCCACTTTAGGTAACATAAAAAGTTATTAACAATTAATTACAATTAGATGTGAATAACTAAAATCTGTTCAGGACCAAAAAGATCATATGACTAGTTTTGGAGATACAGATGACTTACATGACAAAATATTTATATTAAAGGCTGTTATACATGTGAAATGTTCTATAAGATGTAAGGGGGTGTTAAAAAATTTTAAAATACCAAGAATAAATAAATTGAATTTCTAAATTGAGAGCTTTTAAATTAAAAAGTTATTCTTTTAATTTATAGTAGACTTACACTTAGATCCCATATCCTCACTTGTCCCCCAAGACATCCTGAAGCCACAATTTGGTTGCATGTGGGGTGAAAGGCTATGCACCAAGGGGTTCTAGGGTGACCCACCAAAGTTTTGATATTTTTACCGCTCCGCAGGTCAGTGACGTAGATGTTATGATTGCCGTGAGTAGAGGCGGCCCTTTGACCATCAGGACTGAACACCATTAAGAAGGTGGATCTTGGCAGACCTGGCATTTCGCAGCGCTAAAAACGGGTTTGTCAAGTTTATACACAAATTTCATATAGATTCAGTAATAACTTTCTACGTCCTATAAGCTAGCAGCTTACTTATAACAGATCAAATTTCTCGCACTTTTATTTAACTCAGGTATTGCTACCACATTAGTTAACCCCTTTTGACTTCCTACCACAGAAATATGGGCTGAAATGTTTCAAGAAAAGATGGTACAGTAGTTTCCGCGCGAACTTGGCGGGGCACTGCCGTGCCCCCAGATCATAATGCTTTTCAGGCCTCTGGAACGAAATAGTGATGTGCATACTAGCGAGTATTAAAATAGCGGTATCTAAATAGCGATAATCAAAATAGGGATGTAATGAAAGGGCGACTATCAAAATAGCGATTGTAGCAAAATAGCGATGTAACAAATAGCGATGTAACAAAATAGCGATGTAACAAAATAGCGACTATCAAAATAGCTATTAGGCACAGTGCTAAATTGAACATAAAGAAGTTTGCTGGAATAGCAAAGTTTAAAACATTTCCAAACAAGTAAGAACCTTTCATTTTGAAATTTGTCTTTACTTTTATCTCAATTCGTTTTACGGAATACTACTTTCGCGTACTTGGCTTTTTTTTACATGAATTTTTTTTGTTATGATAAGTATTGTGCTGTGAATTTTGATTGATTAAATTTACTTTAAGGATTTGCGCGGCCACGTACAAGTATTTTGCAAATTATTATTTATGCACCACAAATTGGCAGAGCAGAAAGTAAATTCACAGCTGATTTTTTATCGAGCCAACCACCGGCCGTAGTAGCAGCGAGGTGCTCGATCCTTGACTTGCTGTTTTCTCCAAAACATCCCTCTTTGCCCCTCTAGGTGGGTTTAAGTGATATTTTGGAAGTATGTAGGAAAAGGGCAACAGGAAGGTGTTCCGATTAATATTATAGTAATATCTGAATATGTATTTTTATTTGTTTTTCGCGCTTTTCGTATAGGCATACCCCAGGTAACCAAAAAATATAAAACTAAAAAAAAAAGTTTAATTCTACCCAATTAAAAATAAAAATAACAAGAATGTGGAGACCAAAAAAATAAGTTTGATCTGCCTTAAGTAGTCCGCTAGCTTGAAGGATGTAAATTGTTTATTTAGATTTACTACATTGCTTCGTTTTTGAGAAAATTGATAATCATAAAATTAAAAAGATATTTGGCTTTGGGAGGTAAATGAAACGAAAATTTCTATCGTAAAATAGTACCGATCCCCTCTCTTGCTTAGAAATAAAAAGAGTTAAACCCTGTTCAGACCATATCAAACCCTGACACTCACTTATTTTTGATGCATGGAGCTCCCTAGGGTGTTCCCACCATACAACTAGAAATGTTATTTTTGACCAACATAAAAAAATAAAACTCCCCTGATCACTCCAATTTTCGTTATTTCTTTTATGGTATTTTTAAATGATTATTTTAAAAGACTAAGCACTAAAAACACTTTTTGTAAGTAAATTGATGTGTTTCAAATTTTACACCAAAAATACATTTAACTTTTCGAGATGCGCGGAAAAGCTGCATGGTCTCAACAGGGTATTAGATATCGACTTGTAATTTATATTTATTGATAACACTTTCACTAGTATAATTTTTTGTCACTGATCTGGGCCTGTTGTTAGGAAAACACTCACAAATCAATCAAACCAATTATAGGTACTGGTTGCACTCAGAATTATTTTCTTTTTTTAATTTAACTTTAATTGGCAAATTATTCCCAATTATCTTCCAGGCCAGAATTTTGCTTTTAAGTGCGATAAAATATCAAAAGTCCAATATATTTTTTGCAAGGTTTTTTGGCAATATTTACAAAACATTTCCAGATTTTTTTAGTTTTTGATAGGATACACCAAAGGACAAAATCCTTACCATCTCCTTAAGAGCCTCTTTCCGAACAAGTTGCTCCTCAGCAAAAAACTCAACATTTTCCTTTGCTTTTGGCTTGATTTTTGAATGGCCATATTCTCTTGTCTCAATTCCTAACAGAAGATCTAAAGCCGAGTTGTTTCGGTTTGGCCTTAGATGACGAAATATATCAAAATCATCCTTGTTCATTCTGAAGATAGGTTTAACTATTGGTCAAATGATTCCTAAAACAAAGTAATATTTCTTCTGTTAAATAACATTATTTCTATTTAAAAAAATTTCTGCAAATTTTACATGAGCATTATTTGATAAGTGTACAATTTGCTGTCATTGCTAAATAAAAAAGATTTGATTGAGTTAAGTCCCTCCAAACCAAATTAACCCAAGCCTCTATCACACTGTATAGTTAATTTATAACAGTCTTTCAAGGCTTAATTTTGCCATTTTATAATAGCCTTTTAAACCTCACTTTTCCATTAATCGGAGATGTCAAATCAAATAAGCTTTATAGTAGGAAAATAAATTTAAAAATTAATATATAAATTAAAAAACAAAAAAATTTACTATGCAGTTATATGTAGGTACTTAAACACATAAATAAAAACAATACAGACCAAAAAAGACAACTAATAAAGCGGAACAAATTTAAAAGAACTAAAAAAATTGACGATCTGATACCTTCCTAGCTAGACTATTATAGTACACTTCTAGTGAAGCCATGATATATTATCCTTGAAAACAGTTTTTTGTAAATATCTAAGAAACTAAAGCTCTTCCGAAGTTTTTGGTTAAAACACAAATTATTAAGCAAAATGTAGTCTACTATATTCCGAAAACCGCATATTGATGCAATGCTCCATTAAAAAGTTTGCATTTTTAAAATTTTTTAATTGTCAAAAAACTATTAGCATGAATGGATTTTGACCAAAATCTAATCAGCTCGTAAGAGTGTGGAGCACTATTTTACCTCAAAATTTTATGAAAATCGGTTCAGCGGTTTAGGAGCTATCGTGTTACAGACAAAAATGGAACTTTTTAAATATCAAACACGGTTTCTAAGATAAAGATACATGGAACCGTTAGAATTGCGTGCTCAATAAAAAAAGGCCTGCAGATCTCCCTGCATCCAGCTCAGCATAGATACCTTCATGCCCTTTTCTGTAGCACAAAAACTGATTGTATTAAGGTCTGTGTCGAATATCTCCAGAATGCTATGCCATAACTCATGTGAGATTCTACTAAAGCATGGTCGGCAGTTTAAGCCGCAAGATAACAACATTTTGATCATTTTTTTGTAATCGGACTATATTCGTTTTGTAAGGGCAATAAGCCTTCATTATGTGACGCGTGGAGTACTGAGCCATGAGAATCAACGCGCCGATTCAATTATAATCAGGCGGCGTGTGAATCCGGGCCACGCGCATTTCGGGACTTTTACCGACATTTGACGGCGACTAGGCTCGCTGCGCCTGCCCCTTCACACGATGTGTGGAACGTCAGTTCCGGCTCCAGGCATGGCACTCCACACGTCAGGTAATCTGGAGCATGGTAGTGACCCGCCAAGTTTGCGCAACTGCTGTACCATCTTTTCTTGAAACATTTCAGCTTATATTTGACTTATCTAAAACTCTACTTCCGAATGAGCTATGAAACTCAAACTTTGCACAGTCGTAGATCGTCATAGAGTTAAAAACTTCCCCAAGTTTCATAAAGTAATAAAGTACTTACGAATTTTTAAAAAACGTCGAAATTACCACTCACTCACTTACTCAGGTATAGATCATCAAAATTCTACTGTACTTCCAGACCTACTACAAAGCTGAAATTTGGCACACTGATAGAAGTATATAACCAAACCCTTGGAAAAAATCAAAAAATCCCAAATTCTTATTTACTCCTCTCCCCTATACATGTAAATTTATGTAAAAGTAACATTGTCCACTTCAAGAAGCGCTAGAGAGCTGAGCTTTGGCGGACTGATAGGAATCATGATAAAACTATAGGAAAAAATTTAAAAACCCCAAAATTTTAATTTACTTCCATTCCCTATAAATGTAAAGTTATGTAAAAGTAATATTGCCCACTTTCAGAAACGCTAGAGAACTAATCTTTGGAAGGCTGATAGGAACTATGATAAAACTATAGAAAAATATTAAAAACCCTGAAAACTTTAATTAACTTTCCTCCCCTATAAATGTAAAGTTATTTTAAAGTACCACTGGCCACTTTCAAAAACGCTAGAGACCTGAGCTTTGGCAGACTGATAGGAACTATGATAAAACTATAGAAAAAAAATTAAAAATTCCAAAATTTTAATTTGCTTTACTCTCCTATAAATGTAAAGTTATGTAAAAGTAACACTGCCCACTTTTAGAAACGCTAGAGAGCGAGCTGAGCTTTAAAAGGCTGATAGGAACTATGATAAAACCATAGGAAAAAATTTAAAATCCTCAAACTTTTGAACAATATTCAGCATATTTTACCACCTTAAAACTTAAATATTATCCAAATCCTTTATAAAAGCAGTGAAATCATAACAAAAACATTTCATGTAAAAAAGCCAAGTACACGAAAATGGTATTCTGTAAAAAAAATTGAGATAAACATAAAGCCAAGTTCTCCAATACAAATTACAAAATAAAAGGTTTTTACTAGTATGGAAATGTTTTTCTAATCTTGGCTATTACAGCTGCAAATAACTCTTAGGCACAGTGCTAAATTGAACATAACTTGGCTTTACGTTTATCTCAATTATTTTTATGGAATACCATTTTCGTGTACTTGGCTTTTTAGTAATAAATTTTTGGTGAACAAAATATACATACAAAACATGTAAAGATTCAAATACATATTTTATCATTAATCTGGTACAGTCAATACTGCGTGTGCAAAAATCTGGCAAGGTAAATATTGCGCAAAGCTAAAATTTTGCAGTCAAATATTTGAAACCGCGCGCCAGACAAACGCTGCCAAAAAATAATTTTTAGCTTGGCAATCTTTAGGTTTTTTGATTGAGGAAGTACCTAACTAGCCTAATCTATTTTTCCCTAAATTAGCTTCCTGTCAGCTTTAAGGGTAGGGAGCAATTCGCCGCGGCCAAATCGCAGCGGAGACAATTCGCCGCGGTTCGATTCGCCGCGAGAATTTTTGTTGAATTTTTATTTTAACCTAATATTTTTTAAATCATAGCTCCCCTGTCCTCTTGTTGCAGGATCAAAATCTGTATTAAACCTAACTGTAATCAATTGATCACAAACATCCTAACCAATACCAGTGTCTAGACCACCAACATTTTGCAACAAAAAATGTCCCACAAAAAAAATGGTGTTTTGAAAAATAAAAATGCTTTTTGTAGTAGTTTTTCAAAAAACAAATTTATAAAAAAAAAAAAAAAAAAATTTTTTTACAAGAAATTCTTTTTGAAAAGTTGTTTTTCCAAAAACAAATTTTAAAGGAACTAACAAAAATTTGTAGAAAAAATTATATTTTTTCAAAAATGTTTACTACTCAAAATAAACAAAATTGGAATTTTAAACCTCTTCGGCGGCAAATTGTCCCGCGACTAATCGGACAGCAGCAAATTGGCTCGCGAGAAATCGGCCCATTGCAAATTGGTCTGCGGCAAATTGAAAGGCGGCGAATCGGCCCGCTGCGAATCGGTCTCTTAGAGCTGAGGTTGGAGCAAAATAGCCTAAAGTAATTTTACTATTTAACTTTTTAATGTGTTCATCAAACTTCAGTGAATAATCTAAAAATATATTAATACCTTGGTTTGTAATTGGATATCACTGAGACCACATCAAAAATTTAAAATTTGTGTTTTTGATACATTAAAATATAATAAATTCACATCACACTATTCTTTAATAAGACTAAGGTTGTTTTGAACTGTAACTGCAAGCCTTTTAACATTATCATCAAGCCACAAGAATGTGTTGTCATCAACAAAACTGGTGATTTTACCATTTATAGAAAGATGTGATATGTCATTTACAAATATTAAATATGGATCTTTGCAGAACTCTAAGTTTCATTACTTAATATGAGACACTGTGAACACTCAGATAAATATGATTTAAATGAATTTAACTCTACACCACTGATTCCATACTTCTCAAGCTTCCCCAGCAGTATTCTGTGACCCACATTAAGTTTGATGTACAGTAGATTAAATATGGCATCATATTATTGTGCCTATGTTAGCTTAAAAACCAAACTGTGTACTACTTAGAATATTATTTTCTATTAAAAAAATTGTCAGCTTTATTTGTACCAATTTTTCAATAGTCCTGTAGACAAATTTTGTAAACCTACTGTGGAAAACTGATCACCCCTCAACTAAATTATTGCTAGTTTTCCAACAGTAAATACGTGAAAATATATATTATTTCTTTAATTCAACTTGTAATTCAACTGGTAATAAAATTTACAGATTTACAAATTATAAAGCTACTTTTGAATCTTGAATCTATACAGAACTACACAGGACACTACACAGAACTAAAACTTTAACTAAAATGCCTGTAGAATGGTGTACAAATTTGATTCCACTGATCACCCCTTGTGCTTAGTCCTTGTTTGTATGTGTTTTAGTCTTAGCTTATAAATCTATTAAGCTAACTTTGATAAAGAGGGTGACATATAGATGAATTTAAGACATTATTGCTGGGTTTATATCTGCAGATAAAAATAATAATAAACATTAAAATAAAAAGTTAACTTTATGGGAAACTGAGGTGTTTAGACAGAACCAGATAAAAATTGCCCAACTTTAACCCCTAACTGGTGTACAGAAGTCTGTCAGACTCCTCCTATGTAAAGTGGGAGGATCACTTTTTGTCAGTCTTTTGTACATTTACTAATAAAATATGATCTATATGAAACATCACTATACCATTTAAAAACATCTTATAAAATACATAAAAAAAATCTTTGATAGGTATCAATAATGCAACAAAACTTTACAGATTAAAAAAAAGTGATATAGATAAGAGGAGTCTGTGAGACCCGTTATTTTTATATTTATTTTTATCTGTATAACTTAGCATAAGACTAACAAGAAGATAAAAATTATGACTAGGATGAGCATAAACAAGCTCATATTCACCCCTAAAAAGTAAACAAAGGTAAATTTGTCACCTGTTATTTTTATATTTATTTTTATCTGTATAACTCAGCATAAGACCAACAAGAAGATAAAAATTATGACTAGGATGAGCATAAACAAGGTCATATTCACCCCTAAAAAGTAAACAAAGGTAAAGTTGCCACCTGTTATTTTTATATTTATTTCTATCTGTATAACTCAGCATAAGACCAACAAGAAGATAAAAATTATGATTAGGATTAGCATAAACAAGGTCATATTCACTCCTAAAAAGTAAACAAAAGTAAAATCACCAAAAAAGTAACAGAAAAGGAATTTAAATATAGGAACCAGCCTTTATTTTCTTGGCAGCCAACACAGTTCTTGTAAAGGAAACATTAATCTTTGTAATAATATTTATCATAACAAAAACATTTCATGTAAAACAAAGCCAAGTACGCGAAAATGGCATTCCGTAAAAAGAATTGAGATAAAAGTAAAGCCAAGTTCTCCAATACAAATTTCAAAATGAAAGGTTCTTACTAGTTTGGAAATGTTTTTTTAAACTTTGGTATTACAGCCAAACTTCTTTATGTTCAATTTAGCACTGTGCCTAAGAGTCATTTACAGCCGTAATAGCCAAGTTTAGAAAAATATTTCCAAACTAGTAAGAACCTTTCATTTTGAAATTTGTATTAGAGAACTTGGCTTTACTTTTATCTCAATTCTTTTTATGGAATGCCATTTTCACGTACTTGGCTTTGTTTTACATGAAATGTTTTTGTTATGATTTCACTTCTTTTTTAAAGGAATTGGATAATACTTAATTTTTAAAGTAGTAAAATATGCGGAATATTGTTCAAAACTTTTGCAATGCCTTACTTAAATTTTTGAGGTTTTTAAATTATTTTCCATGGTATCGTAGTACCGATCAGCCTTCCAAAGCTCAACTCTCTAGCATTTCTGAAAGTGCACAATGTTACTTTTACATAACTTTACATGTATAGGGGAGGGAAATAAATTAAAATTGTCGTGTTTAAATTGGGAGGGAAATAAATTAAAATTGTCGTGTTTTTAAATTTTGCCCAATAGTTTTATCATAGTTCCTATCAGTCTTCCAATGCTCAGCTCTCTAGCGTTTCTGGAAGTGGGTAATGTTACTTTTAAATAACTTTACATTTATAGGGGAGGAGAGTGAATGAAAATATTGGACTTTTTAAATTTGTTCCCATGGTTTTATCATAATTTTTATCAGCATTCCAATGCTCAGCTCTCTAGCGTTTCTGGAAGTGGGCAATGTTAGTTTTATATAAATATACATTTATAGGAGAGGGAAGTAAATTAAAATGTTGGTGTTTTTAAATTTTTTCATATAGCTTTATCATATTGTTCTTCAGTCTTAAAAAGTTCAGCTCTCTAGTGTTTCTGGAAGTTGGCAGTGTTACTTTTACATAACTTTACATTTGTAGGGGAAGGAAGTAAATTAGAATTTTGGGGTGTTTCAATTTTTTTCTATGACTTTATCATAGTTACTATCGGTCTTCCAAAGCTCAGCTCTCTAACCTGTCTGGAAGTAGGCAATGTTACTTTTACTTAACTTTACATTTATAAGGGATGGAAGTAAATTAGAAATTTGGGGTGTTTTAATTTTTTCCTATAGTTTTATCATATTTCCCATCAGTCTGCCAAAGCTCAACTCTCTAGCATTTCTGGAAGTGGGCAATGCTACTTTTACATAACTTTAAATGTATAGGGGAGGGGAGTAAATTAAAATTTTAGTTTTATCATAGTTCCTATCAGTCTGCCAAAGCTCAACTCTCTAGTATTTCTGGAAGTGCATGATGCTACTTTTACATAACTTTAAATGTATATGGATGATTCTACCAAAAGTGGGCTATATGGATATCATTTTTGGTCATTGCTTTTAAATAACAGTAGAGCACAGTAAATAATTTTGTTTTTTTAAATTTATGTAAGCTAAGAAACATTTATTTTCCCGAATTTTAGGAATTATTGTATAAAAATTCCAGAGGAATGAGTACCAGAGGAATGAGTTTTTTAATGGTTTTCCAATTTAAATCAAAATCTATTTAGACTACTTAACTTAAGTTTTATACAAACAAAGTTCCTATACTAAAAATATACTATTGATATCAGTCGAATATTTACTTGCCAGAGGAATGATAATTGAAGTGTTCCTTTTTGATTTCTCAAAAAAAAACTAATTTTCTGCCAAAAATAAAAAGATCTATAACTTAAACCAAACTAAAGTTGACATTATCTGTCACAACTTGTCACCCTCACAAGTAAATTAGATATCCAGGGCCGTCTCTTTCTCTAGAAATTAACCGGTAGTTTTCACAAATATTGTATTATTAAAAATGAAGCACATTTAAAATTGTAAAATTTTCTGGAGAAGATGTAAATTCAGATTTTCAAAAATATGACTGCAAACTTAAGTTTTATCAATTTTTTGATAAATAGTTAAGACTTGGTTAAATATTATTTATTAGGATATTTTTTTCAATCTGGGTTTTTAATATTTGGTTTGGGACTACACCAGAGGAATGAGGTATTTGCCGAGGGGTGAACAGCTAACCCAAAATGTGTACACCGATTGTGAAAATCCACAATCTTTTAGTAAGATTGTGAGGGATTGTGGCAAGATTGTGAGGGATTGTGGCAAGATTGTGAAGGATTGTGGTAAGATTGTGAAGGATTGTGGTAAGATTGTGAGGAATTGTGACAGATTGTGGGTGATTGGGAGGGATTGTGAAAGATTGTGAGGGATGGTGGAGGACTGTACAGCGGCGTAGCGTACCTGAAGGGGCGGGGTGGGCACCATCCCATCAAAAATTCTTGTGACCAAAAAAAAAAAAGAAAAACAAAAAAAAAAAAAGGTCATCATGTCTATAGTTTCCTTTGCCGCCCTCTTCATTTACCGTTGCCGGCCCTGCTGCTTAATAACCGAGGGGTGACCAGCTGACCCCAAATGTGTGCGCCGATTGTGAAAATCCACAATCTTTTGCTAACATTGTGAGGGAACCCCAAAATGTCTACGCCGATTGCGAAAATCCACAATCTTGTCCACAATCTTTTGCTAAGATTGTGAGGGATTGTGTAAAGATTGTGGTAAGATTGGGAAGGATTGTGGTAAGATTGTGAGAGATTGTGGGTGATTGCGAGGGATTGTGTGAAGATTGTGAAGGATTGTGAACAGATTGTGAGAAATGTGTACACCAATTGTGAGAGCTGTTCACCCCTCGGTATTTGCTTTGTAATAAAAAAAAATTATAAACTTGCAATTTTTTTTATACATTAAAGTCAAATGCTCCATAAAGAACACATTTCACTTTAAATCTTATAACTAAAACTATGCTTCATTTGCAGTCTGTGTTTGAAAAATATGCATTCCCACTCCACAGCACCATTTTTGTAGAATCATCCATAGGGGAGGGGAGTAAATAAAAATTTTGGGGTTTTTTGATTTTTTCCAGGGGTTTGGTCATAATTTCTATCAGTCTGTCAAATTTCAGTATTGTAGCATGTCTGGAAGTATAGTAGAATATTGATGATCTATACATGAGTGAGTCAGTGAGTGGCAATTTTGATGTTTTTTTAAATTTCGTAACTACTTTATGGAATTCCATGAAACTTGGAGGGGTTGTTAACTCCATGGAGATCTACGACTGTGCAAAGTTTGAGATTCATAGCTCATTCCGAAGTAGAGTTTTAGGTAGGTTAGTAAAGATGGTTATGGCACGCGAAATTGCCGAGGCACTGCCGTGCCCTCAGATTTATCTTAAAACAAATGAATATTTATACTGTTACTTTTACAAGAGTGCCTGAAGACTAAAACTATGACTATGGCGAGCATACACAATACTTTAGCTAGTATTACTTTTAGGTAGTGGTGTTTCCTATGTTTAAAATTACAAATATTCTATTTAAAATAGATTTTTTTTTCTTTTATGTTTTTCTTTATTTTCAAAGTATTAGTTGTACAAAAAAGTGATAATAAAAAGGTGTAGGTAGTTATGTTTACTATTAAGCTATTAGATTAAGTAAAAATCTAAAAATTTCTGGGTTTTTTTGTCCAAAAAGAATAACTAGGTAGGAATGGGTGTATGCTATATGATCTTTAGCTATTATTTAGCTACAGGTTTTTATTCATTTTTTAATTTTTTAAAAGTTAAAATAGGTATTTAGTTAAGTTAATTGCATTTTAAAAAAATGTGATGTGTGTGTAATAAAAATGCATACCTAATAATTACTATTAAGTGTTTAGATGTACTATAAGTATTTAAATGTAAATTTTGTTTTTGTATATTTGTAGCTTTTTGTAGCTAATAAACTCCATTCAATTCAATTCAGCAATGGAAACACCAGGAGAAACATTACATAAAAAAAAAATATTAAACAAATCAAGACAAATAAAAAATAAACCTCTTTAAGCAATTTCATTATATGTAATATACAAATTTGTTACATAAACTAAATTTTCAAAAAGAAAACATGCAAAAAAAGTTGTTTTGATGACAAAGAAAAATCAACAAAAATGTTGCCAAAGGGTGAGGCACTAACTTTGATGTTACAATTTCTCGTAAAACGAAATGTCTACAGACAAATATTTAAGCCATAATATTAGCCTACTTTATTTGTAATAGTTTTTCAACATTTTCCGTTCCAAAAATCACAATTTTCTACTCTTTTTCCGAAAAAATTCAACTCTGTCCACTGACGTAACAAATCCACCATCACAAATTCATTAAATTCATGACGGACACCTCAGAATAAAACCAGCTGACAGGAATAGGCAAGACGGGGGAGCGTTACAAATTCTGAGTTGATTTCATGGTCGAATTTACGGTTTTCCTTTAACGTAAGCTCGAATCTAATAAGAAAAAGCGTCGTTGCATAGTCAGAAAACCATTTTTTTAAGAAAATAAGAAGTTACCACCGCCTCCGCCTTATCACCGATTAGGATCACAGAAGACCACGGTTCGGTCCGCTTTACGAGTCAATATGTTATGATTAGGATTAGTAGTCACTATATTGAGGACATTTTGAAACGCTTATTTCACAGTTCGTTATTGTTATATTTATTACTTACGCTGCGCAGAAGCAACTTGTCATTCCATTATCTTTATTAAAAAAAGTTCGTTATTGGATCATTTTGCGATGACGTCACAAATAGATCAGCTGATGCGTGGACATCATTCTGTGTGGGTGCGTGAATGATTGTCCACATCTTTTTCGCCGCCATTTTTTGAATTGTGAATTCTTTAAACAAATTGACCAATTTTTTCTAAAATAAATTAAGGATTACAAGGGTAAGTGACTCTGTAGACCTAGATTTAATGACTCAAAGCGAAAACAAAGAATAGGTACCAAAAGTACACGGGACGTACAAGGGACGCCCAAGTGATAAAGACGATGACGGAAGCCAAGGAAATTTTGTACTACAATAAAAAAAGTATGGGGGCCTTTCATGGTTTTTGTGGAGGGCAAAGAAATAGGGAAGTGTAGTCTACTTAAAATTGCTAAAAAGATTCTTGAGCTTAAGCTGCAGGAGGTGATGCAGTTTAAGGTTAAAGGAAACCGGATAGGGGTTATTTTTAAAACATTTAAAGGGGCCAATGATTTATTATATTATAGCTTGGTGACTTGCAGCGGGGTAGTCCGGGGGATAGATGTCTCCTTCTCGGAGGAGGAAATCCTGACCGAGAGTCGTGCCCACTGCAGGGTGCTCAGCGTTAAGAGATTTAATCGCCAGGATAAAGCAACAGGTAATTGGGTTAAGACAGGGACCATGCTCTTCACTTTTGAGGGTTTACTCTTGCCGGGTGAGCTTTCAATATTTGAGTTCCCAATGCGGGTTCTTCCTTACATCCCCCGGTGTCCAAGGTTTGGCCACACCTCAAATTTGTGATAGACAACTTAGAAGCTCTGCCAAGACTGCGGGGGTGTCATGGGGAGGGGGCTCAAGGATGTGTTACTAACTGCATACACTGCAAAGGCAGCTTACATCGATCAACTGCCAATTAGTGTACACAGCATGAACGGCAAGATAACATAAAACGAACTTTGACCCTAGAAAGACTTACTTTCTACGAAGCGAGCCTGAGATTTCATTATTCTCTCCAGAAGGAGGGGACGGAGCCTTTAGGCAGAACACAAAACTTTCCAACTCATGATACCATCCCGCAACACAATAAAAGATCAGGAACTGAAGAACAATCTCCTAATAGGAAGAAAAGAGTAAAAAGTAAAGGGTTTAGCTCACAAGAATATAATGAATGCCTAGAATCACCCAATGGAAGAAGTATGGACTGCCACAGTCCCCTTCCAGCAGTGAACAATGGGTCGAAGGTACACTCTGGAGGATCCAGTACCTCGGGTGTACTGAAAACATCACCAACACAGCATTTAGCAAAACCTATGGAAAAGCAAATAATAATGAAATGAACAACAAATAAATTAAATTTTATTCTACCACTCGTTATTTTTTCCTAACAGCCCTAAAAAATACCAAGTCAGCTCTTTGACTCTCCATCACTCAATTCAGTCTACAAAAATCACCACTTAGGCTAGAGACCCTGTATGTATGACATATTTTAAAGATAAAGAGACGCGGCAAACTATTCAAAGTCAAAATCATGATATGAAAATATCGGTCTATACTCTAGCGATGTTTAAAGAGAGACGCACCTTCTGTCCTTGTTAACTCATAAGCGTTGGAAAATAGAAATAAACGTTTTATAACAAAACCTATACAGGGGGTGGCCGACAAACATGTTTGTTTATATTGTTACGGGTTCTCCACAACAATTAAAACTCGCAATTGTTGAAAACGATACGTCAATTTATTTCGACAAATTATGTACAAAAACACGCACTTAAACTTACTAATAACTTGCTAATAATTCACTACTTTAATCCGCCTATTAACTTCGCGTTAACATCTAGCGATCACTACCATTGGTTATCTTTGACTCCCCGATGCACGACGTCCGGCCCTATATATAAGGGTCTGCCTACTATTCGAGAATTTTCCATCCTTGTTCGATTCAGGATTATACCACCCTTTTCTAGAACGCGGACCGTTCGCACACCAGTTTGTCACAGATAACGCAACTAAAACCTAGACTAAGAATACAACCATAAAATACGTCAACCTAATACTACACTAAACCTAAATAAATTCTAACTATAAAATGTAAATAAATTAAATTTGTAACAATATGTTGCATGATGATTGATAAGTAAGAGTAAGATCATTATGAAGTTTTTAAATGATTATTTTATAAAATTGTTTCTTGTAGAACAGAACAGAGTTTTACTACCTTATTACTACCCTACTAAAAAATAAGTTTCTTTTTTTGATTTTTTTCTTGTTATATGATAAAACCAGAAAGTTTAGGTCTACGAGGCCACTTGTCCATAATAAGGATCACTGCCTCTAAACCTTAAATATAGATTTTTAAAAATATATATATAGATAACAAAATATATTAATAAATAACAAATATATGGGGTGGGCCAAGAAAAAACCGGACAATTTTTTTTATTATAACTTTTGAACTATACAATCGAATTTAATGCAACAAACTGCACTTGGCAGAAAATTAATCATAGTTTTGACTAAATATATTTTTTTGTCCGTCATGCGTCATCTCAAAATCCAAGATGGCGGACTTCAAAGATGCTCGTTTATTTTTGTGTTGCCAACATATTTTAATTATTTTTTTTCATTAGTAAAAAAGCTGCGTTCTTGCTACGCACAAAAAGTTATGAATCAGCAAAATTGATTTGGTGGTTCTAAAAATAATCAAAAAGAATGGAAAAATAGGTGAAACCTATTTTTCATTCTACGAGTGAACGACAGCGAACCAAGAAAACTATTTTTCCATTCTTTTTGATTTATCTTGTATCTTGTAATCAGTTTGTTCTACTTTGTGTCAGGCAAGCCACGCTGAGGAAGGAAATGCCTTTTTCTGAAACACCGGAGTCCGTGGTTGACTATAGCCCTATGAAGTTGCCTTATATATTTGGTTAAATCATTGTGTTCGGTTCCGAACCGATACCGTGAAGACGGTGACAGCATGGTCTGGTTGAACTGTGACGAAATGTATTTCTTCCTTATAGACCGGTGGACGTTTTCGTCCCGCCATGGACTTAGTTTCCTTGGTTCGCTGTCGTTCACTCCTAGAATAAAAAATAGGTTTCACCTATTTTTCCATTCTTTTTGATTTACCTTGTTTCTTGAAGTCAGTTTGTTCTACTTTGTGTCAGGCAAGCCACGCTGAGGAAGGAAATACCTTTTTTCGAAACACCGGTGTCCGTGGTTGACTATACCCCTATGAAGTTGCCTTTCATACTTGGTTAAACTTTTAGATGATAATAAACTTTGATCACGATCTTTAAAAAGAAATGAATTCTTACCCCGACGTTTTTTATTTCATAAAAATCGGTTCAGTAGTAATGAATTTATAAGGAAGTAAATGCAGACATGATTGGCAAGGCAATCGTATGATATGCAAATCAATAGTTGAAACAAAATTATTTTTTTAGAACCACTGAACCGATTTTTCTGACTTGCACCTTGTTGTGCGTGGAAAGAGCGATGCTTTTTAACAAATTTAAACAAATAATTAAAACATGTTTGCAACATAAGAATAAACGAGCATATTTGAAGGGTACAATTTAATTTCGCCCGCCATCTTGGATTTTAAGATGGCGTACAAAAAATTCATTCAGTCAAAACTCTGATTAACTCTCTGCTAAGTGCATTTTATCCCATTAAAATCGATGGCACAGTTCAAAAGTTATAGTGAAAAAAAAAATTGTCCGGTTTTTTTTGGCCCACCCGGTATATACAGGGTGTCTTAATTGCCACGGGTCACTATTGCTATCTCGGTAACTATAAGAAATACAAGGTTGTTTGGGGGACATTAAAAATCTGGTTTCTCATTTAAAAATAAACTATTCTTTCACGAGCTACGGGGGTTTTTCGAAAAATTGCTTAAGTCTTTTTTATTATATATCTCAAAAAGTATAGTTTTTACAAAAAAATCGTCAAAGATTTCTTTTTTGCATTTTTGACGTTCTTCAATTTGGTGTTTTCTAAAAAAAAACATGTCCATATTTATTTGTATTTTATTGCTAAAAAAATGTTATTTAAGTTTTTTGGCACTTTTACCGTTTTATCATAGGTGGCTTGGACAGCAAAAAAAACAATTGCATAAAAAAACCTATGATGCAAAATACATCTGTTAAATTTAGTTTAAACCAACATTGCAGCGTATTTCAATAATGAAAAATTACATTTAAGACCAACAAAACAATAAACTGTTTTATAAACAAACAGACTGATGCGTTTAATAAAAAATGCTGTTTACTAACATTTAAACTTTTTACTGATTAATTATTATTTAATGTTTTCAAAATAAAACAGCTTACTTATCCAAATGCTGAAAGTATCCACCATTTTGTTGCAAGTAGAGGTGCACCCTTTTCGTTATATTATTTTGGATTTTGCTTAGAATCCTAACGTTGATTTGGTTACAAGCAAGCCTATTTATTATGAAGTAGGTCCTCCAAATCTCGAGGACCAGTTTTGTAAACCTTATTTTTAATAAGACCCCCTATGGAAAAATCCAGAGGAGTAATGTCCGGTGACCTTGGGGGCCAACGTATTGGTCGGTTATTTCCGATCCACTGATTTGGTTTGAAATTATTTAAAAACCTGGTACAATGACGATCTCTGTGGCCGGGTGCACCATCGTGCTAGTAGTACTCAAAATTCGCTCAAACATCTAAAAGCAGATCATCAAAAAAATCTTGTAATGTATTTGTCAGAAAATTGTAATAGGTTAATCCGGTAAGAGTTTCTTGAATGAAGAAACATTTATCCCAAGTCTTTCTTGAAATACCGTTTCTCTTTGAAATTGCTCATTTTCTTGTGTCCACCGATAATGCAAGTTCCTGTTGTACCATCCATTATTGCAAAAACGGCTTTTATCGGACCATATTTTTTTTGCAAATATCAATATCACGCTTCTGGCGTCTTAGTAACCAAACTAAATTTAACAGATGTATTACGCATCATAGGTTTTTATAAGCAATTATTTATTTTGCTGTCCAATCCACCTCTGATAAAACGGTAAAAGTGCCAAAAAACTTAAATGCCATTTTTTTAGCATTAAAATATAAATAAATATGGACATGTTATACATCGTTAAAATCACAAAAAAAGTTATTTTAAAAAATGGAATAAAAAATACAGGTCCGTATCTAAAAACAGTAACTTAATGGTAATATCTCGAAAACTTGACGTGG
The DNA here is from genome assembly GCA_963576565.1 of Aspidapion aeneum. Lineage (NCBI taxonomy): Eukaryota > Metazoa > Arthropoda > Insecta > Coleoptera > Brentidae > Aspidapion > Aspidapion aeneum. The sequence continues at coordinate 12,546,511 of OY755041.1, read as the reverse complement.
TAAATTTTCTTAAAAAATATCATATTGAAGAATGTCAAAAATGCAAAAAAAATCCCTTATGATTTTGTTTTGTAAAATCTATACTTTTTAAGATATTTAATAAAATAGATTTGAGCAATTTTTCGAAAAACCCCTGTAGCTCGGGATATAATAGACTTTTTAAAAATATGAAACTAGATTTTTAATGTTCCCCAGAAACTGCTCATTTTACCTAATTTGAACAAGCTTGTAGTTCTTATAGTTAACGAGATAGCAAAAGTGACCCATGGCAATCAAGACACCCTGTACATACAGGGTGTTTCAAAATTCAATAACATAATTTTTATGTTAAATTCCTTGAGTGATTTCAAGACAAAAAGTTCATATAAACATAGGTCCGCAAAGCTTAGTTTTCGAGATACAGGGTGTTCAAAATTTGTTTTTATATAGCTCCTACAGTTTTTGAGATATTTAGCTGAAATTTGACATGTATATTTACTTATGAGCACTACAATATTAGGCATGCCAAAGAAGTTTTAATTAATTTGTTTATTTTGATATACTCGCCATAACACGCTGGAGCATTTCCTTATTTTATGATAGCAGACTTTGGTATAACAGCGATTTTTCGTATCACGGTTAAAGTTGCAAACCATTTGCAAAAGACAGAAAAGTTTGCAAATAAAACAAAGATTTAATTTTTCGCTCTAAAATCTACCATTGACTTACAACAAAAAAAAAGTATCGCTCTGTAGGTTTGTACCATTATTTCGCATGTCTGATAGCGTAGTGCCTATAGATAAATATACGTGCCAAATTTGTGCCCAATGTATCGAAAATTGCATGAGCAGCAAAACTAAAAAAAAATTAAACTTTAACACTCTGTATCTCGGTTCGGCTCCTAAAGCGTTTGTTGACCTATGTTTATATGAAACTTTTATCTTGAAATTACTTAAGAAATTTAACACTTTACAAGTTTATGTTATTGAATTTTAAAACATGTATATATACCGGGTGGGCCAAAAAACACCGGACAATTTTTTTTTCATTATAACTTTCGAAATATATCATCGATTTTAATGGGACAAACTGCACTTGACAGAGAATGAATCATAGTTTTGACTAAATATATTTTTTTGCCCGCCATCTGAAAATCCAAGATGGCGGACAAAATTAAATTGTACCCTTCAAAGATACTCGTTTATTCTTGTGTTGCGAAGATGTTTTAATAATTTATTTAAATTAGTAACAAAGCTGCGTTCTTGCCACGCACAACAAGGTACGAATTAGCCAAATCGGTTTGATGGTTCTAAAAGAAAATATTTTTGTTTCCACCATTGTTTTGCATATTATACGATTGCCTTGCCAATCATGTCTGCATTTATTTCCTTATAAATTCATTATTACTAAACCGATTTTGATGGAATGAAAAACATCCTGGTGAGAATTGATTGCTTTTTAATATATTTAGTCAAAACTCTGATTCATTCTCTGTCAAGTGCAGTTTGTCCCATTAAAATCGATGATATATTTCAAAAGCTATAATGAAAAAAAAATTGCCCGGTTTTTTTTGGCCCACCCGGTATATATACAGGGTGTTTTAAAATTCAATAACATAAACTTAGTCTTAAATTCCTTAAGTAATTTCAAGATAAAAGTTTCATATAAACATAGGTCAACAAACGCTTTATGAACCGAAGTACAGAGTGTTAAAGTTTAATTTTTTTTAGTTTTTTTGTTTATAGCTCATGCAGTTTTTGATACATTGGGCACAAATTTGGCACGTATATTTAGCTATAGGCACTACGCTATTAGACATGCGAAATAATGGAACAAACCTACAGAGCGATACTTTTTCAGAGCGATATGAGCCTTTCCCTCTCTGGATTTTTTTTTGTTGTAAGCCAATGGTAGATTTTAGAACGAAAAATGAAATCCTTGTTTTATTTGCAAACTTTTCTGTTTTTTGCAATTGGTTTGCAACTTTAACCGTGATACGAAAAATCGCTGTTATACCAAACGCTGCTATCATAAAATAAAGAAATGCTCCAGCGTGGTATGGCGAGTATATCAAAAGAAACAAATTAATTAAAACTTCTATGGCATGCCTAATATTGTAGTGCTCATAAGAAAATATACATGCCAAATTTCTGCTAAATATCTCAAAAACTGTAGGAGCTATATAAAAACAAATTTTAAACACCCTGTATCTCGAAAACTAAGCGTTTTGTCCGGTTTTTTTTGGCCCACCCGGTATATATATATATATATATATATATATATATATATATATATATATATAATCCAGTTAAGTATATATCCAGGAACCAAATACACATGTGGTTCAAGTAGGCAAAAAAAGTCGCAAACGATCCACATATTATTAATTTTCTTTAAAGTTTTTTGTCTTATATTTTTAAATTTATTTCAATTTGGCTTAAAATGATAAGAATAAAACTTTAATTTAAACACTACGCCAAAAACAAAAAATAGCTATTAGGGGCTGTTGAGTAATTAGTAAAGTTAAAGCTTTTTAAAAACACTGATAACATATTTAATTTTGCTTAAATTCAATTTTTATTGTTTGACGACAAATTTTAGAATTTGGCTGTTTAAAAAAAATCCTTATTGTTAATTAAGATAGCGAAAAATAACTAATAACAGCTGTGAAAGTTCTCAAAATATTAATAAGCGTTTTAAATTTTCCCCAATAAAGACGGACCCTTATCTTAACTTACCACCGGTTTTAAAGGCAGCGTTATCTGATGCGTTTGAATCAGGGTGGGCATGCTTTGGGTGTATGAATGCGAAATTGGGCAAAAGGCATGATTATAAACATTAAGGGCAACTTAGACAAGATTGCAAAAATAGGGTTATAAACTTTAAGGGCAACTTAGACAAGATTGCATAAATAGGGTTTTTTTGGGAAAAGTTTCTTGAACGGCCCCAAACAGCTGATATCCAACCAACCAAGCAACAATTGTTCTGAGATCATTTTTGATTTTTGCTGTGATTTTGGTTTTTTTTAAATTATCAAAACAAAAATACTTAAAGTTAGACAACTGTTCTTTGAAGATAAATTACCAGAAGCTAAACAAGGTGACAAAATATCAAAAGTTGCTTAATAAAGAAAATATATATATATATTTTTTTATAGGCTAATATTCAATGTGGTTGTTGACCTACTCTGAATCCCTCCTATTTTTAGAAATTCTGTAATATTTTAAGATGAAAAACCTTTTATTCTTAATAATTTAATATCAAATTCATTTACGCAAACAATAAATTAAAGCTGTGTTTCATTAATAAATACCTCCAAGATTATACCTACAGATATAAGATACTTACACTTCCTTTTAAATACTTTAAGGTATCTTCCTAAGCTCTAAGAACTATTTCAGTACTAAAAGTGTTCAAACTTTAACAAGATATAAATCCTGGTGTCATGTCTTACCCAACACCTCAAAATACTCCCTACCCTCCCCCACCCAATCCTGGGTACACCACACCCAATGCTCCAGGCTATGGCTATAATCAACCAGGTGGTTATGGCCATGGGGTACCTCCACAACAGGCTGGTTATGGACCTGCTCCTGGGTATTCACCTGGTCCTGGTGGGTATTCTCCAGCACATGGTGCATATTCTCCTGGATATCCACCTTCAGGGTCTTATGGGCCTGTCGTGCATCAGCCTGGAGTTCCAATGCCAGGGGCACCTTTAATGGGACCAGGAGGTGCTGCACAACAGGGATGGATGAATATTCCACAAGGTAAGCAAAATTTGGTTTTTTGTTTGATTTATGGTTTTATTTAGGAACTTTCATACAATGTTTTCTTAAATAAGTAACTTAAAATTACACTTGATATTTAAACAAAATTACAAAGGAAATAAATTAATTAAAAGTAATAATTATCTTAACTAAATTTAATAATATTCAATAAATTAAAGTGAAAATAATTATTTTTCAAACTTTTTTTAAATTGGACTCACTTTTAATTGACTCTTAATTTATAGAATTCATTCAAACATTTTGGTAAAATTGATTTTTGAACATCTAATTTTGCTGTAGTGTTTAAATGAAAATCTTTAAATCTTAAAGTAAATATACAAACCTTATTTATGTATCGAATTTTTAAAGTTTAGCCAGTTTAATTTCTTTAAGATTGCACATTTTTATAAAGTTTGTAGTTTTTCTAAAATATCTTTATTACCTAAATGAGAAAAAACATTAATAATTACTATGCAAGCTGTGCTTGACAATTACACTTGCTTAACTCCGCTAAGTGGCGGGATTAAAGTAAAAAGTTTACTGCCAGGGAGCAGCTTCACTCCTTAAACTATGTAGGTATAGTGAGAACAACTATCAAATGTTGAATCTGCTTTATTAAGATAAATCCTCTCTTTTTATATTAAAAAATTGTTATAGTTTGTGATAAGTTATAAAATATAAAATTCAATATAATGTGTTGTTTTATAAATTAAATAATTTATATAATTTAAATAGGTAATCTTGAGAAGGTTAGTTTATGTTATTAAAACCTAATTTCTCAAGATCACCTGTGTTTAAATAATAAATTTAACTAAAAATGAAGATTTATGAAAAACACTAAAAAAAGAAAATCTGTTTAATTTTGTAACTAAACATTTTCCCCTCTCTCCAGAACGGGTGACTGTATGGACCTCAGGTTGAATAATGCTGTTGATATGGTAGGAAGGTATCAAAATAGGTACTTCTGCTTCATTTATAACGTGAGTCAGTTTCTTAAAACTGCTGACAGTGAATCTGGGCATCACATCGATTGTGTTTTGGTTTTTGCGGTCATCGTACGTCGTCGAACTTTTCGCTGTGGCAACAAATTGTTTCTTTTGCAAAATATTATGATCTATTTTTGTTATTGTTGTTATCCCTTTACTATTGTAGGTGCCATGAAGAAATTGTAAATTGGGAGGCAAGAATTTAAAAATGTTTTGTTGCATATTTACAATGGCAAAATGTTTATGACTTATTTGCCATTGTCCTTCCGCCTCTTCAGTAAATTTTGAGTTGGAATATTTCTTCTTTTGGGATTTCTTTGTAATAAGGATTGTTGCTTCTTGTTTAAAAGTTTTCTTCTCCTTAATTACATAATTTATATAATTTAAATAGGTAATCTTGAGAAGGTTAGTTTATGTTATTAAAACCTAATTTCTCAAGATCACCTGTGTTTAAATAATAAATTTAACTAAAAATTAAGATTTATGAAAAACGCTAAAAAAACAAAATCTGTTTAATTTTGTAGTTAAACAATTAATTATGGGTCTTTTTAGTGAAAGAGTAATATTTTAAGTAAAAATTTAGAAGAAGAAAAATTTGGTTATTTTAATTTTGGTTATTCTTAAATGCTGCTGTGGTCATTTGTACTAAAATGGGGTATATGGCTGAGATAACAATTTACTAGATCTTAAGTTATTTGTGAGCCTCTGAATTTATCTGCTTACATGAGTGATAGCCAGTTAACACTAAGGACACTCATCGTAAACGCAAGCTGTATCGGAAGAGAAGCCTGTCATTGATTTTCTATTTTTTGGTTATTAATTTTGACATGTTTTCCTTGGTTTTGCATTGGTGGCTCGATTTTATTTTTAAGATGTTGTTTTACACAAAACATGCTTGTGACAAGATTAAGTGTTGAACAACTCCAGACAAGCTTAAAGCTTTGTAGTATTCAGCACTTAATTCTTCCACATGTTCTTTTCAAAATGTAAATTAAAATTATACCTACTTTTTTTAATATTTATTTACACTTAAATATAGATATATTATGTAAAATATTGTATACAAAAATCTGGCATAAATAAATATATACAGTGAAACCTCCTATAAGCGGACACTCACGGTTCCGTCGATTTTGTCCGCTTATTGGAGGTGTCCGCTTAAGAGAGGGAACTGCGAAACGTTGATATGTATTTATTAACAATTTCCGCTGCTTGAGATTATTTGATATTAAATTTTTCGGCGATCTTTCGTGCTGATAGATGTTCCTTCTCCGAAACGTTAACAACTTCCATTTTTCCACATAGACTAAGAAGTTTTTTTACTAGGCGCCATTTCAAAGAGATCTATTATTACCCAACTGAACAATAAAAATAAACACAGCAGTCCCGCCAAATAATTCCCCGGCTGCAAAGTGTATTGTTGCCAACATACTACATAATATTTATGCCCATGTTGTGCAGCGCTCCGTCCCGTTGTCAGAGGTTGGAGGTTGGCGTCCGGTTAAGGGAGGTTTCAGAATTTTTTAACAAAAAAAAATTGTCCGCGTCCGGTTATTAGAGTGTCCGGTTATAGGCAAAATCTTGGTTCCAACACATTTGTCCGCATAAAGGGAGTGTCTGCTTAATAGAGGTGTCCGCAAGGAGAGGTTTCACTGTATTATATTATATTATACACAGTCTGAAGCTACTTAAACAATATAAATTTATTTATTTAGAAATAAAGTTATGCTGCAACAAAGTATCTTGAAACTCTATTAATAAAAAATAGATCTTTAGACTGTGATTGAACCACATTTTTAAAATAAGAAAAAGCTGCCAATGTAAAGAATTATAAAACAAAGTCAGGCTTTGCTACCTGTAAAGCTTGCTTTACACTGAGTGACCTGAGTTAACACCAGTGATATTTTAGTAAAATCAGGAATCTTTATATAATAATCACAGATGGGGTAACAACTGACTGGAAGTAGGGTCACTGCATCCTGGAAGCCTGGAAGACACTACGTCTTCGTGATGCAGTGACCCTAACTGGAAGGAGGAGTGATCAGATGCTGACAGTAGGTATGCAAAAATTGTTTACAGTCCTATACAGGACTCCACAGGACACTATACAGGACGCTACAATACACTACAGGACCAAGAATTTATTTCAAGTTTCAATTAATTTCAGAAAAAAACTTTAAAAATTTGAATATTGTCATTCAGATTCCAAAAATTTTTTTTTAAATTAATTAAGGTTTAATTATTGTGGAAATAGTATTTTTTCCTTTTTCTATACCTATACAGCCTTTCATACTTTAAAACAGTTAAAAGACCAGGTCTGTAATGTCATACTGTAAAAACTCTTCTTTTGAGTGAAAGCATTTTCTGATTAAAAACTGTTTTATTTTATTTTTAAAAGGTTTAAAGGGCAGAGCTCTTAATCCTTGGGGAAGTTTATTAAAAAAATGGATACGGGCACATCACATTCCAAGAGGTTTTTAATCACAGAGAAAATAAAAGGACTGTTAGGATAAACTAATATATATATTATACCGGGTGGATCAAAAAAAACAGGACAATTTTTTTTTAAATATCACTTTTGAACTATATCATCGATTTTAATGGGACAAACTGAACTGAATTAATCAGAGTTTTAACTAAATATATTTTTCGGTCCGCCATATTAAAATCCAAGATGGCGGTCGATATTAAATTGCACCTTTCAAAGATGCTTGTTTATTCTTGTATTGCGAACATGTTTTAATTATTTTTTTAAATCAGTAAAAAAGCTACGTTCTTGCCACGCACAAGGTACGCTTTAGCAAAATTGGTTCGGTGGTGCCAAAAAAATATATTTTTCTTTTAACCATTGTTTTGAATATTATACCTTTGTCTGGCCAATCATGTGCATTTATTTCCTTATAAATTCATTACTACTGAACCGATTTTGATAAGATAAAAAACATCCTGATAAGAATTGATTGCTTTTTAAAGATCATAATTAAAATTTATCACCGTCTTAAAATTTAAGATGGCGGACAGAATCATTTATGATTCTTCAAAATAGCGTGTTTATTCTTGTTAACGCACACGCTAAGTTTTCGTAAATTCTCTAATATTCAGAAAAAACACACATTTATATCGAAATTATCTATTTTTTCATACGCGGTGTGCTATAATAATATAATATATAAACATCCATATAGATTACATAACCAAAAATGTAAAGAAATGTTTTGTGTAAAAATAAATGTTATTCTTGTTTCAGTTTTATTAATTTTATTCGTTTTAGCCGCCCAGCAATATAGATAGGGCAAATATTTTTATGTATAAATGATTTTAGTTCAGTTTATCTTCTTTTGGGCATTAAGCAATATAGATAGGTATAGGTAGGTACCTTTTAAGAAAATAAGTTAAAATTAAAAGTGACCTTGTGAATTCTATTGCATATATTTAACAGAAGGCCAAACTCCCGACAAGCCACATGTGGCTCAGGGAGTCTGACCTCAGCTTAAAATTTAAAAACTCTCTTAATATTGTACCTGAAAGAAATAAATATATACTAATAATACTAAAAAAATAATTATATACTAATATATAATATACTCTCAATATACTCTGATCAAGTACGGCCTTTGTTTCACAGCCAACCAAGTGAAAAACAGTTTTTTAAATAAATTCACATTTTCCGTCATTCAAAGATAAGTCATAAACAATAACAAAGTTGGCTATGGTTTCAAAAAAACTAGAAGGCCTAGAACAAATTTGTTAACGTCATTCGATTGGCCGTAGTTGCTTATATAAAACTACCAAATTTCATTAAATTTGTTTGCAAGATGGTGGCGATATTTCAATTTTTCAAAAAACACAATTTTTGGTTTTTGCTCGATATTTTAGAAACCCCTGTAGATATGTTTAATATTTATACAGCACCTGATTGGGCTTAGAATAGCGCAACTTTTTTCTTATTTAAACAAACTCGTATCTCTTACCGTTTCCGAAATCCCCATTTAGTTGCTTTTATCTGGGACACCCTGTATAGATACACGCTTTTCAAAGTTTTGGTTAAAGATTTAGGTAGGTGTATATTTAGACAGAGAACTGACCTTTCACTGTCTCTCTGAGAACATTTTCAACAATGCAAATGATATGCTGTTGTTTATAAAAAAAACTTTAAGAATGTTTTTGCACTTAAAACATTACCTTAGTTATGTATGTCCAGTCACACCACACTTATTTTGTAATTTAAGTATCTTAACTGTATTATAGGGTTACACACTATCTAGCTTCGGGCTCCACCCGCCATCTTGGCTTTAGTTTTTTTTAAATTATTTGGTTCCTGTACATTTTAGAAAAAAAGTTGAAGGCAATAAAGTTTCTAACAAAAGCGCAACAAACATATTTTTTTTTTCATCAGATTAATGGTTTTCGAGTTATGTTTCGCCGCCATTTTGGATTTTGACCGTTTTTGTTAACACCCTTTAACTTAGAAACTGCTTATTTTTGAGAAAATATGTAATAACATAAACAAAGACTAAGTAATAACCTATAAAATAAGATTTCATTGTGTTGTCTGCGTAGGACCCTTGCTGAAATATGAACCCTGATGTGTTAGCAGTACAGCCGTTTCCTATGTATTTTCATTATATATGCAACATAAACCGCAATTATTTAGTTTTATGTCATTTTCTCAAAAAGTAAGCATTTTACAGAAAATTTGTCATCAACTTTATTGTATATGTATCACTTTAGTGGGTCAAGCCCATGGTTAGTACTTAACTTTCTGTCACTTTTTAATTCCCGTTCTCACAAAACTATTTTATGTATTTTTTGTTTTTTGTTATAGCCCGAGCTATACACGTGGCAAATGGGGGTAAAAGCATGAAAATTTGTCCACATATTCTGTGAAAAATACAACATTTTTGACTCGAAGCACCTATATTTTGCTTTACCGTGGAAGGAGTGGGGGAAATAAAAAAAAATGGCTGAAAAAAAATGTCAAAAATTAGGTTATACCCAAAATTTTGTATTTTTCCACAGAATATGTGTATACATTTTCATGCTTTTACCTTCATTTCCCACGGAGCTGGGGAAATAGGGCTGGTACAGCTCGGGTTATTAGAGATTTGGTTGTTTAATATGTTTATTAGGTACTTTTTATCTCTTGTTACTACTTTCATGCGTTTCTTAAAATCTGTATTCTGAATATTGTTTTTGTAAATAAATTCTCAGTGTATTTAATTCAATTTTTGCTTTTTCAGTCTCGTTTTCGGTATAACTTCTGTATTTTTTTATCTTACTTAGACCTTTACCCTTTTACAGGTTGTTTACATAATTTGAAAGGTCATTAAACCTAACACCGGGTTGTCTTATACCGTTTGTTTTATGGAAACCCGACCCGCAGCTAGAGTCATCCAGTGTCCTCCAACCTGTTGACATAGCCCTTCCTCTTGCTACTCTATGTACCGAAATTATTATTGTTTTTTTTCAGTTTTTTTAGTTGGTTACGCCATTTTTCTACGCCTAGGGTTTTTTTTGTGTAACTTTGGATGGAATATTATATGGTCTTACATAGTTTTCAAATTTTATGCTGAATTAAATATTTTGATTTGTAATTAAGTCTGTTTAGTGCGTTTTGTAGTTTGAAACCGTGTATTTCAACTATATGTTTATAGTTAGTCTTTGACTGATTGTGAAATAGGTCTAGAATAAAATCTCTCAGAGGGCCCTTTTGATTTTCCAATGACCTGTCCATCTCTGGTATACATGTTTCGCATTTATTTTTTTGTGGAAAATTATTATTATTAATATTCAGTGTTAGAATTAATTAGGGGGTGAAGCATCCTTTGGAGCTAAGTCTATAGCTCCCTGAATTATCTATAGCTCCCTGAATTAGTGATGGGTTGCTTTTTTGTAAATCGCTTTGTGGAAGCTGCGAATCTTTTCAATAATACCCTGTTTCATAATTTATTTAATCGATTTTTTATTACTATTTTTTAGGTATTCCAAACTGTCCCCCAGGCTTGGAGTATCTAACAATGATTGACCAGTTGCTCGTCAAACAAAAAGTGGAAGTCTTGGAAGCTTTGACGGGTTTCGAGTCGAAAAACAAGTTTACGATTAAGAACAGCATGGGACAGAAAGTTTACTGGGCTGTCGAAGAATCAGATTGTTTAACCAGAAATTGTTGTGGCCCTATTAGGCCATTTGGAATGAAGGTTAGTTAGTAGGTATATTAGACCACTTAATGAGTCCTGAATAAATTAATTTAAAAATAAAGCGAGTAGTTGCATCTACTCCCAAACTTCCTTCGCTCAGCAGTATTCAAACGACGGTTTATCTAGGTATTACCGTTTAAAAGTTTTGATACTCATGGCACTTTAGGTTACTCTCAGCTCAGTTCTGACCACTTTTAAGTTGTATCTGGTCACTTCAAGTTTACTTTCAGTTACTTACCATCGCTCTACTCTAGGGCACTTTTACCGTTTACCTGCGGTTCACTTTTAGTTACTTTCAAGTCATTTCCGGTCACTTCAGGTTCAGTTTTAGTCTCTTTTAGTCACATACTGTCATTTTAATCTTATTTTAATCTCCTCCGGTTCACTTATTTTGGTTTACTCTTGCCTCACTTCCGGCCACTTTTAAGTCATTTCTGGTCACTTTTGGTACATTTTCAGTGTGTCCAAACCGCAAACAGGAGAAGCGCTGAGTGACGGGGGGGGGGAGGACATATGGAGACTCCCTCCCTCATGGGGAGGCCATAAATTTCCACTTCTCTTGGTAATTCCTGTCCCTCAAATGTAAAGAGGCAGGTCCCTGTTGGAATGTATTCCTTGATTTCTCCCTTTTTTCTTTTCTATTGAATCGTCTAATATCTGTTATTTTGAATTTAGAGTGGCTGGCTGCCCAGACCGCGTCCACTGCGAACGACGTGTCCACCCCTTTAACCACCCCTCTACTAGTGACCAAGTTAAGTGGGATATATGCTTTAATAACCTTGTCATTTTCCTTCTCGTATAACTCGACAAAATTATTTGCTGCGTCTCGATTTTTGAAAGTTATTCCCACCCTATCTCTTTCTTTCACCCTCAGCTGTTGGACTACTTCCAACTTGAGATCAAAAATTTTCTTGGCAACAACAACCTAATTTTTAAATTTGAAGGAAGTTCACGAGGTATAAAGTCTTAACAAAAAAGTTTCACGGGCAAGACCTCAGAGGTAAAGGTAGCTACGGGGACGCGTTGTCTTGCCCGTGAAACTTTTTTGTTAAAACTCATTTTTCCCAAATTTCCACCCTCGACAAACACCATCAATGGTCCCTTATTACCTTCTTTATAGAAAATAGTCTGATTTATTCATTTTTTTAAATTCAAAATGGCCGTCGCTTTTGCAACATGATCGGCATTCTCGTCAAAATTTTTAGGAATCTGCTCAATTCCATTTGTTTCCGCTGTCATTTTGTATAGGTAATTTTAGCTTTCTATATTGTACAACAAGTAACTTACCCCTATAGGGATGGTTATTATTTTTCAAAGGTATTTTTTGTATTTAAAAACAGTAATTAAATACGCACACAACCACTCACTCACGCATCCGCAACGGAAAAGGCTGACAAAACAACAATCAAAAACAGCGGTTAACAACCCCTTGACATTTCTAAATCCGAGAACAAAATGTCAATGGTTAAAAAGGCCGAAACGGCTGTCATTTTTGATTTGCCGCTTTTTCTTACGTCACATCCAATCCGTCAATGTTCTATTATCAAGGTACCACAAGTCAAGAATTAAAAAACTAATGTTTTCACATTTTAGTTGATCTAGAAACAAAATGCTCCATTGTTTTTCTTTTTTTACAAGCTTTTGAACGAGGTGCGGTAACTTGTAGGGTCCTATCATCTAGAAAAAAAACTCTATGGGAGTAGATCCTTTTTGCGTCAGAAAGAAACCCAGTTAACGTGTTTTTGATTTTTCCAAACAAACATTAACCAGCGCTGGTAGCGTTCCATTTAAAGTCGCCACTCTATATAGAATAAAAAGAAAACCTGTTTCTATCCTTAATATTTGTCCATTTATCCAGAATGGAACATTTTATTATTTTCATATATTTATTTTATATCTGTATTATTATGTGGATACGATACTTTAAATTATTATAATTACCACATTTATTGTAAATACGATATATTAAACATTTATTCTATATATAAACAGACGATTTGTAATTTATAAAACAGATTCAAACTGATTGTTGTTTGTCACTGTCCGGCCTAGCATACCTTCTAGCAGGGCGTGAGACTGCGTTCTGGCAATATTCTTTAACTTTATAGTACCAGAAATACTAATAATTTTGTTACGGTTAAATTTAAATATAGGAAAAGAAATTCACAAGATCTTATCGTCTGGTAATAAGGCCCCTTTCTCTCCTCTACTCAAACAATCAAGAGTCTCAAGTAAAATAGCCTTAGAGACACAAAGCCTAAAACTACACATGGTATGGTATTTTTGAAGAACGAGTAGTAAATCTGATTACCATGAATCAGAGAAAACCTAATCGTACTATCCTAAGTGACACCCTTGCATAATCTTTACAAAAAATATATAAAAAAATAGGTTTTGAGGACGCAATGTAAATTGAAATAAAAATATATTTTTTTTTCAGATTTTAGACAATTTTAAAAATGAAGTAATACACTTAAATAGACCGCTAGCTTGCGACAGTTGCTGCTTTCCGTGCTGCCTTCAGAGTATGGAAGTTTCTTCACCTCCAGGTAATTTAAAAAAATTAAAAATAAAACTGTGTTAGTTAGGGAAATATAAATTATATAAAATAAAACAGACTTTACTTTAAAGAGTTTATACAGCTTCTGAAAAAATATAAAACTAAATAAAAATGTTTACGTTGCGGCAAACCCTATTAGGGTTTTAGAAAAAAAAGGTCTGGCAACCTTTCTCTAATTTGTTATTTTATTCAAAAATTGTCCAGGTCCGCCATCACATTCCTGTTTTTAATTTTTTTGACACAGAAGAAAGAAAAATCGAACAGAATACCGAAAATACTTTGAAAAGTTAAATTAGGAAAGCAACAAACAGCTTAGTTGATACACAAACAATAAACGATAAAAAACTGGAAAAATGGTAAAAAACTGGACATATGCTAACGCAACTGACAATTTACCTTCGCAATCTAATTTTTGCTGCATAAAATTTTATTTTGTTTTGTTTTATTTCAGTCTGATCCTGCAGGCAGACGGGTAAAATAAAAACCTTTAATTTTAGGAAACATTGTAGGAACCGTGGAACAAGAATGGAGTATATTCTGCCCTAGTTTTGCCATAAAAAATGCTAGTGGAGAAACAGTTTTAAAAATTGAAGGGCCATTTTGTACAATGAGTATTTGTGGAGATGTGGAGTTTAAGATCATGTCGGGTGATGGACAGGTAAGCATACCAATCTGTCCAATATAATATAATTATGTGCTGACTTTCCCTTATACAGTGATTTCCACTTTTCGTTATGATTCCTAGTGATTTTTAGGTGTTTCCCAGTGATTTTCTGGTGATTCACAGCGATTTTAATGTGATTTTCCCTCGAACTTACCATTCAAAATTGTTTTATTATTCCTCAAAAAGTTCTTTTTGATGATCTATACAGAGTGCCTTGTGTCCAGAGGTCCTCAGCAAGTCAAAAGTCTGAGCACCCCTTTATTACAATAGTGCTTTTTGTAAAATCCTGAAATTTTTTGAGTTTCAATGTATTTTCTGAAAATTAGCTCAAAATTCATGAAATATTTTTAAAAAATTACAAAACGTATATCTTAGCTATGGGTTGTTTAAAAAATATGAACATAAGCATCTTTGCGGCTGTGTGACATGGTTTTAAAAGAAACTTTAATTAGTATTTTAGTTAAAAACATATTTTCTGTATTGCGTACTTTTTTTGTAGAACTGACAGTTATAAAACGAGAAAAACTTGTAAAAACATGACGTTGGAGTATATATTAGCTCACACATATACTATACTATAGTAGTGTGAGCTATGGTGATCCTAATTTTTTCGAGAAAAAAAAGTTGCTCCGATTTCAAAAATTTTTATATATCTTTGCGTTTCAGATGATTTTGAAACTTTTTTGTTGCGCCGTCTGTCTGTCTGTCTGTATGTCTGTCTGTCTGTCTGTCTGTAACGACCAACGCGCATAACTAAAAACCGCTTGGCCGATTTTAATGAAATTTGGTATCTAGGCTGGGTCTTGGGTCGAGATGGTCCCATTTAAAAATTAACAAAATCCATCAAACACAAACCAAATAAAAGGGTGGGGGTAGATTAAAAAAATATGGCGTGTGTGATATCAAACGAAAGGTAATTGAGTCTGCAGTTAAACAAAATACATTTTAATTTATTTTAAAAAAAGGGGGGGGGGTATATTTTAAAAATTAGAGTTTAAGTGAAAATATGGCGTGTGTGATATCAAACGAAAGGTAATTGAGTCCGGAGTTTAACAAAATACATTTTAGTTTTTGTTTTTTTTAAGGGTGGGGGTAGATTTCAAAAATTTGAGTTTAAGTCAAAACATGGCTTGTGTGGTATCAAACAAAATGTAATTTAGTCTGGAGTTGAATAAAATATATTTCAGTTTTTAGTTATATTAGCTCACATGTATACTATAACTATAGTACCTAGTGTGAGCTTAGGGGCCCATATATTGGCAGAGTATTTTTTTTTAGACAGACTATCATTAAAATAAAATTGGGTTTAAAAAAATCGGTTAACAAATGAAAATGTCGCGAAGTTTCCAAAATTGTCTTGTTTTTTATGTATGAGCCGCCATCTTGTATTTATTAAGTTTGACAGGTGTCTACTAAGTGGAATTGGTAACATCTGAAATCAAATCTGCATTAAAATTAAAATTCCAAAATGCCTTTAAACGACTTTATCCTGAAAATATTTTATAAGGCCGCAAGCCGCAAGTATGCTTACTTTTCTATTTTTTGCACGAGCCATAGCCATTAATCCAGTCAACGAGAGGGTTGTAGAGTGCATGGAGGGGGGGGGGCGAATTTTTCACTCCGGGGATAGCTTTAGGGTAGTTAGGACATTAACATATGAAAAGTCCCCACCTCTAGCCCTCCCGCTTCAGTGGCGGACGGGTAAGAAGGTGCAATTTTTCGGTTTTTTGTCTATAACTCGATTACGGCGCAGTGTTCAAAAAAAAGGTTATATTAAAAATTAAAGAGCATTAAATTCCCTAACAACCGTTAATGTTTGTAAACACACATTTTTGACCCATATTTTGATCAGACTTCTTCATCTAAAACTTCTGTTTTTAATTTTCGAAAAAATCGTGAATAACGACAATGTAGTGCATTCAATTTTGAAAAATAAATTTATTTATCTTTAAATGTGTGATTATAAATAAAAAGTTACAGGTGTTTTAGTTTTAAGTTGATATTTCTGATTTTCTATAAAAAACTGTATATTAACTTTTACTATCACCTTTTTAATCATCATCATCATTATAAGTCTTCGGTCAAGCTATCGACCTTAAGGGCACCAGGACCGGGGTAAATTAGAAGGAATAAGTATTATTTGAAAGGAAACTTAAGGAAAAACGTTTCCACTCCAGTTGGAAGTATTATTATTATGTTTAAGGGTTATAAATTTATTGAGCCAGCTAAAAGATTGGATACCTAGTCATTGATATTTAAATTTTTACACGTATAATAAGAACAATTTTTAGATTGATTTATATCAATTAGCCTTCTATAAAGCATTCTTAACATATTGCATTGACTATGCCTACAAATTTAAAATTCATATTGCATATGGAATAAAACGAAAGCCTATACATCTGTAGATACAAAAACTGATGCAATTCTGTACGAACGTAGTAATATTTGGATAGAGTTGGTTGAAAATCTTTATAATTAATATAATTATTTTGTTTGTCTTCCTTTTTTGAATTTCTGGGTCGACTCCTTCATATTCATTATGATTGATTAAAACGGACAAACCCTTTAAACATTTTCTCTGACAAATGTGGCATAAATGGAACATGGACATCTTTTTGCAGCTACATTTGGTGCTGATGTAGTCAGTTACGCATCTACAAAAAATCAGTTTATGTTGTTTTGTTGATAACACACTTGGGAAATGTGATACTAAGTCAGAGTAATATTTGGATAAAGGTGATGTGAAAATGTTTGCAACTAATGTAATTATAATTATTTTATTTGTCTTGCTTTCTTAGATTTCTGCTGCACTTCACAATTTTTTTTAAGTCAATAGTTCCATATTTGCCTCTGATTTTATAAATAAAGGACATCTGTCGGCATTTAGGGAACTTTCAAAAGAGATACCATTTTAGCAGGTATAACTCTTGGGGATTGTAAAACACTTTAGCTGGTTTTTGGATTTTAGGGTATTTTTGGTAAAGCTTTATAAATTCTAGCTGACCCCTCCAAATGTTCAATCGCAATCAGTAAAAATATGCAGGAACAATATTTATTTTACTCCTAGCTGCTGCATTTCGTAGATGGGATATGCTATTTCTACTTATAAGATTATTTACGACCTGATTACCGAAAAATCTTTGTTCTACAATATCTCACAATATCCTGTGATGCTTGCAGCGTTGTGATTATGTGTACTTTATTGAAGTTTTTCTTTAAGTAATTTTATATAGCGTCTTTTTTTGCAGCCATTGTACTCAATTTTATTTTCAATCTTACAGGATTGAATTTATTTAATTCAATGCTCTAACAAAACAACAGAGCAATACTTGCCTAAATAATGGATCTTAAAGAATTTGACTTGGGTATCCATTACAAAGGTTGGTTGGTTGGGTCGGTTTATTAGGTTTGTTTGTAATGTTGGTTTAATAATTGAGGATCTTTTTTGCCACAAAATTATTGTATGCAGTAAAGAGCCTACGTCATAGTTTGATGATATTTTCCCAACATAAGATTTACAAAAATTGCTCTAATTTTGGATCCGCCACTGCCTTTAATTATATTTTTTGTATTTTAAAATATGTTTATTCGGTTTATTTTATCAAATGTATCAATCTTGAATAAAACAAAAAAATAATAAAAATAAATTGTATTTATGAAAATTAAGAAATCTGGTTAAAAATGTCAATTTGCTGTATCTTTTCATATGTTATAGATCAGTTAGTAAATGCTACATTTATTTAAAGTAAATTGATTGGTTTACAGCTTTTATATAGAGAAATGTCTTCTAAAATTAAAACCAAAAGTGTTAGATGAACAAGTTTGATAAAAAATAAGGGGCAAAAATGTGTTTTTCAAAAATTAACGGTTTTTGGTGGCCACTATCTCATAATCTGTTACATTTAAAGGTACGGCAGGCATAACCGTTTTGTAGGAAATTTGATGCTCTTTACTTTTTAATTAAACATTTTTTTTGTACAACGCGCCGTAATCGAGTTATAGGCTAAAATCCGAAAAACGGCACATTTTCACCCCCCTCCGCCACTGAAGCGGGAGGGCTAGACATCGACGGTTCTACGGGGGGGGGGGGGGGGTTCGGTTCGGTTCGGTTCATTAGGGAGGGGGGGCAGTAATTACCCCCCCCCCCCCCCCCAAAGCCCGAAAAAAATATATTAGGTATAAAGGCTGGTAGCTGCTACAGATTTATTTAAAGGCTAAAAGATATATTTTTGGTAGCTTTATTAGATTATAGAAAAAAACGTAGGATAAATAAGGAAAAAAGCGCATACGAAAAAAATCGAATGCGAAAAAAATCGCACAGAGGAAAATCTTACAATAATAAGACCGGTAGGTACACAAAATCAAGAAGTGGTCTGTACATTTGACAAAACCTATATACAAATAAAAATTTTACATTATACTAGATAAGACTAGAGAAAATATGTCATATATACAGGGTCTCTAGATATGGCTAACCTCAATTAAAAAAAGTCAGAGAGTATTTGACCACCGCAGAACTACTTTATAAATCCACGTTTACATAATTTTTTTTGCAAGTTTTTGCCATTTGCAGAGTTTTGCGCAACTTATTTTGTGTGCACGAAAAATTGCAACGTTTTTTTATTTAATTTTCTCGAAGTTTTATGGTGTATAGTCAAGATGAATCCCGCAATCGAATTCAGCACACCGAATAGATAGGTAGGTTCATAGTCTATGGGTCGGTCTGATCAAAGGTATAGACCACTTTTTTATTTCGTGTGCCGGTGTAAGCTCTTATAGATTTTCGAAATTTTAAGTTTTTTAAAACACAAATATGTAAAAAAAAATTTCAAAATATGAAAATTTTAATATACATAAATACTCTCGTTTTTTTTGTGGCGAAATTGTCTAATAACCTAACCTGTTACTTTTTTAGATATAAAATTCGAATTCTAGAAGCTTAACTTTATTTCATTGTGTACTAGATGTTTTACTATGTGCGCGCTATTTTCCGTCTGCGCGTTTGTGGTATGCGCTCTTTTCCTAAGAGGATCTTTCCTGTGCGCTTTTGTCATATAAGCTTTTTTCCTGGGTTCTAATTTACAGTCACCGCTTGACCATTACCCCCCCCCCCCCCCCCCAGAATTTGGGCCCCTTGGGGCTAGGGGTCGGGACTTTAGATATATTAACGTCCTAACTACTCTAAGCATATTCCCAGAGAGAAAAATTCTAACCCCCCCCTCCATGCACTCTACAACCCCTTAATGACCATTCATTGACTGAACTATGTTGTAAATTTTGTTTTAAAGATTTTATGAATTTTAAGCCAATCTTTAGAAAATACATAAAAACTTGAAAAAACGAGCACCTAAGAGTGTACAAAATGCACATTTCAAGTTTAGTTTTTGGTGACGTTCGACTTATTCAGGACCCCTGTACCTGGGGGCGAAAAGATTTGACGTTTGTCTCCAAAGTTACCATAAATCGATAAATTTTTATTAAACACATGATAGTTATATGAAAATCATTGTATGCCATTTAGGCAAAGAAACAATCAAATAACAGGCTAGTGAGTTATTTGTTGGATAAAATATTGTATGCCACTCGTGTATTATTTTCCCTAAGTCAGTTGAAATTTTTTCTCGTGTGACTTATTTTTAACAAGACACTTTCAACTGCTGCACAAGCCCATGCAAACATGTATGGCTTGGAAGTTATTGTTTTCTAACTATAATTTTAATTTGGTAAACTTATCACGTCCTTGTAATGCAACTATAGATAAATTTAGTGGGAATAAGGACACTGTTGTTCTGGTAAATATACGTTTTAATCCATCGGTAACGTTTCGACAATGGTTTTTGTCTTCATCAGACCTTCAGACTAGATCGTACATTGGAACAACAAAAAACAAGAATTCAAGCACATCAGGAAAACAAACGGCACAAAATTAAAAACGAAACCGACATTAATCTGCTAGTTATTTATATTTTCTTATAATTTTAATCAGGTGATTGTCAATAAACACTTTTTAAGGCTATAAATTTGTCAAATTCAACTCAAATTGATCAGCTAGCAGAAAAATACTTGTTTCAATTTCAATTCTATTATTGTTCGAACCGTCAAAATAGTTCATCTTACTTCAATGGAATCCGATACTTATAAATTGGGGTAGCCAGTGTCAAAGCATACAATTTTAGTTATTGTTTTTAGCATTGTTTACTTGTGTCGCTAAGGTTTGTGTTCTTTAACATTGAACGCTAATCAGATTTGAATAAGCCTTGTGATGTCAAATGACTTCAATTGGAATTATAGTATAGTACACCATAAGAAACACGCTTTTAACGATTTCCTTTTTAACAGAGGAATATTTCAGAAAAAGGCAACACAAACTAATCAAAGTGGTTGTATTTTTAGGTTCAAGTGGGCAAAATTTCCAAGCAATGGTCTGGTCTACTCAGAGAAATGTTCACTGACACGGACTACTTTGGTATCACGTTTCCAATGGATCTGGACGTGCGTATGAAGGCTGTTATGCTGGGTGCTTGTTTTCTGATTGACGCCATGTTTTTCGAAAAAACGCAAAACAATTTAGATTAATGCTCGCTTTTTTCATGATGATACACAGTGCATGGCCAAAACTTAAATTTAAAACTTTATTGAAAACAAGTTACCCATCAACTCCAAAGGAAAATTGCGTGACCGAATTTATTTAGAAAGAATTAGGACTACTTTGTTATGTCTTAACCCATGGATCTGGGTCAAGGTTGGCTTTTAATTTAAGTATCTTCTTTTATCTGGTCTAGTCTTAAGATAAAACTTTATTTAAAGTTAGTTACCCAGCAACTCCAGAATCAAATCCAAATGCGTTAGAGCATAAATATGGGGCATACCCATGCATTCACACAGGCGATGCTTGAAGCCAGGACCCCCATTTAATTCTTAATGTTCCTTTTTCGGGTACACAGGAGTTCGGTTACTGCGCATGCGTCAGTTTTGGTGGCTTGGAACATAAAGCCTTTTTCCTCGCAATAACTACAAGTTACCAGGTAACCTGGTTACTCGTTTTCTGTTTTTCTTCGCTGAGTAACACTAACTATGACGTCACGAGTAACCACACAGTGTAACCAGCCTAGCAGACGTGGTTGCTGAAATATTTTGAGATTAAGATCGTTTTTTTTTTCAAAATGTTTGATTTTAATTAATATATTAACAACGAATTATCTTTGCTAACGGTAGAAAATGAAGCAGATTATAACAGATTATTAATTGGTAAGTTATTTCTTAAAATTTTTCGTAGTAATCTTTTTTAAAGCTAGGTTCACATGAATTAATAACAGGTCTTCCAACTTGTACAAGTCAAGAAATTAAACTATCAACCCCTATTAAATTAACTATTTGAAAAATAGTGCTCAGCTATTAATTTCACCCACCCTTCTTTTTCTATGGAATACAAGGGAGCGTGAGTCAATTGAAAATGTCATCCACAGCTGACTCTCTGACGTCATACAGCGGTTACTCCGAGTAACCGTGACGTCATTTCGAGTAACTTAAATCAGTGACTAATAACCTCGAGGAAAAAGGCTTATACATTATTTGACAATTGTCAAAAACTTAGGGTTATGTCTATTATTTATTTATTTTTTTAATTTAGAATTAATTGTGCAGACTTATTGTGGACACTATGAAGACTGTTTAATGGCATCTATAAACCACTCTTAACTTTATTAACAAATTATAAAGAAAAATGAAAGTACTTACCTATGGAATGGCACTTCATTGCTTCTTCCGGACATTTTTCCACAAACCGCAAATGTTTTACGTGAATTATTTCCCATTTTTTACAGAAAAAAAACATAATTTTACACGACACCGCAGCAGCTAGGTGCCTTCGTGACAAAACACATGCATGCGAACTTGAAAATTGGCGCGATTTTTTGAACATGTATTTATGCTCCAACGTATTTGGTCAAATTGTATAGTATTTTGTACTAAGATAAAATTACAAGTGTTTTAGCATACCTTTTATATCTGTACCTTTATATCATTTTCTGGCATTAAACACATGTATATTTCCATGCAAAAAAAATAACGAAAAATCCTAAAAACCAATCGGTCGACTATCTCGTTTATTTACGCACAGAAAGAATATATTTCAAGATTTCTTTTAAAACCCTGCACGATTTTGAACGGGTTTAGATAAGTAGACATAGACTTTTTTTAAACAAGTATACTTCCAGAAATCATAGTTTTTGTTTAAAATATGATTCTATCTATTTAATAAAAAAGGCCAAAAAATTTTAGTGCTTCTAAGGGGGGGCTAATTATATACCAAAGCTACAAGATATATTGACTTCAAAGGCCCCTCGGCATATTTTGTTAAGAATTCGTATTTTTAGAATTAAGTTTTTGTATTTTATAATTTTTTTGTATTATTATTTTTAACTAGTTTTTTACGCACCATTTTTATATTGGTCGTGACTAGGCTTCCAACAGAAAGAAGGAGCCTGTTTTTAAAGCATTGCTAAGTCCTCTTTCCAATGTCCAGTATTGTCAGTATGTTGTTTGTAGAACTACTAGTCACGACTTGTTTTTGGGTCGCTGATTTTTTCCAAAATAAGTTTAAAACGTTTGTTTGGAAAAACAAGTAATCTTTTTTAACAGATCAAGAATGCGCTACTTTTTAAATCTACCTATCGAATTAACAAATTTCGAACTCATTCAAGTTCCAACCAGGGTTGCCAGACGTCCCGCCGTAGGGGGGACGGTCCCGCTTTTTGTAGCTCGGTCCCGCTTTTTTTAAATTCTATGAAAGTCCTGCTTTTTATGCAAATTGTCCCGATTTTCCCGCTTTTTTTTTCATTTCTGTCCTATTTTTTTACCTGTCTGTATCTTCTTATATAGAACTTATACATTTTATTTAAAAAAAAATTGTGTGTGCTTAAGACCACACGACAGAAGTGTAAACTTCAACAAGGCGAAATTAATAATACGAAATACAAGATTTTTTCACCTCTTCAATTAAAAAAAAAACTCACTAAATTTAAATAGGTAGGTATAACATTTAAATTTTAAAATTAAATTATTGAAGTATTTTGGAAACGTAAATAAATAAACACACCATTTGGTTCCTAAAAGACTTCTACACTAACTTTATGTTAAAATCGATGTAAATTTTTAGTATCTATTTTAAATGTTCGTGTTTACGCATTTACTTAATTTGTCCCGCTTTTTAATTTGAAAAATCTGGCAACCCTGGTTCCAACAAATAGTTATTTTTCCGAACAAAATTCTGCAACCCCTGTTTTGATTAGGTATTTTTTATTTTATTATTTTTACGATGTTTTCTTAACGTTTTCAAAAGCCTTAGGTAGTCTATTTTGTGCTGCCATGTTTACGCCTTTATGCTTATATTTTACTGTTATATTTCTCAATTTTTTTCTAAAACAGAAAAAGTCGGACCAGTAATCAAAAGAAGCATATTTTACTATTTTTAATGAACCATTGTGGTATATTAAACATATAGGTACAAACCTATTAAATATATACAAAAATATTATTGCTGCGATTAGGATTTAAGGAACACTTTTACTGTTTTACTTATCAAGATTTTTAATTGCTTTTACCTAGGGTTACCATCAATCTAGAATATTTTTCAGGACAAATAGACTCAACATTCCGGACATTTTTCTTTGGGGGCAGCAAATTAAAAACGAAGTTAATTTTTTGATAATAGGAACTTTTTTAATAAAATTATGAAATTAAGCAAACAAAATATGAAGGAAATATGAATAAAAACTTCAGCTTTTTTTGGGTCCTCTACCAAATGGCTTGTTATGTCAAACCCAACTGTTTTTTAGGAAAACTCATTTACTCAGCAAAAATATATATTTCTTGATTTTATTTATTAAGGAAAGTATTAGCAAACATTTTGAAGTTGAATTAGGCCTGGATCCCCATCCAAACAACTATGGCCAAACAAAAACAAGGCACATTTTTTAAAGCATATTTTACAACAAGGTATAAGGTGTTTCCGTATTTTTAAACCAATGTCTACTGCAATTATTCAAAGAAATAGAAAAAAAATTATAAATGCAAAAGTTGTAGGCTTTATCCTATACCATCAAAAAAAGTTATAAAAAAACACAAACATTGTAAATCTCTTACAGAACATCCTACAAATTAATATGTTAATTATTTAACTTAAAAAAAATAGATATTTTCTTTCTAAACTCAAAAATATATGATAAACTGCCATTTGATAAAGCCACTGTTAAAATATTAGTATCTACAATTTCTAGCGCATTGGGACCTTACTCTACATTTCTTGAAAATAGGTACCCTATTTTCTATCTCTTGAAATAAGTGCACTAGACCTTTGTGGAAATATACCAAAACACTGTACATCTAGTAACACAGAAAACTTAAGTATACTCGATGATATAATTGGTATGCTTTAAATACCTATTCCGAGCTCAAACATTTTAAAAAAGTCCACATTACAGAGTAAAAGTATAAAATTCATGAAAAAGCCCTGCTCAATTGAACTTTTTCAGAACTAACCACGGATGACCTAAACAACTAATTTACATAAGAAATGCAACAAACATAAGAATAATAAAACAAAAGGCAAAAAAGCCCTACTTTATTCAGACTTTCTCAGAGGCAACAAACTAATAATAAACTGAAAGGAACTCAAAATTCAAGACTAGGAAAAATATTGAAAATTTCCACACTTATTCTATGACTGAAGTTTCTTCATTGGGGAAAATATGAAGGTTTTTCTAAAAATATGAAGTTTTATGAAGTCTGAAAAAAAATATGAATATTTTCATAAAATATGAAGGTGCTGAGAGCCCTTTATACTTATGCTGGGTTTATATTCAGATGTGTAGACTGTGTCGGTATTTATACAGAACCAGTTAAAAATAAAAAGCAGTCAAAAATAAAAAGTTGACGAACTTCATTTTTTTATGTTTTTCTAAAAACAGATGTGCGCATGTCTGACATCGCGTCACATGACGTTTGTTGTTTTTTTAAGCAATCATTAAAAAACCCATTTATTAAAATTTTCAGTTGGCTGCCTAAGGAGCAATTTTTTATTTTATTTATTGTATTTATTTTGATTTTTTTCTGTATAAACCCAGCATTTGGTCTCGCCTTGTAAGTTAAAGAAATAGTGCTTGTACTTTTACGGTCAGCTAAATTCCGGACCCAGGGTTTTTCCGACCGGACGCCTCTGAATTCCGGACATTTCCAGAAAAATCTGGACGGATGGTAACCTTATTTTAAAGCCGTTAAAATGAATAAATCTTATTGAGCCCCCTAATTGGTTTGTTCAACCATAAATAGTTGGTTGTTCAATCATGCTATAAGAAATGGAAAAATATAAGGCAAAAACCTTTTAAATTGTTATAAATAGACTTAATAAGCGTAAGGAATGTTACAGTTTTACCAAGATATTTTATAATATTTTATTCTGCGAAAATGTACAGGAACACATTTATATACAAATAAAGCTTGATGAAATAAATTCTAAACGTCTTTTTGATCGCCTTTTAAAACAAGGTTTGTCAAAATAAATATTGTAATTTTAACCTGGCAACTTTGTTAAAGAAAGAATTATATTGTCCAAACAAGTTTTCGTGGCTAATCGGGTAAAAAGAAAAATTAAGGGTTTTTTGTTTCTCTAGTACTTTTCCGTGGGTACCTCGAAAGCTTAACCTCACGGGGGTCCAAGATCAAATGGACACCTAATAAGTGTTGACAGTTAACTGTTTCGTCCTTACGGGACTCCTCAGAACACTGCTGGTCGATGTCACACCCTTCATAAATTAAGTAGGCGGCTTTATCTCTCACCTTACATTGTTAGTGAGAAAACAAAGTCATGTACCCAACAAGAAGCGCCATCTACCGAAATACGAGAAAAACTAAAACAGCAGCAGGCGAGTAAAACTGATATATCATCGATCGATGAAAGTATCGATTTAAAGAAAGAATCCATACCGTGACCTACGACACACATTGCCTTTCTAGATCAGGTCAACGCTAATTGCGTTTGTTCCGCTATCAAGACGTCGGCATCGCGTCAGTGGACCCCCGTGAGGTTAAGCTTTCGAGCTACCCACGGAAAAGTACTAGAGAAACAAAAAACCCTTAATTTTTCTTTTTACCCGATTAGCCACGAAAACTTGTTTGAATTTTAATTTACGGGTACTAAATTTTACATTTTTTAATATTTGGCTTTAAAGTCCGTTGACTGACGCGATGCCGACGTCTTGATAGCAAACGCAATTAGCGTTGACCTGATCTAGAAAGGCAATGTGTGTCGTAGGTCACGGTATGGATTCTTTCTTTAAATCGATACTTTCATCGATCGATGATATAGCAGTTTTACTCGCCCGCTGCTGTTTTAGTTTCTCTCGTATTTCGGTAGATGGCGCTTCTTGTTGGGTACATGACTTTGTTTTCTCACTAACAATGAAGAAACAGTTAACTGTCAACACTTATTAGGTGTCCAATAGATCTTGGACCCCCGTGAGGTTAAGCTTTCGAGCTTCCCACGGAAAAGTACTAGAGAAACAAAAAACCCTTAATTTTTCTTTTTACCCGATTAGCCACGAAAACTTGTTTGAATTTTAATTTACGGGTACTAAATTTTAAATTTTTTGAATTATATTGTATTTTATCAAGCCATTTTTTTATTGTCTATGTTCAACTTTTTACTGAATAACTTCATTTTCCTAAATTGCCAAAAAAATCTTACACTGGATCAAAATAATCTTGTTAATGAGGCAAGATATACAGAATTTTCAAAATCCTGATATTTCTAATAATCAGCAGTATTAGAAAAAAAACTACAGGGATTAAAATCTGATTACACCATTTTCAAGGGCTCAAAAACACGATAGTAAGGTGAAAGCAGCAAGCGCGGGTCTGAGATGGGGGAACAGGATAATTCCCCTCCCACCCTAGAGCTAACGGGATAATCCCCCCTAGAAAAAAATATATTAAAAAATATTATTCCCGTCGATCATTAGCCCCCTGATTATTGACTCACTCGGGCTTGCAGATCTGGAAGTCTATTCCTTAAATAAATGCAAATGCAAATTTCCCAAAAACTTAAATGCGATTCTTATACTGATTTATTTTAAAAAAATCTTTATTAGTAACCAGATTTCCCATCTAATACCATTAAAAATGAGGGTTTATGGTTGTTCGATTTAAAAGTCAGTTTATGAACAAATATATTTTTATTTTGCGTTCTATAAGACTATATCTTTACAAATGTACAAAAGCTTTAAGCATTGTCACTTGGGCTAAATTTCCAAACAGAAGTACAGGGTGTAGCAATGTAAAAATACACAAAAACTTTTTTTGTAAAACTTAAACACCAATTATTATTTTTATTGATTTCTTAGTTGTAAGAAACTTTACACTCGTGATAAAAATTAAATAATGTTTAGATGCGATAAAAGTGTTTTGAAATATTAGACCTTTTATTTACTTTTGCCTTAATAAACCTAAAATCAAAGTGGTTCGAATACCTTTACTAAAAGGTAGGATTATAAAGGAAATAAAATAAGACACTAAATAAGTTATAACCTTATTGGAAACATTTATAGAAATAATAAAATAGAATGGCTTAAGATACGAAATATTTAGATAGTGATTTCAGACAAAAATGGTCCTTTTATTGAGGAGAGACAAAAACTCTTTATGCAGAAGAAACAAAAAAATGATTTTTGCAATGTCCTCTTCTCCAGGCCGTACCCAGGAAAAAAATTTGGCGAGAATTAAAAAAATTTCATCAAAAAACGAAATTTTTTTTTGTATTCATTATGTTGGTGACAGATCTATTTTAACACTCATAACATAATTATTATCTGTCGATTATCTTATTTTTAAAAAATGTTTATCTTATATTATTTCCTGTACACCTCGTGATCTTATTATTATTTTTATTTTCGAAAAAAAAATGTTACAATTTTTTGGGACACCCTGTTCAAAATTTTTAAAATAAGTATACAATTTAGAGTAGAAAAAGATAAACAATACTGGAAGGCTACAATATTAATAATAGTTATGGTAATAATAAAAATAAAACATTTAATAAAAAGTATCTGCTAAGATTAAAGATAAAAATTATATAATAATAATAGTTAGATTTCGGTACAATAATTTCAGGGTAATCTGTTATATTTGCAAGCCCATTCTATATTTTATACAATTTTTTACTGTTGCTCCCCAGATCAACCTACCTTTTATTTACCTCTTCTCGGTTTTCCCAACCATATTTTCTTAAGTTGTACATTTTTAAAAAACGGTATTTTGCAAATTGTGTGTGCTTTAGTTTTTTTACTTTATGGTATTTACAGAAAGGTCACCAAAAAAATTTTGGTTAGTAAAATAAATTAACAAAAAATTCCCTAAATGAATGCTGAGACTTTTTGAAAAATTAGAACAATAAATTTTGACTAGTTGCATGATGTGAACACAAAAGTGGTTATTATTGTTTTGTGTGCCAGCATCTATACCAGCGCAGAAATCCTCAGGGTGTTTCACGAGAATCGAAACAGAAGTGAAAAAAGTTTAAAAATTCGTTTTTAAACACACATGATTTTAATTTCATATTTGAGGAGCTGCGTTCAAAAGCGGCTATATCCGTTTTTTTGCTGATGCGCTTTTTTCTATCTCTCAACCGGCACGTTCATTTGCGCTCAAAACCGACGAGAAGTTTTTCTCGATTCCTGAACATTTTTTCGAAATGGATATAGCCGCTTTTGAACGCAAGCTCCTCATTTGAACTTAATTTGTAATTCTGATCAACTTTTAGTATTAACAATCCCTGATATTGTCAAAAGTAATACTTAATTCTTGCGCCAAATATACATTTTTTAATACACCTAGTATATACTGAAAAGTTTTGTTATCTGACTAGATATTTTATTTTTGGGTTTTAGGACATGCAAAACTTTTTATGAAGAACACATTTTTGTTTAAATTAATAATAAACAAATTTTCAACATGGTGCAATTTCAAGTAAAAACTGAGGCCCAATTTTATTAGCCCATCTTGTTTTCAATTGTAAAGAAGATAGAGAAGTTGCAAATATAAAAAATTCCCTCTACATCACGACATATAAAGCAACAAAAACAGTTTTAAAAATAGAAAAAACCATGCGTTGGGAAGATTTAATTTAAAACACCAATACATCACAATAGTCTTGTCTTTTACCTAGGAATTTATTTTTATTTTTTACGAAAAATAAGGCCGTAAATGGATAAGTAGTGAAGGCACATTTATCATTCTACAATTAATTATACCTAGTAGAAAATTCAAAAACTTAAAGACTTTTGTTACACAAATATTAGAGCGAGAAGTACCGGTTTCTGGTTTACAATATGTGCAAATAATTTTTGGAAAGGAAAATACACCGCAGTCAAAGAGAAAAATAAGTTAGACCCTAAATTTCTTTGGTTAGACCCGAGTTATTATGGTGAGGAGAGTTTTTAGGGTGAATCATGTTTTTTCATGATTTAGTTAAAGTTATTGATAATAAACAGGTCTATAACTCTTGTATAAACCTTTTTTATTACTTAGCCGAAAATTTTCCGGAAAAAATAAAAAAAGCTTGTTTTTTCGTTTTTGATGTTAATTATCTTCGACAATTTTTTTAAACAAAATTTGGTTAAAACTCACCTTTTTATGTCTTCATACGTTGTAATTAATTTTCCTAAATATAAATATTTATTTTAACGTGTTATTTTGATTTTAAACAGAAAAAGAAGCCTCATTTTCACCCGAAAATGCACAAGTTCAGAAAACAGTTTTTAGAAACTTTTTTACAACATAATGGCAAAAACGAGATCGAATTTAATTTAAATTATGTTGCAGTCATTTAAAACTGTTATCTGGTAAACCGTAGTAATGTTTATTTTTTTTAAACTGCTTCTAAAACTTGGATATGTTTGGGTGAAAATAAAGACTTTTTAGGTTTAAAATCAAAATAAATGTAAACTTTTTGATTAAGGAAAATTAATTACAACGTGTTTAAGTCATAAAAAGGTAAAAAACTAAAACAAAAAAGTAGGAGAACAATTTAAAAAAAAAATCATTTTTTAAAATTTTTGTCGAAAAATTTTAGGTTCGGTTTTAGTTTTCACTAAAGTTGTAGACCTTTTAGTTACATAATAACTTTTACATTAAACTTTTTTAAAAGAAGGTTTAGCTTCACTGGAAATCGTGAAAAACTATAATTGACCCCTAAAAGCCCACCCTAATAACTCGGATCGAGTCTAATTTACTTTTTCCGTTAGCTGCGCTATATTTCCTAGCTTTTTCAACAGTTTTCATGCTGTAATGACTTTTTCCATTTTTTGCTTTTTTAACTGGTCTAAACCTAACTATCAAAAATTTGAAGGTCTACAAGGAAACAAAGGGTCCATTAACCAAGTAAATAAGACTGAACGGAGTGAAATTACCAGACAGGGACCCTTGGCTCGTCTCGGACGTTTAGCCTTACTACAGGGTGCAGGAGTACGTGAACAAGAATATCCAAGGACGACCGAAACGCACTAATTCTGCGCTAGTTCAGAAATGCTTAATAATTTAAATGGCCATAGACATGGCCTATCGGTTGTCACATTCTTGACAATGGAAAGTTTGACAAACGAGCGATCTAAGCAGATCCCAGAGCGAAATTAACCGTCGAGTGTTGACGTATGAAAAAATCACATCGTCGCGTCGGTCTAACAGACTGATATGCCCAAATGGGTACAACCTCGGTTCCAAATTCTCTAGGGGGCGTAAGGGGGCAACACGTATTTTTAGATTATCCCTTATATTTTTACACACATGTACTAAGCTTACGAAACAAACAAGACTGACTCGTGGCAGGGCAGTAGATGGGTATATTTAACACACGACCTTGCGCGCAGATTGCTTCGCCCTGCTTTGGTGTTTTAAACTAGGTTTGTCTTTGTCATCGGTCTGACAGACCGTATGTTAGGAGCTCTAAGGAGTACAAACTCAAAGAGATACAAGAAACGTGGGCCAATTCGAACGGCTATAAGATGATAGATTTTCTCCTGCTTGGAGTGCTTACAGAACACTACAGGAAATGTCACCAGGTGCTAGCGGAGGAGCACTAACGGAATACAGCTTTTATTATGGGCCTATAGAAGCGGCTTTTACAATCAAACAAGAATTTCCATGAGGAAAGGAAACTAGAGACCAGTTTAAAACTTAGGTAAACAAAACAGAAAGAGGTGGATATTTCCAGGGTAGTTGACTGTCACCACACCTTTGGTGTTTTCGATAAAATAAGGCTACAGGGCACGCAAGTATTTAAGCTTTTGAATTTTTTATTGTGTAATACTACAATAACAGTCCGCGGTTGCAAATAGCCTGTATACTAGCAAAAATTATGCACCAAATACTGAAGATCAATAATTAAATAAGTTTTGCTAGAATTAATTTGCTTTCAATATAAATCTATAATTATTTTTTACCCACTTAAATTGGTATGGTGCAAAAATGTCTAAAATGTTACTGTAACTGTTGTAAGCGGCCAAATGATCTCACAGCAGCCTGCTTAGTAAATTATTGAGTCAAAATCAACAACCTGATGTTAGTTTAATCCCGAAGATTTTATAGATTTTTTGTGTCAGTAAATTTACTTATACTTTAACAATAAGCTGGCAACTGCGATAGTAGTATCAAAAAAAACGCCGAACTGAATTTCAAACCCTAAACAAGTGGTGTACTGTGAACTATTTTTATATCTTACTAGCAGTACATTCTAAACAAGTTTCTATACGTATCTATATATGGTATAACATAATCCTCTTGCTCATTTGAATTTCTAAACATGCAATGCGAATATTTATTAAATGACATGTTTATGATGAAAAAACCAAGCTTTGATTTATACTCAAAAACATATCAATAAATTTTCTAATAATCGGGAAATCTCTCGTGCGCAAAACAAATATGGGATAAAATTGCTTTCATTCACCAAACATCGTTTCCTCTTTATGAAATACTCAACTCCGTTGAGACTGATAACTTACCAAGATTTTATAAAAGTTAGTGTCAGCCATCAGTGTCGTCGTCAGTCCTAACATCTTCAGGTATTTCCATCCTTTCCTCGCTCTCGTAATTAATATGTCTATCTTCCTCTAAATGCTTTAAATCTGTCAACAAACTTGTCAGTTGGACGCTTAACGAATTTGCGACCGTTTTTACCAAGTTTGCTGGAATACTATTGGCTAATGATTTATCTTCGCATTTGTTGCTTAGGTCTTCTTCAGAAACGTTAAGTGCTTCGTTAACAGCTTTCTGAAGTTTATTTACTTCTAGTACGGATATGAGAATTTTGTCAATTATAGTCGTTAGACCGCTTTGGTCGGTATGATCTGTTATTTCTCTGGAAGACACATTGGGTAATACATCATCGTGTAGGCTCCCCCTAGGGGTTGACAGCATATTAAAAACTAAATTTTCTTTTTCGATCAGCGTTTCTTGAATTAAAGCGTCTTTTCGTCTTAATTCTTCTAGTGGAGTCAATAAGGGCTCCGCAGTACAAACTGGAGGAACTATCGTTGTAACTTGAGACGGTTGTATCAAAGGCCAATCTTCGACGTCTATTTTTATGGCCGACCGGTTACTGCTACCCAACATGGCAGCTATATCATTATTGCTTGTGGTTCTACTAGGAATACTGGTTTCGGAAGTGGATGACACGTTTGATATTGTATCTTTTTTGTCGCTTTCGACGGAAGAAACTGAAATGGTATCAGTACCTTTTTCGTTTTCAGTTGGAAGGTCTAAAAACTCCTCCATTTCGGCATCATCAAGATCCAACGTCCTTCGTTTTTTATTATATCTTTCAGTCGCTTCCGAAAATTGTTTTAGCCAAATATCCCTTTTCGATTCGTCTTCCGCCATTAAATCGTACATTTGACTGTTGTTCGCCGACATATTGACTAGGAACAAGGCTTCTTTCACAACAGCGTTTTTTCTTACAAGTAAATTGTTAAGTTTAATTATCGGAGACAGGTGTCCCTGGCTGGTAGGCGAGCCTGAACTAAAAAATTTCAAGATAAATTTGTCATTATCTTTTTGTAATATAAGCACCAATTCTTCAAGAAGAAGAACGTGAACGTTGGTGGACGCTTTATTAGGTCGTCTTAACTGCATGTTGCCTTCTAAAACTAGATTGTACGATGTTAAATCAATATTACGAAATTCTTTAACGATTTTGTGGTCACTAGCCTTAAAACTGGTGGTGTCCAAGTGTTTTTGGATTTCTTCCAGTCTGTGTCTATTGTGGGCCGCTTTGGCTGCTTCGTTGACATGATTCAACACGGTTTTCGAATGAGAATGTGCTAAACGTAATTTAGCTACCTCATCTGCGTGTTCGTCAGCTGTGTCGATACTTTTAATAAGCCTTTCTAACAAAAGAGGGTACTTAACGAGTCTTTGCATCTCACAAGGCACTATGCTTTGAAGTTGCAACCGTCTGCACTTTCTTTCTTTTTCTGTTTCGGTTAGTAAAGTGTTAAATTTCGAGTCTCGTTCGCGTCTCTTTTTGATTAAATCTAAAGCAAGCTGCTGTCTTTCACAAAAAGTCGCAGATGCCGTTTTTAATCTTTCCCCCTTCTCCCCGCCGAATATATTTAATAACATATCGCCAATGTTGCTCACTAACGGATTATCTTTTTTAATATGTTTCATTTGTTTTTCCATTTCTAAATGGATGTCTAAGAGTTCTTTAATATTGGGAAATATAAGCGTTAATTCCTCGGGTTTTAGGATATGGCTTTCTTGAAGTCTTCTGTAAAAAAGTTTGTATAAAACTTTTAACATTTGGACGTGTGATGTTTCGGTGTGAAAAAACTCATTGATAACATCGTGGCGTCGCCTTTCGCTAGGTGGAAGTTTGTTTAATTCGTCTGCAGAAATGAGTTCTTCCCAGAAGTGGTCATCTTTCTCCTCATCGCTGTCACTGTCTTTGGTATACACTGTTAAACTAGAACTATTGCTTTGCAAAGGATCACTTACGTTTCTTCTTTGCTTTTTCTTTTCCGACTGTTGCTCTTTAAGGCTTTCAGATCGGTTGATGTTTGTAGTGGTCTTTTTGTTTTCATTCTCGTGTGATATGGAGATCTGAGGCATTGCGGTTTCCTCCGATTTTTCGGTAAGATTGGATGGAATTTTTGGCTAAAAAGAAAAAGTATCAATTTACGTCAAATTGAATGAAAAACACATAAACAGGACATATAGTTTAAAAAAATAAGTAACTATAAAACTGGACAATTGCTTGTAGAGGTTATTTGGACAACGAATGGGATATTGTTCGATCGCAATAAATCACCAATTCCACTATGTGAAATTTGTTATTTTTAGTATCTCCCTAACTCCTTAAACTTTTTAACAAATCCCAAAACTTAAAAACAAAAAAGCGTTCGTGAAAAATTATTTAGTTTTTTATTCTTTTGACCTACCCGTTAAAATTATTGCTTAACTAAAATTCACCTTGTATATCAAAAAAACATTATCTTTATTGTTTCGCTAGATACTGCAAAAGCTTACTATTTCTCTAATTTTTATAGTATAATTTCTTATGGTTTAATATTGTGGGGCAGTTTAATTAAAATTATTATTAATTAAAACAGATTATTAGGATTTTGGGCAATTCTACAAAGTTGTCATAATCATAATAAATATTTTTTGGCAGATTTAACGATTTAATGTTAATCCACTTTGATATGTCCTGTCTTTTTTAATTATCTTTTCTGTTTTTTGTTAGAATTAGATTTTTGACAAGCTTAAATGTATTTGTATACGTATTTGGTGTTAATAATTATTTCTATTTTGCTCATGTGTATGAATTCTTGAAATTAATGAGAAGTACTCCATCAAAATCAGGCGAACGTCGAAATGCGCATGCGATCTCAGTTGATTCTGCATCTCTGTTGATCCTGACAAGGTTCCTATTCTGTGTTCATTCTCATTCGCATCCATTTTAGAATTTATACACTGGTATTGCTCATATTATACTGTAACCTACCGATTCGACTTTTTCTTCCTGGGACTCCATGGAAGCGTCGACTTCATCCATTTGACGGCTGTCGTCAGTGTCAAATTCGCGATTTGACACGCTTAGGGTGACTGGATGAGAATCCTCAGGCTCCTCGCGACTTATGTGCAACCAGGATGGGAATTTACGAAGACTTGTGGTAGATCTGAAAGGCAAAATAGATTTTTATTGTTACTAATTTTGTTGCCGTTCTTTTGATGCATCTCAAAGGTGACAAGCAGTATTAAATCAAATTACGGCGTTTAAAAAGATAGTTTCAACCATTCTTGTAACTATAAAAATATGTTTCATAATGCCGCTTGACATGTAGCAATAGACTTACAGTTGCATACAAGATAGGGTGCCTGATATGACATCTATTGTATAAACAAACAAATATGTCTCATTCAGGGATACTCCATGTCAAGCGGCCTATAATGAAATACATCTCTGTCCCATATCCCATGCTAGCTACTGCTATTGAAATAAGTCGTTTTTGAATTTAATTTTATTTTATTTTGTACTGGGACATTCATGATGGATCAATTCCAGTGTCGCAAAGTTAAAGCGTTTAAAACAAAAATGGAAATGGTCAATATATCTAAAAGCCCAAAAATTTCAGAAATTAATAATTATTTAATTTTTGCGCCCACGAATATATTTTTTTCTCGCATATAAAAGCAATACAGCCAAACGAATTCATACCTGGAGTGAAAAAAAATCTTAGGCTTGGTGAGGACCCCGGACCCGCCCCCCCTTTAGGTGCGCCCATGGATTAATGTATGTACGTGGTGCTTAATGGCGATGAATCTCATAAATGTATCACTTTTTCAGACGAAATATTTGCTAATTATATTAAAAAATATTGAAAGTCCCGAGTTGTATAAACAGAGTACAAAACTGGAACAAAAAAAAGTTAAAGTCTCCGCATAACTTTAGATACCAGAATAAGCTTTGAAACACACATAAAAAATGTTACAAAAACAGCGGGCTATATTCTTCGAAATGAGTCAAACTTTAATTAATTTAAAACTTTTAAAACTATACTATAAGTCCGAAGTAAAACTAAATACGCTTCGCTCGTTTGGTCCCTTTTTTATCACAAATATATTAAATATTGGCAAAAGTTCAAAAAAATAATTGTTAAGCTTCTTATATTATAAAAGATATGGAAAATATCTACGTTGACATACCATAATATAAGGTACTACTGGAAAAATTTTATAATGAAAGATTTGATTGTTCTTATCTTCTAAGCAGTATTAATTTTAAGTTTAATCCCAACTTATGACAACCGAATTTCAGAACCTTTTACAGCTACGACTTTGTAAAAAATTATAACGAAATCGGGCCTTGCGAATTCCGCTAAATAGCCCAGGGTAATTAGGTCAAAATAGAGGCCAACCTCGAAATTTGAGGTAACAAGCTGAATTTTGCAGAGACCTTCGTTTTCGTGTTCTAATGAAGGACAGAAAAATTCTCATGTGCTAGCCCGTCTACGTTTTGAGATATTTAGGATCAAAGGTCACGGAGGGGGGGGGGGGGGAGGAGGGTCTTAGGGAGCTCAAGCCCCCCCCAAAGCTACTAAATATAGACCAGTGGCGCACCCAGGAATGTGTCTTGGGGGGGGGCCCGACAGCTACGAAGGGCGCCCTCAGAAAACTGGCGACCAAAAAAAAAAAAAAAAAAACGTCATCAAGTCTTTTTGCAACTACGCCACTGCTTGGGGGGGGGCGAAGCCTCCTGATGTCACATTTTAAGGTATTTTTCATGTTTTATCATCAAATATGTACAAAATATATTAAAAAATCTATGGCTAAATTTTTGTTTCCGCGCTTAAGCCCCCCGGATCAACTTCTGCGTACCCCACCTGTCTACGCACGTCCCATGTCTAATATAACATTTCAAATCTCTTCTTTTGGCGCCAACTAATTGATTGTACAGTTTTCAATGGGCTTATCATAGCACCGCGCAGGCGTGGGAACAGAGAAAAGTTTCCGGCATGTTGATTCCAATACATCGTTTTCAGTAATAAAATTACAATTATCCTATATTTTCGGTGAAATCAATTACCAAACCATTGCAAAAACATTGTCAATTTGTGGGTGAGATTAAGGTAGAGGAGAAAGACGACAGAAGCAGTTAGGGTGCACCCTGTGTTTGGAGAATCAGCGAAACCCAGATGAGTCCACTGTTCTCTGTACATTCGCCATTTTCAATTTTCGTTATGTATAAGCAAAGATTTTCTTATTTTTCATTCTAATAATGACTGCGCAATTGGATACAAGTCAGTTCACTATGATCTAAGTCTGCGTGCGTGGTCAGCTACTGTATTTGATATACATTTTTTTTTATTACTGAACAAACTTTTACCTGATGTAATCATGACAATTTAACTTTTTGATATAAATACTTGAGAAAAGTGTATTAATACCGCCTCATTATTAATAAGTAATACGGTATTTACCTATTAAAATATACGCACTCCCACTTTTTGACGCCATATTTCGAAAACGGTTGCTCCTACGAAAAAACCGTATATAACCAAACTTGTAGAGAAAAATGTTTTACGTATTTTTGGTAATGACATCTTAATCCGTCAGACGAGCCGTAAGCGAGATATTCACAAAAAACGAATTTTCGTCACCTTTGACCTTGAATATTTCAAGACGCACACGGGCTGCTAGCATATGGGATTTTTCTGTACCTCATTAAAACCTCAAACGGAAGGTCTCTGCCAAATTCAGCTTGTTACCTCAAATTTCGAGGAGAAAGTCTAATTATCCGCTAGGGGGCAGTAAGCACATATCCCGACTAGGGTCACTGCATCCTGGAAGCCTGGCGTCTCCAAAGAAGACACTACGTCTTCGTGATGCAGTGACCCTAATCCCGACTAGGGTCCCTGAATCACTAAAACTGTGAAATGCTAGGCTTCCAGGATGCAGTGATCCTACTCCCAACTAGGGTCACTGGATCACGAAAACTGCAGCCTTGCAGAATGCAGAGACCCTACTCCCTACTAGAAAAATTGCATTTTTTGATGGAACCCTATGATAAAAATACACAAATTATACCATATTCGTATTCCTTAAAAAATTCTGCATAATTTAGGGAGGAAATTTATTTTTACATTTATAAAAAATATATTTACTCCTACGTGGTATCTAATCTGCTTCTTATTATTTATTCGAATTCGAGTCAAATATAGACTTTTTTTTTAAATTTAAGTTCTTATACTTGGTACTTTTTCATATTTTTCTCGTTCGAGAAAATACAAATTTGCACAAAAACTCAAAAATGTTTGCATTTTCTAGGTTTTTCTTAATAATTCAAATTACGTTGTGGAAATTATTAATTTTTAAATAAAAAGTGACAAGTTTAGAAAAATATTTCCAAACTAGTAAGAACCTTTCATTTTGAAATTTGTATTGGAGAACTTGGCTTTACTTTTATCTCAATTCTTTTTACGGAATGCCATTTTCGCGTACTTAGCCTTTTTTTACATGAAATGTTTTTGTTATGATTTCACTTCTTTTTTAAAGGAATTGGATAATACTTAATTTTTAATGTAGTAAAATATGCGGAATATTGTTCAAAACTTTTGCAATGCCTTACTTAAATTTTTGAGATTTTTTAATTTTTTTCCATGGTTTTATCGTAGTTCCTATTAGCCTTCCAAAGCTCTCTAGCGTTTCTGAAAGTGCACAATGTTACTTTTACATAACTTTATATGTATAGGGGAGGAGAATAAATGAAAATATTGGACTTTTTAAATTTTTTCCCATGGTTTTATCATAATTTCTATTAGCATTCCAATGCTCAGCTCTCTAGCGTTTCTGGAAGTGGGCAATGTTAGTTTTATATAAATTTACATTTATAGGAGAGGGAGGTAAATTAAAATATTGGTGTTTTTAAATTTTTTCATATAGTTTTATCATATTGTCTTTCAGTCTTAAAAAGTTCAGCTCTCTAGCGTTTCTGGAAGTGGGCAGTGTTACTTTTACATAACTTTACATTTATAGGGGAAGGAAGTAAATTAGAATTTTGGGGTGTTTTTTTCTATAACTTTATCATAGTTACCATCGGTCTTCCAAAGCTCAGCTCTCTAGCATGTCTGGAAGTAGGCAATGTTACTTTTACTTAACTTTACATTTATAGGGGAGGGGAGTAAATTAAAATTTTAGGGTTTTTTAATTTTTTCCTATAGTTTTATCATAGTTCCTATCAATCTGTCAAAGCTCAACTCTCTAGCATTTCTGGAAGTGGGCGATGCTACTTTTATATAACTTTAAATGTATAGGGGAGGGGAGTAAATTAAAATTTTGGGGTTTTTTAATTTTTCCCAGGGGTTTGGTCATAATTTCTATCAGTCTGCCAAATTTCAGCTTTGTAGCATGTCTGGAACTACAGTAGAATATTGATGATCTATACATGAGTGAGTGGCAATTTCGACGTTTTTTGAAATTTCGTAACTACTTTACTACTTTATGGAATTCCATGAAACTTGGAGGGGTTGTTAACTCCATGGAGATCTACGACTGTGCAAAGTTTGAGATTCGTAGCTCATTCCGAAGTAGAGTTTTAGGTAGGTCAAATATCGGCTGAAATGTTTCCAGAAAAGATGGTTACGGCGCGCGAACTTGGCGAGGCACTGCCGTGTCCTCAGATGTGTGAGCTAAAATAGTTTTATAAAGTACAAATAGGAATAAGCTAGCCGGTGTCAGATTCGTCATGAGTCCAGTTTACCAATTTTATTTATTTTGATAAAACCGTAAATAAAAAAATTTCAATAAAAAAGTAATATGCAGATTTAATAACATAGAACTTTTCTGTCAAAAAAATTGTAATTTCATTTTTGATTACTGCCTCCTTAATTAAATTTTTCAACAACTATAATTGTAGCCTAGTGAATGAGTCTACGAAATAATGACACACACCTAACCCACGCAAGCTATAATGATTCAAACTAATTTTAATAAGACTTTCTATGATAAATATAATTAGAATAATTTACATTGTGTTTTTAATTTTTTTTATTTTTATTAATAAATAAAAAGATATACAGGGTGTTCCGAAATTAGACGTCAATATTTTGAACACGTATTCTGTGACCTATAATAGAGATAAAAGTTTATATAAACAAGGGTCCAGAACGTCTTAGTTTTTAAGATATTAAGGGTGAAGATGTGATGGCGGTTTATTGTAAATACGAGTATCTTCGAAACCTGTAAATATATTTAAACCAAATTTGGTACAGTTAGTAAACTTTTTAGGCTCTATTTAAAGTTGGGTGACAATGTGACCTAAGCTTAGTACTACTATGTCGGTTTAGAACGTTTTTCTACGTTGTCCGACGCCTATTCTCCATCTCATTCGATCGTGACAGTCATCTTCCGTCAGGATTTTTTGCTTAGTTCCTGAGAAAATTGGATAAAACTTTTTAAAAAATAGTTTAGTGATTTTTCAAAATTGTTTTAATTTACGGACGCCCCTAAATTGTTATAGATAAAACTAATCTTGCCTTATTATACATCGTTTAAAAGGACATTTTATTGTCTACAATAAAGTATAAATTAATTAGAAAATCGGGTAAAACATGTAATAAACATGTTTTTTTTTTAAATTTGTTTACATTACCTCAATAAACGGACGCCGTTGGAGAGTTTGTCATTAGCCGTACCCCAAGGACTAAAATATCATTAAAAAGGGATTTTTATTGTCTACAATAAAGGTTATTACATATTTTTCCCTAAGAAGCTTAGTTTTCGAGAAAATTTGAAAAAAAATAAAAATTTTAGATTTTGGGGGGTCTGAGGGGTTTTTACAGATAAATCTTTATTTTTAGGTTAGATTTGACACATTTTTTTATGCATTTTTAAGTCACTGTGGCTTCATGGCGTTGACTTTGTTGAATTTTCAAAAATTCAAACACGACTATAAGAGGAGGGGGGATAAAAAAAAATTGGACCAAAAAGTGGCCTAGAAACATTGGGATCTGTGACCTATTCTTAGCTAGTATCATTGTCAAACTGGGGTCCTCATATTTTGCATACTCAACTACCTCTAGCGCCTGCACTAATTATTACTTTCCTACATTACGAGGGATGTTCGAAAAGTTCTCGGCCCAACACAGAGAGAGAGAGGCGCTGTTATCACTTTTCAAGCTAGAACTTGTAGTTAGTCGGCTGCAGAGTCTCGAGTGCGTACGGTGTTTTTCTAATTTTTAACGATTAAAAAAGCAACTGTGTTTTGGACAATTATTAACAATGGATAAAACTAAAGATGTAAAGGTAGCTCGGGGACGCGTTTCTGCCTCATTAGGCTTCATTCAGCCCGAGCATAACCATAAAATGGAAGGAGATGAAATGATGATGTGGATATCTGAAAAGGAATATGAAATATGGTGTTTACTGAGGAGAGACCAACTGTCAATTTGCAGCTTCGGTCAGGGTTGCCTCAGTTTTGAGGCTAATTTTGACGTCGCGACGGAGACAGATATAATCTGCTCCCAGAAAACAGCCTGAGCCCTGGATTTTTTAAATTTGAGGAAGTTCACGAGGTAAAAAGTTTTTACAAAAAAGTTTCACGGGCAAGACCTCAGAGGTAAAGGTAGCTCGGGGACGCGTTTCTGCCTCATTAGGCTTCATTCAGGTCTTGCCCGTGAAACTTTTTTGTAAAAACTTTTTACCTCGTGAACTTCCTCAAAGATAAAACTAAAGTTCGTGCAGTAATTAAATATTTTGTGTTAAAGGGTTTAAGCCCAACAGACATACAAAGTGAATTTAGGGAGACATTAGGGGTATATTCTCCTTCATTTTCCACAATAAAAAAATGGGCTGCAGAGTTTAAACCAAAACGGCCTCATCAGACGAAAACGTTGACCGCCGATTGAAGGTGCGTGAACTAGCTGAGATAGCAAAGATCTCATTAGACCGAGTGCACCATATTTTGCACGACATCTTGGGTATGAGAAAGCTACCGTCAAGATGGGTGCCGCGTTTACTGACACCTGACCAAAAACGCATCCGATTAAATATTTCCCAACAATGTTTGGACGTATTTCAACGCAATCCATCTGAATTTCGTCGATGGTTTATAACCGTAGATGAAACATGGATTCACCACTACACACCAACATCGGGCCTGGTGAAAGGGCCCCCAAAAAGGCAAAAACTCCCCCTTTTGCAGGAAAAGTTGGCTACGGTTTTCTGGGACTCTCATGGTGTGGTGCTGATACATTTTTTAGAGCATGACTATCACTGGAGAATATTATGCCACCTTACTGGACCAACTTAACGAGGCTATCCAGGTTAAACTTCCACATCTGGCCAAAAAAAAGGTACTTTTTCACGACGATAACGCTCCTGCTCATGCTTCACGGATTGTTGCTGCGAAACTGAACGAGTTACACTATGAGGTGC
This sequence comes from Aspidapion aeneum, assembly GCA_963576565.1. Taxonomy (NCBI): domain Eukaryota; kingdom Metazoa; phylum Arthropoda; class Insecta; order Coleoptera; family Brentidae; genus Aspidapion; species Aspidapion aeneum. The sequence goes on along the minus strand of OY755041.1, from coordinate 12,503,870 downwards.
TTCCTCCACACGCACTCTATTCACCTGATCTAGCACCCAGCGACTATTAACTTTTCCCAGATCTGAAGAGGCTCGGCGGGCGAAGATTCGCTTCAAATAAAGAGGTATTATATACGTATTTTACCGAGGGTACCAAGAAGCTAGAGGCTTGTTGGAGTCAATGTATTGAATTGGAGGTAGATTATGTAGAAAAATAAAAAAATTAAATATTTGAAATTCCGTGTTTTTCTTGGTCAGGCCGAAAATTTTTCGAACAGCCCTCGTATTAATAGACCGATGCAGATACGTTTTGGAAGGGAAAAAATTAGTAGCAGCATGACAATCGCAGGAAATAAAAAATGGGAGTGAGCTTTTAGTGGTGGATAATGGTTTTTTACGGTTTTTAGCAATAATAGATCTTCTATCGAAAAATTTTTATTAAAATGTTATAGATAAAATAAAGGTATTTATAGCCAAAAATCCGTGAAAAATCAAATAAACCGGTTTTAAAATGTTTCATTGTTATCTTATTTTTATTTTTTTGATTTTGACAAAATTTGATAACAAGACACCTATTTGTGTCCCTAATACCTACGTTGTAATTTTTACCTTCCTAGCCCGCACAGCATTGGCTAGAGAAAGTAATGTTTTCACCAAAAAAATTTTTTAGCTCACACATATACTATACTATAGTAGTGTGAGCTATGGTGATCCTAATTTTTTCGACAAAAAAAAAGTTGCTCCGATTTCAAAATTTTTTATATATCTTTGCGTTTCAGATGATTTTGAAACTTTTTTGTTGCGCCGTCTGTCTGTCTGTCTGTCTGTATATCTGTCTGTCCGTATGTCTGTCTGTAACGACCAACGCGCATAACTCAAAAACTGATTTTAATAAAATTTGGTACCTAGGCTGGGTCTTGGGTCGAGATGGTCCCATTTAAAAATGAACAAAATCCACCGAACACAAGCCAAATAAAAGGGTGGGGGTAGATTTCAAAAATTAGAGTTTATGTGAAAATATGGCGTGTGTGATATCAAACGAAAGGTAATTGAGTCTAGAGTTTAAAAAAATACATTTCAGTTTTTTTTAAGGGTGGGGGTAGATTTCAAAAATTAGAGTTTACGTGAAAATATGGCGTGTGTGATATCAAACGAAAGGTAATTGAGTCGGGAGTTTAACAAAATACATTTTAGTTTTTGTTTCTTTTAAGGATGGGGGTAGATTTAAAAAATTTAAGTTTAAATCAAAACATGGCTTGTGTGGTATTAAACGAAAGGTAATTTAGTCTGGAGTTGAATAAAATATATTTCAGTTTTTAGTTATATTAGCTCGCACGTAGGTACACTATAACTATAGTACCTAGTGTGAGCTTAGGGGCCCATATATTGGCAGAGTATTTTTTGAGATAACGCCGAAGATGTGTTATGTGGGTGTATTTTGACCTACCTAGCAATATCGTCGTGATGTCTGTCTGTGTGTGTGTATATCTGTCCGTAACGCGATAGCTCCTAAACCGCTTAACCGATTTGCATGAAATTTTTAGGTAAAATAGTACGCGATACTGAGCTGATTAGATTTTGGTTAAAATTTATCAATGCTAATGACAGTTCGTAGGAGCTTTCATTTCGAAGATATTTCTAAAAAACTGTTTTCAAGGTTGATATAACGTGGAGTGTGCTAATGGGCTAGGAAGGTTCAGACCCGTCATAGACCCATTTATTTTAATGAAAATATTGATTTTTTCATTTTATTTGATTTAATCTGGTCTACAATACGCCATATCGTAATAATGTGTTTGTATAAACAAATTTAAAAAAATTATATTTTGACATTTTTTTAAATTTTTTTGCAGCTATATCAATGGGTGAGGAAGAGTACCATAATCAGTATTTTAAATGGAACACAATAAAAACATTCGTACAAGGTAGCTTTATAAAATTAATCATCCGGTATCATGGCTTCCAGACAGACATGCGTAGAATTTGCAAAACGAGGTTGGAATGGTTTAATACTCATAGATTCGCAAGTAATACAGAGTGCTACGAAAATAATGTATTATACTGATATGTGTAAAAGCGAAGATAGAAAAAAAGGAGGGTTCATGTTTCCCCCTTTTGATCCCGACCTGTTTTATGGTGCCTGCGCTGCACAGTGCTGCAAAATGAAGTTTCTATTTCATTGGGAAACCTTCAAGTCTATAAAAAAAATAAAGCCTACTTATTGTAGTGCTTGCTGTTGCCTTATCGATTACTCCCTAGTTTATTTTGTTTTAAAAAATCATAATAATTTTTATTTTTTTCCTCAATAACCGTAGCAGATAAGAAAAAACGAGAAGAAACGAAAAAAGTTTTGTAAAAAAAAACAAAAAAAAAATAATTTTAAATTTTTGACCTAAAAAAATAATTTCCTACCTTCAACCACTTGGCATATTCAATGCCCTAAGGCCGACAACGTAACCTATAATCTAAATTTAAGGTGTGCCAACTTTATACCATATAGGAAAAAACTATACTGGCCAGAGGGAAGCCTGCTAAGAAAAAGAAAAACCTATTTAGCAGGTGATTAGATAAGAATAAAAACATCAGGGTTTACCCCGATCTCAGCAAATTCCGGCGGCCCGTGAAGTAAATATTATTAAAAGAAGAGAAAGAACACCGGAGGAATAGTTTTGCAACAGAATTGGCGGAAAAAAAAACGAGCTCGTGTTAAGTCATTGTATTTTCTAATAAATCTGCGTAGTAGGCAATTGCACTGAAATTTATTCGACTCGGCATGACAAGAATCGGGAGGGGATGAAGTAAATTCGCGTCTATTCATATGTAAACACCTTCTAAATTAGTTTTTCTCTTTTAAAGCAGGCTTCCCTATGGCCAGTATAGCTTTTTTCTATATGGTATGGGTAACATTTTACTTAAAATACGACAAATAATTACTTCCGAATGTACACGATATTTAGAAGCGGAGCATCCTATATTGTAATGAGTAGGAATAAATAAATGTGCCAGAAAACGTTGAAATTTATGGAAATCTACTTACAGCATTTAGCACCGTAAAAAACGAAATTAGATATCACGTCAAAACTGTTCACGAAACAACAAACTACTATTCTTTAAACTTGGATCCATAAAAATTAAATCAAAATCAACACAAGCCACATTCTAAGCAAATTATCACAAATAAATAGGAAATATTAAAAACAAAACAATTAGAATTCACACCATTAACATTATGATATATTTAACAAAAACTTTTCCGGAGCCCAGTTTCAGTAAAACCCACATTATATGAGAGAAATTAAAAACACAATACTGACTGTATGTAGAAAACGCTTTTTTAACTGATTCAGTAGCCAACTTTATTTTTAGACATAGCTCATTCGGCAAATTCAAAAACCAAATATTCATAAACATTTATAAAAATGCCGAGAATGCATAATAAAGCAGATATTCGCATCAGGTGAAGTTTATGTTATTAATGGTCAGGAACAAGTTAATTTATTTTCAATGTGAAATATTTATGTGCACCGATAATCTTTGTATCAGAGCCTTTTTAGGGTCGTGTTATTATACCTATTAACTAAAATACTCTGCCAATATATGGGCCCCTAAGCTCACACTAGGTACTATAGTTATAGTGTACGTGTGAGCTAATATAACTAAAAACTGAAATATATTTTATTCAACTCCAGGCTAAATTACCTTTCGTTTGATACCACACAAGCCATGTTTTGACTTAAACTCAAATTTTTGAAATCTACCCCCACCCTTAAAAAAAACAAAAAACTAAAATGTATTTTGTTAAACTCCGGACTCAATTACCTTACGTTTGATATCACACACGCCATATTTTCACTTAAACTCTAATTTTTAAAATATACCCCCACCCTTTTTTTTTAAATAAATTAAAATGTATTTTGTTTAACTGCAGACTCAATTACCTTTCGTTTGATATCACACACGCCATATTTTCACATAAACTCTAATTTTTGAAATCTACCCCCATTCTTTTATTTGGTTTGTGTTCGGTGGATTTTGTTCATTTTTAAATGGGACCATCTCGACCCAAGACCCAGCCTAGGTACCAAATTTCATTAAAATCGGCCAAGCGGTTTTTGAGTTATGCGCGTTGGTCGTTACAGACAGACAGACAGACAGACAGACAGACAGACAGACAGACAGACAGACGGCGCAACAAAAAAGTTTCAAAATGATCTGAAACGCAAAGATATATAAAAATTTTTGAAATCGGAGCAACTTTTTTTTTCTCGAAAAAATTAGGATCACCATAGCTCACACTACTATAGTATAGTATATGGGTGAGCTAATACTCTGCCAATTTATGGGCACCGAACCTCACACTATTAATGTATAATGTAGTTTTTATCTATTTTGGTTTACGAAAATAACCCCCAATCCGCCACCTGGGGACGAGTCCAATTGGAGATTCCTCCTCCCCACTGTGTTACACCCCTGAACAAAACAAACTATAATGTATTAGCTCACACATATACTATACTATAGTAGTGTGAGCTATGGTGATCCTAATTTTTTCGAGAAAAAAAAAGTTGCTCCGATTTCAAAAATTTTTATATATCTTTGCGTTTCAGATTTTGAAACTTTTTTGTTGCGCCGTCTGTCTGTCTGTCTGTAACGACCAACGCGCATAACTCAAAAACCGCTTGGCCGATTTTAATGAAATTTGGTACCTAGGCTGGGTCTTAGGTCGAGATGGTCCCATTTAAAAATGAACAAAATCCACCGAACACAAACCAAATAAAAGAGTGGGGGTAGATTTCAAAAATTAGGGTTTATGTGAAAATATGGCGTGTGTGATATCAAACGAAAGGTAATTGAGTCTGCAGTTAAACAAAATACATTTTAATTTATTTTTCAAAAAGGGTGGGGGTATATTTTAAAAATTAGAGTTTAAGTGAAAATATGGCGTGTGTGATATCAAACGAAAGGTAATTGAGTCCGGAGTTTGACAAAATACATTTTAATTTTTGTTTTTTTTAAGGGTGGGGGTAGATTTCCAAAATTTGAGTTTAAGTCAAAACATGGCTTGTGTGGTATCAAACAAAAGGTAATTTAGTCAGGAGTTGAATAAAATATATTTCAGTTTTTAGTTATATTAGCTCACACGTACACTATAACTATAGTACCTAGTGTGAGCTTAGGGGCCCATATATTGGCAGAGTATTAGCTCACACTACTACTATACTATAGTAGTGTGAGCTATGGTGCTCTTAATTTTTTCGATAAAAAAAAAGTTGCTTCGATTTCAAAATTTTTTATATATCTTTGCGTTTCAGATGATTTTGAAACTTTTTTGTTGCGCCGTCTGTCTGTCTGTATCTCTGTAACAACCAACGCGCATAACTCAAAAAGTTTATGTGAAAATATGGCGTGTGTGATATCAAACAAAAGGTAATTGAGTCTGGAGTTAAACAAAATAAATTTTAGTTAAAAAAAAGGGTGGGGGTAGATTTAAAAAAATAGAGTTTAAGTGAAAATATGTCGTGTGTGATATCAAACGAAAGGTAATTGAGTCTGGAGGTAAACAAAATATATTTTAGTTAAAAAAAAAAGGGTGGGGCTAAATTTGAAAAATTAGAGTTTAACTTAAAACATGGCTTGTGTGGTATCAAACGAAAGGTAATTGAGCCTAGAGTTGAATAAAATATATTTCAGATTTTAGTTATATTAGCTCACACGAACACTAAAACTATAGTACCTAGTGTGAGCTTAGGTACCCATATATTGGCAGAGTATTTTTTTATCTTCATGTTACCTTTAATATAGTAGCACACAAGTAATATCTTTACCAGAACTTTTAGCTCACACATATACTATACTATAGTAGTGTGAGCTATGGTGATCCTAATTTTTTCGAGAAAAAAAAAGTTGCTCCGATTTCAAAAATTTTTACATATCTTTGCGTTTCAGATGATTTTGAAACTTTTTTGTTGCGCCGTCTGTCTGTCTGTCTGTCTGTCTGTCTGTCTGTATGTCTGTAACGACCAACGCGCTTAACTCAAAAACCGCTTGGCCGATTTTAATGAAATTTGGTACCTAGGCTGGGTCTTGGGTCGAGATGGTCCCATTTAAAAATGAACAAAATCCACCAAACACAAACCAAATAAAAGGGTGGGGGTAGATTTCAAAATTTAGAGTTTATGTGAAAATATGGCGTGTGTGATATCAAACGAAAGGTAATTGAGTCTGGAGTTAAACAAAATACATTTTAATTTATTTAAAAAAAAGGGTGGGGGTATATTTCAAAAATTTGAGTTTAAGTGAAAATATGGCGTGTGTGATATCAAACGAAAGGTAATTGAGTCCGGAGTTTAACAAAATACATTATAGTTTTTGTTTTTTTTTAAGGGTGGGGGTAGATTTAAAAAATTTGAGTTTAAGTCAAAACATGGCTTGTGTGGTATCAAACAAAAGGTAATTTATTCTGGAGTTGAATAAAATATATTTCAGTTTTTAGTTATATTAGCTCACACGTACACTATAACTATAGTACCTAGTGTGAGCTTAGGGGCCCATATATTGGCAGAGTATTTTTTTAACCTACCCACACCCTTCCAATTGTGTACGGTGGATTTTATTCATTTTTAAATGGGACCATCTAAAGCCAAAACCTAACCTAGGTACCAAATTTTATTAGAATCGGGCAAGTAGTTTTTGAGTTATGCGCGTTGGCTGTTACAGACAGACATACAGACAGACCGACAGGCGGCGCGAAAAAAAAGTTTCAAAATTGTCGCAATGACGCAAAGACATATAAAAAATATTGAAATCAGAGCAACTTTGTTTTCTAATTTTTGACATGATCATACTTATAGTATACGTGTGAGCTAATTAAATCGTTTAAAGTTTAAATAATGTATTTTAAGATTATATCCTATCTATACACATGATAAGATTTTAAGTGCAACGATAGTTCTGTTGAAATAAAGATATTTTCAAAAAGTTTGATGTAACATGTGGGAAAACACAAGGGCAAATTCTAGCTCCAAAACAATTTTCACTCTATTTTGCCATGACAATCAATGATGCATTACGGAAAGCATAAAAGGATGCTGTGATACATCATTGGAAAGGTCTTAAAAAAAGCTTAAAATAATGTTCTAACAACTTTTTTTCTCTGACAGGTTTCCCCTCCCTGCTGACGTCGTCAGTGGACAAACGGTATGCTTCAAGTAAAATCGAAATATCTCCATTACAGATGGTAATATTGCATAATAAAATACATTGCTGGAAAGCCTTCGAAAAAGGCTACAAACATTGTCCGAATGACGTCATCAATGGACAAACGGTATGTATTAAGAAACATACTAAATCTCCCTTACGGGTTGCAACATTATGGATGTTGTAATAATTCGTTGGAAAGGTCTCTACAAATCATAGTCCACGAATTTTTGCAGAATTTTCACCCATAATGGATGTATTTCCATTTTTCAGGGGAAAGGAAACTCGGGGAAAAACAGTCTAAGAAAGAAGTTGATGGTTACCTACTTGTAAAATTTTTTAAGAGCTTTCCAACAATGTAAAATACTCTGCCAATATATGGGCCCCTAAGCTCACACTAGATACTATAGTTATAGTGTACGTGCGAGCTAATAAAACTAAAAACATGTATTGACTTAAACTCAAATTTTTGAAATCTACCCCCACCTTTAAAAAAACAAAAACTAAAATGTATTTTGTTTAACTCCGGACTCAATTACCTTTCGTTTGATATCACACACGCCATATTTTTACGTAAACTAATTTTTGAAATCTTCCCCCACCCTTTTTGAAGAAAAAAAACTAAAATGTATTTTGTTTAACTCCATACTCAATTACCTTTTGTTTGATATCACACATCCCATATTTTCACATAAACTCTAATTTTTTAAATCTTCCCCCACCCTTTTATTTGGCCTGTGTTCGGTGGATTTTGTTCATTTTTAAATGGGACCATCTCGACCCAAGACCCAGCCTAGGTACCAAATTTCATTAAAATCGGCCAAGCGGTTTTTGAGTTATGCGCGTTGGTCGTTACAGACAGACATACAGACAGACATACAGACAGACAGACAGACAGACAGGCGGACAGACAGACGGCGCGACAAAAAAGTTTCAAAATCATCTGAAACGCAAAGATATATAAAAAATGTTGAAATCGGAGCAACTTTTTTTTTCTCGAAAAAATTAGGATCACCATAGCTCACACTACTATAGTATAGTATATGTGTGAGCTAAAAATATCCAATATTGCCACCTGTTATGAAGATATTCTATTTTTCGAAATACATACCATTTGTTCCCTGATGACATTATATTTTTTTAGTATTTATCAAGAGCTCTCCAACGATGTATCACAACATTCACTTATGTTATCCGTAATGGAGATATTTTTATTTTTCGTAAAATATACCTGTACAATCATGACGTATTTAGGGTGGGGGGGGGGGGGTTGTAACTCTGACCGAGTGTATCCCAGCGTTTTTTTTTGTCTTTGTATATGTACAAGCATGGTGCAAAATCTAAACTAAATCCAGGGACTATACAGAGCATGGTATTGTTGAGAAAGCGTTAAGAAACTAAAATCATGTTTCATAGTACTTTTCCAGACAAATTCTCTATTCTCAAAAACTTTTTTATGTGGCAAAATGCACGAACATGAGAAAAATCATTTAAATGCAGATGCTAATTTACATCCTTTAAATGTGGATTTGACTGCGACAGGTCTGGAACAATCTTTGGCAAGAAGTTCAATTGAAGCAGCCATTTAATCACTTGAAAGATGGACAAAAAATGCTTGGCAATAATATTTCACAGAAGTTTTCCATCTCATTCCAAAAAAAGTTGACATACTGTATATACAGGACTCGACTTCGAACGTTTAGCCTTTATGAAAAGCGTATAAAAAAGGATGAACTTATGGAAAGCAAGAAGTCAGTGAAGGACCAAAGACGCGCATATTCAGGAGCGTTTGTCGCTGTGACTCAAAATTCATTAATAGTTTTTTATTACTAAACAGGAGCAATCAAAGTAAAATTTCCACTTTTAAAAGACGAAGAAATAGTCATTATCATTTATTTCGTTATTTTAGCTTTAATCAGGAAACATTAAATCGAGAAAAATTCAATTTTTTAATAATTTTTTCTTACACAATAACCTTGCTCCTTTATTAAAGTCGCGCTTAAATGCCACTCAAGTGTTCGATCTCCTGGCGGCGGCTCACGAAGTCAAGTTGCTAAAAGTCACCATGCACTATCCAGGAAACAGAATAGGGGACAACATTTTTGGGGGTAGGGATGTACGACAGCCCTAAACCTCTTGCCCCTCTACTGGTTTCAGTATGCAGAAAAAATGTTTGTCACGTTTTACTACTCCTTTTAAAATTTTTTGTTTGCCCCTTAAATGGAAGGGCCATTCCTCTTGAAAGAAAAAACAATAAGTTGAAATGCGGTGTTATGGTAATTGCAATTATTTAAGTTTTTAAAATAATTGAAAAATTATTTTACAATTATAATGAAATTACCAAAATGCAATTGAATCACTAAAGTGATTGTTATTATTTGTAAAAAGCTATTTTGCTTTTATTATTTAAAGCAATCCACCTTTCGTACTGAATTTAAGGCGTACGTTCGGAATGTATTACGAAGCAAGAGGGCTGCTAAATTAAGGATTATCACAGTTTGTAAATTATGAAAAAGTGACAAAAATAAATAAAAAAGTAATAAACTTTTTTTATTTTGCAAGTAGGAAATTTATGATTAAGTTATTTTTTTGATGTAACTAATTACACAGTTTTCTAAGTACATTCCTGTAAAGTAATTTGTAATGTAATACAGTCGAACCTCTATAACTCGAACCTGAAGGGACAACCAAAATAGTTCGAGTTATGGAGAATTCGAGTTATAGAAACTCGAGTTATATGGGTTAAAATACATGTAAAAAGCGCAGGACCGCTTAAAAGGTTCGAGTTATAGAGAGGTTCGAGTTATAGAGGTTCGAGTTAGAGAGGTTCGACTGTAGTTACTTTCAAAGTAATGGTTTCTAACTCTGGTTGAGAATAAAGACCAAGAAATTTGTTATCCATAGAGTTGAATTTGTGAAATATTTTGTTTGTGCGTGTAGTAACCTCCTTTAACATTTTTGCCATGTTAGAAAGCTCTACCTGTACACTTAATTACGGATTCGCAGTATTGATTATTAGTCATACAGTTCAAATGATATTTAAGAGATGGCGCTACATCAATTAAAATCAAGTGGTTTTAAGGATTTTATGCATCGCCGTCTTTGGCCTACTCAGCCGGTAAGAGTAACATCATTAGATCGCGAAAAAAAACCATTTTCTTCAATTGCTAACTTGACAACAGCGCTAAACTATTTATCTCTCTTAGTGCCATTTATTTAAATAGCGATCTTATTTCAGTTCACATATTTTTCAATGGCCAAACGTTGACGAACCCTGTATAGCCAACATAAAGGTTGGTGTATTTTTTATTTTAGGTTTTTTACTTGTCTAGTTGTCAACTTTCAAATGTTACATTATACATTTTATTACTTAAAAACGTTATTTGTAATTCACCGCTTGATGTAATTTACATTTTTAATGCATATTTAATGTTATCATACTGGAGTCACAGTAAATAAAAGTAAGCTTTTCAAGAAATAGTAGAGATTTAAGTCAAGTTGATGATACGGTGCATCAATATACAGGGTTATTAAACAAACCCTTAGGGTGAGGCATACCTAGGGGGGGATTAAGGGGGATCAATCCCCCAAAAAGAATAAAATACTTAGTAGTGATAAGCAGTAGATTCTATTTTCTAAAAACACTAAAATCTTAAGAATATTTTATAGATAAATGTTCCCCACATTTTTCTTTCTATTTCTAAAAAACCCCGTATAGCTTGATAACTCTTCCTTAGTTATATGGTAACACCAATAATTTTATTCAGAAACAGTTTTGTTTTAAATATTATTACTTGACTTTACTGCGAAATTTATCAAAGATTTGAGCTGCTGCTGAAAGTTTTTTGTCGTGTTTTTAAAGTTAGATTTTTGCGAAGTCAATGATAATTTTTGCTTAACAAATAAAAAATTTTATTAAAAAAGTTTGCTTCGTTGACTAATTTTTTAGCCATCCATAGGTTTTTCACTCAAAATACGTTTGGGTCAGACCTAACCACCAAAATTTTTGATGGCGTCGTCGTTCTGTTTGGGATACGATAACTCAAAAATAAAAAAATATATTTTAGCTATTTAACTGCCAACGTTCCCATTTTGAACACCCTCATTGAAAATAAATAGATCCATGACGGCTCTGATACCTTCCTAGCTAGCGTATTGGCACAGCTATTGAAAACAGTTTTTTGTAAATATTTCAGAAACTAAAGCTCCTACGAAGCTTTTGGTTCGGTTCGGTTCGGTTCGGTTCACACAAATTATTGAGCAAAATGTAGTCTACTATATTTCGAAAACTGCATATTGATGCGATGCTCCGTTAAAAAGTTAGCATTTTTTTAGTTGTCATTAGCATTAATGGATTTTGACCAAAATCTAATCAGCTCGTAAGAGTGTCGAACACTATTTTATGTGAAAATTTTATGAAAATTGGTTCAGCGGTTTAGGAGCTATCGTGTTACGGACTGAAATACATATGTACATAAACATACACACAGACAGACATCACGGAGATATTGCTAAGAGAGGTTAAAATACAACCAAATAACACATTATCGGTATTATCTCAAAAAAAAAAAACCTTCTCTAGCCATTGCTGCGCGGGCTCGGAAGGTAAACAAATAGTTTTAGAGGAATTTGTTAATAGTTTTTTAAAAATAAAACGAAATATAAATATTTTTATTTTTAGTATTAGGCAATATGTTTCCCAGTTTAATGAAAAATTTTATAAAGTTTTATTTTCATTCTTTTTTCAAAAGAAAATCTAGATTAAAAAGTTTTTTACAATTTTTATAATCAAAACCTATTTTATTTTTTTAAATTAGGTAGTTGTGAACCTACCTGGTAAATAGTTTGGCATTTGAACTTATTCTTTAGCTTTTGAGAAAACTGTGTTTAATTAGGCGTTTGCGAAAATGGTGGCATCATTTTTTTCTAATTAATTAAAGTAACGTGGTATTCACACATTGATTGAAAACTTAATGATCAACAAAAATAAAGCTTTTCTAACACCCAGAACAACTAGGTCTTATAAATGTACTGTACACGCTTGCTGTCGTATTTTTTTTTTAGTTCGCAAAATACAGATCATTAAAATATATATATTTTTCAGGGCAGATTAGAAGCACAAGTGTCCGACTACAATGTTTAAATAATTATATGAACTGAACAAAACCACTAAATATATATTGAAAGTCAACATTGGATAAAATTTCTTGCAATCATTTTTGTAATAACTAAAAATACGGTCAAAAAACATTGTTGTTTGAGATATTGAAAAGAAACGCAAAATTCAATTTTAAAACAATATTTTTCACCCATCATGAACTGACTATTTCTTCAATTTCATATTTTAGTTGGGAAGGTATTCAATCCGTTGTACTCCGTTTATATATTTTAATCCGGAATAACATTATTATTGTTAAAGAGCCGCAATTTTTTGGTTGATATCGTTTTTAAAAGGTCAGCAAAAATTTAAAAATATACTAGAAATTAAAATTTTGTGCAATTCCCAACACAAAATTGAGGCATGCGCAGTTACCTGGTTTGAACCTTATCCTTTACTAAAGGATATTGTTTTACCTTAATTGTGTTATAATGTGAATAACGCAGGCTACAAGTTCCTTTATTTAGAGACAATGTTGCCGCGCATATAACGTTATGGCAAAATGTAATGTAAATTTAAGATATTTTTGATACCAGACAATTATTTCAAGAGCTACCAATGCCGGGTAATCCGCAGTTTTAATTTTATGCCAGTTATTGAAAATATTTAAAAAAAACTAGTAGGTATGTGTTGTTTGGCAACAGTGTTCACCAACTAACCAAAAGTCATCAATGCTCTGTGAATAGGGTTACCAGATGAAAACGTCTCTAACCAGGACCAGCCGTCAAGAAAATCCGGACAAAATCCGGACGTCAAAAATTTTTCAATGCCATACACAAAAAATCAACTTTTTTTTTTAAATTGAAACAATAGCTAATAAATAACATAATATACCTTGTATTTTATTCAACAGCGTTGAATTTTTAGGCAGAAGTACAAAATCGTAAAATTCTGACCAGCTCATATTTCTTAAATTGTATGAAGTCATGAGTATTCCTTTTACAGAAGATAAAAGCAGCCTATTTCTTTCTTTGGCCACCACCAAAATATTTTGCCCATTTTTCGTGGGTAGGCAGATTGTGGTCATCAGAAGTAGAATTGTCTGATATGTAAGTATTTTTTTAGATTACAAACTTCATCAAAAAAATTGTGTGTGCTTAAGACCACACGGCAGAAGTGTAAACTTCAACAAGACGAAATTAATAATACTACTTTAAGCGGGGTCTTCACATAACGTTTTACCTTACGTCTTGCCTGTCAGTCAAAAGGGTCAAGTATGACGGTTGAAAGACTAGCGTAGACACTTGATAGTTTTAACGTACGTTTTTAGATCAGTTTTTGATACAAAACGATGGTTTTATTGGAAAACAATGCGTGATCCGGTCAGTTCTCTAGGCGGTCTTCCGTCTTCAATCAGTTCAAGTAAAACGTCCGTTTTTCCGTCTACACACAAAGTTTCACTTGATGCGTTTTGACTGAACAGGCAAGATGTAAGGTAAAACGTTATGTGAAGACCCCTCTTAAAGGTGAATTCACACTGCTAAATTTATCGACGATTATTGTTTAATTACATTTTTTGAAGCTAGTTTATTTTGCATTAGTTAATGTTTATAAAGGCGGCTACTTTAAAATCCAAACGTCCGACATGTCCGGATTAATCCGGACGTCTGGTAACCCTATCTGTGAAGTGCGTAAAAAAATAAGAAGTACACAGTAAACACAGACCTAATCATATATTTTCCAGGCAGTTTTTCACTGGTATTGCTCTTTCAGTTTTTCCTTAGTTGTTTTCGGAACTTTTTAATTAATTTGCCTATAGAACACAAAACAGGCTTTTGACAGATAAATAAAGGATAAAAAATTGTGTCTGCAAAAGGTCAAAATTGGGCTTCTAAATATCATGTGACATCTAACATTTAATGTCGCAAAAGGTCCCTAATAATTCAGTTAGTTTTGTTTGACCAATTTATTTCTTTTCGCAAAATTTAACAATCTTACGATTGTTTGTAATGCAGTAAATTTCGTGATTTTAAAATAAACTACTCATCCAAGAAGGAGGCTCAGGATACTCAGAGCACCCAATTTTTAAATTAGATCTTTAAATCTGTCTCCTGCTTACTTTACTGTTAGAGTAAGGACATTATATCGATATCGCAAAAGTTACCTAATATTTGGAGAAGTTGAACTAGACCAAATAGCGACCCTCTACAAACTCGTTCAGAGAACGAAATTATTGGAGTGGTTAGCCTAGGAATCAAGAGGGTGCACAATAAGCCAGTAATGGCTGCAGTGCAGTTGCTGTGGCTAGCCTAGGCAAGCCGGAGTCGCAATCGAGGGGTTTTAGTCGGTAAGAATCTCTACACTACCCGATCTCTCCTAGCAGAGGAGAAATGAGTCTGGTAGGAAAGTAGGCCGGGTGTCGTATGCAAGATTTCAAGATACCCTTGAAAAAAAAAGGACATTATTTTTAATGCAACCAGAAGTAAAGAACTGGCAGCCTTGCACAATATATCTGTTTTTCTTCGAACTGCACTAACTCTATACAGCATTTCTGTTTGGCTTAAGAGGATTCTACCCCCAGGCACGTACATAGGGGGGTTACTAAGGGTCAGTCTTTTGGACAAAAATTGGGCGTGGCATTCCTAAAATTTTCCGCCTTTGGCGGATTTGCATCCAACGGCGACTCGGGCGAGAATTTTTCACTACCCTGTCTAAAACTTCATGGGCCGTCTCTGAATAACAACACTTTTTATATGGGAGTACCCCCCAGAAAGAAAAGCTATCTACGTGCCTGCCTACCACTAGATCCTCTCGAAGATCTCACATTGGGAACCCTGTATTAAAACATTCTATTAAGTGTACACTTCTTACCCGTGTAATAATCTGTCACTTTGGAGACCACCGAAGGCGATGTAGTCAAACTCATTGCAAACTTTACTGGCAGCTGACTGAAGCGAGGCCGCTTGTTCCATAATTTTCGCCCTGCGGGTCCTGAAATCAAATGAATAAACAAACTGATAAATCCTGCTGATAAAGTGCTTTTTAGAAAAAAGGTGCAGATACAGAGTGTTACAGCCTTCTCCACTTCCGGCTATTATACATGGGCTACCAAATTATACTTCATAGAGCACCAATGACAAAATGTATAGAAAAAAATATAGTACAATTTTACATACAATCTTTATTTTGTAGACGGGTTAAATTAATTGTGCAAATATACATGCAAGTAAAAATGAATAAAGAAATAATTGCAGATGTTAAAAATTTTGCGTCAGTTGTAGTTGTTAAGGTAGCTTTTTTGTTGAAAATAATTTTTTTATCAATTTGTGAAAACTACGTTAGTCTAGCTCCTGTCGTTTTTGAAGTATATACGATTTTATTTTTTCAATATTTGAACTCCCTATCACCCCCTTGCAGCCCACCACCCTTACTAAAATGTAATGGCTTTGTCCACCGGTACCGAAAAAAATGTATTGCCAAATTTGGTTAAAAACGGTTTTTGAGTTATCCTGTACTAGGCAGACAGCAGATATCATCACAAAATAACATAACTTATTTTGATTGAAAATAAAAATACTCTGCCAATCTATGGACACCTAAGCTCACACTGGGTACTATGGTTATAGTGTATCTACGTGAAAGCTAATACAGTGTGTCCCAAAGAAAACGAAACAGAGGCGTTTTTGGGTATTTAGAATATTTTTTGGAAAAATTCCTCGGACACGTCGATTTAGTTTTTGAGGGGGACACTTTTTGGCTATCTTGAAATTTTTGTAGCACGAACCCCCTTCGAGGGGTATACTTTACCCCTATATTTTGAATAGGGAAAGTGGGTCTAGTGATACCTTATTTTGAAGCTCTCTTGAATATCTTTACAACCGTGTAAAAATTTCGAAAATCCATCGATTAGTTTTTGAGATATTTGCCTTCAAATTTTCAAATTTTACATGGAATGATAAAATAAAAATTAAATCCGAAAAATAATAAATTTCTAATTAAATTTTTATTTTATCAGTCCATGTTAAATTTGAAAGTTTGAAGGCAAATATCTGAAAAACTAATCAATGGATTTTCGAAATTTTTTAAATAAAAAATTTTGAAATCGGAGCAACTTTTTTTTCTCGAAAAAATTAGGATCACCATAGCTCACACTACTATAGTATAGTAGTAGTGTGAGCTAAAAGTTTTTTTACGATCTCAGTATCCTTCCATACCTACTGTATGGATGACTAAAAAATATATAAACAATCTATTTTTTATCTACTGCGCACCACCCAAGTTTAATTATTAAAACACGCTGTTTTTGAATTACTTAGCGCGTTAATTACGAAGTGTGAGATATTTTCAAGCACCGGTTTCTACGTGTGTGTAGTTCTACGGAATCAGGCAGCTTAAAGTCTTAAACGCTTCATGCAGTGGCACACCCAGGAATATGTCTTGGGGGGGGCTGAGAGCCCATAATGCATTATTTTATGCTATTTTATTTTTAGCTCACAGATTACTATACTATAGTAGTGTGAGCTTTGGTGATCCTAATTTTTTTGAAAAAAAAAAGTTGCTCCGATTTCAAAAATGTTTATATATCTTTGCGTTTCAGATGATTTTGAAACTTTTTTGTTGCGCCGTCTGTCTGTCTGTATGTCTGTCTGTAACGACCAACGCGCATAACTCAAAAACCGCTTAGCCGATTTTAATGAAATTTGGTACCTAGGCTGGGTCTTGGGTCGAGATGGTCCCATTTAAAAATGAACAAAATCCACCGAACACAAACCAAATAAAAGGGTGGGGGTATATTTCAAAAATTAGAGTTTATGTGAAAATATGGCGTGTGTGATATCAAACGAAAGGTAATTGAGTCTGCAGTTAAACAAAATACATTTTAATTTATTTTAAAAAAAGGGTGGGGGTATATTTTAAAAATTAGAGTTTAAGTGAAAATATGGCGTAAGTGACATCAAACGAAAGGTAATTAATTGGGTCCGGAGTTTAACAAAATACATTTTAGTTTTTGTTTTTTTTTTAAGGGTGGGGGTAGATTTCAAATATTTGAGTTTAAGTCAAAACATGACTGGAGTTGAATAAAATATATTTCAGTTTTTAGTTATGTTAGCTCACACGTACACTATAACTATAGTACCTAGTGTGAGCTTAGGGGCTCATATATTGGCAGAGTATTTTATGTATGAAATATGTCAAAAACATTTAAAAAGATTTACGCTTGGGGGGGCCGGGCACCGAGCCCCCCCCCCCTCTGGGTACACCCATGCTTCACGGCTAACCTTTCAAACACTAAAGAAAATCGAGTAAGCATACAAAATGTTCTGTTTATTCGGTCTTTTGATATCACAATTCCAAACTAATAAAGAAAACGAATACAAAAAACTAAAATTTTTATTATACAGTAAAATCCGGATATAGTGAACTCGAAGATTGCACAGAAACTGGTTCGCTATATGCGAGATTTACCATAAGAAGACATTAGACTTTCGTTTGCTATAAGCGAGTGTTTCTTTTAAACGGGTTCGCTATATGCGATCTTCACTGTATAATATTTTTTTTAAAAGCTTTTGGCAAGACAGTTTTGAAAATTTTGGTATTTGATTTATCACATTTCTACTCAAATTTTTAAGAAACACATCTGAGAAGAAATGTTTGTGCAGCTGTTACAGTTTATTTTTTCTTTTCTCATTCACTCAATTTTAGATCAATCATATCATCATCAATCAATCATTATTACATATATACAGGGTCTTTCAAACCACCCGTAGATACAAGCCGATAAACTATCAAGGTAGTGAAATGTGCTCTTTCTGATGATGTTGGTTTTGAGATCCTAACCTTACAGATAGTGCCAAAATTCTTTTCGAAGTTGAGTTTTTTTAATGGAAAATGCTATTTCTGATTGCAAATTTCAAGTCTACGCGAAAAAAGTAAAAACTTATATACCAAAATTTTTCCAAAAAATACTTGCTTTAACGTTAAAACAGATATTTAATTATTTCGTAGTTATAACCAAGAAGCAAAACGGAAACTAACTAGATTGTTAAAACCTGTCTTGTGTTATTTAATTCAGATTTTGGTTACTTTCCGTTTTACTTCTTGGTTTTTGAGGTTAAAGCAAGCATTTGTCGGATAAAAGATTATTATTTTTTACGTAGAATTGAAATCCCCAATCATAAATAACACATTTCATTAAAAAAAATTAACTTTGAGCGGAATTTTGACACTTCCTGTAAGGTTATTTGTTATTTAAATTTTTTTAAAATTATGTTCCTTTTAAAATAATTGGCCTGTACGGGTGGTCCGAAGACCCTGTATATATAGTGTTACATAATATATAAAGAAACAGGGCATTTTTTGTTACAACGTCTCAGAAACTACTTAACTGATTTCAATGAAATTTGGCATTGTCTGGTTAAGGCAATTCTTTTTTACGTGCAAGTAAGAATATTTTACTACGGAACATAGGAAATTCATAAATGCAATGCAAAAAAATTTAGTTTTTGGAACTGGTCCATACTCCTAATAAATATAATAATTGTTTCTTTTCAAATTGTTTGTCATGTGTCATGTCGCTGCAATAACTATGATAATAATTTTGACAAAAATATAAATAATAATTACTGTGGACCATTTTCAAAAACTCAAGCATTTATCATTACATGTGAATTCCCTATATTCCGTAGTAAAACATTCGCACTCTATATAAACAAAGAGGCCTTTTTTGTTATCGCTAATCTCCGAAACTACTTAACCGATTTTAATGAAATTTGGCATACATGTTCTATGACCTATTCCGCCTGGTTAAGGCAATTTTTTTTACCCAATTGCAGCACGGTGAAAGGAAGGGTAATGTTTTTCGCTTGGGATATGCATGTATGTAAGTGTGTATGTATGTAAATATGTATGTTTGTGTCGCGCTAGAGGCTAAACGGCTGAACCGATTTTGGCAAAAAAGGGTGTTGTTGAATTGCTACTGATCCCGAAGGTGCTATAGGCTATATTTTTTTAAACAGAAATCAACATGGCGGTCGTCAGGCGCCATTTTGTCACATAATGTAGGCTTTAATACATACAAATTACCTAAAATTCAGGAGATTTTAATGAAATTCTTTTGATTACCCATTGCAAATGCTCTCTAATTTGCTGTCATTCCTTTGTAGTCCTCCCTGCTCCCACCCATCTTCCCTCCTGTCATTCCCCCCCACCCTCTTCCAAAACCATATTTGCATAATTCTATGAAATATAGGGCGATTTTAAAAATTCTTTCTGCACACGCTTTATGATTCCTCCCTCTTCCTCTCTACGCCCCAGCCTTCTTATTAGTAATAGTTGTAGCTATAACTTTCACAAATATAAAACGATTTCAAACATGCTTTCTGCACACGCTTTAAGATTTTTTTCAACACCATTTAACTCCTTCCTCTCCCCACCACCACCTTCACTCAATGTTTGTACAAATGCACCTATCTACCCTTTGGGCATATTCCAATGTTTGACACAAATGCATGGTTTAGGTAATAATTAGGTACCTTGATTTAACTAAATAAATTGAATGAAAAGTTGGAAATAAAAAAAAATTAAATTAAAAAAACACCTAACTGCTAAATCTACTTGTACCTAGTAGTCGCAGTTGGGTACAAAATTACCCAATAACCTGATTCATAAAAATACAAAACTCTATAATTTCGTAAGTGCGCTTTAGGAATC
Source organism: Aspidapion aeneum (assembly GCA_963576565.1). Lineage (NCBI taxonomy): Eukaryota > Metazoa > Arthropoda > Insecta > Coleoptera > Brentidae > Aspidapion > Aspidapion aeneum. The sequence continues at coordinate 12,483,886 of OY755041.1, read as the reverse complement.
AAAACTAAAAGTTGAAGCATGTCGTAGTACATTATAGGTATACCTAGGGTTTAAAATTTCTGAAAAAATTGAGTCATGGAAAAAAACTGGGATTTTTTCCGGAAAAAAATGAAAAAATTCAAATTGTGTTAAAAATCAGTGTAGAGTACTCTGATAAGGAAGTTAGCCCATATAAGCCTCATAAAAATTATAATTTTTATTTTATTCATTATTAAGTAATTTTAATAAAAATTTTGATGATAAACATTGTGGATTTAATTCAAGATGAGGAAGATGTATTGTGGGGCAGATTCAGATGTCGATGCTTACTCAGACTCAGAAGCCGAAGACTCAGGATCGGACTCGGAGGAAGATCTTCCTCTTAGTTTTTTTGCCAAATATTGTTTTTGTTTTTTGAAATGATAATTTAGTTTAATTTTTAATATTTTTTTACATTTATTTTGTTTAAAAACTTGAAACTAACGTTATTAGCTTACACATATTTGCTCCGATTTCAAATTTTTTTATATCTTTGCGTTTTAGATGATTTTGAAACTTTTTTGTTGCGCCGTCTGTCTGTCTGTCTGTAACGACCAAAGCGCATAACTCAAAAACCGCTTGGCCGATTTTAATGAAATTTGGTGCCAAGGCCTGGGTTTTAAGTCGAGATTGTCCCATTTAAAAATGAACAAAATCCACCGAACACAAGCCAAATAAAAGAGTGGGGGTAGATTTCAAAAATTAGAGTTTTTATGAAAATATGGCGTGTGTGATATCAAACAAAAGATAATTGAGTCTGGAGTTAAACAAAATATATTTCAGTTTTTTTAAAAGTAGATTTCAAAAAATTTGAGTTTACGTGAAAAAATGGCGTGTGTGATATCAAACGAAAGGTAATTGAGTCCGAAGTTAAACAAAATACATTTTAGTTTTTGTTTTTTTTAAAGGGTGGGGGTAGATTTTAAAAATTTGAGTTTGTTAAAACATGGCTTGTGTGGTATTAAACGAAAGGTAATTTAGTCTGGAGTTGAATAAAATATATTTCAGTTTTTAGTTATTTTAGCACGTACACTATAACTATAGTACCTAGTGTGAGCTTAGGGGCCCATATATTAGCAGAGTATTTTTATATTATATGAAAATAAATGTTATTTGATTTTAACTATTGACCCCTCAAGAAAGCGTTAAATCACTAGGTATACCTATCAATTTTGTACCCAACTTTTTTATAATTTTTTTTTTATTTAAGTTAAGTTAAGTTATTTTCAGGCTAGTAAATAATACACGTAATTTCACCCTGTATACCCAAAGTACTAAAACAAACTAGATTCGAGTTAATTTGCAAAATATTTTTTTAAATATTTGAATCGCCTGGTAAGTATGTCGTTAATGCCTATATATACTGATAATAATAACTGATGTAAATGACAAAATAGCGGGCAAACCCTTAACGTAATTTAATATTGAACAAGATATAAAAAATTTAAAATATAAAAAAATTAACACGTCAATGAGTGGGATACATCATTTTGAGAAAAATCTTACGCCGATTTATCGAATAAACGATTGTATTCTATTGTAATATATGTACAGTGTGTCCCATTTTCGATGGGATAGGAAACTCGGTTATTAATAAAGCTAGCGATCTGCGGATTTCACCTTACCGTGTTCTTGTTTTGAACAATTAAAAATGGTCTTTGTTTAAAACTTGTACACAATGATTGAGTAGAAATAAAATTCCGGACTTTCACTGTCTTTTTCACACAACGTTTTAAAAATGGTGTTTTAGATTTTTGTCGTACCCCGTAGTTTAGATTATATGGGAGCTTTTTGAAAATATTGTAATTTCAACAAACTTTTATATCTTGCTTATTTTATAAGATATTTCAATTCTGTAAAAACATAATCATGACAACTAATTTTGAAGAAAAAAATGACAATGGCTTTTTTTAAAACGTAACACAGGCATTTTTCGCCTTCGCCTCTTTATTTTGAATAGGGAAAGTGGGACAAGTTTTAAAGGTCTCTTAAATCTCTTACAACCGTGTAAAAATTTCGAAAATATATTTATTAGTTTTTGAGATATTTGCCTTGAAATTTCCATGGTCCCATAAATTAAAAATTAAATAAGAAAAAAGTAAAAATAAATAAAATAAAGAGTGAATGCAAAATATTCCTTCAATAAAAAGTAAGTCAACGTGTTTTGGTATTTTTTATATTTTTTCTCAGAAATGTACATAAAAACGTTTTTTTATATGAGCATGAAGTTAGCGAAGCACCCATCGCAGATCGAGTCGTGACTAGGTGGATAATTTGCCGTTAATTAGTCGTAAATTAGTTGTGAAAAAACTAATTTTGTCGCTCTTATTTTTTACCGTTTTTGAGGGTGCTTCGCTAACTTCATATGATTTTTCATAATTTTTCCACAACTAATTAACGACTAATTAGCGGCAAATTATCCACCATATTCGATTTTGATAAAAGCCATTTTTACGAGGGTGCTTCGCTAACTTCATATGAAGTTAGCGAAGCACCATCAAAAACGGTCAAAAATAAAAGCGACAAAAATAATTTTTCTACAACTAATTCACGACTAATTAGCGGCAAATTATCCACCATATTGGATTTTGATAAAAGCTATTTTTACGAGGGTGCTTCGCTAACTTCATATGAAGTTAGCGAAGCACCCTCAAAAACGGTCAAAAATAAGAGCGACAAAATTAATTTTTCCACACCTAATTCACGACTAATTAGCGGCAAATTATCCACCATATTCGATTTTGATAAAAGCTATTTTTACGAGGGTGCTTCGCTAACTTCATATGAAGTTAGCGAAGCACCCTCAAAAACGGTCAAAAATAAGAGCGACAAAATTAATTTTTCCACAACTAATTCACGATTCGATCTGCGATAGGTGCTTCGCTAACTGCATGCTCATTTTTTTTATGGCTCCATAGTAAATTTAGAGGCAATATCTCAAACACGAAACGATAGATTTTCAAAATTTATACAAGGCTGTAAATACATTAAAGCGACCTTCAAAACAAGGTATCACTCGAACCCCTTTACCTATTCAAAATATAGAGATGAAGGGGTGTGTTACAAAAATGTCAAGATAGCTAAAAAGTGCCCCATCGCAAACAAAATCGGCGTGTTTAAGGATTCTTTCATTCATTTCACTTACGATAAATATAGTGGCGGCTGGTGACGTTATAAATTGAGGGGGCAGAAATTTATATTGCATGGAAAAGGGGATAAAAAAACTCACCTAAATAATTTTATTTTAGCATTGTACAAACAAGCAGCTACTTGGTGTAGTTTTTAGTTTACTTCTTTTCTTTTACATGCGCAAAGTGCTGGGATTAGCACCAGTTTCAGACTAATCATTGGCCCTGTAGAGCAACCTTAAAAATCCCACAGAATTTTAAACAATCTATTAACCTATTAAGTAGGGTAAATGCGGGAGAGTTGCCGCACTTTTTGAAAAATAGCTGTAACATCTGTCTCGAGATTTTTTTTCAAAATGAATCAATGCACAGGTACTGCGTTAAACTTTATTAAAATATAAAAAAAATATATGCAAGAAAACATGAACATATCAAAAAAAAATTTTTTAATTAAAGTCGGCATCTCTCCCACACTGCTGGGGGAGATGCCGCATGAAAATAGAAGATACGCCGCTGTAACCGTTTCTCTAAAAAACCTCTTATTTTCATTTTTTTTTCCTTAATTCGAGTCTGGAACGGATGTTACAAACTTCACCATACATGGTGCAAGTGACATGTAGCCATTTTAAGCATTTAATACATTGTAGCCAATCCACTTTTTTAGTTGTTGTTGCGTAAACTGCGAAGCATTCCACGTAGCGTTCCTGGTTTTCATTTTTCTTTTTGGCTAGAGGTTCATCATCGCTGTAACTCCATTGAATTTTTTCTCGGTCTTCTTGAAAATGCGAAATGAACCGAACCGAACCGAACTGTCCTTTTTGTTGGGGGAGATGCCGCACCTGATTATCAAGGTCACAAATTTAAAACGCAACAAAATACGGCATGGCAACTGTAAACATAACCCCAAAATACAGAATAAAACACACGAATGTGAAAAAAAAATACCACATTGCAAAGAACCACACTTATTAGGACAGTACTTAAAATTTTGCTAAAAAAATTTTACCTTAGCGTCGTAAATTCAAGGATTGCAAGCGATATTTTAGAAAACAAACACGTCCGATGTTATAACCGTTCACTAAATGATGACCTCTGAATATGGGCATATTTGGTTGCCTATGTTATAGCGTAATCATTGAACGTGAAAAGCGGCGTCTCTCCCTCCGCGGCAACTCTCCCGCATTTACCCTATATGTCTAATTTTTTCACATTTTCATTATGTTCGGTAATGTTTTGCCTATAGGCACTATTCAATTGGTACCTAATATCCGTCTTGGCCAGGCATAGAAAATTCTATGTGGTTATTTAAGCACTTACTTTGTGTCTTTAACTTTTCACTAAAGTGCTCGATATCACACATTCCCTTTACCACCCACGCAGGATCACTTCGTGGATTGTTCATAATAAGACAAATAAAGCAAAAAAAAGTATTTCGGTTTTCGGAACCGCACAACCAGTTTTCAGCATCGTATAATTTTTTATTACTTGCACTAAAATTTTGGTTAATTTTTAGGATTTTTAGGTCCGGTCTATGTGGCCCTAAAGATTTTATTTGTAATCGAAGTTTAAATGTCAACGTATTTAAATTTGCACAGGTAATTATATAATCGACGGTATTTATTTCCATTTTAAAAACAAACAAAAGCAAACAAAGGGACACGCGACCGACAAGGCTTTTAACTACTGACCCTGACGTATCCCAAATCAAAACAAACTCATACGTCTTCACTAAGGATAGAATCGGCAACACGTAGAAAGAGCAACGAACGTTTTGGCACGATGAATATGGCCGACGTCAACTAAAACAAACATTCCACCCGCCCCCACGCGAGAAAAGCCACCCATACACCGCTGAAAAACAAGGTCTTTATACTTTTACACAGGTTGCCTACAGAATTTGACTAGTCATGTGTGTTTAACTGGACGACTGTAGCTGTTGCATAAAACAAATGGTTTAATGCAACCAGTGACGTAGATTTTTTAATGAGGATTACAGTTGGCCAGTCAGGTTCAATGACCTTTCAGATTCTGTAGATAACCTGTGTAAAAGTATAAAGACTGGCTGAAAAACGGGTGCAATTGAAATATTGTCCCGCGCGGTGCTGCCGGCTTGTAATTATTTACGCTAAAAAAGTTTACCTAGTTAACCACAGACTAAAAAAAAAAGAACTAGACATGTAAGGAAAGATTTAACTTTTATTAAATAAAAGTATACTGGTTGTTTTCTAGTTTTGAAAGGACACTGCCCGTTGCCGTCCCTGTAGATAGTTTTTGGGTTTTTCTCCAAAAAGCTTAGTTTTTAGAAACATTGAATATTTAACCAATAAAAACGTATTTTTTAGGACATCAAATGATAACCTCAATGTACGGACGCCACTGGAGTGTTAACCTTTAAGCTTGACACGATGTTTTAATACATCTTAGTTTTTCAGAAAACTGCCTAAAACATATGACATGTTTTTTTTTGTGATCTTTAAAAATAACCCTAATGCTAACCATAAACTTGAGCCAGTTAAGTGACACTGTATTTGAACGGTAATTTAATTACCTAAAACAAAATTTTATCATATAATTTATCTTAAATGCTTAGTTTTTAAGAAAATAGGATAAAACTTAATAAATTTGGTTTATTTTGCATATAATGTAGACATACCGGGTCGGTAAAAAATAAACCGGACAAAATGTTTTATGTTATAACTTTTAATTTAAATTAAACAGAATTAATAGTTATTTAAACAACAAGGTTTGAAAACGACTCTTTGCACACGATCGAGACAGTTTGGTAGACCGACCAATCGGTAGGAACAGTCCTTTGATCTTCCAGAGGAATCGTTGGTACATGATCAGCTTTTGAGACAAATGTCGCGACCGCCTCTTAAATAAACACACGAAAACGGATTACTTTTGTTGGCTTTTCTTCATTTCTTGGAACACCCAAACAGACGACTGACGTTTAGTTTCAAGTTCATATAAGTAAATCCACAATTCATTAATTCACTGACAATGCTGTACACGTTTTTCGAGTTTCCTGCCTCAAAGCGGTCTAGAGTTTTCTGACACCAATTGACCCTAGCTTCTTTCTGTTCAGCGGGAAACTAATTCTCTTATACCTAATTCTTTATGCAAAGTTCTTTGTATTGAGGTGTTTCAAATGCCCAATGAAGCCTCAATCTCGCGATATGTCACATATCGATATTCCGTGATAAGCAAGCGAAAAGTATCGATGTTTTTCTTGGGTGACAGCCGTGTTTGGTGCACCCGGCCTTGGATCGTCGCTAAGGCTAATCCGTCCACGCTTGAATTCTCTATACCAACGAGAAACTGTCGACTGTGGTGCTTCATTACCGAAAACAGAAATCAACTCGGCAAGGCATAATTGTTGAGATAATTTCGTTCGAAAGTTGTAAAAAATTATATCACGAAATGTTCTCTTTAAAAAAATTCACTGTAGCTATAACACTATACAGGGTGTTTCAACTAAAAGGTAACAGAGGTGTTTTTGGGTATTTTTCGTGCGAATTTGGAAAAATGCTCGGACACGTCGATTTTGTTTGCAAGGGGGACACTTTTTGGCTATCTTGAAATTTTTGTAGCACGAACCCCCTGCGAGGGGTATACTTTACCCCTTTATTTTCAATAGGGAAAGTGGGTCTAGTGATACCTTGTTTTGAAGCTCTCTAGAATATCTTTACAACCGTGTAAAAATTTCGAAAATCCATCAATTAGTTTTTAAGATATTTGCTTTGAAATTTTCAAATTTAACATGGAATGATAAAATAAAAATTTAATCCGAAAAATAATAAAATTCTAATTAAATTTTTATTTTATCAGTCCATGTTAAATTTGAAAGTTTGAAGGCAATTATCTCATAAAGATTTTTGAAATTTTTACATAGTTGTAAGGACATTCAAAAGGGCTTCAAAACAAGGTATCACTAGACCCACTTTCCCTATTTAAAATATAGGGGTAAAGTATACCCCTCGAAGAGGGTTCGTGCTACAAAAATTTCAAAAAGTGTCCCCCTTGCAAACAAAATCGACGTGTCCGAGCGTTTTTCCAAATTCGCACGAAAAATACCCAAAAACACCTCTGTTACCTTTTAGTTGAAACACCCTGTATGTATCGCACTTGACGCATGACGTTTTGAATTTAGGTTAGGTAAAGATTGATAAGTTTTAATAACGACATTCGATCAGTGTTGCTCTCTATGTTCCTATATGCAAAATATAAAAGAAAGCCCTGCTAATGAATTTATGAGATAATTAATGCAAACATAATTTTCAATCGTCTGGTGTGTAAAAAATCTTCCTTGGTAAAGCAATGGTAAAAACAAAAATAATTATTTTGGGAACCACTAAACCGATTTTAAATATTTGTACCTTGATATGCGCAGTAACAGTTATCGCTGTCTGTAATAATAGCCATGTTTCCCATTTAATCCAATCGAAAATGGATACACATTATAGTGACCGTCGTAAAGTATTTAAACAAGAATCGCCAAAATGCATGACACAATTTATCATAAGATCTCGTGCATGTCGCAACGCATTTATTAACATTTTTGCAAACCGAATCTTAACGACTGCCTACTAAGGACATGACACCAATACATATACACCTATGTACCTATATGATTCACAAAACGAGATTTTTTTCGAAGAATATGGTTTTGAATTAAAAATAGCATCAATAAAAATGTTTTTTTACGTTGTGTTAAAATTACTTTTAATCGAAAATTTAATCAATCCAAGCGAAGCCCGCAAAGTTATGGCTTGTAAAAATAATGGTTTTGGTCAACATTTTTTGCAAACACTTGAAAAGAAAATATGAACTAAATTGACGATTTCATGGGTATGCTTACGTGTAGCTGACAATCTAGAAAGGCTCAAGATCCCTTAAAGATCCATATATGTATATATATATATATATATATATATATATATATATATATATATATATATATATATATATATATAATTGCATTTTTTAGAATATTTTAAAAAACTAAATTAATTTCTGAAAAGACTGCAGATTGATATATTTTGTGCCTTAATAGTTGTAATTGTAAAAAAGTGCACGCGCGCATCTACAGGGGAGCCTAGAAGGGCCAAGGTCGTTAGGGTTAACCGATTTGGGATTGTAAAATTTATGACACAAATTTAATTTAAAGTGCTGCTTACGTAGAAGATATTTTAGATACTATAGACTAAACTTGTAATTTGTAATAATAGTCCGGGGCCGTAGCGTCAAAATTTGACCTCCGTGGGCTTTTTGATGAGGATTATACAACACCTGTTTTAATCGATTACTAATTCTGAACGGTTTAAGCTATAGTAATGTCTATGCTATAGCTGTCAAAAAAATATTTTGGCACCCTAACCTTACTTTTTGACTCAGATAATTTTGGGCAAAAATGGTTCCAAAAACTAATTGCACATTTTGAATATGGACTCTTTCCTGACTTCAGAGCAATATTCATATAAATCCTAGCTGATCCTCTTCTCGAAATTTCATCAATTTTTTACCATTTTTCTAGTTAGTCTAGGCGCTGGCTCCTGTCACGTGTGACCTAATATGTGCGCTCAGTTTGACTGCGGGGCATTGTTAAGGACCCATAGGGGTATAAAAAATGTTTGGTCACGTGGTTGAACTCATGGTCGTTTGGCCGCCATCTTTGAAAATGCCCGCCAAATTGATAGATTTTTTTTGTTTAAGCGTATCTCCCTACCCAGTCATCCGATTTTAATTTTTAAAGGCTTGTTATACTCCCTTTTTAATGGCAAATACATTTTGTAATTTTTTGAGATATACCAAGATTATTAGTATTTCTGCTCGCAAAAGAATTAAAATAATAACCATGCTCATTTTATTGTAGCTACAATATTATTGACATTTGTTTTATTTGTTACATAGAAGGCTTTAAACCTTTCACATAAGAGGATATTGCCTTTATGTTTTGAAAGTTCGATGGATGGTACCTCTAAAGACTGCCTTAAACAGGGTGGTTTCTAAAACTGTTCACAAGATTATACAAAAAGTTGATTTGCAGTGAAACGATGCATCCTAGCGAAAAACGTTAAGAATAATTTTTTATAGTACTTTTAATTCCGCTTCTTCTGACCATTGTCATATCTTTTACAATTTTTTAAAAAAATATCGATTTTGGAACGAAAACATGGAATTTTTACAAAATTGTATATTTTAGCTGGCTTGTACAGCTAACTATCAAAGCTAGGATGCTAAGTGATACATAGGAAGAAGCGAAATTAAAAGTACTATAAAAAACTAATTTTATCGTTTTTCTCTAGGATGCATCGTTTCGCTGCAACTTCACTTTTCTATAATATTGTGAACAGTTTCAGAAACCACCCTCTTTAAGGCAGTCTTTAGGGGTACCATCCAACGAACTTTAAAAACATATAGTCAATATCCTCTTCTGTAAAAGGTTTAAAGCCTTCTATGTAACAAAAAAAAACAAATGTCAATAATATTGTAGCTACAATAAAATGAGCATGGGTATTATTTTAACTCTTTTGCGAGCGGAAATACTAATAATCTTGGTATATCTCAAAAACTACGTAATTCATCAAAAAACATGTTATGATAAAATTTGTTTGCCTTTCAAAAAGGAGTAAAACAAGCTTTAAAAAATTAAAATCAGACTACTGGGTAGGGAGATACGCTTAAACAAAAAGTCTTTTAATTTGGCGGCCATTTTCAAAGATGGCGGCCAAACGACCATGAGTTCGACCACGTGACCAAACTTTTTGTATACTGCTATGGGTGCTTAACAAAGCCCCGCAGTCAAACTGAGCGCACATATCAGGTCACACGTGACAGGAGCCAGCGCCTAGACTAACTAGAAAAATGTCAAAAATTTCGAGAAGAGGATCAGCTGGGATTTATATGAATATGGCTTTGAAGTCAGGAGAGTCCATATTCAAAATGTGCAATTAGTTTTTGGAATCATTTTTATGTAACCTATACTTAATTCAGGCACACTATGTAATAACAAGTCAGGTAGTGTCGGTGGGATCGCTATGGCCCGGACTATAAAATGTATATTTGAATAAAAAACTTAAAACTTAAAAAGATTTTAAAAACGCGAATGTCACATTTGAAATAGCTCATGTTAAGATCACATGCAAAAAACAAGGTCTCATATTAAATGAGACAAGAAATGTAATAAACAAAATAATAAAATTTGGGCAGGACAGTACCGATTTTGAATTTTAAATAATAATTAATGATCTATATCGATTTGCTAATTTTAAAACTTTTATGCTTTCAATAATAAGAGTAGGGGACAATTCGCCGCGGGCCGATTTGCCATGGGAACAATTTGTCGCGGAGAAAATTTGTCGCGAGTATTTTTGTTTAATTTTAACCTAATTTAACTTATTTTTTCTTAAATCATAGCTCCCCTATCTTCTTGGGAGATCAAAGTCTTTGCCAAACCTAACATTGGTCAATTGATCGCAAATATATGTTAACCGGTCCAGACATCAACATTTTTCAAAAAAAATGTCTCCACATTGTTTAAGTGTGTGTTTTTAAATGTAGTACTTGGTCCACCTATTAATACCTTTTTAAACCGGTGTACTGCCAACACTTCAGGGTTCGTATCTCAGCAAGGGTACTACCCAGAGAACTCAATATCTCATTTTATAGGCTACTAGTTGGTCTTTATTTTATGTTAATACAGATTTTCTCAAAAATAAGCAGTTTCGAAGTTAGAGAACACTAAAAAAATTGGTCAAAAACCAAAATAGCGGCGGCATGTTTAGCGTCATTACTCGAAAACCATTCGTTTGACAAAAAAACGTACAAAAGCGTTTTTGTAGAAAATTTTATTGTCTTCAATTTTATTTAAAAATTGTTTTTCTAAAATGTACGGTAACCGAGTAATGTAAAAAAACCCTTTTTGTGCACACTAAATCCAAGATGGCGGGGGGAGCCCCCCCAAAGTGGAAAACTCAAATTTGTTTTTAGGACTTCAATGTCAACAACATATGTCAAAATCGCGACTATACCACCTCAGCTAAAATTCTATAATGACTGGACTATTTACTGAAAATAAAATTGTATCTTATTTCCTCGCAAGAACGCCAAATTTGTTTATCTTATTTTATCTAATTTCATGCATAAATCCGGAATAAAAGTTTTCTTATGAAAAAACATGTACCGGATCACACTGTAGACACATTAAATTATTATTGGCACCATAAAATAATTTTTTAAATAAACTTAAATTTAACCACACCATAAAACATCAAATACCGATGTATGTTCACTACTTAAACCACTACTAACTGAGTATTTACGCGCGTAATGTAGAGTAAAATAATTCTTGTATTTTTTCTTTTTAGGTTATTTATAAATTTGATTTGGCAGAAGCCTTGATAGATCTGCAATTTACAGCTTGTATTAAAGCGTTTGACTTAATTTACTGCAATGTTCAATAACAACCACAAAAGTGTGTTTATTTTTGTAATGAACACAATCAAGCAATGAACAGCGGTGGCAAATATAGGAAAACTGTTTTTCTTATAGTTTGCGAAATTTATTTACATGATCCGTCACTGACAGATCGAACAGAACCTGACAATTCCACTTCTATATCTATCTCTATCTAATGTAATGTAAAATTGAAATCAACGTTTCAGCCCAAAACAAAAGCTTTTCTTTATTATGGAATTAAAAATCAAATCGCCAGTTTTTTGTGGACTACGTTTCCAATATAATTGTTTTTTTACTCCTTGAGAGTTAAAATCACCTTTCTTTCATTTTTCGCTTTAAATAAGATAGTAACCCTTACAATAGGGACCTATTGCAATATTTGTGCCTGGCACTATATTGACAGTTTCGCATTACAAACTGACAGTTGATCTTTCAAAATTGACATATCAAAGTCGAATTTATAAATCCAGTCGTTTATTTTCCATTAATAGTGGCGTCACTATTAGATCCGGCTCGTATAATACACAAAGGTCTAATTTTGAAAGGACACAGCTGTTCTTATAATGAGAAACTGTCAATATAGTGCCCGGCACAATTTGTGCCTGGCACTATTGCACTAGGTCCCTAACCCTCGTTTAAAAAGTCACACTTTAGATTTAAAATTAGGCCACGAAAAATATCTAAAAAATTACTTTTATTAAGGTTGTTTGTGTTGGACATTTTCAATAAACTGTTATTTTAACTTTTTTATAAATTAGGTCAGTAAATTTAGAAAAATTTACAGATCTATTTTTAGGGGAAAGTGTAAACTAAAAACACAAAATTTACGCTTACTATTCTGGCAATGTGGCCCACAAAAAACTTAATCTTGTTTTCATATTTTTTTTTAAATTAGAATTGTAACTATATGAAAAAAATATACATAGATGTTTTTCTTTCTAAAATATTTTTGGAACAAGATATTCAAACTATATTTGAAAAACAATTTTGGGGTTATTCATCCCCTAAAAAGTTTATTTTTAGCTGACTGACTCACAAAAGGAATAGAAATATTTTTTACAAAATACACAAAGCCCAAATATACAGGGTAATTCAAAATTTAATAACATAATTTTAGTGTTAAATTCCTTGGGTGATTTCAAGAGAAAAAGTTTATATAAATATAGGTCTACAAAAGCTTAGTTTTTGGAAATTTTTATTTTTTATTTTGGTATACTCGCCATTAGAGGTGTTAAAAAAGTAACTATTCGTTACTCGAGTACTCGTTGCTCGACAAATAAAGGAGTAACGAATACCGATCCAAAAATTAAATGATTACTTTCGTTACTTTGAAACCTTCGATTATTTTAGTACATATTCAGTAATCACTCGAAAGTCGGTAATTCAAAATAATCTTTTAGATTTTAAGTATGTATTTTAGCTCACGCTACTAGTATACTATAGTAGTGTGAGCTATGGTGATCCTAATTTTTTCGAGAAAAAAAAAGTTGCTCCGATTTCAAAAACTTTTATACATCTTTGCGTTTCAGATGATTTTGAAACTTTTAGCTCACACATATACTATACTATAGTAGTGTGAGCTATGGTGATCCTAATTTTTTCGAGAAAAAAAAATGCTCCGATTTCAAAAATTTTTATATATCTTTGCGTTTCAGATGATTTTGAAACTTTTTTGTTGCGCCGTCTGTCTGTCTGTCTGTCTGTCTGTATGTCTGTAACGACCAACGCGCATAACTCAAAAACCGCTCGGCCGATTTTAATGAAATTTGGTACCTAGGCTGGGTCTTGGGTCGAGATGGTCCCATTTAAAAATGAACAAAATCCACCGAACACAAACCAAATAAAAGGGTGGGGGTAGATTTCAAAAATTAGAGTTTATGTGAAAATATGGCGTGTGTGATATCAAACGAAAGGTAATTGAGTCTGGAGTTAAACAAAATACATTTTAATTTATTTAAAAAAAAGAGTGGGGGTATATTTCAAAAATTCGAGTTTAAGTGAAAATATGGCGTGTGTGATATCAAACGAAAGGTAATTGAGTCCGGAGTTTAACAAAATACATTTTAGTTTTTGCATTTTTTAAGGGTGGGGGTAGATTTTAAAAATTTGAGTTTAAGTCAAAACATGGCTTGTGTGGTATCAAACAAAAGGTAATTTAGTCTGGAGTTGAATAAAATATATTTCAGTTTTTAGTTATATTAGCTCACACGTAAACTATAACTATAGTTTGAGCTTAGGGGCCCATATATTGGCTGAGTTTTTTGTCTTGCCGTCTGTCTGTATGTCTGTCTGTCTGTATGTCTGTCTGTAACGACCAACCTGCATAACTCAAAAACCGCTTGTCCGATTTAACTGAAATTTGGTACCTAGGCTGGGTCTTGGGCCGTGGTGGTCCCATTTAAAAATAAACGAAATCCACCGCACGCAAGCCAAATAAGAGGGTGGGGGTAGATTTCAAAAATGAGAGTTTATGTGAAAATATGGCGTGTGTGATATCAAACGAAAGGTAATTAAGTCTGGAGTTAAACAAAATGAATTTTAATTTATTTTAAAAAAAGGGTGGGGGTATATGTCAAAAATCAGAGTTTAAGTGAAAATATGGCGTGTGTGATATCAAACGAAAGGTAAATGAGTCTAGAGTTAAACAAAATACATTTTAGTTTTTTAAAAAAGGGTGGGGGTAGATTTAAAAAATTAGAGTTTAAGTCAAAACATGGCTTGTGTGGTATCAAACGAAAGGTAATTGAGTCTGGAGTTAAATAAAATATATTTCAGTTTTTAGTTATATTAGCTCACACGTACACTATAACTATAGTACCTAGTGTGAGCTTAGGTGCCCATAGATTGGCAGAGTATTTTTTATGTAAGGCATTAGGTTTTTAAAACAAAGTTGTACACAGAACAGTTCCTGCGTAATTCCTACCTTTATTTTTTAAATTTTAGCCCGCAATTTGCAAATTTCAATTGAATATAATTCCATAATATCAACAACAAAAATATACCTACAAGTAAATGATTTTCGAATTAACGACAGTCCGAGAATTTTGCACTAATTATATGATTGAATTGAATACAGTTACAGTAATCAAAGTAACGATAGTAACGAATATATAAAATGATTACTTAGTAGTCGAGTAACTATTAGTAACGAATATTCAAAAGTAACGAAAATCAACACCTCTACTCGCCATATAGCATAATAAATCATTTTTACCTTCCTAGTCCGCGTAGCAATGGCTAGAGAAGGTATTATTTTCGACAATTTTTTTTTTGAGATAACGCCGAAAATGTGTTGTTTAGGTTCGGTTCGGTATATTTACGTATCTTAGCAATATCGTTGTGATGTCTGTCTGGGTGTGTGTGTATATATATGTATTATTTCTGTTCGTAACACGATAGCTCCTAAGCCGCTCGATTTTCAAAAAATTTTCAGGTAAAATAGTATTCGACACTCTAACGAGCTGATTAGAATTTTGTCAAAATCGAAAATAATACCTTTTCTAGCCATTGCTACGCGGGTAGGAAGGTAAAAAGTTAAAGAGGATGTGCGTTTATAAAAAACGACCACGTACAATAATTTTTTAGAATTTTTGTTCTACATATACAGGGTGTCCCAGAACTAATGGTACATCGTTAAACTGTAGATTCCTTGGGTCATAATATTACGATTTAGCCATACTTACCTTCGTCCAAAAGTTCGTATTAACCGAGATACAGGGTGTTAAACTTTATTTTTTCAATTTGATTTTCTTTAATAACTTTTTTACTAATTAATATTTTTGCAAAAACTAACCAGCCTGTGAGTTTTTTTAAAATTGGCAAGACGATTCCGTTGAAAAATTTGATGTACAATGTACAGGGTGTTCGACCACTGCCATTGCATAAAAATCAGTGTATTTTTCTTGTGCCTCGGTGTAAACCAGTTTTTATGTAAAATAATGGTTTTCCCATCCTTTTAATGTAAAAAAGTTATACTGTTTTAAAGTCGCTCAGAGCAACGGTTTTTAAGATTTTTGCATTCAAAGCTTTTATTGCATGTGAGTGATATGCCTAATTTATGTATGATACTTTCTTCAATTCTTTCTACTAATTAATAATTTTGCACAAAAAATTGGGTTTAGTGGTTTTTGGGCATGGATAATTTAAGTTTGATTAAAAAAAATTAAAATATAATACAGGGTGTTCGGTCTAGGTCGGTACCGTTACATTAAAATATGTCTAACGCTTTTGTTCCGCGGTGTATACAAGATTCTATTAAAAACATAAATTTTTTAATTTCTTTTTAGTAAAAAAGCTATAGCTTGTAGATGTCGCTTTTCAATGGTTTTCAAGATATTTAAATTAGAAGTTTTTATTGTATGTGTAAAAAGATTTTTCATTAAATTCTTACTTTATACATATCAATACTTTTTTATAGCATTCTAATATTTTATGTTTTCTTAGAAAATATTAAGTAAAAAAATATACAGCGTGATTCTTGAATTATCATAAGTGTGTTAAAACAATTGTAAGTTATTGTCCGTTATTGCAACTGTGTACGGCTATGTTTTTAATGAGGAACAAAAACCTCTTCGTATTAGTATTTTTTTAAAAGGTAAGTACGTATACTTTATTAATGCAAGTATTTTTTTATTGTTTTAAAGAACATTTTAATTATTTAAAAAATTAATATTTTATTATTTATTTTAAAAAATATAAAATTTCTTAAGCATTGCGCTCTCAGCAACTAAGCTAAAATTTTAAAATTCACAAATAGTAAATCAAACTTAAAATTGTATAATATAGTAGGCTTGTTATTAACAATTAAAATAATATTCTTTTTAAAAACCTGCTTAAGTATACACCGAGGCACAAAAAAATACACTAATGATTTTAATGCAATGGTAGTGGTCCAAAGAACACCCTGTACATTGTACATCAAATTTTTCAACGGAATTGTCTTACAAATTTCAGAAAGACCTACATGCTGGTTAGTTTGTGCAAAAATATTAATTAGTAGAAAGAATTGAAGAAAGTATCATACATAAATTAGGCATATCACTCACATGCAATAAAAACTTTCAAAAATCATCGAAAACCGCTGATCTGAGCGACTTTAAAGCAGTATAACTGTTTTACATAAAAATGATGGAAAAACCTTTATAAAAACTGGTATACACCGAGGCACAAAAAAAATACACTGATTTTAATGCAATGGTAGTGGTCCAAGGAACACCCTATACATTGTACATCAAAATTTTCCACGGAATCGTCTTGCCAATTTCAAAAACACTTACACGCTGGTTATTTCTTGCAAAAATATTAATTAGTAAAAAAGCTATTAAAGAAAATCGAATTTTAAAAAATAAAGTTTAACACCCTGTACCTCGGTTAGTACGAACTTTTGGACAAAGGTAAGTATGGCTAAATCGTAATATTTTGACCCAGGGAATCTACAATTTAACTATGTACCATTAGTTCTGGGACACCCTGTATAATATATAGAATTTGCCCAGTCTATATTTACTTTTCGTAAGTCTTAATCATTCATGTTTAAATAAAATTTGTTCAAATTAATGTAATAAAACATAAATAAAGGTAAATTTGGAATGAAAAAAAATTTATAGAAAAAATATATGTAGGTAGTGATTATTTTTGCTCACAAGTATACCTGCGGCACATGTGGATTTATAAAATACAGGAAAGTGCAGTAAACTAACGATAAATAAACAAACGCTATATGCATGTGCCTGTGAAACGTAAAATAAAATTATAAGCTTTGAAGTCTAGAAATTCTATGGCCAATATATTTACAACCTTAACAAATTCACTTTAATATTACAATTTGTGACAGAATACCCGTCTAAGATGCCAAAAACTTAAAACACACATCGTAATGTTTAGTTCCTCATACAACATCTTTTAAAAATAAACGAAATCCACCGCACGCAAGCCAAATAAGAGGGTGGGGGTAGATTTCAAAAATGAGAGTTTATGTGAAAATATGGCGTGTGTGATATCAAACGAAAGGTAATTAAGTCTGGAGTTAAACAAAATGAATTTTAATTTATTTTAAAAAAAGGGTGGGGGTATATGTCAAAAATCAGAGTTTAAGTGAAAATATGGCGTGTGTGATATCAAACGAAAGGTAAATGAGTCTAGAGTTAAACAAAATACATTTTAGTTTTTTAAAAAAGGGTGGGGGTAGATTTAAAAAATTAGAGTTTAAGTCAAAACATGGCTTGTGTGGTATCAAACGAAAGGTAATTGAGTCTGGAGTTAAATAAAATATATTTCAGTTTTTAGTTATATTAGCTCACACGTACACTATAACTATAGTACCTAGTGTGAGCTTAGGTGCCCATAGATTGGCAGAGTATTTTTTATGTAAGGCATTAGGTTTTTAAAACAAAGTTGTACACAGAACAGTTCCTGCGTAATTCCTACCTTTATTTTTTAAATTTTAGCCCGCAATTTGCAAATTTCAATTGAATATAATTCCATAATATCAACAACAAAAATATACCTACAAGTAAATGATTTTCGAATTAACGACAGTCCGAGAATTTTGCACTAATTATATGATTGAATTGAATACAGTTACAGTAATCAAAGTAACGATAGTAACGAATATATAAAATGATTACTTAGTAGTCGAGTAACTATTAGTAACGAATATTCAAAAGTAACGAAAATCAACACCTCTACTCGCCATATAGCATAATAAATCATTTTTACCTTCCTAGTCCGCGTAGCAATGGCTAGAGAAGGTATTATTTTCGACAATTTTTTTTTTGAGATAACGCCGAAAATGTGTTGTTTAGGTTCGGTTCGGTATATTTACGTATCTTAGCAATATCGTTGTGATGTCTGTCTGGGTGTGTGTGTATATATATGTATTATTTCTGTTCGTAACACGATAGCTCCTAAGCCGCTCGATTTTCAAAAAATTTTCAGGTAAAATAGTATTCGACACTCTAACGAGCTGATTAGAATTTTGTCAAAATCGAAAATAATACCTTTTCTAGCCATTGCTACGCGGGTAGGAAGGTAAAAAGTTAAAGAGGATGTGCGTTTATAAAAAACGACCACGTACAATAATTTTTTAGAATTTTTGTTCTACATATACAGGGTGTCCCAGAACTAATGGTACATCGTTAAACTGTAGATTCCTTGGGTCATAATATTACGATTTAGCCATACTTACCTTCGTCCAAAAGTTCGTATTAACCGAGATACAGGGTGTTAAACTTTATTTTTTCAATTTGATTTTCTTTAATAACTTTTTTACTAATTAATATTTTTGCAAAAACTAACCAGCCTGTGAGTTTTTTTAAAATTGGCAAGACGATTCCGTTGAAAAATTTGATGTACAATGTACAGGGTGTTCGACCACTGCCATTGCATAAAAATCAGTGTATTTTTCTTGTGCCTCGGTGTAAACCAGTTTTTATGTAAAATAATGGTTTTCCCATCCTTTTAATGTAAAAAAGTTATACTGTTTTAAAGTCGCTCAGAGCAACGGTTTTTAAGATTTTTGCATTCAAAGCTTTTATTGCATGTGAGTGATATGCCTAATTTATGTATGATACTTTCTTCAATTCTTTCTACTAATTAATAATTTTGCACAAAAAATTGGGTTTAGTGGTTTTTGGGCATGGATAATTTAAGTTTGATTAAAAAAAATTAAAATATAATACAGGGTGTTCGGTCTAGGTCGGTACCGTTACATTAAAATATGTCTAACGCTTTTGTTCCGCGGTGTATACAAGATTCTATTAAAAACATAAATTTTTTAATTTCTTTTTAGTAAAAAAGCTATAGCTTGTAGATGTCGCTTTTCAATGGTTTTCAAGATATTTAAATTAGAAGTTTTTATTGTATGTGTAAAAAGATTTTTCATTAAATTCTTACTTTATACATATCAATACTTTTTTATAGCATTCTAACATTTTATGTTTTCTTAGAAAATATTAAGTAAAAAAATATACAGCGTGATTCTTGAATTATCATAAGTGTGTTAAAACAATTGTAAGTTATTGTCCGTTATTGCAACTGTGTACGGCTATGTTTTTAATGAGGAACAAAAACATTTTAATTATTTAAAAAATTAATATTTTATTATTTATTTTAAAAAATATAAAATTTCTTAAGCATTGCGCTCTCAGCAACTAAGCTAAAATTTTAAAATTCACAAATAGTAAATCAAACTTAAAATTGTATAATATAGTAGGCTTGTTATTAACAATTAAAATAATATTCTTTTTAAAAACCTGCTTAACTATACACCGAGGCACAAAAAAATACACTAATGATTTTAATGCAATGGTAGTGGTCCAAAGAACACCCTGTACATTGTACATCAAATTTTTCAACGGAATTGTCTTACAAATTTCAGAAAGACCTACATGCTGGTTAGTTTGTGCAAAAATATTAATTAGTAGAAAGAATTGAAGAAAGTATCATACATAAATTAGGCATATCACTCACATGCAATAAAAACTTTCAAAAATCATCGAAAACCGCTGATCTGAGCGACTTTAAAGCAGTATAACTGTTTTACATAAAAATGATGGAAAAACCTTTATAAAAACTGGTATACACCGAGGCACAAAAAAAATACACTGATTTTAATGCAATGGTAGTGGTCCAAGGAACACCCTATACATTGTACATCAAAATTTTCCACGGAATCGTCTTGCCAATTTCAAAAACACTTACACGCTGGTTATTTCTTGCAAAAATATTAATTAGTAAAAAAGCTATTAAAGAAAATCGAATTTTAAAAAATAAAGTTTAACACCCTGTACCTCGGTTAGTACGAACTTTTGGACAAAGGTAAGTATGGCTAAATCGTAATATTTTGACCCAGGGAATCTACAATTTAACTATGTACCATTAGTTCTGGGACACCCTGTATAATATATAGAATTTGCCCAGTCTATATTTACTTTTCGTAAGTCTTAATCATTCATGTTTAAATAAAATTTGTTCAAATTAATGTAATAAAACATAAATAAAGGTAAATTTGGAATGAAAAAAAATTTATAGAAAAAATATATGTAGGTAGTGATTATTTTTGCTCACAAGTATACCTGCGGCACATGTGGATTTATAAAATACAGGAAAGTGCAGTAAACTAACGATAAATAAACAAACGCTATATGCATGTGCCTGTGAAACGTAAAATAAAATTATAAGCTTTGAAGTCTAGAAATTCTATGGCCAATATATTTACAACCTTAACAAATTCACTTTAATATTACAATTTGTGACAGAATACCCGTCTAAGATGCCAAAAACTTAAAACACACATCGTAATGTTTAGTTCCTCATACAACATCTTTTGTAGTCTAAAATCATATTTGAAATCAAAAATATTTTGTTTCTAAATTTAGGTAGTTAAATACCCTTAATTTAACGAAATGTAAAAAAGTTCTGCTTTGCCGCACTACTGTAAAAAAAATTTCCTTCAGCAAAAAAATGTCAAATTTAAAAAAAAAATCTGTATAGATATGAAGTTTTTGCTCATAATATTTCCTATGAAATGCCTTGGTGGCTATGGTGTAAAGATCAAATGAATCTATTTTCTGCACTTGTTAGGAAAATAGCTATTTTCTACATGCGTGTGGAAAATGTAATTTTTCAAACTATATTTAGTGCAGAAATTCTATTCTAATTCTACTTTCCGCACAAAAATGTCAAATTGAAAAAAAAGCTGTATAGATTTGGAGTTTCTATTGATAATGTTGCCTATGAAATGCCTTGGTTGCTATGGTGTAAAGGTAAGATGATTTCGTTTAAACACTTATTTTTTGGAAGAAGTAGCGTGATGTGGTGTAGATGTGTTTTGGTTTATTTTTGTTATAATTTTAGCTCACACATATACTATACTATAGTAGTGTGAGCTATGGTGATCCTAATTTTTTCGAGAAAAAAAAAGTTGCTCCGATTTCAAAAAATTTTATATATCTTTACGTTTCAGATGATTTTGAAACTTTTTTGTTGCGCCGTCTGTCTGTCTGTCTGTCTGTCTGTATGTCTGTAACGACCAACGCGCATAACTCAAAAACCGCTTGGCCGATTTTAATGAAATTTGGTACCTAGGCTGGGTCTTGGGTCGAGATGGTCCCATTTAAAAATGAACAAAATCCACCGAACAGAAACCAAATAAAAGGGTGGGGGTAGATTTCAAAAATTAGAGTTTATTTGAAAATATGGCGTGTGTGATATCAAACGAAAGGTAATTAAGTCTGCAGTTAAACAAAATACATTTTAATTTATTTAAAAAAAAATGGTGGGGGTATATTTTAAAAATTAGAGTTTAAGTGAAATTATGGCGTGTGTGATATCAAACGAAAGGTAATTGAGTCCGGAGTTTAACAAAATACATTTTAGTTTTTTGGTTTTTTTAAGGGTGGGGGTAGATTTCAAAAATTTGAGTTTAAGTCAAAACATGGCTTGTGTGGTATCAAACAAAAGGTAATTTAGTCTGGAGTTAAATAAAATATATTTCAGTTTTTAGTTATATTAGCTCACACGTACACTATAACTATAGTACCTAGTGTGAGCTTAGGGGCCCATATATTGGCAGAGTATTGTTTTATGTTTCCCTGACGCTCGTAGAAAAACAACTGTTCCTATCGGATTTTCTGATTTTTTGATTTTTTCCAAGGGTTTGGTCATAATTTCTATCAGTATGCCAAATTTCAGCATTGTAGCATGTCTGGAAGTACAGTTGAATTTTTATGATCTATACATGAGTGAGTGAGTGGCAATTTCGACGTTTTTTGAAATTTCGTAAATACATTACTACCATGAAACTTGGAGGGGTAACTCTATGAAGATCTACGACTGTTCAAAGTTTGAGTTTTGTAGCTCATTCCGAAGTAGAGTTTTAGATAGGTCAAATATGGACTAAAATGTTTGAAGAAAAGATGGTACAGCAGTTTACGCGAACTTGGCGGGGCACTGCCGTGCCCCCAGATACAAAAGTTATAATTAATAAAAAGATCTAGAACTTTTGTGTGTACAAATTTTCTGAGAAAATCGTTTTTTTTTCCTTTTGTTATTTTTATATTCCACGGTGTTTTTTTGTTTTTCACAAAATTTGGAGAATGCATACTCTTTTATGACATTGTAATTATTTTAATTTTAAACGTAAGAAGATGTCCCATTTTCAACCAAAAATGCTCAAGTTCTGGAAGCAGTTTTTTGGAAAAACCAGTGGTCTCTTTTTTTTCTCGTTAAAACGACTATTTTTATACAGTGTAAATTACTGCAAAATAATTTAAATCAAATTCCATCTGGTTTGTGCTATTATTGATGTTTACCTTTCACTTTTTTGCATTTCCTGGCAAATTTTTCCATGTGATATTTTTTTGCACCATCAGAACTTGGGCATTTTCTGGTGAAACGGCTCCTTTTTGTAGGTTTAAAATTAAATAAAAATATATATATATATATATATATATATATATATATATATATAAAAATAATTATTTTAATAAAAAAAAGTTACAGCGTGTTAAGGACATAAAAAAGTAAGTTTTAACCAAAAGTAAAAAAATAAAAGAAAAATTAAAAACCGTTTTTTCCAATTTTTCTCGGAAAATTTTAGGTATAAGTATAAAAATGGACCTATAATAGACCTTTTCATTTTGTTATAACTTTTCTATTGAATTTTTTTTCGATAGGGTATCTAGTTTTGCTGAAAAGCGTGAAAACCATTATCCACTCCTAAATTTTCACCCCATTTTACCCAAATATCTCGAATTAATATATTTTTTATACGACTGTCTTGTAAAAGGGGGTTTTGCGCACGGAGAACACGATCTAAAAATGGCATTTTGCGCACGCTGTGTGCAAAACGTTTTGCACACGCTTATGTCATTTTTGCGCACGCCTATGTCATTTCTGCATACGGGTCTCCCGTCATTGTGATTTTTGTTGTTGTCACCCATCAATATAAGTTGGCTTAGTTCCGTAGCAACCGTCACAGCTCGTATGTTTTGTTGATTAGATACGTCAAAAAATTGTTGAATTTTTAAAGTTTTGTTGTAAAAATGTTGGAAATAAAAACAAAGTTATTAGCAGTCGTATAAAAAATATTGTAAAAAACTCGTTTGAAAACCTCTTTGCACACTCCCTCCACTTGTAGACCGAGCCGAAGAGACCGAACCAAACTGTCTCGATCGTGTGCAAAGAGTCGTTTTCTAACCTTGTTGTTTAAATAACTATTTCCGGTTGACATTTATTACCACCCCTTAAAGTTTGGTCTATCAGTTATGCACTCTGTACCTAATAATATAATAACAAAAAAATTTAATTCCTAGAAAACTTTCCAGATAGAAAAAATCACAATTTTAGAAGAACGTTTGATCCTAGGTCATATTTTAAATCATACACTTGATTATTGTTAACGCAATAATTTTTTTTCCAAAATTTCTTTAAAGTTAAAAATGTTTGTTTTTAAAGTGAATACGTTAATATCAAAAAGTTCAGTAAGATTTAAATTTATTCGATAAACTATCAAGCGCGGATCTGTAGTCGACGAAAAATTTATTTGTTTTATAATTTTTTTTCTAGGGGGCGAGGGGATAATTATCTTGTTTTTTCTTTAATTGTTACCGTTACCATTACCCCCCCCCCCCCCAAGGTCGCGGTTGTCAACTATTACTAACACGACAAGAAAACATACCACGCGTTGTCCCCTTCTTCTCTCTCATTCATACAGCGCCAGCGGTCTGCAGAAAACAACGTCTTTTCGAGAATTAAATAAATGGATCCGTGATTGATCTGATATCTTCCTAGCTAGCACACTTCTAGTGAACTCCATAATATTATATCAGCTTTGAAAACAGTTTTTTGTAAATATCTAAGAAACGAGAGTTCTTACGAAGTTTTTGGTTGTAACACAAGTTATTAAAAAAAATGTGGTCTACTATATTCCGAAAACCGCGTATTGATGCGATGCTCCGTTAAAAAGTTGACATTTTTAAACTTTTTAATTGTCATTAGCATTCATTGATTTTGACTAAAATCTAATCAGCTCGTTACAGTGTCGACCACTATTTTACCTAAAGATTTTATAAAAATCAGTTCAGCGGTTTAGGAGCTATCGTGTTACGGGCAGACATACACACACATACACACAGACATCACGACGATATTGCTAAGATAGGTCAAAATACACCCAAATAAAACATTTTCGGCATCACATAAAAAAAAAATTCGTCGAAAATAATACCTTCTCTAGCCGTTGCTGCGCGGCTAGGAAGGTCAAAATGCGCCTTTAACATCCCATAAGCGATAATAGAAATTAATAGAAATAAATCACGCCACCTTTACAAAAGTCTTATGGAACACCTATTAGGAAAACATTAGATAAGAAATGCGCGATAATGCAGTATATGTAATTTATCAAAATATATATTACGCAATTTTTTGTATAAAAATTAATGAAAAAATGCTTATTATAAATATTTTGTCGAATATGTGATGACGTAAATTATTTAAAATGTGCTAATATGCAAATATATTTTATCTAGAGAACGCTTTTCCGCCTACATTGTATGTACGCCACTACCCACGGGAGTAGCACAGAGATTTCAGGGTTGCAAACTTGGGAATGAACACTACCCTCAAGGATTCTAGCAACATATAAAAATACTCTGCCAATATATAAGCCCCTAAGCTCACACTAGGTACTATAGTATAGTATGTGTGAGCTAATATAACTAGAAACTGAAATATAGTTTATTCAACTCCAGACTAAATTACCTTTCGTTTGAGAACACACAAGCCATGTTTTGACTTAAAAAAAACAAAAACTGAAATGTATTTTGTTTAACTCCAGACTAAATTACCTTTCGTTTGATATCACACACACTATTTTTTCACGTAACCTCTAATTTTTGAAATTTACTCCCACTTTTTTTTCAACTAAAATGTATTTTGTTTAACTCTAGACTCAATTACCTTTCGTTTGATATCACACACGCCATATTTTCACATAAACTTTAATTTTTGAAATCTACCCCTACCCTTTTATTTGGCTTGTGTTTGGTGGATTTTGTTCATTTTTAAATGGGCCCAGCCTAGGTACCAAATTTTATTGAAATGGGGCAAGCAGTTTTTGAGTTATGCGCGTTGGTCGTTACAGACAGACATACAGACAGACAGACGGCGCGACAAAAACGTTTCAAAATCATCTGAAAGGCAAAGATATATAAAAAGTTTTGAAATCGGAGCAACTTTTTTTTTCTCGAAAAAATTAGGATCACCATAGCTCACACTACTATAGTATAGTATATGTGTGAGCTAAAATCGTAGATACATGCGCATTTGCAATGTTGAACGCTGTTATTGACTGGCCTATAAAATTACAGATATCGAAATTTTGTGGAATTTTGCATTCCAAGTGAAGTAATGATTGAAATTATTTTAAAAAAATACGAGAAAATACTAATTTTTTTAAATAAATTTATTAGCTTGTAAAAAATTAGTTTAAAAAAAATAGACAAAATAACCGAACCAAAGGTTATTTGGCCACCCTGTATCTTCTTAACCTATAATTTTTTGGAAAAATGATGCACAAAAGTATTTGAAGTCAAATGTGTACGTTTTACAGTTTACCCTCACCCTTCATACATGACAAGTACTATAATCTAGAAACAAAAAACTTATTTTTTTGAACTTTTTATCTAACTTTGACCTTCTCCACCTTCCCTTAAAGTTTGGTTTATCATTTAAATTACACTTTGTATATTGACAATTGGCAAAAAGAATTCGAAAAAATTTATTATTTTCTTTTAAGTCAGTTTAATAAAATTAATTAACTTGGTAACGTGATAATAAACAAACTTACTGCAATTTTAAACAAACTCGACTGCCAATAACGAAAAAAAAATGTTTAAATTAAATTTACCTTGCCAACACCAAAATTTGCTGTAAAAATGGTAACATTGAGCAGACATATACATACATTTTCATCGCTGGTTTTAAACAATAGTTGAGTAGCCTATGGTATCCCGTGGGATAGTTGTGGAAGATTTTAGCTCACACTACTACTATACTATAGTAGTGTGAGCTATGGTGATCCTAATTTTTTCGAGAAAAAATAAGTTGCTCCGATTTCAAATATATATATCTTTACGTTTCAGATAATTTTGAAACTTTTTTGTTGCGCCGTCTGTCTGTCTATCTGTAACGACCAACCCGCATAACTGAAAAACCGCTTATCCCATTTAAATAAAATTTGGTACCCAGGCTGGGTCTTGGGCCGTGATGGTCCCATTTAAAATTAAACAAAATCCACCGAGCGCAAGCCAAATAAAAGGGTGGGGGTAGATTAAAAAAATTAGAGTTTATGTGAAAATATGGCATGTGTGATATCAAACGAAAGGTAATTGAGTCTGGAGTTAAATAAAATACATTTTAGTTTTTAAAAAAGGGTGGGGATAGATTTTAAAAATTAGAGTTTAAGTCAAAACATGGCTTGTGAGGTATCAAACGAAAGGTAATTAAGTCTGGAGTTGAATAAAATATATTTCAGATTTAAGTTAAATTAGCTCACACGTACAGTATAACTATAGTACCTAGTTTGAGCTTAGGTGCCCATAGATTGGCAGAGTATTTTTAAACTATCCTAAAACAATTGGTTCAGAAAATTTTAAGTTGTTGTCTCCAATTTTAGGAGGGCCGGTCCAACATCATAAAATCATAAATCCAAGATGGCGGCTTTTTAAATGTTTTTTTACAAACTTTGGCTTATAATTTTTGCTAAATTAGTTTTACAGAAAAACTGTTCATAGGTTTTAGCTCACTCCTATACTAGTAGTGTGAGCTATTATGGTGATCGTAAAAAAAGAGTTGCTCCGATGTAAAAAAAATCATATATCTTTGCGTTTCAGATGATTTTGAAACTTTTTTGTCACTGTCTCTCTGTCTGTCACGACCAACGCGCATAACTTAAAAACTACCTGCCCGATTTTAATGAGATTTGGTACCTAGGTTGGGTTTTGGCTCTAGATGGTCCAATTTCAAAATGAATCCTATTGGACATAAGCCGAAAAAAAGGGTGGGAGTAGGTTTAAAAAATTAGGCTTTTGGTATAAATATTACTTGTGTACTATATTAAAGCATGAAGATAAAAAAATACATTATAGTTTGTTTTGTTCAGTGGTGTTACACTGGGGGGATCTTTTTGCCGACCAAAATATGTAAAAATTACGTTATACATTAATCGTGTGAGCTTAGGTGCCCATAAATTGGCAGAGTATGTTGTTTGCAATAGAACACCAATTAGGACAGTAAAGGCATTAGCTTTATATCTTTAAAACTAACAAAAATATTTTTCTTTTCTAAAAATAGTCTTTTTTTTTACTCAAAAAAAAAAAATGAGGTAGGAAGTTTTAGACTACCCCAAATCGATTGGTTATGGATCACTCAATTTTAAGTCGCCGGGTGTTTGCCTCAAATTTGACTAAGAGGGCCTTTTTGCTTTTGCCACATTAATTTTACAGAAAATTTGTATAGGTTATGATTTTTTTGCAATAGAAAACATTTTGATCTCAGGTGATCTCATGCTTTCAGACGTTGATTCTTTACGTCTAATTTGAGTTATCATACCTTTGACAGTAAGAAAGAAGAATTAAAGAGATCAGTTGGATGACTTGGTCGAGTTAATACCCTGAGAATTTCTCGTTATTGTATTGAGACACCGCGCACCTGCATAGATGGAAGATTTTCGAATATTTATGTGTGGTCTTCGGTAGTTCAATGCTCAGAATGTTTGCGTACAGAGCAGGAGGTTCCGGGTTCGAATCCCGGCCGAAGTCAGAAAAACTTTTTTCTTATTTTTCTTTCTTTAATTTCACTTGTTGTTTATAGTTTTAGGTCCTTGCATTATTTGCAATTTGGTATTTGATAAATTATATCTCATTTTAGTTTTATCTTTGTGTGATATTTCCCATTTTACCTGCATAATTAGGGTAAGATGAGAACCTGCAGTGGTCTAGATTTTTCAAAATAACAAATTATTTTTAAGTCTTTAAAATACTACAAATGAAGTGTAACAAACGAAAAAGAATATGTCATCAACAGCATAATGTTTTAAACCAATATCGTCAAGACATTTTCTTGTATAAGTTTCTAAAGCTTAAGTATCCCATTTTAAGTACACTTCCCCTACTAAGTTTCCAAAAAATGACATCGTTACAAATTTTTTATGTCGTTTTTCTTTTATTTTAAAGTTAATTTGAATTTTTGTAAGTTAAAACTCACTGAGAAAACCAAATCTTTGCAGTAATTTGACCTGTAAGTATTAAAATAACACACTTAAACAATTCGGTATCAAGTTCATAGACTTTAGTACTAGACCTTAATTTTAAGATTTTAGTAAATACTGTTGCCAGTGACTTAAAATTGTGTTATCTATTACCAATCGGTCTAATGTAGTTTTAAATAATCATCCACAACTATCCCACGGGAAACGATTGTTGACTATAAGCCACTCAACTACAAGTAATAAATTAATGGTCATTATTATAATTACGTCATAGTACCTGGGAAGTAACAAATTATTTTAAAATAAGTAACATGGAAAGAAAATAAATTGATATTGGTCAAACGCTTTGTCTTTTGCTGTTGACATTTTTTTAAACATTTTTGTTAATAACTTTTTTGAAAATCAGAAGTTTTAAAAAATTATTTATAATCTCCGCCAAAATCCCCGAAGAGCTACGTTAGATATAAGGCCCCAAAGGTCCTCGATTTTCTCGAAAACTAATAACTTTTTTTAAAAAAGTGAAAAAAAAACTCCAATTCATTCGGTCTGTACAATAAAATTAAAAAAAAACACAGATTTTTTTCCAACCCTGTATTTAACTTGTTTATAATATAAAGCTTGATCTCCACTTGTATAAAACACCATGTACTTAAATTTAGTATGAATGGAATTTTTTGGGGTTATGTCATAGACTAAATAAATTAATCTTCGGGCTGGTCCTCAGCACATCTATTTTGGTTGTGCCGTACTGATGATGTCTAAGAAGACTGTAACATCGAAGTATATGGCTACTACTACCCTGTTCTAAAGACCAGCCCAAATATTAATTTATTTAGTCTTAAATTTAGAATGTGATTCTTTAAAGGTTAAGAACTTTAACTAAAGGTTAGGCCAATGGTCAATAATAGGCAGACCGCCAATGGGATTTGGAAAAAAACGTATCATAAACCTATATAAAAGTAGCTCTTCTTGGCTATTAACAATCAGAGGAGGAGGCACTAAATAAATTGTTTACCGGGATGCGTCAGATGAGCTGAATTTGAGATATGTTGAAGGCCATACCTTCCTGATATTTTTACCAAAAAAAATTGGGGGTCATCGGTTTCGTTTTCTATAATTATTTAAATGCGCGCCACTGGATTATAGAAAAATGTGAGTTTTTGTAGTTTTTTTGCTATAACTTAACTCGTCAAAAAGAAATAAAAAACCAATATTAATTTTATTTTGTTGAAAAAAAAAGACATTTTAAGTATGTTCTCAATTTTTGACATATAGTTTTCGTCTCATATCTACAGAGTAACTCAAATTATGAATAATAGAAATACAGGAATAGTAATAAAATGAAAGGGTATTCCAAAAATAGTGTGTTAACTGTTATGTTAGAGCCTAAACCGTCCTAATACTTGTTTCAAGAAAAAGTGGGTGGTGGTCGGTTTTGTTTTCAAGTTATGCTTATTTAAATGCTGGAATATAGGAAATGTGGAATGTGGAAACGTGGGGACGAAAAGGAGTATACTCACCCATTTCCGGGGGTTCTACCAAAAATTTTTTGCATCAGAAAGAAAGCGTGTTAACAAACTTAATTGACAAAACTTAATATCAACTTTTTATCCCTATGAGGCGATAGAAGTTGTAGCAAAAATCGATAAGAGTATAGCTCAAAAACGAAACCGATGACCCCCCCAATTTTCTTAAGATTCAGGATGGCTCGGGTTCTAACATATTTCACGCATCCCGGTAAACACATTATTCCGCTAGACAGTTAGTACACCTATCATTTGTTTAATTTAAAACATGTTTGATTTACCCTGTAAGCTTACTACATCAACCAGTATGTATCTAAATGTTAATTTTTAATAGTTGCTGAAATATTTTGAGGTTAAGATCGTTTTTTTTTTGTTTTTTTTAATGTTTGATTTTGATATATATATATATATATATATATATATATATATATATATATATATATATATATATATATATTAACAACGAATTATGTTTGGTAACGGTAGAAAATAAAGCACATCCCTTGAAGTTGGTACTATATCAATTCAACTGCAACTAGTCTTAAAATGTACTGCCTTTGGTGTTCTGTGGTACTGCGGCCTTACCACAGAATACCAAAGAAGCA
Organism: Aspidapion aeneum; assembly: GCA_963576565.1. Taxonomy (NCBI): domain Eukaryota; kingdom Metazoa; phylum Arthropoda; class Insecta; order Coleoptera; family Brentidae; genus Aspidapion; species Aspidapion aeneum. Next base: position 12,452,880 of record OY755041.1, on the reverse strand, counting down.
CCCTGTTTCCAACCCGATTCAAAAAACGCATCAGGTAACGCTGCATTTAAAAAGGGTGCAAATCCATGGCCCGTGATACGTTTTTTGAATCGGGGTGGGCATGCATTGGTGGAAACAATGAATTATTTTCTGCATTTCGGAAATTGCTGGTAAAAACAAAAACAAACAATTGGAAATGTCATCCACAGCTGACTGTCTGACGTCATACAGCGGTTACTCCGAGTAACCTTGACGTCATTTCGAGTAACTTAAATGAGTGACTAGTAACCTCGAGGAAAAAGGCTTTATATGTCAAAAATTGATAAAATTCCTAAAAGAACTCGTTTGTCAATAAAATAAGACTAATATCAGTTTTTTATTTTTATTTGGCAATAAGATACCGAACCAAAAAAACTACTAAAGGCATTGACTTCTATACCCTTTCAGTGGCGCGCATTTAAATAAGTATAGCTCGAAAACGAATCCTATAACCCTCCCAATTTTTTTTGGTAAAAATATCAGGAAGGTTTGGCCTTCAACATATCTTAAATTGAGCTCATCTGACGCATCTCGGTAAACAATGTATTTAGTGCCTCCGTGCTATCGTAAACAAACCTGAGTTCACATAAACATGAGCATGAAGTTAGCGAAGCACCCATCGCCGATCGAATCGGGACTAGGTGGATAATTTGCCGTTAATTAGTCGTGAATTAGTTGTGGAAAAATTAATTTTGTCGCTCTTATTTTTGACCGTTTTTGAGGGTGCTTCGCTAACTTCATATGAAGTTAGCGAAGCACCCTCGTAAAAATGGCTTTTATCAAAATCGAATATGGTGGATAATTTGCCGCTAATTAGTCGTGAATTAGTTGTGAAAAAATGAATTTTGTCGCTCTTATTTTTGACCCCTTTTTTGGGTGCTTCGCTAACTTCATATTTTGGCACTCATCGCAAATCGAATCGCTACTAGGTGGATAATTTGCCGTTAATTAGTCGTGAATTAGTTGTGGAAAAATTAATTTTGTCGCTCTTATTTTTGACCGTTTTTGAGGGTGCTTTGCTAACTTCATATGAAGTTAGCGAAGCACCCTCGTAAAAATGGCTTTTATCAAAATCGAATATGGTGGATAATTTGCCGCTAATTAGTTGTGGAAAAATTAATTTTGTCGCTCTTATTTTTGACCGTTTTTGAGGGTGCTTCGCTAACTTCATATGAAGTTAGCGAAGCACCCTCGTAAAAATGGCTTTTATCATAATCAAATATGGTGGATAATTTGCCGCTAATTAGTCGTGAATTAGTTGTGGAAAAATTAATTTTGTCGCTCTCATTTTTTACCCTTTTTTTGGGTGCTTCGCTAACTTCATATTTTGGCACCCATCGCAAATCGAATCGCTACTAGGTGGATAATTTGCCGTTAATTAGTCGTGAATTAGTTGTGGAAAAATTAATTTTGTCGCTCTTATTTTTGACCGTTTTTGAGGGTGCTTCGCTAACTTTATATGAAGTTAGCGAAGCACCCTCGTAAAAATAGCTTTTATCAAAATCGAATATGATGGATAATTTGCCGCTAATTAGTCGTGAATTAGTTGTGGAAAAATTAATTTTGTCGCTCTTTTTTTTTACCGTTTTTTGACTGCTTCGCTTAATTCATATAAAGTTAGAAAGGCACCCAAAAAACACTCAAAACTAAACACGACAAACTTAATTTTTCCTCAACTAATTACCGACTAATTAGCGGCAAATTATCCACCTTATTCGATTTCGATACGTCATGTCTAAAGCCATTTTTACGAAGGTGCTTCGCTAACTTTATATGAAGTTAGCGAAGCACCCTCAAAAACGGTCAAAAATAAGAGCGACAAAATTATTTTTTCCACAACTAATTCACGACTAATTAGCGGCAAATTATCCACCATATTCGATTTTGATAAAAGCCATTTTTACGAGGGTGCTTCGCTAACTTCATATGAAGTTAGCGAAGCACCCTCAAAAACGGTCAAAAATAAGAGCGACAAAATTAATTTTTCCACAACTAATTCACGACTAATTAGCGGCAAATTATCCACCATATTCAATTTTGATAAAAGCTATTTTTACGAGGGCGCTTCGCTAACTTCATATGAAGTTAGCGAAGCACCCAAAAAAGGGTCAAAAATGAGAGCGACGAAATTAATTTTTCCACAACTAATTCACGACTAATTAGCGGCAAATTATCCACCATATTCGATTTTGATAAAAGCTATTTTTACGAGGGTGCTCCGCTAACTTCATATGAAGTTAGCGAAGCACCCAAAAAAAGGGTAAAAAATGAGAGCGACGAAATTAATTTTTCCACAACTAATTCACGACTAATTCGCGGCAAATTATCCACCATATTCGATTTTGATAAAAGCTATTTTTACAATGGTGCTTCGCTAACTTCATATGAAGTTAGCGAAGCACCCTCAAAAACGGTCAAAAATAAGAGCGACAAAATTAATTTTTCCACAACTAATTCACGACTAATTAACGGCAAATTATCCACCTAGTAGCGGTTCGATTTGCGATGGGTGCCAAAATATGAAGTTAGCGAAGCACCCAAAAAAAGGGTCAAAAATGAGAGCGACGAAATTAATTTTTCCACAACTAATTCACGACTAATTAGCGGCAAATTATACACCATATTCGATTTTGATAAAAGCCATTTTTACGAGGGTGCTTCGCTAACTTCATATGAAGTTAGCGAAGCACCCTCAAAAACGGTCAAAAATAAGAGCGACAAAATTAATTTTTCCACAACTAATTCACGACTAATTAACGGCAAATTATCCACCTAGTCACGATTCGATCTGCGATGGGTGCTTCGCTAACTTCATGCTCATAACATAAACCTACCTAACCTGACCTGAGAGTCCCTGTATGTTGACATATTTACTCAAATATCAAATAATAATTAATCGAGCATACTTAAATTTATAGCCGATCGCGCAACTAAGAAAATCTTTTGTAGTTGAGTTGTTGGAATAGAACAGTACATGTGAGATAACTTGGAAATGGATTAAAAGTTCAATTTTGTGTCAAATTTGAAAAACGGAACAAATATCTAATACACTGTCCGCGACGCGGGACAAAATATTCAATAACGGGACAATCCCGGGAAATACTGGACGTCTGGCAACCCTAACGGGGTTATTAAATTATACTTTACCATCTTTGATTGAGGCCAACTGGAGCACAAACAAATCTATTCAAGGTAGAAATGGTTTGTTTTTTTTTCTATAAGCGTGCGGAAAAGTGGACTTTTTTAGTGTGGAAAGTGCCACTTTTCCGCACTAGTGCGGAAAAATATTTTTTCCGCACTAGTGCGGAAAAGTAAATTTGTTACGATTTTGAGGTGTTCTATAACATTTAGACCGTTCAAAATACATTTGTATCTTTCCTAGCACACGAAATATCCTAAAAATATTCAAATTGACTAAAATTCTGCTATATTTTCAATATTTTCGATAAAATAAAGTTTTCAGTAAAATAGGTTCAAATTATAAGTTTTAAACCTCCCCGGCATAAATATCGTCATTGTCAATGTCAAGCAACAATTAACACTAGTGGTTTTAGATTTGGCATCTTAAATCACCATAGCAACAAAGTACAAACAAACTGTCAAAACAAAGCCAATTTTGCAGATACAAGCGTCTTTTGAATTTTTCAAACAAAAAAATCAGATTTTCAATGGATTCTTCGGACGAAGATCTACCCCAGTCAGTTCTAGAAGCCGCTAGAATGTGAATAATAATAATTGATTTGATTAAAACGTTTTGAATATAAATAATTTTCTGATTAATTTTTAGTTTTTTCCTCACGCCTATAGAAAAAATAGTGTACCTAACTCGTGCGTAGTGTCTTTTCCGCACTTGATTGCTGGCCAAACTCCGCTATCGCGTCGTTTGGCCATCTGCAATCGCGTGCGGAAAAGAGGCACTTTCCGCACTAGTTAGGTAAACTACTATTGCGTACCTTAAATATTAATTCCATATTTCACAAACACAGTAAAACTACTTTAAAACATGGCACGAATTCCTATATAGTTTTTTTAAGATGTATTTTCGACTTTTTCGGTCGGTAGATTGCCTGATATAGATTTCCAGTAATTTGTTAAGTTTGTAAAAATGTTATCTTAAAAGATATTGAAAAATTACAACCTAAATAGCAACTCAGATAAGATTATCTATAACTAGTTATTATTATTTCTTTATTCTTGTTTTGATGTTTCTAATTTGAGAACAATGCTTCCGTGATAAGGGCTTATGTTAAAATTTCCTGTTTACAAAGTAGGTAACATATATTTTTTAAATATTTTCTATTTTTCTCACCTTTTCTATTTTTTTAACATAATAAACAAATGAAATGAAAAGAAATTGCGCTGTTTTATTATACAAAATACTTTTGTAGTTTTACACAGAGTTTTCAAAAAGTTTTTCTTTGGAAAAAAGCATATGGAATGTCTTGATAAAAAACAAAACACGCCTCAAACTTCTTAGACGACTAATTAAAACATACCTTAAAAGCCATTGTGGAAAAATCTTAAATCGCAAACAAAACAAAAACCCCAACAGAAAAAAGCACAAATGTCAAATTTTGAGAGTTCAAGAATTTTGTTTATGTTACAAAAAAAATATATTTTTCGCGAAATTTTTTTTACGAAAATTAAACTTTTTTGGCAAAGAACATTTGCATTACACTACTGACCAAAAAAACGACCTATTTTCGTAGATGAGGTTGGAAAACGAGCAATTAGATTTGCCTGAGATTTACGCGACGTATGTTTACGTTTACTAATTCATTTAAAAAGCATGAATAGGCCAAGAAACGACGCACGTACTCATAAAATCCATTCTTAATCCGAAAATAGCCTAATTTTGTAAATAAACAAAATGTTGTTAAGCATTTCAGATCACCGGTTAATTTACTTAATTGTATTGCAGGGTGAGACAAGTGACGCAAATTGTCAAATCAACGCGGCCAATTAGTTAAGAAAAAGCAAATACAAGCATAAAATAAAAATAAAAAAAATTATTAATTAATTTAAGCATACTATGTAAGTACAGGGTGATCCAAATGGGGTACTTGGTTAAGGTACTTCCAGTGTAGCCATTCTTTAAATTAGGGAGAAACGAGTAATATCCCTCAAATACACGCAGCTGACTGTTTATTTTTATTTCTCGTACTAAAAACCAATAAATTCTCCCGTGCGCGGTAGAGAAAGAAAAAAAATAGTATTTGTGGCTTTGCTTGCTTTTGAAGGTTGTTAGGTTTAAAATTTCCTAGTAAATAATGGTAGTGTAACCAATCAAAGTTTCGAATTAAAAAACTTTTGCGCACGGAATAATTTCCATCGATTATTTCTCTCCTGCCATTTTAAGCCAATCATACATGAAACAACATCAATACAATAAAAACGAGCTGCCAAAGCAAAACCGAAGAAAACATGTCAAAAATAATACCAAAAAATAGAAAATCAATGTCAGACTTCGCTTCCTATAAAGCTTGTCTTTGTCATAACAGCATAATTAATTAAAAACAGGTATTTTTAAAAAAAATTCATGCTTCAAAAATGTTAACTACGCCACCGACTTCCAAAACTTAACGTGATGTACTTTAGTTAATCGGTTATGTTTCCCTCTCGAATATAACACAATTTTTTTTGTAAAAAACGCATTGTGAAGGTACTAGCGAAAAAACTCGAAATATGCTATTTTCTTTAAAATTCTTTGATTCAAAAAATTATAATTCCGCCACTGATAATCCAAAGTTAATAGTTTTTACGTCATTCGATAGAATTCTATCTTCTTTAATGTATAACTCCTGATGTTTTTTTGTAAAATGCTATCTACAGTACCGATCAAAAGTGAAGAAATCACCTAAAATTGTATGTTTGTATGTAAATCTTGTCCTGTACCAACTATCAAAGAACGAGTGATACATTTGAAAATTTCAGTCCAGTTCTCAGTTTACTTGTTTCGGCGATATTCAATACAAAATCATTTAGTGCCTTTTTGTGACGTTCAAAAAAGCTTAAAATAAAACTTTTTCTCTGTGTAATTTTACGCAATAATGGCAAGTATCATTCGAGATGTAATAGTTATATATTATGTCCTAAAAATTTTACAATTGGACAAAGAATAGTATACATACAAATTTTTAAAATTGGCAAATATGATCAATATTGACAAAAATCTTAAAATATTGGTTATTTTTAGCACTTTTAAAATTTCATATCTAGTCTATCCTTTGTACAATTGTTGTGAAATGTTTAGGACACATATAACTTTTAAGTCTCTTCTGAATGGTACTTGCCATTTTTGCCTAAAAATACACAGAATAAACTTTTTCCTTATCTTTTTTTTTAATTGACAAAAAGGCACATTTTTAATGATTTTGTATCGAAAACCGCACACAAAACACGTAAACTGAGAACTAGACTGAAGCTTTCAAATGTACCATTTGGCGAAATCTTCCTTAAATACGCACACCTGATTGGTTGATGCAATTCATTCCTATCCCTATTGACACAGGTGGGGCATTATTTTCAATGAAAGTTGTTTTATTGGTTCCTAGTAAGTAATGAGAACAAACATTTCAAAAATTATGTCAAATTACATGCATGATGATTGAGTGGGCCTAGAGACCCTGTACGTATGACATATTTTACAGGGTCTCTAAGTGGGCCTTGCAGCCCTTTCACTGCGACCACCAGTAGGTCTATTGTGGCTCTATGCATAGACAAATCATATGCGTGAATTTCGTATCTCCTTAAGAATAGCGCTACTGGAAAAACTTGGAATACGCTGAAAAACTACTGGGCTCTTAAAAATTCAATGCTATATATTTCTGTAAAGTTATATTAAAATAGGTTTAGGCATTCCTGAGTTATAGCGCCAACATCCGTACAGAGTGGCAAACAGACAGAGCGCATGAGATCTCCTGTCGTGAAAACGCCTAGTAGTCAGAGCATATTATTTTAAAAGGCTTTCCGTTTTCGGTCTAGAAGCAAATCATATTACTTTTTGGCAACAGACCATTTCCCCCTAATTTGACCCCGCTGAATTCGAATATCTATGTTGCCAACTCGAAAAATCGACAGGGACGGATAAAATCCCCCCCAAACCCCCAAAAACCTGTTTTTTCAGTTTTATGCAATTTTCTCGAAAACTAACCTTTTTATCAAAAATTGCAAAGAACAGTTTTTTGTGGAGAATGAAATTCCCTTTCCAACGATGTATTGGTCAATAAGGTTAGGAAAAGCAACTAGCTCTTCAGTGTCGTACGTAAATTGGGATTATTTAGAAAAAACATGTTTATTATAGGTTTTTCAAAATTTTCTCAAAAACTACACTTTTTAGGAAAAAATATGTAGTACACTTTATTGTAGAACATAACATTTTCTTTTAAAAACTTTATTAAAATGTCGGGTTGTTGCCATATTTAAGGCTTTAGGGGCGTACTGATATAAACTTATTTTCAAAAATAACTGAAATAATCAGTTTCTCTTGCATAATTAAATATCTTTTCCAACTAAGATTTTCAGAAAAAAATTTGCCTTTATTCTTTATTGAGGATAAGACAGTTTCTTTTTAAATGATATATTACAAAGTGAGGTTAATGTTATGATAAATACTTCAAAAAGGTTCGTAATTCATACCTACTAAAATAAAATGTTTCCAAATTAAAATAAACTGTTTTTTGATTAGATTAGATATTTTGATTTATCTAAATAAGTTCTTTAAAGCAAAAAAACACCAGTGGTTATAAGGGGAGGGGGCATAGGGGCCATGACCCCCCCTAAGCAATATTTTTGTGCAGAAAGTAACGGTAGTAACATTGACACAGGTGTTTTTGGTTATTTTTTTAAGCATATGGAACTAAAAATAAAGTGGTGAATCTTATGCAACGGTTTGGGGGCGGGCATAATCATAATTAGGTACTCATAAATATATAAATTTTTGCAATTTACGGACGCCCCTGGAGAGTTTTCTATACTATGGGTCACATTTTGTGACACACTGTTTAAAAGGACATTTTATTATCGGGCCCGCCGCCGAAGTTATAAAAGGTCGAAAGTACAAAAGGTCGAAAAAAAATCGACAAAACAAAATATTAAAAATACAAATTTACCGTATGAAGTCGCGGCCGTACTTTGTTCTTTTGTACTTTCGACCTTTTGAACTTTCGACCTTTTGTTTTTTGATCTTTTGTACTTTCGACCTTTTCTATTTTCGACTTTTTGTACTTTCGACCTTATTTTTTCGACCTTTTGTACTTTCGACCTTTTATCCGCCGCTCTTTATTAACCACCGAAAAGCTAAAAAGACACAAAATTGATTAGTTTGGATTGATCTTAAATAATTTCTAACGCCACTGGAGCGGTAAATATAATATAACTTCCACTTTGTTATACATCGTTTGAAAGGAAATTTTATTGGCTATGACGAAATATAGAACACATTTTTTGATAAAGAGCTTGGTTTTCAAGAAAATTGAATAAAACGTATGAAAAACATGTTTTTTAAATGATTTGTTGAAATCACCCCCATTGACGGACGTCGCTGGAGAGTTTGCTATAAGTCAAACCCCACCGAGTTTCGGATCTTTAAAAAGGGAATTTCTCTGTCTACAAAAAAGTGTGGAACAAGTTTTTTCATGTTAAGCTTAGTTTTTGAGAAAATTAGATAAAACGTGTAACAAAAATGGTTTATTTTCTGTTTTTTCAAAATTAATTTAATTTACGGATGCCCCTGAAGTTTTATTTATAAAACCGATTTAATCATGTTATACGTCATTTTGAAGGAAATTTTATTGAGTATATCAAAAAGTAATACATGGTTTTCTGTAGATATTAGTTTTTTTAAAAATTAAATAAATCTTGGAAAAAACATAGGTATTCTTTCAACTTTTTTTAATTACTTCAATTAACGGACGCCGCTGGAGAGCTTGTTATTTCTAACTTTATTAAGTTATACCATGTTGAAAAGGGAATTTTATTGTCTACAATAAACTATATTATACATTTTTCTCTTAGAAGCTTAGTTTATAAGAAAATTTGAAAAAACCTCAAACTTTCAGATTTTGGGGGGTCTGGGGGGGTTTTTGGAGGTTTTTGCAGCCATTTAAAAAAAAATAATATGTTATTATTTTTTAGTTATACAAATACATATATTTTGAATGTACACCTGTGACAATTTGGGCTTTCCAGCGGCAATTTAAAATTCCCGCGCCATTTTGGCCGCCATGTTGAATATCTCAGCCCATGTCAATATTTCGAGTTGGCAACAGGGATATTCGGATTCAACGGGATCAAAATAGAGGGAATTGCCCATTTGCCAAAAAGTAATATTAAATTCTTCTAGAAAGTCGATTTTTCCGAATCTTGCCTGAACTATAGGGTCAAGTGTAAAACTTAGACACTTTTATATTTTTAAGATTTTAGACTACTCTGTAGGACTCAATTTTTTTAGGATATAAGCGATAATCAGAAAAATATTGCAAACGTAAAAACATAGAAATTTGACCTATGACATTAGAAAAAAATTTTAAAACGGTGTCTCAAAAAGTTTAAAAATGAGACAGGTCAGGCGAAATATGAGACAGTTACAAAATTCACGTATAAACAGTCGGATCGCCGTCTAAACCAAAAATTAGACATTCAGGATAAAATTGAGACATAAGTTCTTGTTGAAATACAACAAATAAGTGCAAAAATATTTATTATAGGAAAACCGATCTACGAACAAAAGTTCGGTAAGTTTTTAAAAGTTTTATACCACAAATAAAGCTATGGATTTAGTAATTTTAATTATGAGCATATTTTTTATAAAAAAAATAAAATAAATTGTGGGTCTGAGGTCCTTACAACTGCTGCTATCAGGTTATAACAGAAAATCTATCAGAATTCAATTATTATTAGTATTTTTTATTTAAGTGTCTCATTTTTCAACGGGATTTTGGGTGTCTCACTTTTTACACTACTATATGCGAACGAATTTTTAAAAATTCGAACATGTAATTTTTGCACGAATAAAAAAGAATTAAAAGCAAATTATTATTTAGTCACTGTTGTGTTTTGTGTTAATTATCCACTGCCCAAGCTTGGTCTAAAAAATCTATATTTTTTGAAAATTGACAAAAATTATTTATACATGCTACCCGCAGCGCAATTTTCTTAATAATAATCAAAATTTTTTGAGGGCATCTTGTTTCCGCTTTTTACAGTGCATGTCGGACATTATGTTTGATAGATCTAGGTTAACAGACCACCACAATATGGCGCCTCTGTGAGTGATCTACTATTTTATTTATTAATAGATAAAACATCTGCATGCCAATACTTTTCAAAATGAAAAATTAAAAATTATTTAGACCAATATCGTTAATATCATATTCAATATAGCGAGGAAGCATACATTTTTACCCAACTGCAGAAAGGAAGGATAATGTTTTTCGCTTAGGATATGTATGTATGTATGTACGGAAATATGTATGTTTGTGTCCCGCTAGAGGCTAAACGGCTGAACCGATTTTGACGAAAAAAGTGTAGTTAAATTGCTACTGATTCCGAAGGTGCTATAGGCTATGTTATTTTTTAACAGGAGGCAATATGGCGGTTGCCAGACGTCATTTTGTCACATGAAGTCGGCTTTAAGGCATACAAATTACCTAAACTTCAGGCGATTTTATTGAAATGCCCTTGAAAACCCATTGCAAATGTCCTCTAATTTGCTGTAATTACTTTGTAGTCCTCCCTGCTCCCAAAAACCTCCCATCCTGTCATTCCCCCCCACCCTCTTAAAAAACCATATTCGCATAATTTTAACAAATATAGGGCGATTTCAAACATTCTTTCTGCAAACGCTTTAAGACTTTTTTTCCAACACCATTTTACTAGTTTTCCCATCCCTCTCCCTCTCGCCCCCTCCTTATTAGTAATAGTTGTAGCTATAACTTTGACAAATAAAGACCGATTTCAAAAATTCTTCCTGCAAACGCTTTAAAAAAAATTAACACCAATTTACTAGGTCCCTCCTTCCTCTCTCCTCCCCCCCCCTTCACTCAATGGAAGGTAACACTGTTCGCGTCCGTAGGAAATCTACACGTACTTTCTGGATAACGCTAAACGAATGGTAAATGCATAGTGCTTTCTATAAGGGTAAATAAGAATTAAACCTAAAAGTTGGAAATAAAAAAAAATAAATAAAAAAAACACCCAACTGCTAAATCTACTTGTAACTACCTACTAGTCGCAGTTGGGTACAAAATTACCCAATAACCCGATTCATGAAAATACAAAACTGTATAATTTCGTAAGTGCGCTTTGGGCATCAAAACTAAAAGTTGAAGCATGTCGTTCATTATAGGTATACCCATCAATTTTGTACCCAACTGCGACTAGTAGGTACAGTCAGGGACTTTTTAAATTGCTGCGCTCGAAAATAAAAAATATTACTATTTGATATTAAGAAAACCAGTTCAAACCACACCAAAAAATTTGTGAACCTTACCTCTGTTTGCATACATACATATTGAAAAAACTCTTCTTTCTGAATTTAAATGATAAATTTGGCCAGAAAAAATATACACCGGCAATTTAAAAAGTCCCTGACTGTACAAGTAGATTTTGCAGTTAGGTGTTTTTCGTATTTAAAAATTTTTTTATTACTAATTTTTTTGGTAAAATTAAATTTCAGAATACCAAATAGTAAATAAGTTTTATTAAGCAGCTCACTTGCCAATTTACAGAAGTAATTTATCGTTCCTGCATGTGATAGATACCGGCGCGGAGTTCGTCGATATCTGTCTAGCGGGCTAGATACGTACCAATTTAGCGTCCCTGTAAGTAACAGATAACGGCGAACGCCAGTATCTATCACATGCAGGGACGCTAAATTGCTCCTGTAAATTGGCTGGCAGCTCACTCAGCTTAATAAAACTTGATGTTTTTAGAAAAATAAAAAATCAATTAGCTATTTTGCTTTATGAAATTTAATTTTACCAAAAACTTATAAAAACATCAAGTTTTATTAAGCTAAGTGAACACAAAACTGTATAATTTCGTAAGTGCGCTTTGGGCATCAAAACTAAAAGTTGAAGCATGTCGTTCATTATAGGTATACCCATCAATTTTGTACCCTTTTTAAATTGCCGCGCTCGACAATAAAAAATATTCCTATTTGATATTAAGAAAACCAGTTCGAACCAAACCAAAAAAATTGTGAACCTTACCTCTGTCTGCATACATACATATTGAAAAAACTCTTCTTTCTGAAGTCTTTAAATGATAAATTTGGCCAGACAAAATAAACACCGGCAATTTAAAACGTCCCTGACTGTACAAGTAGATTTAGCAGTTAGGTGTTTTTCGTATTTAAAAAATTTTTTATTACTAATTTTTTTGGTAAAATTAAATATCAGAATACAAAATAGCAAATAAGTTTTATTAAGCAGCTCACTTGCCAATTTACAGAAGTAATTTATCGTTCCTGCATGTGATAGATACCGGCGCGGAGTTCGTCGATATCTGTCTAGCGGACTACACACGTACCAATTTAGCGTCCCTGTAAGTAACAGATATCGGCGAACGCCGGTATCTATCACATGCAGGGACGCTAAATTGCTCCTGTAAATTGGCTAGTAGCTCACTCAGCTTAATAAAACTTGATGTTTTTATAAAAATAAAAAATCAATTATCTATTTTGCTAGCCAATTTACAGGGGCAATTTAGCGTCCCTGCATGTGATCTGTTAAGCGGGCTACTCACATATTAATTTCCAGGGGAAATTTAGCGTCCCTGTAAGTAAGAGATATCAGCGAACGGCGGCATCTATCACATGCAGACACGCTAAATTGCCCCTGGAAATTGGTACGTGAGTGGGCCGCTTTACATACAGAGACGCTAAAATGCCCCTGTAAATTGGCTAGTGAGTAGGTAGCTTTAAGAAAATTAAATTCAAAGATCGATCTTTTAAAAAAATAAAAAATGCCGATATTTTTGCGCAAGGCCAACAACAAAAATAGTTGGCCGACAAGCGATCAGCGGCATGCAATTTTGAGATCCAGATGTCCAACATTGATTTTTTAAAGATTTTCCCCAACATATTTACTTTTTTTAATGATTTAAACCTACAGAACGAACTAAGCTAGGCAGTTCAATGTTTTCTGGCATATTTTTTATAGTTTTCTTTTTCTCAAAAGTGTGTGTTGTGTCCATTAGAGCTTGGACCCCCGTGAGGTTAAGCTTTCGAGCTACGCACGGAAAAATACGAGAGAAACAAAACAACCCTTATTTTTACCCGATTAACCACGAAAACTTGTTTGATTTTTAATTTACGGGTACTAAATTTCACATTTTAATCTACTTGTAACTACCTACTAGTCGTAGTTGCGTACAAAATTACCCAATAACCCGATTCAGGAAAATACAAAACTGTATAATTTCGTAAGTGCGCTTTGGGCATCAAAACTAAAAGTTGAAGCATGTCGTTCATTATAGGTATACCCATCAATTTTATACCCAAATGCGACTAGTAAATACAGTCAGGGACTTTCTAAATTGCCGCGCTCGACAATAAAAAATACTCCTATTTGATATTAAGAAAACCAGTTCGAACCAAACCAAAAAAATTGTGAACCTTACAACTGTCTGCATACATACATATTGAAAAACCTCTTCTTTCTGAAGTCTTTAAATGATAAATTTGGCCAGACAAACTATACACCGGCAATTTAAAAAGTCCCTGACTGTACAAGTAGATTTAGCAGTTAGGTGTTTTTCGTATTTAAACATTTTTTTATTACTAATTTTTTTGGTAAAATTAAATTTCAGAATACAAAATAGCAAATAAGTTTTATTAAGCAGCTCACTCACTTGCCAATTTACAGAAGTAATTTATCGTTCCTGCATGTGATGGATACCGGCGCGGAGTTCGTCGATATCTGTCTAGCGGGCTACACACGTACCAATTTAGCGTCCCTGTAAGTAACATATATCGGCGAACGCCAGTATCTATCACATGCAGGGACGCTAAATTGCTCCTGTAAATTGGCTGGCAGCTCACTCAGCTTAATAAAACTTGATGTTTTTATAAAAATAAAAAATCAATTAGCTATTTTGCTTTATGAAATTTAATTTTACCAAAAACTTATAAAAACATCAAGTTTTATTAAGCCGAGTGAGCTGCTAGCCAATTTACAGGGACAATTTAGCGTCCCTGCATGTGATCTGTTAAGCGGGCTACTCACATATCAATTTCCAGGGGAAATTTAGCGTCCCTGTAAGTAACAGATATCAGCGAACGGCGGTATCTATCACATGCAGGGACGCTAAATTGCCCCTGGAAATTGGTGTGTGAGTGGGCCGCTTTACATACAGAGACGCTAAAATGAAATTCAAAGATCGATCTTATAAAAAAATAAAAAATGCCGATATTTCTGCGCAAGGCCAACAACAAAAATAGTTGGCCGACAAGCGATCAGTGGCATGCAATTTTGAGATCCAGATGTCCAACATTGATTTTTTAAAGATTTTCCCCAAACATATTTACTTTTTTTAATGATTTAAACCTACAGAACGAACTAAGCTAGGCAGTTCAATTTTTTCTGGCATATTTTTTATAGTTTTATTTTTCTCAAAAGTGTGTGTTGTGTCCATTAGAGCTTGGACCCCCGTGAGGTTAAGCTTTCGAGCTACGCACGGAAAAATACGACAGAAACAAAACAACCCTTATTTTTACCCGATTAGCCACGAAAACTTGTTTGATTTTTAATTTACGGGTACTAAATTTCACATTTTAATCTACTTGTAACTACCTACTAGTCGCAGTTGGGTACAAAATTACCCAATAAGCCGATTCATGAAAATACAAAACTGTATAATTTCGTAAGTGCGCTTTGGGCATCAAAACTAAAAGTTGAAGCATGACGTTCATTATAGGTATACCCATCAATTTTGTACCCAACTGCGACTAGTAGGTACAGTCAGAGACTTTTTTTTTTAAATTGCCGCGCTCGAAAATAAAAAATATTCCTATTTGATATTAAGAAAACCAGTTCGAACCAAACCAAAAAAATTGTGAACCTTACCTCTGTCTGCATACATACATATTGAAAAAACTCTTCTTTCTGAATTTAAATGATAAATTTGGCAAGAAAAAATATACACCGGCAATTTAAAAAGTCCCTGACTGTACAAGTAGATTTTGCAGTTAGGTGTTTTTCGTATTTAAAAATTTTTTTATTACTAATTTTTTTGGTAAAATTAAATTTCAGAATACCAAATAGTAAATAAGTTTTATTAAGCAGCTCACTTGCCAATTTACAGAAGTAATTTATCGTTCCTGCATGTGATGGATACCGGCGCAGAGTTCGTCGATATCTGTCTAGCGTGCTACACACGTACCAATTTAGCGTCCCTGTAAGTAACAGATATCGGCGAACACCGGTATCTATCACATGCAGGGACGCTAAATTGCTTCTGTAAATTGGCCAGCAGCTCACTCAGCTTAATAAAACTTGATGTTTTTAGAAAAATAAAAAATCAATTAGCTATTTTGCTTTATGAAATTTAATTTTACCAAAAACTTATGAAAACATCAAGTTTTATTAAGCTAAGTGAGCTGCTAGCCAATTTACAGGGGCAATTTAGCGTCCCTGCATGTGATCTGTTAAGCGGGCTACTCACATATCAATTTCCAGGGGAATTTAGCGTCCCTGTAAGTAACAGATATCGGCGAACGGCGGTATCTATCACATGCAGGGACGCTAAATTGCCCCTGGAAATTGTAACGTGAGTAGGTAGCTTTAAGAAAATTAAATTCAAAGATCGATCTTTTAAAAAAATAAAAAATGCCGATATTTTTGCGCAAGGCCAACAACAAAAATAGTTGGCCGACAAGCGATCAGTGGCATGCAATTTTGAGATCCAGATGTCCAACATTGATTTTTTAAAGATTTTCCCCAACATATTTACTTTTTTTAATGATTTAAACCTACAGAACGAACTAAGCTAGGCAGTTCAATGTTTTCTGGCATATTTTTTATAGTTTTCTTTTTCTCAAAAGTGTGTGTTGTGTCCATTAGAGCTTGGACCCCCGTGAGGTTAAGCTTTCGAGCTACGCACGGAAAAATACGACAGAAACAAAACAACCCTTATTTTTACCCGATTAGCCACGAAAACTTGTTTGATTTTTAATTTACGGGTACTAAATTTCACATTTTAATCTACTTGTAACTACCTACTAGTCGCAGTTGGGTACAAAATTACCCAATAAGCCGATTCATGAAAATACAAAACTGTATAATTTCGTAAGTGCGCTTTGGGCATCAAAACTAAAAGTTGAAGCATGACGTTCATTATAGGTATACCCATCAATTTTGTACCCAACTGCGACTAGTAGGTACAGTCAGAGACTTTTTTTTTAAATTGCCGCGCTCGAAAATAAAAAATATTCCTATTTGATATTAAGAAAACCAGTTCGAACCAAACCAAAAAAATTGTGAACCTTACCGCTGTCTGCATACATACATATTGAAAAAACTCTTCTTTCTGAATTTAAATGATAAATTTGGCAAGAAAAAATATACACCGGCAATTTAAAAAGTCCCTTACTGTACAAGTAGATTTTGCAGTTAGGTGTTTTTCGTATTTAAAAATTTTTTTATTACTAATTTTTTTGGTAAAATTAAATTTCAGAATACCAAATAGTAAATAAGTTTTATTAAGCAGCTCACTTGCCAATTTACAGAAGTAATTTATCGTTCCTGCATGTGATGGATACCGGCGCAGAGTTCGTCGATATCTGTCTAGCGTGCTACACACGTACCAATTTAGCGTCCCTGTAAGTAACAGATATCGGCGAACACCGGTATCTATCACATGCAGGGACGCTAAATTGCTTCTGTAAATTGGCCAGCAGCTCACTCAGCTTAATAAAACTTGATGTTTTTAGAAAAATAAAAAATCAATTAGCTATTTTGCTTTATGAAATTTAATTTTACCAAAAACTTATGAAAACATCAAGTTTTATTAAGCTAAGTGAGCTGCTAGCCAATTTACAGGGGCAATTTAGCGTCCCTGCATGTGATCTGTTAAGCGGGCTACTCACATATCAATTTCCAGGGGAAATTTAGCGTCCCTGTAAGTAAGAGATATCAGCGAACGGTGGCATCTATCACATGCAGGGACGCTAAATTGCCCCTGGAAATTGATACATACAGACGCTAAAATGAAATTCAAAGATCGATCTTTAAAAAAAATAAAAAATGCCGATATTTCTGCGCAAGGCCAACAACAAAAATAGTTGGCCGACAAGCGATCAGTGGCATGCAATTTTGAGATCCAGATGTCCAACATTGATTTTTTAAAGACTTTCCCCAAACATATTTACTTTTTTTAATGATTTAAACCTACAGAACGAACTAAGCTAGGCGTTAAATTTTTTCTGGCATATTTTTTATAGTTTTATTTTTCTCAAAAGTGTGTGTTGTGTCCATTAAGCTGGGACCCCCGTGAAGTTAAGCTTTCGAGCTACGCATGGAAAAATACGAGAGAAAAAAAAACAACCCTTATTTTTACCCGATTAGCCACGAAAACTTGTTTGATTTTTAATTTACGGGTACTAAATTTTACGTTTGTTAAAAAAAAAATTTGTTCACGCGCGCGTGTTAAAAATTGTGTTCACACGCGCTTGTTTAGTTTGGCCTGTTTATGTCTTAAAACTGCAAGCTCAACTCTAACTCATTTGCTTGCCACCTTAAAAAAAAGTTATTCTTTTAAATACTGAGGTTTCCATCCTAGTGGATGCCCAGTGTTCCTAGAACCCAAATCAAACGTGATTAATTTAAAATCGCATACAATACCCAGTGGCAATGCAGCGGAATCATGACTCGATATACCACGGAGACCCACACGTGTAGTGACAGGCCTAATTTTTGCAGAAACGTCCGTACGGTTTATCAACCGAAGAAAAAGTAGAAAACGTGTTCACTGCACAAGTGAACCAATGAAGAAAGAGTCGCTGTTGGTGTTCAACTGGGTTCATTGTATTAGTGGGCATGGAATAGAAGTAGACATAGTACAGCGTGTCCCTTTTTCGATGGGATTAAATGGGAAACTCGGTTATTATTAAAGATATTGATTTTCTGATTGCACCTTACCGTGCTCTTTTTTTGAGCCCTTAAAAATGGCGTAATCAGATTTTTGCTATACCCCGTAGTTTCGCTAATACAGAGAGTTTTTGAAAAAATTGTATTTTTAATAATCCCTTGTATCTCGCTTATTTTGCGAGATATTTTTATTCTGTAAAAACCTTTTCATGGCAACTTTTTTAGAAGAAAATAATGACGTTGTCAACTTTTTAAAATATTGTTTAGTTTTTGAGATATGGTATTTATCATAAAAAAATTAAATACGGACCAGGATTTTTTTTATTACTATTTTGATTGGTTTCATACTAGTATTATCATAAAATAATAAAAATTTTAAAATTTTTTGTTTTAACGTAAAAAAAATATTTATTATTTAAAAAAAAAAATTAGTCCGAACCTGGATACTTAGCATATTAAAATGGTTTTACGTTAATTTATTTGAAACAAAGTCTACGAAAAATACAAAAAAAAAACAAATTATAAAAAATAACTAATTTTTCTGATTAAACCATTATGTGTAAAACATTGTTGGCATTTTTGAGTAATTTTTCTTAGCGCATTTTGCATAAAAATATTTCTGCCATTTAAATATTGGGATTTTGTTGCTTGAATGAAGCAGTCAAACATATCACATTTTTCAAAATCTGGATATGGGCGATTTCTAGCCAGTTTAAAATAATTGTAAGCCATTCACAAAAATGACAAGTAAAATGTCAATGTCAATTCCACGCTTTTGTTTTGTAAATTTCACGACCTGCTGTGCTACCATCAAATAATTAGTATGATATTATTTTTGTACCTTTTTAACGTTTTTTACTTTATTTATAAATCTTTCAATTATCATTTCAAAACAGATAAACTAAAAATCGTTCTAGTGTGTCTTGCAATTTTTAATTTATAATTACGTTGGAAATTTCTAGGTTCGGACTATAATTTTTTTTTTCAAATATTAAATAGTCTTTTTTAACCTTAAATCAAAAAAATATTAACGTTTTATCATTTTAAGGTAATAATAGCATGGAACCAATGAAAGTAGTAATAAAAAAAATCCAGGTCCGTATTTAATTTTTTTAGGATAAATACCATATCTCAAAAACTAAACAATATTTTAAAAAATTGACAACGTCATTATTTTGCTCTAAAAAAGTTGCCACAGAAAGGTTTTTACAGAATAAAAATATCTTGCAAAATAAGCGAGATACAAGGAATAAATTAAAATGCAATTTTTTCAATTTGTATTAGCGAAACCACGGGGTATAGCAAAAATCTGATTACACCATTTTAAAGGGCTCCAAAAAAGAGCACGGTAAGGTGCAATCAGAAAATCGATATCTTTAATAATAACCGAGTTTCCCATTTAATCCCATCGAAAATAGGACACGCTGTACATAGGGTTAAAAAAATGCAGCTTACCTCAATAGATTTAGATTGATGGCACTACTCGACTTAGCCTTGGTGAGTACTGGCTTTTCCACATTGCTCTCTGTGATGCCCAGAGACTTCCTGGAACCAAACGGCCGGCTGATGTACTCCAAATTGGTGGTTTGTCTTGTGAGAAGATTGGACAACGGTCGTCTGGCGTTCACAGTAGTTACTATACTTTCTTCTGGTATTCTTCCGTTCACATCGATCGTTTTTTTCGTTTTACGCTTGTCCAGTTCAATCTTTGCCGTATCATCGCTTTTACTTTTATAAATTCTTGACTTAACGCGTTTTAAATACGAATCATGGGGTTCTTTTGGCGTTGTAATGGATTTTGTCGAACCACGCTTGGACAATTCGATTTTTTTGGCCTGCGCATCTTCAAATTTCTTTAAATTTTTATTTTTATCATTATCTTTTCTGCTTGTTGTAGCGTCGTCACAGTCTAGCGATTTACTATTGTGCAGATTGGTTTTGAAGTCTGGATATTTGTCGCCGCCATGTCTGAATAGGTCGCTAAACCGCCGTGACCTTTTGGCTTCTTCCACGTTAAAAAAACCACTTAGAGTGCGTGTTAATGGTGTTGATGTGACCAAGTTCTCATCAATGATGTTCTCATTAGCAAAACCGTCGCTGTAACGGTTCGAAGGGTTCTCTAAATGACGTAGTAATGTTTCGGATTTCCTTCTTAATACGACTTCTTCTTCTTCTTCTTTATTGTCTTTGGTTGCAGTTTTTGCATTCAGTTCATCTTTTTTTGATTTTAGGTCATCTGATTCTGATCCCTGTTTATTATTTCTGTTTCTAGACTTATTCTTGTTTGCTTTTTGACGACTTTTAGCTGTATCTCCGCTATTTTTGTTTTCAGTTCTCGTGGATTTTTGGTTTTTGGCACCACCTTCCACTGGTTTGGACCACATATTTTTAAATTTCTTCTATCACTTAAGTCACTAAACATTGGTTGCTTGAAATTGCTTAATTTTCTATTGTCAGTGGTTCGATTGATCACAGATTCGATATGTATTCCGGGCACTTTTTATGGCAATCAGTTTGCTGAAAATTTCAAGATTTTTTAAAAAACAGCATGAATCCCATTAAGGTACACCTTTACCTCTGACACAAAAATTATAAACTCTTGTAACTAAAAGTTGTCACCTTGTTTTGTTTTATTGTTAGACTTTGCATCACTCGGGTTGTCATTATTCGCTAAATATTAAATTTCCCAACACATACATAAATTAATAGATTAAAAAGCACTACAGATTATTACAACAGGGTGTCCTCAACAGCACTATTAACATTTAAAAACAAATAATTACTTTAGACGATAAATTTCTGGCTAGCAAGTAATAAAGTGGTACAATGACTGGTAAAATGAATCTTATATTAGCATAATAATATGCAGACATTTTGAAGATCTTTTTAATTTATTTAGGTACGCGTCAGAAATGCAAATATTTAGACAAGTACTATTTTTAAGGTGATCAAAAAACATTTCAATTTAATGGCTAGTATTTTCGCTACTGGTCGATAAAATAATAATATTTTCTAAATTTTTTGCTGTTTAATAATGTTGGCTTTGTGAACAGGCAATAATTCTAAATTTATTTAAACGATTTTTGTTTTCTATTAGAGCACCCACACTTTATAACGCGTTTTCGCTCAAAATATAATCAATTATGTTATTAAAGATCAAAAAGTGTCAAAATTAAACGTTAAAGCTGTGTTTTACAAAATCTTAGCTGATTTGGAGCGATATCTGACAGATTATCTTAAATTTGTAGTTATTATCAAATTAATGATGTTCCTTTGAACGAAATGATTGAATATTAACTAATATTTACTGTAAATACAGAGGTGAATATATTCATGAAGATGATGTCACACTGAAATAATTATAATATTTTACATATTAATAATGTTCAGTTACTCGTTTTTAATTTATTAAAAACACATTTTCTGAGATTTAAGTTTTATTTCTTGTAATATAAAATTGTTTAAAATAACAAAAAACAAGACTCTTTTTTGCCAAGAGTTCATCTAGTTTTAAACATTTTGCCGTTTTGTGTTCACCGAAACTGTTCCTAGGTGCCCACCCGGTGGGTATTCTGGGTCTTGAACGATGTGATAGTTCCCATCACAGGCTTTGACCAATGGCAAGCTTTAAATTAGCTCCGAGCCGACACGTGCTATGCGAAAAGACCTCCATTGCGCAAGCTTCTTCTACGATCCGACCGAGAAATGTTTAGTTGGTCCGGGACAGGAGAACAGATTTCACTTCAAACGCTTAATATTCACTAACTCTGAAGAGCGGGCGACTATCCTATTGGTCAAGACAACTCATTTCGTGCAACACGCGACCGATCAGAGTTTGCTATTGGTCAGAGCGTGTGATGTGGATGGTCACATCGTTCAAGACCCAGAATAGCTACACGAGGTCAAAAATTATTATTAGTGCTATTCAATTTGTGCTTAATTGTTCTGATCTACATAGGTATCTCACAAACTGTCGCGTTTATTTTAACAAGTTTTAAGCGTTTCTTTACTAAAATGTATCTAGGGGATGTTTTTTTTTATTTCTTTATAAGTATTTAAAGGATTCAAATAAAATTTATAAATTTAAAGGGTCCAAATAAAATTTCTAAATACCTACAAAATTTAAAATTTACCATCTAAAATAACTTTAAAAGTAACTAGACTATAGATGGGACTAGAATCTTTGCCAAATTCACTTCTTTGCATTTTTTAGAGGGGTGAATTTAATTGAATGTTAACATGTGTTTTGCAAGTTGTTATTTTGGCACCGTTATCGGTATATTATATAGTCAAAAAAGCTTTAATACAAACGTAGGTATATTTTTTTTTACGTACTTGAAAATTACTTTTTAAAAATTAAATCATCTGTAAAATGTTTTTAATTTTAAATAAAAAATCCTATATTTTTGTATTGCATTTTAGAAAGTCAAGCTATAAATAAGCTACTACATAAGATAATACTCTGCCAATATATGGGCCGCTAAGCTCACACTAGGTACTATAGTTATAGTGTACGTGTGAGCTAATATAACTAAAAACTGAAATATATTTTATTTAACTCCAGACTAAATTACCTTTTGTTTGATACCACACAAGCCATGTTTTGACTTAAACTCAAATTTTTGAAATCTACCCCCACCCTTAAAAAAAACAAAAAACTAAAATGTATTTTGTTAAACTCCGGACTCAATTACCTTTCGTTTGATATCACACACGCCATATTTTCACTTTAACTCTAATTTTTAAAATATACCCCCACCCTTTTTTTTTAAATAAATTAAAATGTATTTTGTTTAACTGCAGACTCAATTACCTTTCGTTTGATATCACACACGCCATATTTTCACATAAACTCTAATTTTTGAAATCTACTCCCACCCTTTTATTTGGTTTCTGTTCGGTGGATTTTGTTCATTTTTAAATGGGACCATCTCGACCCAAGACCCAGCCTAGGTACGAAATTTCATTAAAATCGGCCAAGCGGTTTTTGAGTTATGCGCGTTGGTCGTTACAGACAGACAGACAGACAGACAGACAAACAGACAGACAGACAGACAGACAGACAGACAGACAGACAGACAGACAGACAGACAGACAGACAGACAGACAGACAGACAGACAGACAGACAGACAGACAGACAGACAGACAGACAGACAGACAGACAGACAGACAGACAGACAGACAGACAGACAGACAGACAGACAGAAAGACAGACAGACAGACAGACAGACAGACAGACAGACAGACAGACAGACTACAGACAGACAGACAGACGGCGCAACAAAAAAGTTTCAAAATCATCTGAAACGCAAAGATATATAAAAAATTTTGAAATCGGAGCAACTTTTTTTTTCTCGAAAAAATTAGGATCACCATAGCTCACACTACTATAGTATAGTATATGTGTGAGCTAAAATATTTGGCATGGTCAGCATAAACCCCATAAAAAGTGTGATATTTTCACTTCAAATTTGAGTACCAGTCGTTGAATACCAAACAAGCTATATTTAATATTAAAACCTATTTGACAATCCGGTTGCCCAAAATTAAAACAAAGTAACTGACATTTTTTGAAAAATCGATTTTTTTTAATTCACAGTTTTAGTATTCTTGCACATTTTGGTACATAATTAGCTCACACATATACTATACTATAGTAGTGTGAGCTATGGTGATCCTAATTTTTTCGAGAAAAAAAAAGTTGCTCCGATTTCAAAATTTTTATATATCTTTGCGTTTCAGATGATTTTGAAACTTTTTTGTTGCGCCGTCTGTCTGTCTGTCTGTCTGTCTGTATGTCTGTCTGTCTGTGTGTCTGTATGTCTGTCTGTAACGACCAACGCTCATAACTCAAAAACCGCTTGGCCGATTTTAATGAAATTTGGTACCTAGGCTGGGTCTTGGGTCGAGATGGTCCCATTTTAAAATGAACAAAATCCACCGAACACAAACCAAATAAAAGGGTGGGGGTAGATTTCAAAAATTAGAGTTTATGTGAAAATATGGCGTGTGTGATATTAAACGAAAGGTAATTGAGTCTGCAGTTAAACAAAATACATTTTAATTTATTTAAAAAAAAAGGGTGGGGGTATATTTTAAAAATTAGAGTTTAAGTGAAAATATGGCGTGTGTGATATCAAACGAAAGGTAATTGAGTCCGGACTTTAACAAAGTACATTTTAGTTTTTGTTTTTTTGTAAGGGTGGGGGTAGATTTCAAAAATTTGGGTTAAGTCAAAACATGGCTTGTGTGGTATCAAACAAAAGGTAATTTAGTCTGGAGTTGAATAAAATATATTTCAGTTTTTAGTTATATTAGCTCACACGTACACTATAACTATAGTACCTAGTGTGAGCTTAGGGGCCCATATATTGGCAGAGTATTGTAAATCGCCTCAGAAACACCGCAGTTATGATATGATTGAGAGCCAGTTACCCCATTTACTCCCATACTTTTTAAAAAACTTTAAATGGTCCAGTTTAGTGCAGGCGCTGTAGGTAGTTGAGTATGCAAAATATGAGGACCGCAGTTTTACAATGGATTCTAGCTGATAAAAGGCCACAGATCAACGATCTGGATGTTGCCAAGCCAGGTTTTGGTCCAATTTTTTTTATCCCCCCTTCTTTTATAGTCGTGTTCGAATTACTAAAAATTTAACTAAGTTGACGACTCAAAGCCACAATGACAGAAAAATGTGTAAAATCTAACCTTAAAATAATTATATTAGTTTGTTAAATTTTAGCTGTAAACCCCCCCCCCCCCAGACACCCAAAACCTGAGATTTCGAGGTTTTCTTCAAATTTTCTCAAAAACTAAGCTTCTTATAGAAAAATATGTAATTACCTTTATTATAGATAATAAAATTTCAATTTCAACGATGTATTAGTCAGTACGACCAATAACTCTTCAGCAGCGTTCGTTTATTGAGGTGATGTAAAAAAATTAAAATACTCTGCCAATCTATGGTTCGGTTCGTTTGATACCACACAAGCCATGTTTTGACTTAAACTTTAATTTTTCAAATCTACCCCCACCTTTTTTTTTAAACTAAAATGTATTTTGTTTAACTCCAGACTCAATTACCTTTCGTTTGATATCACACACGCCATATTTCCACATAAATACTAATTTTTTAAATTTACCCCCACCCTTTTTTTAAAGTAAAATGTATTTTATTTAACTCCAGACGCAATTACCTTTCGTTTGATATCACACACGCCATATTTTTACATAAACTCTAATTTTTGAAATAGACCCCCACCCTTTTATTTGACTTGTGTTTGGTGCATTTTGTTCATTTTTAAATGGGACCATCTCGACCCAAAACCCAGCGTGGTTACCAAATTTCATTAAAATCGGGCAAGCGGTTTTTGAGTTATGCGCGTTGGTCGATACAGACAGACAGACATACAGACAAACAGACAGACAGACAGACGGCGCAACAAAAAAGTTTCAAAATCATCTGAAACGCAAAGATATATAAAAATTTTTGAAATCGGAGCAACTTTTTTTTTTCTCGAAAAAATTAGGATCACTATAGCTCACACTACTATAGTATGGTAGTAGTGTGAGCTAAAAAGAAACATGTTGATTACATAATTTATCCGATTTTCTTATTATGTCCTATAGTCGAATGTATACAATAAAATTTCTTTGTAATAATGTATAACAAGGCAAGGTTATTTTTACTTATAACAATTTAGGGTCATCCGTAAATTACATGTGACAAACATGTGATTTTTTTTAAAAAATTACATTTTCTCTATAAACGGACGCCGCTGGAAAGTTTAGTATTAGTCTGATTTCACTGACTCATACACTGGGAATTTCATTTTCTACAATAAAGTGTAAAATATTTTTTTCCCAAAAAGCTAGTGTTTAAGAAAATTGGACAGAACTTGTAAAAGAATTTATGGAGGACCCTAAATTGTTATAAACAAAACTAATCTCGTCTTGTTATACATCATTTAAAAGGAAATTTGATTGTCTACAATCGACTATAGGACACACTTTTTGATAAAGAGCTTAGTTTTTAAGAAAATGGAGTAATGCATGTAATAAACAATTTCTTTTTACCTTCCTAGCCCGCACAGCAATGGCTAGAGAAGGTATTGTTTTCGACGCAATTTTTTTTTAGATAACGCCGAAAATGTGTTATTTGGGTGTATTTTGACCTATCCTAGCAATATTGTCGTGACGTCTGTCTGTCTGTGTGTGTGTGTGTGTGTGTGTGTATTTTTTTTCTGTCCGTAACACGATAGCTCCTAAACCGCTTAACCGATTTTCATAAAATTTTCAGGAAAAATAGTGTTTGACACTCTAACGAGCTGATTAGATTTTGGTCAAAATCCATTAATGCTAATGACAGGTTTTTGACACTTAAAATTTTTTAAAAATGCTAACTTTTTAACGGAGCATCGCATAAATATGAGGTTTTCGAATATAGTAGACTACATACTTCGTAGGAGCTTTAATTTTTGAGATATTTACAAAAAAGTGTTTTCAAGGTTGATTACGATAGCTTCACTTGAAGTGTGCTAATAGGCTAGTTAGGAAGGTATCAGATCTGTCATAGATCCATTAAGTTTAATTTTTCCACCGGAAAGTGTGTCATTGGTCGTACCCCACTAAATTTTATATCGTTGAAAATGAAATTTTATTGTCTACAATAAAGGTAATTGCATATTTTTCCCGAAGAAGCTTAGTTTTTAAGAAAATTTGAAGAAAACCTAAAAACTTTACGTTTTGGGGGGTCTGGGGGGTTTTTATGGGTATTTGCAGCTAAAATTTAAAAAACTAATATAATTTTATTTTTGGGTTAGATTTTACACATTTTTATGCCTTTTTGTGTCATTGTGGCTTTAGGGCGTCAACTTAGATAAATTTTCAGAAATTCGAACACGACACGAGAAGGGGGGATAAAAAAAATTGGACCAAAATCTGGCTTGCCAACATCCAGATCGTTAATCTGTCACCTATTGTCAGCTAAAATCCATTGTCAAACTGCGGTCCTCATATTTTGCATACTCAACTACCTACAGCGCCTGCACTAGTTACTTTGTTTTAATTTTCGGCAGCCGAATTATATGCCATTGCATTGTACCCTTACCGGCTTAAAAGAACCAAAGTGTATTTTTTAACTCTAAATTTTGTAACAATTTGTTTTATACAAAACAACAGTGGCGTATATAGAAAAAAGTTTTGGGGTGGGCCTGAGACAGTTTTGGGGGGGGCCCGAGACCTCATGTGGCCGTATTTTATGCCATTTTATGTTTGTATACATGAAAGATGTAGAAAATATCTCAAAAAATCTTGGCTTCGGAGGGGGGGGGGAGGGCACCATCCCCCCTTATATACGCCGCTGCAACACAAGTCTAAGTTGTTAATTTTTGAAAACTAGTCCCACATTTTCTTGGATTCTTGGGTTCTATGGATTGATTTTAACCAAACGACTAGAAATCCAGGACTACTAACAAATTTTATCAAGACCTGTCAAATAGTTTTTGAATAATGAAACAAAGTTTAAAACATATAGTAAAGCAGACGGCACAATTTAGAATACAAAGAGAACACGCAAAGATATTTAATTTTTTGTTTTTGTTTTGATACGATAGCTATCTTTGTGTATTTCAGCTCTTTTTTAACATTAGTTAAAATACAAGAAGACACCGAATAAATTCCCTTTCTTTCTTCTAAAAGTTAGTTTTTTAAACTACAATTTTTCCAAAAACACTAATGTTGCATGCAACTGCAACTGTATTGCTCCATGTCAAGCGGCCTTAAAAGACAAAGCACTGTTTTGGGGTTTTAGTGCCTATGCCCAGTATTTATTTATTTTGGATTTTTTTGGGTAATTTAATGAAAATTGAGTTGGGTTATTAATATATTTTTAGGTAAATCTGGCTTAAAATGCATTTATTAACATTACTTGTTAAAAATATTTGGATAAACTCTGGCATATCTAAGATAGGAATCAGGCCCTTCTCCCTTTTTAAGGTTGTCGCACTTGGCCGTCACGTCCCGTCTCGTTTCGGCCCGTCAGAATACCAAGCGAATGAATAGACTTGTCAAATACAAGACGCTAGCGCTACCAAGTCCACTTTCAATCCCTGACTTCGCATGCGCAGATCTACCAACACTATTTACCTCATGTATTAGAATAGATGAATACAGGGTGATTTTCACTTGAATGATTCTAACCACATGAAAATAGAAAGTTTCAAAAACCTAACCTAACAAAACCTAATCAAATCTAACCGAACCGAACCAAAGGAAACTGAACCAATAATTTTTTTCAAAAAAAACTTTCCTGACTTCCTGCCTGGGATCCTAGAGGATGGAAGTGGACTTGGTAGGCCTAGCGTCTTGTATAGACTACCGCACATTAGCCCGTCACGGCAGGGCGACTCCGTCGACGGACCAGTTTTGAGTTCTCCGACTCTTCCCATCAAACGACGGCGACGGTTCGTGCCAGGAAGCGTATTTACGTTTCCGTGCTCATTTCACGTCGGCGCGGTTTTCAAATAGACACGGAAATGTTACAATATATTTGGGTTCAAATACGTGTTGATTTTAAGAGTTTTGGTCTCGAAATGAGCACTGATCTGTAAGAGAACATCGCTCATTAAACTATCCCATCAAACGACGGCGACGGTTCGTGCCGGGAAGCGTATTTACGTTTCCGTGCTCATTTCACGTCGGCGCGGTTTTGAAATAGACACGGAAATGTTAAAATATATTTGGGTTCAAATACGTGTTGATTTTAAGAGTTTTGGTCTCGAAATGAGCACTGATCTGTAAGAGAACATCGCTCATTAAACTATTACAAAAGCGTATTCAACTGTCAGGTTAAAACGCTAACATAACGAAAGCTAATCAATCAAATCTAACCAAACCGAACCAAAGCAAACAACCAATTTAAAAAAAAAAACTTTCCTGACTTCCTACCAGGGATCCTAGAGGATGTGAATCCGAACCGAAACGAACCGAATTGAACCAAACCGAACCGAACTGAACCAACAATTAAAAAAAAAACTTTCCTGACTTCTTTCCCGGGATCCTAGAGGGTGTGAATAGTGTTGTAGTTTAGTTTGGTTAGGTTAGGTTTCGTTCGGTTTAGTTAGGATCGGTTCGGTTCGGATTCACATCCTCTAGGATCCCTGGTAGGAACTCAGGAAAGTTTTTTTTTTAAATTATTGGTTCAGTTTCCTTTAGTTCGGTTCGGTTAGATTTGATTGATTAGCTTTCGTTAGGTTAGGTTTTTGAAATTTTCTATTTTCATGTGGTTAGAAATCAAGTGAAAATCATTTAAACCATTAAAATTTATTAATAACAGAACAACATCTGTCGTCGTAGTTGCCGGTGTAAGACAATGAACACTGAACTTTGCAGGTATAGTTAATGGAAGAGTGTTCTTTAAACTTCAAAGAATGTCAAAGTCTTGAGTAATATTAGTACAAATACTTTTAAACTGCTCCATAATTTTTATTTTAACCATTAACAAACATATAACCTCAAAATCAAACTAATAAACAACGTGAATCCAATTTAAGTTTCAAATGTGCACTAATAAGTAAACCCCTGCGCTGCGTAATTCAATACAAATCCGTGCCTTATTCGAGCCTCGGCGCCTTAAAATCAACACACATTTGTAACCAAATATGTTGCAACATTTCCGTGTCTATTTCAAAACAGCGCTGCCGTGAAATCAGCACGGAAACGTAAATACGCTGCCGGGAAGGGCTGGCCAAGTGTGCGCGGGGCCGGCCGTCACCGGTGTGAAATACATTTTTTTTCGATTTTTTTTAGTTAACTGATTCACAATACAATATTTTTGCATAAAATTTTGTGATTGGGGGTTTGTTGGAGCAAGAAATTTGATTTTGTTAATAAACTTAATATCCGTCACATCGGTACTTTCAAATAAGTTGTGGCAAATTTTTTGAAGGTTCGGTTTGGGGTAGATAAAAATTAATATCCGCTTGTTGATAGACCTCGTATTTTATTTTGTTGTAAATATGTCAATTTTAGTTCTTGAGATATTACAAAAATATATTAGGTATGTCTTTATGTAATGACCGTTACGTAACATTTATATTCTTTGTACTTTTTTATACTGTTAGTTCTTATTTTATATTAAAATTTTGTTACTAGGTTTAAAATATTTTTAAATAAATAAATTAGGAAATTAATTAGAAATTAAGAGGTAATTAAAAAATAAATATAAAAGCAATAAAAAAAAATCTAAATTAATATTCTTCTTCTTCATCAGAACTGTTGTTTTTACACATACTGACTTTGTCACTGCTACATGTAAACTAAAATAAAAAAAAATTCGCAACAGACGGCCGCGAAGTGACTGTTTCCACCGGGAAAGTGGGCGACCAAGCTATCGGTCGCCTGCAGGCGACGGGTAGCAACGGTCCAAGCTGTGCCGGACAAGTGGGCGACAACCTTTAGGGGATTTAGGCACGTACGTCTTAAATATATATGTACTGCTAAAGCCTATTAAAACAATGAATGGAAAATGACTGCTACAAGCGTTCCGCCATATTGGATTCAATTGAACCCAAACCAGGGCTATCAAAATGGACGGGCCACGATCCTCCACTGTGTTGACGTCACATCCGGGGCTGATTTTTTTTGATGGTCACGTTACGACACAGCTGATTGTCTTTAAAATATTAAAGTTGGAATGACGGTTCATAAATATTTGATTTTTTTTTAAATAAAGCCGTTTTTGAGATTGTTTTTACTTTATTCTGGCAGAACAATTTTTTTTAAATGTATAGTAATCCCTAATTTTTCATCGCCGCTTCATTAGCTTACACAAAAATTAAGTTTAAAGCAGAAACGAATGTGACAATCACAGATGACAAAGTCAAATACATGTCAAATATAACAGTTGGCATGTGGTACATGGCGGGTAATTTGAATTCAAAATAAGGAATGCTAAATCTTGAAGATTTTAACCTTTTAATCATGTTGCTTCCTTACAAACCTTTCGTGGAATATCGGGATGGTGTCTGAGAATATTTCACTGAAATTTTGCGGAAATCTGTAGTGCCATTTTGAAAATATCATAAAAAACGTCTGACCTCCCATAAGACCCAATGTAAAATTCAGCCCCGGGAGAACAGCTGATTTTTTCAGGGTCGTGGCCTCTATTTTTGTGTTGGCCTTGCCCAAACGTGTGGCTTGGATTACAAAAGTAGACGCTTTTAAAAAAAATTGTAAGGGACTGCTTTCAAATGACGTTGACAATTTGTCAATGTGATGATTTGACGTTGTCAAAATTGGGGTTTTTTTATTATGATTTAAATTTAAGAAAATTCTTTGCATTTCTAAGGTAACTGATAATGGGTGTTTTAAAGCTTAGAAAAGAAATGGCGCTGAATGCTCGGCACCCGTTATCAGTGTCCTGAATTTATCCAAATCATACGTTTGGGTTCATTTAATTTCTTTCCCAGTATAGATATATTTACCACGTACGTGGATTTAACCCAACTTTCTCATCTCTTCACTGAAAGCGCCCGAAACTCTCCCCCTTGCTACCGTAGGTAGGCTGTGCCTTGGGCTTCTAAAAAATCGAACTTTATCTTTATCTCCCTTATTCAAGCAACCCACAAAGGCTCAAAATTTCGGTATTTTACCAAAAAATTAAACTCTATTAACTACATGCATTTTAATATAAACAATGCTTTGTCATCTGCCATATGTCAACGCATCAGCTGATCTATTTGTGACGTCAACCCAAAATTATCAATATTTGCTAAACCAGTAACCTGAATTTGATAAAACTTCGTTTGTTTGATAAAGCCATTCAGCCTTTATCATGTTTTCAGCATAATTTATTTAATGGTCTATCTCATCGACTTTTTTTCCGTTCCTTAACGTAAAGGGTTCTTTAATATAATTACAATATAACGTAATAAGGAACCCTTTAGGCTAAGGAATGGAAATAAGTCGGTGCGATGGGCCATAAGTCTAAAAGTAAGTTGGTGATTTAACAGAAAAGTCTGGCTCCCATTTCAAAAATTTTGTGTCAATAACATATCATCACACTTGCGCAGGAAGGTGACAAATACCAAATACAGCCAACTCCGGATATAGTGAACTCGAAAATTGCACGGAAACTGGTTCGCTATATCCGAGGTTTACTATAAGAAGACATATACTATCGTATACCTAAGTATTTTTTTTTGTATTTTTAAACGGGTTCGCCAAATGCGGACTTTACTATACTTAATTATACAGTAGAGCTAAAAAACATATTTTTTTATTTTAATTTTAGCTCACACGTATACTATAACTATAGTAGTGGGGCTATGGTCATCGTGTCAAAAATAATACAAAAAATTGATCCGATTTTAAATTTTGTATACAGGGTGTCCCATAACTTAGGGGCCATAGTGCAGCAGGTGATAAAGGAGGTTATTTCTGAAAAAATTAATCTGTTTTTATGATATAGGATTTTTAAAGTTAAAAGGAGTGGGGGGAAAAGGGTTTGACAAAAAAAAGAAATTCTGTCACAGCCAGCTGAATACTCAGCTAATTGTGATTCAAAAATGTTTTATTCCTTTTTTTGATAAAATTACAAGTTAAGAAGATACAGGCTGTCAAAATAAACTCCAAAATGTATAAAAAATGGTAATTTTTTAAAAAAAATTAATTTTCGCTTACATATTCTTTTAAAAAATATCAATAATATTTTATTATTATGTCTCGCTAGAGACTTGTTTTTATTAACAAAAAATATTTTAAAAAAAACATTGCGTTTAATAAGACATTTATAAAAGTTTATACCAAAAAAATAGTTTTTTATAAAAAAAATTGACCGACTAACTTTCTTCAAAATAATTTTTATTTCAATTTATTGCTCTTGTTCTCATACACGACTTTACCCAATTTCATATTTTTACTGCGTTTTTTAGTTATTTTCAAAAAAGTTAAAAAAATTGCCGGTTTTATGCTCTGTATCTCGACAAAGAAAAAGTTTTGACCCATGCATTATAGGAACTTTTTTATCAGACATCACCTCCTCTATCACCTGTTGGCCTATGGCCCCTAAGTTATGGGACACCCTGTATATTATTGCGTTTCAGATGATTTTAAAACTTTTTTGTCGCGCCGGCTGCCTGTCTGTAACGACCAACGCACATAATTCAAAAACTTCTTGCCCGATTTAAAATATGGTACGTAGGTTGGGGTTTGGCTCTGGATGGCCATTTAAAAAATAAATAAAATCCACCGGACATAAGACGAAAAAAAGGTGAGGTCGTGTATTTTTTAGTCTGCTAAATAGATTTGTTTAATTTCACTTGTGGGTATTAAGCACGTTAATCCCTCAAATGGAACACAAAAAAAATATCCTATAAGCGAACGCCAAATTATTTATTGAACTGATAATGATTTCTTCCAATAAAGTCCCAAAAGAGTGGTGATTGGTATTTCCCAAAACGAAAATACCCCGCGTTTAGAACGGCTGATATTTTTTATTTTAAAAAGAAACCAATTAATTGTTTTGGAGCCACTGTTGGGAATTTTTGTTTTCATTTTGGTCGTTTTCATTTTGGTCACCTGATCACGCCTTCGTTTTTTTGAGCGCCATGCGCGAAGCCAGAGAACACTTCACTTCGCAACAAATCGCCGCAAGAGTCACTGCACGTGCCAACGAAATTGTGAAAATCAGGGCTGGGAAACGGCAGAAGAAAGAAATAACGTAAGAGAGAGCGTGACTCGCGGTTTTATTCAATAATTTTATGATTGGCCTGCTGGCAAAAATTCCATTGTTTTAGCTCACACATATACTATACTATAGTAGTGTGAGCTATGGTGATCCTAATTTTTTCGAGAAAAAAAAAGTTGCTCCGATTTCAAAAATTTTTATATATCTTTGCGTTTCAGATGATTTTGAAACTTTTTTGTTGCGCCGTCTGTCTGTCTGTCTGTCTGTCTGTCTGTATGTCTGTCTGTCTGTCTGTCTGTCTGTCTGTCTGTCTGTCTGTCTGTCTGTGTGTCTGTATGTCTGTCTGTAACGACCAACGCGCATAACTCAAAAACCGCTTGGCCGATTTTAATGAAATTTGGTACCTAGGCTGGGTCTTGGGTCGAGATGGTCCCATTTAAAAATGAACAAAATCCACCGAACACAAACCAAATAAAAGGGTGGGGGTAGATTTAAAAAATTAGAGTTTATGTGCAAATATGGCGTGTGTGATATCAAACGAAAGGTAATTGAGTCTGGAGTTAAACAAAATACATTTTATTTTATTTAAAAAAAAGGGTGGGGGTATATTTCAAAAATTAGAGTTTAAGTGAAAATATGGCGTGTGTGATATCAAACGAAAGGTAATTGAGTCCGTAGTTTAACAAAATACATTATAGTTTTTGTTTTTTTTAAGGGTGGGGGTAGATTTCAAAAATTTGAGTTTAAGTCAAAACATGGCTTGTGTGGTATCAAATAAAAGGTAATTTAGTCTGGAGTTGAATAAAATATATTTCAGTTTTTAGTTATATTAGTTCACACGTACACTATAACCCTAGTACCTAGTGTGAGCTTAGGGGCCCATATATTGGCAGAGTATTTTTTTCCTTTATGAATTCCCAAGGGGGGCAAAAAAGTGTTAAAGAAAAATGTACGACTTTTCTTGATTTCATTTCCTCTGGACCCATTCATATGGTCCTTCGAGACGGTTTTATTGAACCTACGGGTGGAAATAAATCCAACCCCTTTGGGATTTCTATAAAAATGGTTAATTTGATGAATTTAAGTTCGTCCTCATTGAGACCTTAAATTCGTTGCAGCATCTCTCGTCTATAGATCAGGTTGGCCGCGGCCAGGTTTTTCACTCCCGAAAAGATTAGGTTCTTTTGTACGATCTTTACTTTCCGAATGTTTTGACAAAAGTGGTGTGACGGCTTTTCTTCGCGCATAGGGCATATCTAAAAGCCTCAACGTGGTTTTTCAAGATTTCAAAGATCACATGACCAAAAAAAATGTTCCCAAAAATATACCAATAAAATCTCTTTCCCCAAAATAGGATATCAAAAAATCAGATGATTATTTATCAAAAATCAAATATTAATCCCATATTTTTAATAAACAAATACAATTTTGATTAAAAATAAAATCAAACTGTTTCAAGTTAATGTTGTTATACACTTATACTTATTATACAGTATAGTGACGTGGGTTGGGAAACATTCATATAAAGTCATTGTTGTTTGCATGTTTTGGCTACTTTGGTGTCCTGCTGAGGTCCACCCCCTACGAAGGGCAATGTAGACCTCTTTTACTGGGATAGGAAACATAGGTCGAGTGCTGTCTTGTTATAAAGGGCTTTAGAATCTCTTTACAACGAGGTATAAAACCACAAAAAAATTAACATTTTACCATCTAGGCTAATTAAAAACTATTTCTTTGGGCGTGTTATTTTCGAATTTGCTAGGACATGTCGGTTTTATTTAACTCTTTCAATAAACAGTAGGTATCAGTTGATTTGTTGCTTGTTGAGTGGCGGTGCAATTTGTCAACCAACAACTGTCGCCGATAGCGCGTGTTGCATCCACGTGACCTCACTCTATACGAACTAGTCAATTTAGCAACTTTTGCTGTGTAGTAGAAAAACAATTTTTTCTTCACCATCTTGAAAATGGCAAAAAAAAATAGATACTTACTGCTATTAATTTTCCTTTGTTCAGTTAACGTCAGAAATGTGACGAAATGGTCTAATTCAACGATTTTTAGCTCACACATATACTATACTATAGTAGTGTGAAAAAAAAAGTTGCTCCGATTTCAAAAATTTTTATATATCTTTGCGTTTCAGATGATTTTGAAACTTTTTTGTTGCGCCGTCTGTCTGTCTGTCTGTATGTCTGTCTGTCTGTCTGTCTGTAACGACCAACGCGCATAACTCAAAAACCGCTTGGCCGATTTTAATTAAATTTGGTACCTAGGCTGGGTCTTGGGTCGAGATGGTCCCATTTAAAAATGAACAAAATCCACCGAACACAAACCAAATAAACGGGTGGGGGTAGATTTCAAAAATTAGAGTTTATGTGAAAATATGGCGTGTGTGATATCAAACGAAAGATAATTGAGTCTGCAGTTAAACAAAATACATTTTAATTTATTTAAAATAAAAAGGTGGGGGTATATTTTAAAAATTAGAGTTTAAGTGAAAATATGGCGTATGTCATATCAAACGAAAGGTAATTGAGTCCGGAGTTTAACAAAATACATTTTAGTTTTTTGTTTTTTTTATGGGTGGGGGTAGATTTCAAAAATTTGAGTTTAAGTCAAAACATGGCTTGTGTGGTATCAAACAAAAGGTAATTTAGTCTGGAGTTGAATAAAATATATATATCAGTTTTTAGTTATATTAGCTCACACGTACACTATAACTATAGTACCTAGTGTGAGCTTGGGGGCCCATATATTGGCAGAGTATTTTTTAGTGGCGCCAAATTTATATAAAAATTAAATTTTTTTGCACGCTTTATATTTGAGCCCACTATGATTTCAAAATTTTTATGAGAAAACTGAGTGGATTTAAGACAAACCAAAAAACTTCTACAAGGCCCACACAAATTAAGATTTAACTTTTTTTGTCTCTTTCTTAACACAAAATTCTTGAAATAGAGGCTTGTTCTTCTCCGGTATTGACAACATTGTGTTTTGCCTCTTCTATCAAGTAAGCAGCGTACTTGTATAAATTATGTCCATAATAATGAATCTCTCTCAAACAAAAAAAGTTTTGTCCAATTCAGGTTACTGGTTTAGTAGTAATAAATAATAAATCCTCAAATTTTCAATTCCATTCTGAAAAAAGTATATAACGAAAAAACTTTTATTTAATAAAATATACTGCTCCAAGAAATTAACGCACCATTATATACTTTTATGAAAATTGCTTATTTTAAACAAACTATAAAATATCTTATCACATTTTGAAGGACACTTGTATCTTTTACTTCTGTTAACTATCTGAGCAATTTATTCCATGCTGATAATATGCTAATTTTTTACAATTTTTTTTCTCCAAAATTTACAATTTGGTTTTTTTTGTTATTTATTGCTGTGTGGCTTGGTTGGGATTGCATGTTTAAAACATGTTTATCTAGGACTATTTTAATAACAGTTGATAAAAAAATAATGTATGATCTAAGTATTAATTTTATTTTGTAAATAAACTAATTAGAATTTTATGAAAAACATTTTGATCGAAACCACTTTTATCAAAAATATTTTTAACAAAAACATTTTTATCTATTTTTTTTAACAAAAACTTTTTTAATTTTATTAAAACTTTTATCAAATAATATATTTTGAGTTATATTGCTGTTTCACAAAAAAAGAATAAAATCAGCCTAACAGGTCAGCAGTACTAGTAGTTTCCTAGCCTGGTTAGGTTAGACTACCTTGCTGGGCCAGTTGTACTCCACTATCCATTGTATCAGCCCTAAAAACCCTAAAAGGGGATTCTTCGTCCTCCATGCAACCAGAATGCTAAGGTGTTTATTAAGGCGACAGTGTCCTGTCCAGAGCCCTGTCGCCAGGCTCATATCTTTTCTCCCGAGTGTGAGAAAAGACCTCACTGTGGAGGCGCTCACCTCCCCGATAAGGAGCTTGGCCTGCCTCATGCCGTCCGTGTCTTCCCAGAGCGCCTGAGGTTAGTATATTAAAAAAATTATAAATAATAGTATGCAATACCACATATTATATAATATAATCATAACAAAAACATTTCATGTAAAAAAAGCCAAGTACGCGAAAATGGCATTCCGTAAAAAGAATTGAGATAAAAGTAAAGCCAAGTTTTCCAATACAAATTTCAAAATGAAAGGTTCTTACTAGTTTGGAAATGTTTTTTTAAACTTTGCTATTACAGCCAAACTTCTTTTTGTTCAATTTAGCACTGTGCCTAAGAGTCATTTACAGCCGTAATAGCCAAGTTTAGAAAAATATTTCCAAACTAGTAAGAACCTTTCATTTTGAAATTTGTATTGGAAAACTTGGTTTTACTTTTATCGCAATTCTTTTTACGGAATGCCATTTTCGCGTACTTGGCTTTTTTTACATGAAAAGTTTTTGTTATGATTTCACTTCTTTTTTAAAGGAATTGGATAATACTTAATTTTTAAAGTAGTAAAATATGCGGAATATTGTTCAAAACTTTTGCAATGCCTTACTTAAATTTGAGATTTTTTAATTTTTTTTCCATGGTTTTATCGTAGTTCCTATCAGCCTTCCAAAGCTCAGCTCTCTAGCGTTTCTGAAAGTTCACAATGTTACTTTTACATAACTTTACATGTATAGGGGAGGGAAATAAATTAAAATTGTCGTGTTTTTAAATTTTGTCATATATTTTTATCATAGTTCCTATCAGTCTTCCAATGATCAGCTCTCTAGCGTTTCTGGAAGTGGGTAATGTTACTTTTACATAACTTTATATTTATAGGGGAGGAGAGTAAATGAAAATATTGGACTTTTTAAATTTTTTCCCCTGGTTTTATCATAATTTCTATCAGCATTCCAATGCTCAGCTCTCTAGCATTTCTGGAAGTGGGCAATGTTAGTTTTATATAAATTTACATTTATAGGAGAGGGAAGTAAATTAAAATGTTGGTTTTTATATTTTTTTCATATAGTTTTATCATATTGTCTTTCAGTCTTAAAAAGTTCAGCTCTCTAGCGTTTCTGGAAGTGGGCAGTGTTACTTTTACATAACTTTACATTAATAGGGGAAGGAAGTAAATTAGAATTTTGGGGTGTTTTAGTTTTTTCCTATAGTTTTATCATAGTTCCTATCAGTCCGCCAAAGCTCAACTCTCTAGCATTAATGGAAGTGGGCAATGCTACTTTTACTTAACTTTAAATGTATAGGGGAGGGGAGTCAATTAAAATTTTGGGGTTTTTTTATTTTTTCCTATAGTTTTATCATAGTTCCGATCAGTCTGCCAAAGCTCAACTCTAGCATTTCTGGAAGTGGGCGATGCTAATTTTACATAACTTTAAATGTATAGGGGAGGGGAGTAAATTATAATTTTGGGGTTTTTTGATTTTTTCCAGGGGTTTGGTCATAATTTCTATCAGTCTGCCAAATTTCAGCTTTGTAGCATGTCTGGAAGTACAGTAGAATATTGATGATCTATACATGAGTGAGTCAGTGAGTGAGTGGCAATTTCGACGTTTTTTGAAATTTCGTAACTACTTTACTACTTTATGGAATTCCATGAAACTTGGAGGGGTTGTCCATGGAAATCTACGACTGTGCAAAGTTTGAGATTCGTAGCTCATTCCGAAGTAGAGTTTTAGGTAGGTCAAATATCGGCTGAAATGTTTCCAGAAAAGATGGTTACGGCGCGCGAACTTGGCGAGGCACTGCCGTGCCCTCAGATAATATTTGGTTTTCAAAAAAAATTGATAAAAATGTCTTTGATAAAGTTGATTTGATAAAAGTGTTTTCGATAAATAAACCGCGACCTGCAGATTCCTACCCTTAATTTTTTTACCTTCCGTTAACTAAAAGAACTATTTGAGGAACCAACCAAAGATGTATTGCAATATTGAAAAACCTGACAAGAAAATAAAAAATTCTGTCTGTGTTGGTTTGAATTTGGTGTAGGTAAAATTGAGTGATTATTTTAACTGATTTGTGTAAATACAGTGTTATAAAATAACTTTGAAAAATATGGCAATTTGTCTACAAATTGCCATATTTGTATAAGGCCCATAGAAAATTGCCTCAAATAATAGAATAATGATTTATCGAAGCTCATAATATGGTAACAAATGCCTACCTCAATTTACTAAAAATTCACTAATTTAATTTCTTTGGAACTTCTATCCAACACTCTACCTTAATGCCTAGAACACTTTTATTTCACATTCATTTTGCTGATACTGATAAAGATTAAAGGTATTAAAAAATGTGATTATATCGTGCATGTAATAGTTTCATACATGATTACTTATTAAATATAATAATACAAAAATTTTGGGTGTTGTTTCTCTACAGCATATCTATGAAAGCAGCTGATAAAATGGAAAAATCAATAACAGCAAAAGTTATGATATGTTTTTTGTAAAAATAGAACATGACATACTTAAATAAATTTTTTTGTTCTGACTATAAACAAAGTTTTTCCTAATTTATTTTCTCAATATTTGTACAAACTGCGGGAGTCCTTGCCAAAAACCTCTCAATTGAACTTTGAGTTCATTTGTGATTTTCCAAAATTTATTATTTTTATTTTTTCATCATGCTTTCTGTTTTTTCGACATGCTTTTACTAAGGAACATGCATCTACTTTTATACAAATTTTAGTACTATACAGGATGTCAAAAAATCTTAGTTCAGTTATTTATTTGTTAAACCAAGAATACCAATTTTTTTATACATTTTAGTAATATCCATAGGGTGGTCCAAGAAATATTGCTTTAATTAATGCCTTCAACTTAAAAGATTTTTGAGTTCTAATTTAACAATTCAGCATTACAGGCTTTTCACTGAAATACAATCTTTTTATCAAATTTAAGCAAATACTTTTTTATGTGTACCTACTATTTGATTGAACTGAACCAAAAATAAAAATTTGATACTTCTATCTTCAACCATTTGCCAGTAAAATAGTAGTCTTTGCCCCCATACAAAATGTGTTAAAACAAAATATGATAACCTATTCTTTGACACAATTTTAAGTTAACAATAATAAAGTGGATATTTTTGAAAAAAAAAGTGACTTAAAAAAGATTTTCTTAAGAATGAATTTATTTAAAGAAACCTATATAATTAAAATATTTAGTTGCCTTAACATTAACAATGTTAATGGGAGTTCAATCATTTATTACTGTACAGGGCAGTTTTTTTCATATGTGTACTTTGCTGTAATTCTTAAAAACGTTAAAATAATGTTTTATAGCTACAAAAATGTGTGAGCAAGCATAACTATATATATTTTATTAACAAAATGGTAGATCTCTACTTTCAGATTATAAAAATGTCAAATTTGATGCCTTGTATTGATGTAACATGCAAAATGTTCTTTCTTTCTCTCACAAATTTCTCCATTTCATTTAGAGCAGTGATTTACACATATAAATAGATTTTCGAATCAGAAAGAAAATATTTTTAAAATTTTTTAATAACATTTGTATCTATTTCATTTTACAGTAGATTTTTAGAAAGAAAATTTGTTAATACTCATTTTACAAAAAAGTTATTATTTACAAAAAGTTATGCATGCTCTAAAAGAAAAATGCAATCCACAGATATTGACATTTGCTAATGTCTCCTCTCAGTTA
This sequence comes from Aspidapion aeneum, assembly GCA_963576565.1. Classification (NCBI taxonomy): domain Eukaryota; kingdom Metazoa; phylum Arthropoda; class Insecta; order Coleoptera; family Brentidae; genus Aspidapion; species Aspidapion aeneum. The sequence goes on along the minus strand of OY755041.1, from coordinate 12,411,461 downwards.
GCAGTACAAATTGCTCAGTACAAACATTTTATGATTGGAAAAATTAGTGATTATTACAATACAATTCAAAAATTACTTTATTGTTTTTTTAAGATAATACAATATCGTAAACAAAGCTTGCCTGAAAGTAGATGAAAGAAAAAAAATGTATGTATAAATAAGTGCTAATTAAAGATAGCAGTATATCATATAAAAGTGGTTGTCTAAGACGCTGGGGGGGAGGGTCAAAATGGTTGAAATAATTAAAACTAATTAATTGCTTGCATGTCTGCAAAATTTGTTTATTTCTGCACATTTTTTACAATTTATTTATAAACACCCACCCATTGTACTGCCCCAAAGAAGTCCACAGAACAAAACTTTTATGTTATGATTGAAAAAATTAGTACTTATTTAGTTCTAATCAAATGTCTAGTTCCAAAATGTAATGCTCTTGACTTGTACTTTCTGAGTGCTAACTACTTAAAATCCAGCATTTCTGCAAAAAAATATTGCACTGCACAAAGAATCCTGTAGTACAAAACTTTTATAATTGGACAAATTACTGCTTACTAAAAGCTAATTAAATGCCAAGTTTCAAAATTTATAGCTTTTATAGTTTTGGAGTAAGAGCCTGTACTGCTAACTACCCATTAGAGAAAGCAGTATGCAAGATAAAAGTGATTCAAGCGGTCAGGGTGGTGCAAACAGTCAAAATAATTAAATACTTCAATTTCTGCTGAAAATTTTTTTTGCTGCACATTTTTTTTAAAATGTATTATGTAATTTAGACACTCAGATATTAAGGAAAAAAGGCCATGTTGAAATTTCTGCTAGAGTCAAAATTTAGTGGCAATTAAATGCTTAAGTTTCCAAATTTAATGCTATTATACTTTATGAGTTATAGCCTGTACCACTATCTAACTATCTGTTAAATATAGCAGTGCACCATATAAAAGTGGGGAGGGCCAAAAATGGTTGAAATAATTAAATGCCCATTTCAATAATTGTTTTAATTTTTGCACATTTGTTACAATTTCTTAAAAACACCCTATTGCACAGCACAAAAAAATCTGCAGTACAAAACTGATGATTTTAAAAAGTAAAGCTTACTTTGGACTAATATTTCTGAGCCTGCTAATTCCCCTGTTAGGCCACTATTAGGCCAGGCCACTTTTATTTGGTGCACTGCTATCTTTAATGAGGAGTTAGCTGAATAGGCTCTATCTCTTAAACTATAAGAGCAATAATATTGGGAATTTAGCATTTAATTAGCTCTAAGCACTTATTTTTCCAAACATAAAAGTGTAGTACTGCAGATGTTTTTGTGCAGTGCAGTGGACTTTTATATGGTGCACTGCTATCTTTACAGAGTAGTACAATACAGCCAAACTTCAAAAGTATTTAAGAGCAATAAATTTGGAAACTTGGCATTTAATTAGCACCAGGATTAGCACTAATTTTTCAAACCATAAAAGTTTTGTACTGCATACTGCTTTGAGAAGTGCAATGTTAAGTGTTTTGAAAAAGAATTAGAAAATATGTGCAGAAATAAATTGTGCATTAAATTAATTCAACCATTTTGATTCTCCCCATGCCTTATTACACCACTTTTATATGATGCACTGCTATCTTTAACAGGCAGTTAACAGTACAGGCTATAACTCAGAAAGTATAAGAGCATTTGGGAACTTTAGTACTTAATAAACACTAATTTTTCTGACCATAAAATTTATGTACTGTGTACTTTGAACTGCTAACTTTAGGGACATGCAGAAAACAGTGAAGATATTTTAATGTACCTATCTATTTACCAGAGACAACACAGATTTATATGGAACACACCCATGGTGATTCACTTTAGCAATAAAACAAAACAGAATGACAGGGAATGCAAACAGTTATCTAAACAATTTTGTGTCTATAGGTACAGTGAAAAATGTACACTTTAATGGGACATGCTGTATTAAATAAAGCCTAGGGACAGAGGCCAAGGGATGATAAAGCCAAAAAGCTAAAGGTTGTTGCTTTTTATGGTAAACTAAAATTTGAAGGACCAAACCAAATAAAAACATTTAAAATTTTTGGTTGTAGAAAAAATATGGGTATGTGCTACTGCTAGTGCATTATACATTATAAATCATAAAACAGTAAGTGAAGTTTTGATAAATAATAAAAAAAAAGTATTTGAATTTACTTAATTGAACTTCTGATAAGTTTTTAATTTTATATTAAATATTAAAATATAAATAGACATAACAAAATATTTAATTTGAACAGTTTAACTTAATGATATAAATGGAATGTACAATATTTTACCAAGAATTTTACTTAAATAATTTCAATTTCAGAACTTTTGGAACATGTCTGATGGTAAGAGAAACCCTGGTGTCTCTCTTCAAATTCTCATTCATGGAATATGACCTGGTAAGATTTTGCAAATTGGACCAATCTCCAACTACATCTTCCTCTATTTCTCTTATAGCATGTAAATATTTACTGTACATATCATCTTTCACAATAACAAGACTATAACGCTCTAGCAGTATTTCACAAACTTTGTTTCTTTTCTCATTATTCTCAAGGAATTCTAAGACAGTATGTGAGCCACAACTAATGGTGCTTATTACTGGATAGAAAATTGGTCCGTCTGTATGAGGCATAATGCCCTGACCAGGCAAGTACTCATTTACAAGAACTTGGTTTGGTTTGTGGCCTTCAAAGATATTTAAGCAGTCAATTTTATCAATGTAAGTTTGTATCCACTGCGGAATTGGTTCGGGAATCATGCCTTTTTCATGAGGCACTCCGCCGTAGTCTTGCAGTCTGCGATTAGATAAACATGTCCATTTCGGTTTGGGAACCGCGTAGACTTTTTTGAGGATCAATTCCTCCTCGGAAGGCGAAATAAAGTTCGGAATATAGAAAATAGTGGGCGGTGCGGAGACAACGCGGAAATCGGTCAGATCCATAATGGTGTAAGGTAAAAAATTTAATTTTCACTCACTTGAGGGTGCGGTTCCTCCCATTCTCCACGAAAACACAAAAAACATAAAAAAAATACAACACAAAGCGCATGTCATGTGTCATGCACCTGTCATCTTTCAGCAGTGCATAGATTTGGTTGGTTGGATAATAATATTCGCGAAGCTAGCTACATCTTTTTTTTTTTAAGGCCAACACACTTATTTTTGTAAGGGCAAATTTTTCAGTTTTAGGTTTACACTCAGATGCACCGTGAGCACTTATTGAGATTATTGGTATAATCGCGATCGTGGCCATTTTACGATCCCCTAGATGCACCGTATGAACAGTCTACCCAGTTTGTCAATACCGCTTAACTTACTTTGCTCATTCCTATGCACCGTAGGCGGATCGGACACACGGTGGATAGAATAGACCGGTGTTCAGATCTTATAAATATATGTCGAATTTCACGTCACTGGTGGGCCAGCTAGTGTTGTAAATACTCGGATGATTTTAATATTCGAATATACTGAATCGGATTAAAGTGATACTCGGATTAATCATCCGTATTCAAATTAATTCGAATTAATTATTTAAATTCGATATGAAACGTAGTGCAGCCATATAAATGTCCGATTCCGATTATTCTGAATTTTTAGTTGCTTTTGTTTGTTGCTAAAAAAATTGATCTCTGACTTGGAATAAATTCGAATTTGTCTTTGAGCGTGATCAGCGAAAATATGTTCAGTTATATGTTCGCTTTCTTGAGGCATAACAATCCGCCCGCGAAGGAGTTTATTCTTTAATTTACTAATAGAAATCCTATGTAAAAATTGAAATACTGCAAAATTACCTTTGCAGTGAAAAGCTATTCTCTAAGGTCGGGTCAGTTACAAATTTAAGATGGAACAGATTGTCAGGAAACATAGCCAGATGATTTTATTTTTAAGTAGTTGTTCATTTTAATATGATAAAATTATAAAGAATTTATAAATATTATTATATGTATTTTTTTAAATATTCAATGCGTTGTTTTAGAAGTTAAAGTACCTAATGGTTTTTATTTTTAATTAAAATAATCCCTGTAAACCAATAAGTAGTTTTCTGGTAATAAAATAAATATAAATTTAACATTGTTTAATTTAATGTAGATCGTATGTCCCAATTTAAATCCTTTTTTTGTAACGGTAATTTTAAAATAAATTCGATGATCAATATATATTCCACCTTGATAAATTGTAGCTCTGTATTCGTATTCGGTACCAAGAGGTCTAGGTAAAATTTAATTCGAATCCGTGTTCAATAAATTCTAGCTCTGTATTCGTATTCGTAAATGATATCGCAAGTCGCAAGAGGTAAAAATTAATCCGTATCCGTTTTCCAATTTCGAATCATTTTGATACTCGGATGCATCCGAGGATTTTAATACTCGGATTCAACGAATATTTTAATCCGAATTGTTACAACACTAGGGCCAGCTGATTTTTAGAAACAAAAGTTAGATATGATATGAACAACTAATATTTTTTAATTTTTTTGAAAACTAAGGCAATTTTTTAGTATATTCTTATAAAATAATATTTTTCAGATATACCAGTCGTTATTTTTTTTAGTCGCCTTAATTTCTTTTTAGACAAAAACTAAAATTCGAAGAAAATAATGTGTTCATTTCAGCTTCAAAAATTATCCGCTGAACTACCTCTTTGTTTACTACCCAATAGTCCTCGGTTCACCTTTGATACTAAACGATCATATTCAGTTTGACTTGTAGTTCAAGTTTTGTGTAATAAAAAAAAGCGGACCAAAAAAAAATAACGACAATACGTCTAGAAAATTACATTTTATATCTCTGGGTGTAACCTGCGCGAACGATGAGATTACGAGAACCGCCATTTTTATTTTACTATAATATATATTATAATCTATAATCTTTGTTTTACTCACAGCTGATGGTAAACAAAACAAATATCAACATTTTTCAAATTATGGCGTATTCCATTGGGAAAATAAGTGCAGCACTAGTGGTGCACTGACACTGGAATGGTGCTGTTAAAAATTTGCACCGAGTGCAGTTTCAACGGAACACACACGCGGAAAATGAAAAATCGCCCTCGTATGGTATGCAAGCCTAATCAGGGCTATCAAAATGGACGGGCCACGATCCTCCACTTTGTTGACGTCACATCCGGGGCTGATTTTTTTTTGATGGTCACGTTACGACACAGCTGATTGTCTTTAAAATTTTGAAGTTGGAATGACGGTTCATGGATATTTGATTTTTTGTTAAATAAAGCCGTTTTTGAGATTGTTTTTACTTTATTCTGGCAGAACAATTTTTTTTAAATGTATAGTAAGCCCTAATTTTTCATAGCCGCTTCATTAGCTCACACAAAAATTAAGTTTAAAGCAGAAGCGAATGTGACAATCACATATGACAAAGTCAAATACATGTCAAATATAACAGTTGGCATGTGGTACATGGCGGGTAATTTGAATTCAAAATAAGGAATGCCAAATCTTGAAGATTTTAACATTTTAATCATGTTGCTTCCTTACAAACCTTTGGTGGAATATCGGGATGGTGTCTGAGAATATTTCACTGAAATTTTGCGGAAATCTGTGGTGCCATTTTGAAAATATCATAAAAAACGTCTGACCTCCCATAAGACCCAATGTAAAATTCAGCCCCGGGAGAACAGCTGATTTTTTCAGGGTCGTGGCCTCTATTTTTGTGTTGGCCTTGGCCTAATCTGTGCAATAACCTCACATTTTTTGTTTTGTTATATATCGTCGTTGGTTCGATGAAAAGTGCTTCGTGTTTAAAATGAAATTTTACAGAAGACACAAAAAACTTCCCATGACTCCCATTATGAGCTGTACCATCGAAGAAATAACATTTCTTCGATGTCTGTACCAATTCTTTTTTATTCTTGCTTTAATAAGCAACATTAATACAACATTTGTTTGCAAATAATTTTTGATAGGATATCCATTATGAATAGGGCAAATTGATTATGCAAAAATCTGATTTTTGAAAAAATGTCTCGTTATAGGTTTTATCAGACCAACGACGATATCCATTTTTATTTGTTTCAAAGTTACGCGCACATAAATATTAAGATAGCAATAAAAATTCGTAAAGTAAATAAATAATGATTTTATTTAAAAAAAGTCAATAGAATATTTTAAAAATGCCCACAGAAGTGTACTTTATGCTCCCAAAATTTGAACATAAGGATTCGAAACATCTTGTATACATATATAATATTTCACAAGTTTCTTTCAATTAAACCTAACTTTCCGGCCTTGCAGAATTTGGTTGAAAAAATGTTGCTCAAAAACCATTTGTTTGTAAGCAATATTAATACGTCAATAATATTTTCTTAAAAAGGAAAATTATTCAAAAACATTTTCTTCAAACAAAAAAAAATTTTTCTGTTCGAAGACATTTTCTTCAAAATACTATAAAAATTACAATACATGTGCCTCAGCATTAATGGGCTAATATATTTATTTTACTTATAATCATAGCTGCCAGAAAACCCCAACTGTCGGAAAATTAGCCCCAGGGCCCCAGTCAACCAAATTCATATAAAGAAGTAGATTTGTTGTTAAATCTGTAAACCACATTTTCAATAAAGTTTTTGATTTTTGGGGTTTCCGTTCTTATTGTTTGCATTACACAAAACTGTTCCTCTTCATCTTCATCGCTGCTACTACTTAGCAGCGAAGAAAATAATAAAAAATCGCTCACTACTTCATCTGGACTCATTTTTACGTCCTACGACAATAACAAGCGTTTAAAATTAATGACGGGAAAAAGTTTTCGGTGCGGCACAAGCCCTCAGAGCCGGTGTCAAAAAAGCCGCACTCAGTGCAAAACTGAATTCATTATTTCCTCAATGGAATACGAAAACTGAGAAAGTGCATGTCAATGGAATATAAACACCGAGCCAGTTGTGCACTCATTTTCTCAATGGAATACGCCATTAGTAAAACTTCACTGGTCCATTATATTGACCCTTTGGTGTTCTGTGGTTGGTGTTTTTAGGTTAGGTGGAAAGTGAGTTTATTTTGCTTTGAGAACAATTTGTTTTTTGGCCCCAATTTTAAAAAAAATTATAAAAAACCATTGAGAACACCGTACACTAACCGTCTGTTTACTGTGATTGGGAATTTGTGATCTCGGATATGGCTACATTGACTGCCCCATCCATTGACCTAAGTTCATATAGAGATCAGCATTTTAAGGTATGTAAAGCTAGATTTATGTGCCATTCTATGATTTTCACGGGATTTATAAACGCAGTTCATGTCGACATGGCAGTCCGAGGTTCAGAGATAACTTAATTTTATGTTGGGAGTTCATAAAGTTCAAATCCACTATTAGACCCATTGGTGGTTGCAGTTGAAGGGCTGCAAGGCTCACTCACATATGAATCATCATCCACTATTGAAATGCATACAAGGCCTTCAATAAACAAATTAAGTGTTTTAATGCCAGACATCCAACAGTGGAGTATTAAGAGTTATTAACCTGGAACATGAAATTGTAAGATGAAAAGACATTCTGGCCTACATATAAAATTATTACTAATAGGGACCTTTTGCATGTCCCATTCTTCATTTGAGGCATGCACAGTTAACCTGGTTTGAACTGTATTCCTTACTAAAGGATAATGTTTGACCTTAATTGTATTCAAATTATGCAGGCTACTAGTTCCTTTATTTAGATACAGTGTTGCCGCACATATAACTTTATGAGAAAATGTAATGTAAATTTAAAATATTATTTTGTTATTCACCAATGCATATTTAATTTTATGCCAATTATGAAAACTGGTAGATGTGTTGTTTGGCAACTAAGTGTGTAAAAAAAAGAAGAAATACACAGACCTTTCCTGGCAGTTTTTCAAGGGTATTGGTTTATAATACTCTCTCCTGTCCTTTAGAGCATTCAATTGCACATATTCATTTATGTATATCTTCCACTGAGAGAAAAATGCCATTCCTACTAAGTTTAAAACATGAAAATTTAATAATTTTACACTAAATACTCTTGAGTTAATCTAAAGTAAACTGACCTGTCTTTGACACATTTAGAACATTTTTTTTGCAGTAAAACATAATTATAAACTGATACCTGAACTTTACACCACTTTTATTTGCACTAAAACTAACAATTTATAACTTTCTCTGATAAGTAGAAAAAACATATATATAAATGGCTGTAAACTGACCAGTAATTGAATAGCAAATTCCAATAATTCCCAATTGACACCCAGTTATTGACACCTAAGTTCCAATTATTGTCACCCAGTTATTGACACTTTCAATAAAAATTAATATTAAAATCAAAACTAAATTAACTGAATCAAAATCTCAGTCGCAATCAATAGCATACTAAGAAACAAAACTTAAAGCTAAAGAAACATGAAAGTGCCTGTACATGAGAGTGCATGCCGTTAGGTGGGGCAATTGAAGGAGCAGTTAGGTGCAAGCATGTCTCAGGCAGCACTTTTTGCAAAAACAGGAGAGTGCATGGGGTAAGAAATCAGTTTTATAAGTAAATTATTGAGTATTGACATTTTATGTCAAACACTGGAATGAGTAAATAGCCTATGTCCAATAATTGACACCTTGACTTGAACACTGAGTAATGAGATAATAAGTTATCAAGGGTGGTGCTACTATGTTCCTTCTAACTTCCGCCCTATTACACTTTTGTCAACACTTTCTAAAGTTATTGAAAAGATTGTTAAAAAGTACATGTGGAGTTACCTCAGTATGCAAGGATTTATTACCCCCAAGCAGTTTGGTTTTCAAGCATCTAAGGGAACACATGATGCTGTCTTCAGCTTCTTGACTAGGGTGTATACTGAGATCAACAAGGGTGAGGCTGCAGCGGCGGTGTTCTGTGATCTATCCAAGGCCTTTGATTGTGTAGATCACGGAATACTGCTGCTCAAGCTTGAGAAGTATGGATTCAGGGGAAATGTTCTGAGGTGGTTTGAGTCTTACTTGGGTCTTCTTCTCTTAAGTACCCTTTTGTCACAGAGAAATACAAAAATCCCTAAAAAAGTTGGATACAAACAAAGCAATGGGTCCAGATGGCATTCCCGCGATAGTAGTCAAAAATTGTGCTAGCAAACTTACCCCAACTTTCGCAAAATTATTCAATTTATCTTATAGGCAAGGAGTATATCCATCATCATGGAAGTCTGCCGCTGTACAACCCATTCCAAAGAAAGGAAAAAAGACAGATCCGTTAAACTATAGACCAATTGCTCTACTTCCGGTGATATCAAAAGTAATGGAAAGAGTTGTGAACAATCACCTAACCAAGTACTTGGAAAAATACAAAATTATCAACGACAAGCAATACGGATTTCGAAAATATAGGTCAACTGGCGATTTACTTACATACGTTACTCACTTATGGCAAAAAGCGATTGAGTTGCGAGGTGAAACAAGAACAATTGCCTTAGATATATCTAAAGCATTCGATAAAGTCTGGCATGAAAATCTGCTCAACAAGCTCAAAGCAACGGGATTGTCGCCGAGACTTTGCACTTGGTTTGAAAGTTACCTTAAGGATAGATCCATTTATGTTGCACTGGATGGCCGGAATTCCAACTCTTACCAAATAAATGCTGGTGTGCCACAGGGAGCAATCCTTTCGCCAACACTTTTTCTGATTTACATAAATGACCTCATAGATAAAACAGTAAATCCACTTTATTGCTTTGCAGATGATGGCAATGTAGTCTCCTCAGTCATACCACCCACTCAGTGTCTATCCGCACGTGAATTCCATCATCTTAGACTAACTCAAATATCGCAGATAAATAACGACCTGGAGATAATAGAGGACTGGGGCAACAAAAACCTTGTACAGTTCAACGCGCAGAAAACCCAAGCAGCCCTGTTTTCAAAAAAGACCAGCACCGGTGAGCCAAACATCATGCTATCTGGAAGTGCTGTCACATTGCAGAGCCAGTTGAACATCTTAGGAGTCACTGCAGAGACCAACATGTCTTGGCACAGTCACGTGGCAGATATAGCTAAAAGGGCGTCCCAAAAGCTTGGGGTGCTATTTCGTACAAGACATCTGTATACACCAAGCCAACTGCTGACACTCTACAAAGCCCAGATTCGACCAACTATGGAGTACTGCTCACATATATGGAGTGCGGCACCCAAACATACCTTAATGCTTTTGAACACCGTGCAAAAGCGAGCTATCAAGCTGATCAATGACCCCGCACTTACCCGTAGCTTGGATAGTCTCGAACATCGAAGAACTGTGGGCGATCTCTCTCTCTTCTACAGGTATTATCATGGAAAATGCTCTAAAGAGTTGGCACGTATGATCCCCCCGGGAGTAGCACCTACTAGGCGAACACGTCAAACAGACGGTAACCATCAATTTACTGTCAACATAGAGGCACCAAGAACCTCATTATATCAGAATTCATATCTCTGGAGAACAGCATTGCTGTGGAATAAACTCCCTGCGACAGTTTTCCCTGCTGGTTACAACCTGAACCGTTTCAAAACCAACACACACCAACATTTCCGCGCACTTGCCGCTTGTCGAGCGTGATAGGGATCTCCTTGCGAGTGCGCATACCCGTAAAAAAAAAAAAAATTGTGGTGTACCACAAGGTTCAGTTTTGGGTCCTTTTCTGTTTTTGGTTTATATTAATGATCTTGTGGGATTAAATATTGCAGGGGAATTCACACTATTTGCAGATGACACATCGGTCCTGTGGCATCACAAGGATCTTAATATTTTAAAAAAACATATTTCCGATGACCTTGTCAAAATTAAACAATGGTGTGATTCCAATCGACTTTGTTTCAATGTTGAGAAAACTAATATTATTGGGTTTAAATGCAATATGTAAAACATAAATCTTAATAGCAATCCTCAGCAAAATAATTCAGTTAGCAGATTCCTGGGTGTTCTCATTGATGACCAGTTGAGATTTGAGGAACATATACTTGGGCTGAGTAAAAAACTTTCTTCTGGTTGCTTCGCAGTAACGTATTTCAGGGCCGAACTGGGTGATGCTATGGCACAGTCAGTTTATTTCTCTTTGTTTGAGTCCCATTTGCGGCATGGAATTTCTTTTTGGGGGTTTGCTCATCAACACCTTCTTAAAATTATTTTAATTTAACAAAAAAAAGCAATACACTTTTTGTCTAATGTTCACCAAAGGGAATCTTGTAGACCTCATTTTGTTGAAAAAAATATATTAACCCTCACATCATTGTTTATATTAGAGACATCAAGTCTTGGATATAAAAATATCTCATATATTGATACTGGACCCCAAAGTCTAACGAGACAAAATGGCAATATTGTGCTGCCAGTTCCCAAAAGCACACTAGTCCAGAAATCCCATATTTATGAAGGCAGAAAGATCTTCAATCATTTGCCTTATGACATTAAGCATGTTGCAACACTCAGACACTTTAAGAAAAAGTTGAAAAAACTGCTACTCGAGAATCCATACCTTTAGATAATGTTTATTATTTGTGGTAAACATTATTATTTTTACCTTATTTTGTTGTTTTTTTTTTCTGTAGCTTTAGCTTAAAGCATGTGATTTTTTTTGAACCGAACCGAACAGTATTGTGATTATTTAGTAATAGTATTTTAATAACAATGCGAATTTTTATCTACTTTTTTGTTTTTTTAGTTATTTATTTTTGACCACTGACTAAAGTACTTATTTTTTGATTATTTTGAAAATGTATGTGTTGCTTTAATTTTTAAATAGTACTAATTTTTTATTTTTATTTAATGTTTTTTACAAAATTTTATTTTGGTTTCTGTTTTACATTTTTTTTGTTTGTTATACTTTCTTGTTTTTATGTTTGTGTTTTTAATTTTTTTTTCTATTTTAAATACTTTTATAAAAAATTTTAAAAACAAGTTATTTTAAATTATTTGAGCAAACTTAATCATTGTCTACGAGTTTCAAACAAAGAATTCAGCTCGATGATTAAAATATTAACAATCCCCTTGTAAGGCATAAATATAGACATCTCTTTAAAGTTTAGTAAACAAAAAACTAAACAGTAAAATCTCATCCAGTTCTTATGCGCTTAAGGTGGTAAGAAATAGAAATAATGGATTTATCAAAAAAAAATTTAAGTGCAGAATGCCTTTAATTAATCGTAAATTAGTTTTGAAAACAAAAAGTTTGCCGTGCCCGTTTTTTTTTTAAATTGTGTTTTGCTAACTTTATACAAAGTTAGCAGAACACGGATAGAAATAATGGATGTATCCAAAGAAAACATTTGTGCACAATTTGCCGTTAATTATTCGAACAAAAATTTTGCCGTGCTCGTTTTTAAAAAAAAAATGTGTTCTGCTAACTTTTGCCGTGCCCGTTTTTAAAAAATAAAAATGTGTTTTGCTAACTTTATATCAAGTTAGCAGAACACCTATAGAAATAATGAATTTATCTAAAAAAAAAATTGTGCACAATTTGCCGTTAATTATCCGTAAATTAGTTGTAAATTGTGTTCTGCTAAATTTATAGGGTGTTATTTGACGAGTCGTTAAATACCGAGATGAATTCCAAGACGTGCGCAAGCGTTGATCTGTCACTTCTGCCAACCAATCAACTGAGAGATATTTCAGTATTGTTTTATACAGCAAAACTTTAATATTCCCAGTTCTTTTTGATGAAAATTCGTCGTTTTTGTGCTGTAAAAATGCCGGTGACGTGCAAGTTGTGTGACAAATTATTTAGTGCCCAATTTAATTTGAATAAACACTGTCATCGGGGTTCTACTGTATGTGTACATTTTTTAAGATTAGCGCATTTAAATTTGTCAATACTCCCATGGCAAAACAAAATAATCGTGAAATGCAATATAGAAGAAATACTGCATGTACCTCAAAAAATATTAATCGCAGCACATAGATATTGTAAATTTTTGAAATCAAAAAGAAAAGACGAATCTTAAAATGCAAAAATATACAGGGTGTTCCCTCTCACTCTCATTGTCACACCCTGTACAGGGTGTCCCAAATTCGTTGTTTTTTTTGTGGTTTCGGGTATTTCTAGGGGAAATAGAAAAAAACTGAGCCCCCTCTGCGACGCTTAAATTTTAAGAGAAGCCTAAAGGTGAAAACCACATTTAGATATAGCAAGCCGTTTTTAAGCTACGGAGTGTTTTTGTCTGCATTTTGCTTTTGTGTAAATAGCTTTCTTATAGATCTTTTCTTGAAGAATTGACAGATGTAAACGGTTTTTATTTATCTGATTTGGTTTTTAAAATATTGCATAAAGTTGTTTGTTATATTACTTACAGAATAACTCTCTCTTTATTCGATTTTTAAAATCAGCTTAAAATTTCCTTTAAAATGATGTATCACACTCAATATTTTAATTTTTAATTTTTTTTTATTGTTTTCTTTATTTTTATTTTTTAATCACCTCTTTATTATTTTCTTATTTTTATAATTTTATAATATTAAAATATTTTAAGCCCATTAAGCAAACTAAAATATGTGGTAAAAATAAAAAAAATTAATTTTATGTGATATCTCAAAAACTAAACGTGACAAATGAAATTTAATTTAACAGTTTAATTCCTCTTAAAAAAGTGTCTTAGGAATGTTTTCACAGAAATAAAAAATATTAATAAATAAACAAGTTATAGACCCCTTCCCAAAATGCAGACTTTTGAGAAAGAAACTACGGGGGTAGTTTAAAAACGGCTTGCTATATCAAAATGCGATTTTCACCTTTAAGCTTCTTTTGAAATTTGAGTGTCGCAAAGGGGGATCAGGTTTTTTTAGCCCCTCTAGAAATACCCCAAACCTCCCAAAAACATCGAATTTGGGACACCCTGTACATGGTGACGGATAGAAAAAAATTATGTTGGCTTTTAAAGTTGTCATAATTAACCAAAAAAATCTACAATTTATTATAGCCCTTTATTTTCAAAGATAAAGTTGCTGAGTGCTCAGGTTATAAAAAACCACCCGATGCCTACATAAAATCATACCTAAAAATTAGAATTGACCATTATTTTATACCTTGAATTTTTTATTATACTTTAAGCTCTTTCATCTCGCGCCAATCCCGGTATTCGCGCCAATAATTTAAATTAGACATTTTGACGTTAATTTTGCGCATGCTCCTTTGATGGAATTCATCTCGGTATTTAACGACTCGTGTTATTTGAACTTGTATCTTGTATTAAAAATTCATTCAATTCATAAGGTAATTCCTTGCATCATTGCAAGACTGTTTTATTTTCTGACGATTTTTTCGAAACGTTTCGTTGCCGAGCTACAAGGCAGGGCAGAAGTTTTAGAATCTTTTAGATTTTTCTTAATTACTCCTGTGGTTTTTTAAATTTTGATATGCATAGTACCCTTATGAGGCTAGATGATTTAACTGGTAGATATTTTTTCAAGTATCATGTTTTCTTTTCTCCCCCTGAAAGAGGTAAATTCTTTGTTATCTCCCAGAACCTCTTGTAGGACTAATTTTGCAGCCCTGGACATTTTGACGGTACCATCTCTGTATTTTCTCCAATTAGTTCTTTTTGTCAAAGAAAATAAACACCTATTCAGGCAAAATAGTGATCTCTATGGTGAGGAAATGCATATGATCACGAGAAACAGGGATGGCCTGAACATACCCTGACACAATACATCTTTTTTCCAGCGCGGACCATAGCCTACCAACAGCTATTCGGGAGGAAGAGAACTTGAAAAGATTTTAAAGATTGGTTAATCAGTACTTGCTTGAGGTGACCCTGTATGATTTTAACTTTTAATATTGAATTTGTCTAATATTGAATTTGTCTATATTTTAACATATGTGTGTGTGTGTGTATGTTAAACATAAAAATGAAAATATACTTCTTTTGTATGGATTCATAATGTAAGTGTCAATTTTTATCTACTTTAAAAAAAATCAACTAAATTTTTTATCTAAAACTACTTTAATGATAGCATCAGGATGTTACACATAATACAAAAGGATTGGTATTTTGAACATTTCTCTAAAATGTTAAAAAAAAAAATTTGACCTTGCTTTTTTATAGGATTAAGTTACACTTTTTTCTGTAATCTTGTTGGCAATAAAGTATTTATCTATCTATCTATCTATCTTAAAAAAAAAATATTATATGCTCATAACCTGCAGTTAATTATCCGTAAATTAGTTGTGAAAACAAAAAGTTTGCTGCACCTGTTTAAAAAAAAAATGGTGTTTTGCAAACTTTATATAAAGTTCTTCTGTTAGCTTTACATGTAACATTTGTCTTTCCATTGATGTTTGGGCTTTTGTTACCTTATCCATGTTTGATTTTGTAAGTGTCCAGGTCTGGGATCCATAGGTAAGTACAGGAAGGATACATTGGTTATACACTTTCGTTTTGAGGTATTCCGTTTTTTAAAAGGTTTTTGGAAAGGACCTGGCTGACACCTCTTCTTATACGGATTGGCTTGGTTCCTTCGTGGATTTTGATTGATGTTGCTTTGCTATATATATTGGCTATTAAATCTATCTGTGATCTATTCGGCCATTAGTTAAAGATGCTTTTACTGCCCAGTGCTCAATGCTATCGAAAGCTTTTTCAAAGTCTATTAACGCAATATAAAATGTGTTATTTGGGTGTATTTTGACCTTTCTCGTCGTGATGTCTATCTGTGTGTGTGTGTGTGTATGTCTTCTGTCCGTAACACGATAGCTCCTAAACCGCTGAATCGATTTTCATGAAAGTTTCAGGTAAAATAGTGTTCGACAGTCTAACAAGCTGATTAGATTTTGAAGTGTTAACTTCTTTAGGCGCGTTGAGCAGTTTTTGTGGGTAGTGAATTGAACTGAGCCATCAGGCTCGGCTATGTAACGCTCATTCGGGTGAAGTCGGCTCGAGTTGACTAACTGTGTAGGTCTTAAGCACACACAATTTTTTATACTCCTGGGTGCTTAATGAAGCCGTAGTCAAACTGAGCGCACATATTAGATCACACGTGACAGGAGCTAGCGCCTCGACTAAGTGGACTTAAAATACTTCCAGGAATAATAATAATACCTATATTTCGAAATTTGAAGGGTTTTTTTTATAACACATATGGATATCGACAAAAACTTTTTTAGTAATGGGAAATCCAAAATGCTTCTTGCCTTATTTATGATTATCCATAATTTTTTTTGACAATTCAAAAATTCGGAATATAGTAGATTAAATTTGGCTCAATATTTTGTGTTATAACCAAAAACTTCGTAGAAGCTTTAGTTTATAAGATATTTACAACTGTTTTCATGACTGATATATCATGGCTTTACTTGACTTGTGCTAATAGGCTAGCTAGGAAGGTATCAGATCCGTCATGGATCCATTTATTTTTTGTACATATAGTGATATAGTTTTTTCCATTATTTGAAAGATATTTCTGAAAGTATTTTCAATTTTGTGTACATTAATTGTCAGGTGTAAATAACCCCTCGGCCGATATGGCGCATGTTTCATATCGGCCGATAATTTTTATTGTACAGCACTTTAAATGACAACTATGAACAACATATGTAGCCAACTAACAAGGGATGGTTACAGGTCCAACAATGATAATAATTTTAAGTTTTTCTTTAGGGTACCAGAGCGGAGCAAGACAAACTTTTAAGACTTACAACAACTCTCTATGTAGGCAATCTCTCATTTTATACAACTGAAGAACAAATCTATGAACTTTTTTCCAAATGTGGAGATATTCGGAGAGTGGTAATGGGTCTAGACAAATACAAAAAAACCCCATGTGGATTTTGTTTTGTGGAGTATTACACCAGAGCAGATGCAGAGAATTGTTTGCGGTATATCAATGGGACACGCTTGGATGATAGAATTGTTAGAACTGACTGGGATGCTGGCTTTATTGAAGGGAGACAATATGGCAGAGGCAAAACTGGTGGACAGGTATTAATACTTTTTTATCTGCCAATTTTCTTGCATATTCAATCTGGAAAAAAAAGGTTTAGTAAGAACTAATTTAAATTAAATTAAAAATATCATTTAAGTGCTATTTGAGAAAACGATAACTTATGTATCAAATTTTAGAGTTAATAGTTTTGGTTGCGGTTAACAAAAAAACTATGAGCGCTTATTCTTTAAATTCTCGTCTGGGAATGAACGTTAAAATCTTCACACATCTGAAGTTAATTTGATAGTAATGATAGTGTTTCCAATAGAAGTCTCACCCCAAATTCTTAGAGGTGGAGGCACGAAGAGCAACATACAGAATAAGAGCCAACCATCAGGATGGCAGGGCAAACAAAGTGATATCAACAGCCCTAATAAGGGAACAAGAGTTGGATGCAACCCTAGGAATGATATCCGACGTCATGCCCAACACGGTGTACAGCAGAAAACTATACAACATTATCCTCCCGGAGAGGGAGGACTGGTTAAAGAACAGGACCAATTTTTCAAATAACGATAGCTTCTGGTATACCGACGGATCCAAAATGCCTTCGGGCGTTGGATCTGGAGTTGTTAGTATTCAAGAAAAAGTCGAGATTAAACATAGTCTCGGCCAATTGGCTACTATATTTCAGGCCGAACTCGTAGCCATTGAACTGTGTGGTGCCCGGTGGATTACTGACCACGAATGGACCAACAGGACAATAAAAATCTTCTCCGACAGTCAAGCAGCCTTAAGAGCGCTTGATTCCTATACGGTCTCATCCAGAACCGTAAGGAGCTGTAAAGATTCGCTGAATGCGCTTGGTAGCGCTAACAATATATCATTAGTATGGATACCAGGGCATTCTGGGCACGAGGGAAATGAGGCCGCAGACCTAGCAGCGAGGGAAGCGGCATCTGCAGAATTTTTCGGCCCCGAGCCAGCCCTGGGGATATCGTACAATGCTGCTAAATCAACCATATTAAAACGGATGGAGAATAGCTTCCAACAATACTGGATAAATATGCCAGAACTGGCTCACTCTAAAGAGTTCATTAAAGGACCTTGTAGAAACAGAGCCAGGAACATTATTGGACTTACCAGACAGGAGATACGTATAGTGACTAGTCTTTATACGGGTCACTGTCGACTGAGAGTACCCATGCACAGAATGGGACTAACAGAAGAGACCGAATGTAGACTCTGTATGGAGGATGACGAAACAGTCAGACATGTACTGTGCGAATGTCCGGCTATTGCACGTTTACGTCAGAATACTTTCAGTAAACCTCAGAAGATCTGAACAGTGTCTCACCCAAACCGATAGCCGGCCTTTTTGGAGGATTAGGCATACAGTGGTGAGAAACCACTCAAAAGTGAGCCACAATAGACCCACTGGTGGTCGCAGTGGAAGGGCTGCAAGGCCCACACACATTTGAATCATCATCATCATCATCATCACCCCAAATTTCTCTTATTGAGCAGTTAGGTATGTCAAATGTTCTCATAAAAGTAATCATCTCTTTAGCATCAGTTTAAAGTCAAATAAAGTGCTCAAAAATTGAAATGACGCACCCGAATTTTTGGGCAATTTTCGAACAAAATTATTTCGGAACCAATAATACGATTTTAATAAATTTTTGCACACTCTAGATCAACTCTAGATCGTTCTTAATGACCTCCTTTTTCTAAAAAAAAAATTGAATTTAAACAGGTAATTTGACAGGAGTTAAATGCAGGTGTGTCTCTCACTTAATAGATTTTTTTTTAAACCTTTCCAACCATCAAAAGGATGGCTGAGGATTGTCGAAAAACAGAAATGACCAAATTTTCTATTTTGGGTTTAGTTTTCGAGATAATAATTTTTTCCCAAAATTTTCTTTTTCTGAGGTTCTCGTTTGACGTTTGTACCTATCATGACTTAGGATAACCAAATTTTGAGGCATGAGAGCCAATAGGGTGTTTGACATTAGTAAAAAATAAATATATCTGAGGGCACGGCAGTGCCTCGCCAAGTTCGCTCGCCGTAACCATCTTTTCTTGAAACATTTCAGCCGGTATTTGACCTACCTAAAACTCTACTTCGGAATAAGCTATGAATCTCAAACTTTGCGCAGTCGTAGATCTCCATGGAGTTAACAACCCCTTTAAGTTTCATGGAATTCCATAAAGTAGTAAAGTAGTTACGAAATTTCAAAAAACGTCGAAATTGCCACTCACTCACTCACTCATGTATAGATCATCAATATTCTACTGTACTTCCAGACATGCTACAAAGCTGAAATTTGGCAGATTGATAGAAATTATGACCAAACCCCTGGAAAAAATCAAAAAACCCCAAAATTTTAATTTACTCCTCTCCCCTATACATTTAAAGTTATGTAAAAGTAGCATCGCCCACTTCCAGAAATGCTAGAGAGTTGAGCTTTGGCAGACTGATAGGAACTATGATACAACTATAGAAAAAAATCAGAAAATCCCAAAATTTTAATTTACTCCCCTCCCCTATACATTTAAAGTTATGTAAAAGTAGCATTGCCCACTTCCAGAAATGCTAGAGAGTTGAGCTTTGGCAGACTGATAGGAACTATGATAAAACTATAGGAAAAAATTAAAACACCCCAAAATTCTAATTTACTTCCCTTTCCTATAAATGTAAAGTTAAGTAAAAGTAACATTTCCTACTTCCAGACATGCTAGAGAGCTAAGCTTTGGAAGACCGATAGTAACTATGATAAAGTTATAGAAAAAAATTAAAACACCCCAAAATTCTAATTTACTTCCTTCCCCTATAAATGTAAAGTTATGTAAAAGTAACACTGCCCACTTCCAGAAGCGCTAGAGAGCTGAACTTTTTAAGATTGAAAGACAATATGAAAAAATTTAAAAACACCTACATTTTAATTTACTTCCCTCTCCTATAAATGTAAATTTATATAAAACTAACATTGCCCATTTCCAGAAACGCTAGAGAGCTGAGCATTGGAATGCTAATAGAAATTATGATAAAACCATGGGAAAAAATTTAAAAAGTCCAATATTTTCATTTACTCTTCTCCCCTATAAATGTAAAGTTATGTAAAAGTAACATTACCCACTTGCAGAAACGCTAGAAAGCTGAGCATTAGAAGACTGATAGGAACTATGATAAAACTATAGGACAAAATTTAAAAACACGACAATTTTAATTTATTTCCCTCCCCTATACATGTAAAGTTATGTAAAAGTAACATTGTGCACTTTCAGAAACGCCATGGAAAAAAATTAAAAAAACCTCAAAAATTTAAGTAAGGTGTCTCACTGCGATAGCTCAAAAAATTGGATTACCTAGTGGACTGTATTTAAACAAGTCCTCCGCTTTCATTTGAAGGGTATACGAACGCACGCGAAATCGTACCTTTCTGAAGTGAAATTTAATTGAGACATAAAAATAATATTGGAATATGATGATTATTTAAGAGCGAAATAATAGAAAAATATTCATGATGCGATCTTATAGGACCGGTGATGTTTTGATCTCTTTCAACTGGTGCACCAGATTCGCCAGAAGTCTTCTATAGCGGTCCCGCACTCCCGAGTTTCAATGTTTGCAGTTTTAGAGGAATTTAATAGTTTTTAGAGTTCACCATTTGTTATAAAAGCGTTGATCGTTCAAAATATTCCGATCGAGAGCGTGTGTGAATGGCGACAGTTCTTTTTTAGGTTCTGTCTTGTTTTTGCGGCGTGTTTCTTCGCCCTCTATAGGAAAATCGCATCAATTCTGATAAAAAGAATTTAGAATTCTAATTTTATTAAGAGGGCGGTAGTAATATGAGGATTGAATTAAAATTAGAAATATTATTATTAAATGCGTTTGGAATTTAAATATTAAACTAAATTGATAGTTTATAGCTAGTTTGTAAGCCTTAAATTTAACTTAACCTATTGAGTAAAACTACAACCCAATTGTACCCAATTGTAACCGAAAATATGAGTTTTAAAAATAAAAATAAAATGTTCTGAAAAAATAATAAAAATTAGGTTAAAAGAAAAAGAGGTTTTTTTGCGAAACCGAAACATAAGGCATTGCAAAAGTTTTGAACAATATTCCGCATATTTTACTACTTTAAAAATTAATTATTATCCAATTCCTTTAAAAAAGAATTGAAATCATAACAAAAACATTTCATGTAAAAAAAAGCCAAGTACGCGAAAACGGCATTCCGTAAAAAGAATTGAGAGAAAAGTAAAGGCAAGTTCTCCAATACAAATTTCAAAATGAAAGGTTCTTACTAGTTTGGAAATATTTTTCTAAACTTGGCTATTACGGCTGTAAATGACTCTTAGGCACAGTGCTTAATTGAACATAAAGAAGTTTGGCTGTAATAGCAAAGTTTAAAAAAACATTTCCAAACTTGTAAGAACCTTTCATTTTCAAATTTGTATTGGAGAACTTGGCTTTACTTTTATCTCAATTCTTTTTACGGAATGCCGTTTTCGCGTACTTGGCTTTTTTTACATGAAATGTTTTTGTTATGATATGTATTTTTAGATATCTCTTTAGGTCTTGGGAATGCTAAAAACAAACTTTCTTGTTTAATTTTTTCTTAAATTCAAAGTTCTTTTAATTACATAAATTCATTGAATTCAAACAATTAGCCACGTGATTCAAAACAGGCGGTCTACCAATCAGCTGCGAGTGACGTCACAAAACAGTAAACGCCTTGAACGAACCTATTTTCTGTGTTATTTTCTTATGGATGGTAATGTTTGCTTTGGTTTAAAGTGCGAATTATCGTCCTAAATGAGATTTTATTTTGTGTTTTGCTTATAAAAATCATTTTCAATGGAAAACGGATTCTCCAAAGCCGATAGCTGCAACTTGCCAATGCTGAATTCCTTTATAGTGGTAGGCTTCTTTGCCAACAACAGTGATTTTTGTACTGCGAAATTTAGAAACGTTAAAATGTTGATGTAAGTATTCGATGAGTTGTTTTGTATATAACTGAAAGTTTTTTTACGATATTCTTCGCCTACTTTTACTCACTTAGATTTTGAGGTTAGGTTATATGTTTTGCTTTTTTGCATTTTCTAAATACATTTTGTTTCAAAGAATTCTTATGACCCTTCATAACAAATATGCACTGCCTAGTCTTGCATATGCACTGCTCAGTCCTACATTTACCCTGCCATGTGCACTGCCTAATCCTGCATTTAGAGGTACTTCCTAGTCCTGCCTAATAACTGCCTAGCACCGCCTAAAAATTAGTACACCTTTCTGCCTATTATAGTTGTTCACCCCTTGTAATAAACAACCTTAAAAATTTCATCGTCATTTACGAAATAGTTATATATATTATAGACAACGTGAGAAAAATTAATAGAAACAATTTAGTGATACTCACATCAAAGTGATCTTCATAAATGTAAAGTGAAGATGTATTAGATAAGGCCATTGGGTCTCTTCGAGCAAGTTCTAGCCACTTTTTCCGTTCTTTTACTGCTGTAGGCACATGAATAAATAGTTTTTCAGGTATTTTTATGCTAGTTTTCGCAGTACACTGAGGCACTACACACCACTTATAGGACATTTTTTTACATAAAAAACAGTAAAAACACAGACCAAAAACAAATAAACACTTGAATGCCGTGTATCTGTCCGCGAGTTTACTGCGCTGTGACGTCATTGCAACACCATCCTAGAAATGAGCGTTTAACGGCAAATTCAAATCGGAAATTAGAAAACTTGATTTTAAATTTAGTCATGATAAAATATACTATTTTAATAATTTTGCGTAGCAAATTATGGATCTATGTATCATTCTAAACTCTTTTCCAAAATTTGTCAAACACGCTGGATGGTCTTTTACTCCACATTTACTGTTAAGTTTAAAACGTTCAGGTGTCGGAACCAGTGGCGTGCAAAGTAAAATTTAATTTTTTTGGTAAAAATGTAGATTTTAGCGCCTTTAGTGGTGTTGGTACACACAGTTTGGTTTCTCTAATCATGTTTTCGTAATGTTTGCTTTCTTTTGCCAAAACGGTCTTTTTATTGTCATGGAATAATCACCATTGGCGTAGGTATGATTTTTTTTCCAAATACCCTTGTTAATCATTAGAAACAGATTTTATTGAGCATAAAGAGTTTAAAAAAAAAATAATTTTATTGGGTCTTAGCTTTTAACCATATTCTGCCATAACTTAAATAGCAATAGCAGGCAATAGTCCAAGAGATAACTACAGTAAAAGTACGTTAGCTTTCTAACGATTTATTTCCTGCTTTTTTTTCCAAATTAAGTGAGGTTTTTTTATCGATATTCATGCCACCATGTTGCTGGTTGTGTGGCTAGACTAAGAGAATACCTTCCTACCATAAAAACAAGAGATATAGAGTGTTAGGATCCTGAAAAAAAAAACATCTGTGAACTGCTCAGAAAAGCCTGAAAACCATAAACACGATTTTTTAAAGAAAACTGTAATGTCGATTTTACTGCAGTTATCTCCTGGACTATTTCGAGGTCTTTTTTATTGTCATCTTATTGGTATTTAATAGAGCTGTTGTGTTATGTACCTAGTGAAAGCATCAATAATAGATGCTTTCGAAAATTTCTATAAAAAAATAAACGTCCATACTAATTTCTTGCTGCTTGGAAAAAATAGAAAAAAAAACATTAAAAAGCTAACGTGCATAACAAATTTTACTTTCTTACTTTTCTCTTGGACTATTGCCTGCTCTTTCTGGTTTAAATGACATTTAATTTATGGCAGCATATGGTTAAAAGCCAAAACCAAATACATTTACCTTTTTTGAAAACTCTTTATGCTCACTAAAATCTGTTTCTAATGATTAACAAGGGTTTTTAGAAAAAAATCGGACCTACGCCGCAGGTGTTTATTCAATGAAAATAAAAAAACTGTTTCGGGAAAAAAACCAAACATGATGAAAACATGGTTAGAAAAAACAAGTACCAGCACCGCTAGAGGCGCAAAATCGAAATCTTTACCAACAAAATAAAATTTCACTTTGCACCCCACTGGTGTCGACCCCTGAACGCTTTAAACTTAACAGCGAACGTGGAGTCAAAAAATATCCATTTGGCTCTCATACCCCAAAACTTGGTTATCCTAAGTCATGATCATATACGTAATATTCCAATACTCCCTGTTACCCATTTACCCAATGACTGATGCAAACATTCAGAAATAAAAATACTAAAAATGCATAGATACCAAATTTCCATAGAGTTTTTGTAAACTGTACGCCGACGAATTAACGTGACGAATACACGAATAAAATACTACGCATGTGCAAAACTATAACCAATCAGGACATTTTTTCATAAGTACCACGAAAAGGATAGACTCATGCCGATTGATATTGCTATATTTCAAATATGTTTGAATAAAGCATCGTAGGGTACCGGGGGTATCGGAATAATACGTACTATAATAATATGCATATGTGTTTGAAAGCAAATAATCAGGTCATTTTTGCTTAGGGACCGTGAGCTCTTATGTTTGCATCTGGCAATTACCGTGGGTATTGGAATATTATATAATATGGTCATGGTACTAACGTCAAACGAGAAACTTAGAAAATGCAACTTTTGGAAAAAAATGAATATATCGAAAACTAAACCCAAAATATAAAATTTAAGAATTTACTTTTTTGACTCTCGTTAATCATCCTTTTGATGGTTTAAACGGTTTAAAAAAATCTACCAAATGGGAGACACTCAAACTTTGTCAGTTTTGTTACACCTGCATTTAACTCCTTCTGTCAAATTACGTTTTCAAATTCAATTTTTTTTTTAGAAAAAGGAGGTTATTAAGCTTGAAACGATCTAGAGTCTGCAAAAATAATTGTCAGAATCGCATCATTGGTTCCGAAATAATTTCGTTCCGAAAATTGGACAAAAATTCGGGTGCGTCACTTTAATTTTTGGGCAGTTTACTATAAACTGACCAATGGTAACTGGATTGAAGTGAACAATCACTCTTAGAGGAGTCTTTATAGAATAAGGTTTATTTCACGATTGATTGGACAAGGGTAAATTAAACTTGACATTAAGTCAATTTTTGTATTTTTACAGGTTAGAGATGAATACAGAACTGATTATGATGCTGGAAGGGGTGGTTATGGAAAAATTATTCAGCAAAAGATAGGTGGAACAGAAGTCCCAGCCTTTCTGAGATAAATTGTACATGCGCTTGTGACGTCTTAATAATTCTTTAAGATTTCCATACTATTTATATTTTTATTATTAAAAATAAAAATTTAGGTTTGTAAGAAAAAATTATTTTATTCCATTGCCAATTTTATGAAATTATAGTATTATTTTAGGACTTTATTTATTTGTTTTTTTTTTATAGGTATGGGATGAGTCTTTAATATTAGTGGCTGGGTCATTTCCAATCTGCGTAATATGCCACTACATAAAATATGTCATGTTTATGTTATGCCATAGCCCCCTTTATATCAAGCCTGATTCTACTTTGAATGGCAACAATTTCGAAGGCTGACAGATCTAAAATTTTGACTATTTTGAAAACAAAAAATATAGGCTGACAATAAAATAATGAAAATGTCGGAAGGGCGAAAAAATATCGAAACACAAAATATCGAATTAAAATATCGAAACTACAAAATATCGAAACTACAAAATATCGAATAACAAAATATCGAAACAACAAAATATCGAAAATACAAATTATCGAAAACACAAAACATCAAATAACAAAATATCGAAAATACAATATATCGAAACAACAAAATATCGAAAATCAAAAACAGAAAATTTGGGAACCTTCACCTAACCTGACCCTAACCTAATCTAACGTAACCTGATATAACCACACGAAAATAGATAGTTTGAAAAATCTAACCGAACCGAATCAAACTGAACCAAAGCAAACTAAACCAACAATTATTTTCAAAAAAAAAACTTTCCTGAGTTCTTTTCCGGGATCCTAGAAGGTGTGAATTCGAACCGAACCGAACCGAATCAAACCGAACCGATCCGAACCTAACCATACCCAGCCAAACCTAATGAGCAGTGTTGTGGTTTATTTTGGTTAGGTTAGGTTTGATTCGGTTCAGTTACGTTCGGTTTGGTTTGGTTCGGTTCGGTTCGTATTTACACCCTCCAGGATCCCGGGAAAGAAGTCAGGAAAGTTTTTTTTTTAATTGTTGGTTCAGTTTGCTTTGGTTCAGTTAAGTTAGGTTCGGTTCGTTTCGGCTAGATTTGATTAGGTTTTGTCAGGTTAGATTTTTGAAACTTTCTATTTTTATGAGGTTAGGTCAGATTAGGTTTAGTTAGATTAGGTTAGGTTACGTCAGGGTCGAGTTATATTAAGGTTTCGCAATTTTCTATTTTTGCTTTTCGATATTTGTTAATTTCGATATTTTGTATGTTCGATATTTTGTAATTCGATATTTTGTATTTTCGATATTTTGTATTTTCGATATTTTGTATTTTCGATATTTTGTATTTTCGATATTTTGCATTTTCGATATTTTGTGATTTGATATTTTGTAGTTTCGATATTTTGTAGTTTCGATATTTTGTGGTTTCGATATTTTGTAATTCGATAAAATGTAGTTTCGATATTTTGTGGTTTCGATATTTTGTAGTTTCGATATTTTGTATGTTTTCGATATTTTTTATTTTCGATATTTTGTGATTTCGATATTTTGTGTTTCGATATTTTTTCGCCCTTCCGAAAATGTCAGCCTTCGACAGTGTTGTATTTCAAAGGAGGATCGGGCTTGTTAATTTGAGGGGGCTGTGGTTATGTAAAAGCTTAACTCTGTGGAGCTAAGCTATGATTATGGGTATTTTTGTTTCAAATGACCAAATTTCAAAAATTTTCATTAAAAAATAAAAGTAATAAAGGAAAATTAAAGATGTTATCAGTGTTGTCAAAGCTTTAATTTTACTAATCAACCAAAGGCCCGTAATAGCTAATTGTTGTTCTTGGTAGAGAAGCAGTTTTTTCAGAACATCTTGTAACCGTCCGAAACATGAAACCCTCTATTTCCGACTGTAGAAAAATAATAATTGGGAGTTTAGTCTCCGCAAGTGTTTAAAATAAAGTTTTATTATTATTTTCATAAAATTGAAATTGCTGATTTTTTAAAAGAATCGTACAAGTATACATATAAGCCAACAAACATTAAAGGAAATTAATAATATTTGGATCATTTGAGTAGTTTTTTGCTTACTTACACCAGACTTTAGAATTTAATTAAAAAAGATGTGTATTGATAATAATAAAAATATATTTACAAATATACAAATAACAGCATTATAAAAGAAAAGTGAATGTTATAACTCAACTGTTTCGGACAATTACACATCTGTTTCGGATAATCTCGTAACCAGATAACTGATAATACAGAGAAGATGTAAAAGACTACAATAGTTTAATTCCACCAAAATAGTCATTATTTGTCTGTACTTCATCTCTCAGGTACAAAAAGTCAGATCTTGTTTTGGAAATAGAATTTCCTGATAATGTAGTGTTTGCGCGTAAGAAGTCTGCTCATTTTTTGTTTTTGCTCCGTTTTTGTACTTGCTTGGTAATAGTACTGTACTAACAGAAACGAAAAAGAAAGGAAAAGGATCTGAAAATCTAGGACAATATGACCATCTCTATAGCGGAGTGGCAAAAGAAAAACATGCTCAACAAGGAGTATCTATTTTGGTCAACAAAAGATTTAGAAAATTTATCACCAACTGGGAAGCAGAGAGCAGAAAGGCTAATTAAAATGAATATAACAATAAAAGGAATGAGACTTTTTTGGAATGCATGCGTTTAATGACGATGCAAATGTGGCCGTGAAAGACAATTTTTTTTGAAGAAATACATAATGAAATATCAGCATTAAGTACATCTAGAGAAATTGTCATATTGGGAGATTTAAATAGTAGAACCGGTAACAGAGTTAATGATCTGACAGTTGGCCAATATGGAGAAAATATTCTTAATAACAATGGAAACCGGCTAATTACAGTATGTGAGCAATTAGACCTAAACATCCAAAACGGTTTTTTTCAACATAAGGAAATACACAAATATACCTGGACCAAACCCTCACAAAACCTGAAATCCGTCATTGATTCTTATCTTATCACTAAACAAAAGACAAAACTAAAAATTCAAGATGTCAGAACAAAGCGTGGATCAACATGCGGAAGTGATCACTATTTTCTGGAGTCCAAAATTATCTTTCCTTATCAAGGCCGAAGCCTGCATCAACAACATCTTGATGATACAGTGATTGAAGAAATTGATCACTGTAAATATAATCTACTAAGCCTAGAACATGACAGCGTAAAAAACTTATACAAAAAGAGACTGGACGAAGAACTTAATACAAGTTCAGGTGAAACCCTAGATGAGGAATACGAATATATTACATTAAGCATCCATCAAGCTGCAAAAGAAGCACTAGGATTAGTGGAAGATACTTCTAAAAGAAGAAAACCATACTGGTGGGATGCTGAGATTGAAAGAGAAATAGAGGAAATTATCTCACACCTACTTATCCCAAAAGACAAATAGAAGTAGAGAAGAATACAAAGTCGCGCAATCAAAGGTGAGAAGAATGATCAGTGATAAGAAAAATCTTTCGTGGACGCAAAAGTGCCAGAAAATAGATTCTTACTTAGGAGGTAGGAGAAGTACCGAAAGCTGGAAAACTATAAGATCGATTAAAAAAGAAACATGCAGAGATATGATTTCACCAATACCAGACAAAGAATGGGATGAACATTTTAAAAAACTTTTAACTGAAGATAGAGCAGAATTCAAGGAAGAAGAAAGACAATATAATTAGAACGATGGGATCTCCAGTACCCCTCACAATCTATGAGATCAAAAAGCGGTAAATCTGCCGGACCCGGAAATATCCCAGCTGATAACTTATTAAATATGGCACTGAAGAACTGTTTTGGAGATTACGAAATCTTTTCCAAAAATATTTAAATGGGACTGTAGTACCAACTAAGTGGAAAACGTCATATATATCCACAAGACACAAAATACTCTGCCAATATATGGGTACCTAAGCCCACACTAGGTACTATAGTTATAGTGTTCGTGTGAGCTAATAAAACTAAAATCTGAAATATATTTTATTCAACTCCAGGCACACTTACCTTTCGTTTGATACCACACAAGCCATGTTTTAACTTAAACTCTAATTTTTTAAATCTACACCCACCCTTTTTTAAAAAATTAAAATGTATTTTGTTTAATTCCAGACTCAATTACCTTTCGTTTGATATCACACACGCCATATTTTCACATAAACTATAATTTTTAAAATCTACCCCCACCCTTTTACTTGGCTTGTGATCGATTGATTTCGTTCATTTTTAAATGGGACCTTCCCGACCCGAGACCCAGCCTAGGTACCAAATCTAATAAAAATCGGGCAAGCGGAACAGACAGACAGACAGACGGCGCAACAAAAAAAGTTTCAAAATCATCTGAGACGCAAAGATATATAAAATTTTTTGAAATCGGAGCAACTTTTTTTTTTCTCGAAAAAATTAGGATCACCATAGCTCACACTACTATAGTATAGTAGTAGTGTGAGCTAAAAGGACGGAAAGATATATGTGACAATTATAGAGGTATATCTGTGACTAGTACGCTAAGCAGAATATACGGTAAAATAATAAGAAATAAAGTGGAAATCGAATATAAAGACATGGAGGCAGAAGAACAAGCCGGTTTCAGGGCGGGTAGATCGACTTCTGATCATCTCTTTTGTATAACCCAAGTTATTGGAAAGAAAATGGCATACGGACAAGAGCTGCAGACATAAGCGTACAACTAATTAAGGCCATCAAAGAGTTATACCGCAATAGTAAGGCAAAAGTTAAAATAAAAGCAAAACTAACCAAAGGCTTTCAAGTAAATAAAGGTCTTAAACAAGGTTGCTGTATCTCGCCTACGCTCTTCAAAATATACTTGGAACAAGTCCTTAAAGTATGGAAGAGAAAATGCCAAAACATGGGAATTCCGTTGTACTTTATGTTTCGCCGATAATCAGATAGTAGTGGCTCAGGATTATGACGACCTCGAATATATGACACGAAAACTAATAGAAGAGTACCATAAGTGGGTACTAGAGGTTAATCTCAATAAGACAGAGTATATGTGTATCGGTGGAATGAAACAGGATTTAATCTTAAATACCGGGCAGAGAATTTAGTCCTGTGATGAGTATAAATACTTAGGTCTAAAAATTACTGCTGACGGAACACTAGACAAAGCTATAAAAGATCGAAACGTACAAGGAAGAAAAGCAATAACTTTATTAAATGGAATAATTTGGGACCAAAGTATATCAAAACATAACAAAAAGCTTATATACAACACCATTGTAAAAACTATTATTATATACGGCTCAGAAGTATGGCCAATCAAGGACAGAATAGAAAAAATGCTTTCCGCTACGGAGATGGACTATTGGAGAAGAGCAGCACGGAAATCAAAAATAGAAAGAGTTACAAATTAAAGAATAAGAGAAATTATGACAGTGGGTGAACGTACTTTAGTGGATGATATAAGAACAAAACAACTGGTGTGGTACGGACATGTACAAAAAATGAATGATGAAAGACTACCTAAACAGCAAAGATTTTGGTTAAAATTCATTAATGCTAATGACAGGTTTTTGACAATTAAAATTTTTTAAAAATCCTAACTTTTTAACGGAGCATCTCATCAATATGAGGTTTTCGGAATATAGTAGACGACATTTGGCTT
This sequence comes from Aspidapion aeneum, assembly GCA_963576565.1. Taxonomy (NCBI): domain Eukaryota; kingdom Metazoa; phylum Arthropoda; class Insecta; order Coleoptera; family Brentidae; genus Aspidapion; species Aspidapion aeneum. Next base: position 12,380,809 of record OY755041.1, on the reverse strand, counting down.
ATAACCAAAAACTTCGTAGGAGCTTTAGTTTCTGAGATATTTAGAAAAAACTGTTTTCAAGGCCGATTATCATAGCTTCACTTGAACTGTGCTAACTAGAAAGGTATTAGATCTGTCATCTGTCTGTTTTGTATTAATTTTCGTTTTTTTTTTGGTGTTTTGTTGCTCTAACTAAAGCCACTGGTTTAATAAAAAAATACTAGTTTTCTTTTTCGTTTTTTTTTTAGTGTTTTATTACTATTTTAGTCAATTCAACTAAAGCCACTGGTTTAATCAAAAAAGACTTGTTTATTGTACTTAAGAAAATGTTACCAAAGATTTTTTAAATTAACTATTTTTATAATATTTTAATTCTTTTTGGATTTTTGTAAATAAGTAAATAAGAAAGTTTGTTCCTATTTGATTTTGATTTTTTTATTATTACCCACCTATCTAGTGTAAAATATCTAGGCCGACTACTGGTTGAAAATTGGCCGACTTTAGATTTTTGGTGGCCGAGTACTGGAATTCTTGTACACTTTTAATATTTTTCTTTTTACATTTTTTATCTCTGTAATTAGGCTATTTTTGAGTTTTGAAGAATACACAGGCATTACCCAGGAATAGTTATTCATTAACTACGTAGGACTGCACTTGACTCGAGGGGTCATCAGCTTTCAACAGTACTGTACAAATTTCACAACAGTACCCGACAGTACCACGACAGGATCCAACAGTACTCGACAGTACTCGACAGTACCACGACAGGACCCAACAGTACTCGACAGTACCCAACAGTACTCGACAGTACACGACAGGACCCAACAGTACCCGACAGTACACGACAGTACCCAACAGTACACGACAGGACCCAACAGTACCCGACAGTACCCAACAGTACTCGACAGTACACGACAGGACCCAACAGTACTCGACAGTACACGACAGTACCCAACAGTACACGACAGTACATAACAGTACTCAACAGTACACGATATAATCCAACAGTACTCGACATAACCCTCTTTTTTTTTGGTCGCAAGTTTTTTGAGTGCGCGCTAAGGCCTTGTCGGGTCTTTTTTTTTGGTCACCAGTGTTTTGGGGACGCGCGACGGCCCCATCGGCCTTCCCCAGGATGACCTTTTTTTTTTTTTTTTGGTCGCAAGATTTGTGAGCGCGGCGCGGTTCCCCAAAGATGATGACCTTTTTTTTTTTTTTTTTTTTTTTGCTCGCATGTTTTTTGAGGGCGCGCTTTGTCCCTGTCGGACCCCCCCAAGGCACGACGACAGTACTCAACAGGACCCAACAGTACTCGACAGTACCCAACAGTACACCGACAGGACCCAACAGTACTCGACAATACACGACAGTACCCAACAGTACTCGACAGTACCCAACAGTACTCAACAGGACCCAACAGTACACGTCAGGACCCAAGTCCTGTTGGACGCTGTACAAAATTTTAGGGTGCCGATGACCCCTCGACTTGAGTATATATTTTTTAAAATTAACTTTATTTAAGAAATACTGTTAGGTGGCCGACTACTGGCGCATTTACACTATTATTTAATTTGAAAATTTGGCACAAACATTTTAAAAATAATAACAAATGTTGCAAATAAGGGAACTTAATATACAACAAACGTGAACATCGTTTTGCGTGGTTCTTGCAACCAAACAAATATAAATAAATGGTATCGTCATCGCGCCTTTTCGATCGACCACTGCGGATAGCGAATTTTAAAAAAAGAAAAAACATGACGATATTATTAGGGGCTTATTGGAATAAAACCTGACCTTATTTATAAAGTCGAGTCCAGAATAAAGTCTCTATTAATACAGTAACGGTTGCAGTTACAGGTCCGCTCGCTAATGAGTAAAGAACACTAAAACTATATATATTTTTTTTAAAACTTTATTAATAAAAAAATCAACAGTTTCATAAGGTACAGTTTCCCTAATCAGTGCTTATAGCTCTGGCCTCGAGAATTTGCGTTTAAAACATTTGGTTTGTTGGTGGTAAAAAACCATTGACTTCTATACCCTACGGGTAGACCCGGCATGGGCCTAAATTGCCATTATATCAAGCTTTTATCGCAATTGACCAAATACAAGTAAGAATTTAATGAGCAAGACAGGGATGAAAATAGAATTTCGGTTTGGCAAGTCCGGACACATGCAACATCGCAAAAATATTCTATTTGCTTGTCTTGGATAAAAAAGGGCAGTGGCGGCGCAAAATAAAAATTGTGAATTCCACTAGCATTTTTTTATCAACAATTTTCTGTTTGAATAATAAATAATTCATGAATACTTACTTGTGTATACTGTGTTTACAAAATTCACTTCACTAAAAAAAAGAGTAAAAAGAATTTGTTAGCATGCTAAAATTATTGTTTTCATCTTAGAACTTTACAAATGTTGTACCTTCCAGGTAAAATATTTTCTTTCTTTGAACAAGGGTCTTCTTCAACTCTTCTCTTCTTGGGTGGACTACAAGTTATGCTCGAGTCAGATGAAATTTCGGAACTAAAAATTTCAATTCGGAATGGGACAAATGGGCGCCAGGCCAACTAGGCGCCGCCAACAGGGCGCCACGCCGGGCCTAATGGGCGCCGAGCCAACTCAGCGCCGGACTATTTTTTTTTCGATAAAATGTGCAGATAAAAAACAAAATAAATATGTTATTTATACAAAAATTTCAACAAAATAGGTGTAGTGTTCTGGTAACCTGGTAAAAATACCATTTACGTTTTTTATTTCAAGAATGGCGGATCCAAAATGGTGGATTTCTTTATTTTTAAACCGATTTGTCTCAAACTTGAAAGTTTGCAGTGTTTGAGATCACTTAATACAGTTTTATCCTCTAACTTAAAAAAATTAAAATGGCGGATCCAAATAAAGAACTTGGCAGTGTTTCAACTCACCGAATATAATTTTTGACTCAAACTCAAAATGGCGGATTTCTTTATTTTTAAACCGATTTGTCTCAAACGTGAAAGTTTGCAGTGCTTGAAAGCACTTAATTTTAAATGACGGATGGAAAATGGCGGATTGTTTTATTTATGCACCGATATGTATCAAATATCAAACTCATAAATAATTTAAAATGGCGGATCCAAAATGGTGGACTTTGCTGATTATCATTTTTGACTTAAACTCATAAAAAAATCAAAATGGCGAATCCAACATGACAGACTTTTTTATTAACTAACCGATTTGTCTTAAGCTTAAAATATTACATTTCTTTCTTTAAACTTGAGTCATATTTTGTATTAAGCTATAAAAGTCTGCCATTTGCAAGTGTGAGTCACAAATTGTATTAAGTGACAAACACTGCAAACTTTCAAGTTTCAGACATTTGAGACAAATCCGTTGAAAAATAAAGAAACCACCATTTTGGATCCGCCATTTTAATTTTTTTAAGTTTGAGTATAAAACTGTATTAAGTGATCTCAAGCACTGCAAACTTTCAAGTTTGAGACAAATCCGTTTAAAAATAAAGAAATCCGCCATTTTGGATTTGCCATTCTTGTAGTCAAAAACGTAAATTTTATGTTATCAGGTTACCAGAACTCTAGACCTACCAAAATTTCAACACTCGACTTAATAGATTTAACTCTAACAAAACCAAATTTCAAGAATATTACGTAAAGCATTTTTAAAGATGTTTTTGCATAAATAATAATATATCTATTTTGTTTTTCATGTGCACATTTTATCAAGAAAAAATATTTTAGTCCAGCGCCCAGTTGGCCCGGCGTCCAGTTGGCCCGGCGTCCAGTTTGCCCGGCGCCCAGTTGGCCTGCCGCCCAGTTGGCCCGCCGCCCAGTTGGTGGCGCCGAGTTGGCAGCGCCCAGTTGTCCCAGACTGCAACACATTTCAGGACAAATTATTATTAAAAAATAATCTTATAAGTGCACAGAAGTGACACTTTCTGAACCAAAATGTGTGAGGGTAAAATCGCACGGTCGCAGAAAAAACTATCTATCGTGACGCCACTGAACTTTCTCGTGTTTTAGCAAAATCTATCCGTCAAGACGACTTACCCATGAAATGTTGTTTTTTTATCGATTTTTTTCTTCTTTTGCACAAAAAACAATTTCGGACCATGTTTTAACTCAAATAGATACTTCTAAACTTGTTTTTAAACGTTTTTAAGATTTATTTTTGTAATATTCCCGCACAAAATTCAAAAAAAATTCACTTTTGTACTTAGACAACATTGTCTATCAGTTTTCCCTGTATAAACCGACTAGCAAGTTGAATCACTCAAAATACGGCAAGTGGATCAAAAGTAGCCAGCTGCTTTTCTGTCGCACTTATGCCGTCAGTGTGAAAGAGATAAAAGTACTCAAATATTATCTAGGGTATTAGTAGCATGCAAAATCAGCCTATCTTTGTCCGTTTCACATGTTCAATAATGTCTATCTGTTTTTATTGTAAAAGAAATACCCGTCCCTAGTAACCAAATTGGATAGGGTCAATAAAAAATGCCTTGTCTTTCAGTCTCTAACGCCCATTCAGGGCGTTATACAACTCAATGTAAAAAACATAAACTTAAGGCAAAAAATACTTATAGAAACATTAGCATTAAATTTTAACTGAGCTAATCTATGATGTTCTTTTTGGTATATATGAGATCAAATCTAACTTGTAAATTACTAGAAAAAAACCTAAAACAAGTTAATAAAACACTTGCAATGCCCAGTAATTAAAAATACACAGCCTTAAATTACATAAGTACTTTAAATAAAACACTTAAATATAAAATATTAAAATTTGCCCTCTTCATTTGTTTTAATATAAATCTTATAACTAAATATTAAAGATTGCTAACAAAAGTATTCATTTTTACTTATATCTTATGTTACTAATATGGGGTAGGCATGTGGTTAGTAATCCGTGCTATGTATCTTGGCAACGAAAATACATATGTACATCTATGTTGGAAGGGGTCCCGTTTTGTTTACAAAAAGTACAATTCACAAAAAGTAATTTAGGCAAACACACAATTGCCCAATCATATATTATACAAATCAAAAAATCTACGAACAGTACTTTGAGCAAATCGTATCTTGAACAATCCGTACAACTAGCCCCCCCCCCAATAGGCCTCAACCTCCCCCAAGACATATTCCTGGGTGCGCCGCTGCTACTATGCTCCATATATTTTATACATATGCAGTTGTTCCTATCTTACATACATACATCTTACATGGTTTCTATTCTATAGCATTTAATAAATCTGTATAAGTTCCACAGGCACGGGACTGCTTGATAATATATCATCACGCGTCTCTGAAACGATTGTCCCACTTTGTTAAAAAACTGACAAACCGCCCCTTCGATATACCAGTTTTTTTTTATATTTTCCACATATTTCATAAATAAAAGATAAAATAGTATTAAATATGACATCATGTCGAGGCCTCGCCCTCCCCCTTCCAAGACATATTGACATCATGTCGAGGCCTCGCCCTCCCCCTTCCAAGACATATTCCTGGGTGGGTGCGTCACTAAGGTTTAAAATTTAAAATAAACCCGAGGGACAACTTTTCAGACGTTTACACTTGGTGATTTTAAAGGTTTTTCGTCTTTTAAGAGACGCCAACAAATTTTTCAGTGATCGGACCTTGCTTCTGATTTTTATACCAGAATTTTTTTTTTTCAGTGAAATGAAATTTTGTATTTTGACCATTAAAAAAAACATCTCATATTAATTCCCCGATGCCATACCCAATTTATGAACAATCCCAAAAATAAAAACTGTGTGGGCCTAAGGGGCTGACGGATAAATTTCTTTTAGCCGTGAGTTACAACTTCACTTTCATTTTTTGTCACCTAACCCAACTTTTGTTTTTAATTATTTTACTAGTGTTTTTTAAAAATAAAATGTTGAAAACGATTTGTGTAAGTCCGAAAATTATTAAACAAGTTGCAAAATTTAGCCAGGAAGTCAGTAAACCACTGCGGAGCAAAAAACCAAAGGCTACAGGTAACTTTGTAAGTACAGTTTATTTGCAGCTGATTGGAGGTCGCGCCATTGACAAATACAAAAATGTACAAAATCTGCTCTATTCTTTTTGAATAATTTAACTTTTGTCTTTATGACTGACCCTAAATTCATACATGTATTGTCAGTCATGCCATGCCGCCATGCTAATATATCAGATGTATACTGCCAATATCCAGTGAGTCAAAAAAGTGAAAATTCCATTTTAAGAAGTTCCAGAATTAGGAACAAACTTTTGAGACATTAATTTAAATCATAAAAGCCTGAATTTTTTCCAAAAATTTTATACATTTTGTCTTATTTATTTATTTACTCAGTAATCTATGGAATAATCCGAGGGGTGAACAGCTCTCACAATCGGTGTATACATTTCTCACAATCTGTTCACAATCCTTTACAATCTTTACACAATCCCTCCCAATCACCCACAATCTCTCACAATCCTTCACAGTCTTACCACAATGCTTCACAATCCCTCACAATCTTACCACAATCCCTCACAATCTTTACACAATCTTAGCAAAAGATTGTGATCAATTAAATTGGTCCAATAGTTCTGTATTCAATAAAGTGCGGTTGGAGCTATATGTTTCCGCAGAAAAACAGAAAATGGGAAAACTGGACATATTATAATAGTTCTGCATTGATTTGTTTTAATTTATTTAAACTTATGCAAAAAATGTCAATATGTTGAAAGTTTATATTGTAATTAATTAAAAGGTTTTCCACAACATTGTTCTTTCCGCAGTTATTCCTGTGAGTTCTTATAGAGAAAAGTTGAATGTTTCTTGTATTTTGTTATGGGACTCTGATTGGGACTAGGCTAAGAATATCTTCACAGTCAATAATATTAAATTAGTTAATTTATATAAAAATAAAAACATTGCATTTTCCCTTAAAGTGATTGTTGTCCACATAGTAATAGTTTTGTCAAGAGTTTCTGTGATTCATGTTTCTTGATGAAAAATGTTGCTTATAGAGTAAGTACTTTAAAAACCTGTCCTAAACTCTATGTAGCATTGCTGAAAGGGATTCCATATCCTCCAGTATTCAAGTATGCTGCAGACTAGTGTGTTAAACAGAGCTGTAATTGCTCTAGTGTCTCTAAAAAGTTGAAAGGAACAAACATCTACATAGCACATGATTTGTGCGAAGAGGATAGAGCTGAAAACAAGATTCTTCACCAAAATTTAAAACTTGCAAGGGAAAAAAAATAATAATGCCAAAATTGTAGGAAGAAAACTTATTATAAATGGAGACTCATACACTGCATCTGAGCTTAAAGAAAAGCAGTTAGATCTGATCCCTAAGGAACAGGAAGAGGACGTTAACCTTAACAAGGCCAACAGTGAACCATCTACTCCATCAGATTATCAACAGCTTGAAGAATTTTTTAAAGACAATTACAAGGAAATAGTACCAAAAAGTAAAACGGAAATTGCCTGCACAGATGCTAAAGTAAAACTAGACGAGCAACATATGGATAATTTAAACACCACTCTTCAGGTTCCTGTAAATAAAAAAACTGGAGATCATAAGAGGAAAGAACGAGAAAGCCTAGGTAGTAGCAGCAGTTCAGACAAGCTTGAAAAGAAATATAAAAAATAGAACTTTAATAGCAATAACATTATATTTATTAATTTTTCCTGTTTTTTATTATTATCATGGCAATAGATTTTGCTCACTTAAATACAAGATCATTACTTAGTAAATTTGATCTATTCAGTGATCTATTTGATACAAAAAAGTTTGAAATTTTGGGGGTGACAGAAACATGGCTTTGTCCTGGTATTTCTGATAAGATTGTCTTGATTCCTGGATATAAGATAATAAGATTGGACCGAAATCGAGAAGGTGGTGGCATTTGCTTTTTTATTAAAAAATCTAGAAAATTTAAAATTATTTATAGTAACCGAAGTCCATATCTCGAACAATTGTGGATTCTAACTACAATTTCTACAAAAAAATTTGCCATTGGTATTTTGTATCGTCCCCCTAATACAAGCATTCCTAAATTCTTTGAGGACCTGGAAAATGCTTTAACAGTTGTTTTACCACATTGTGAAGAACTACTTATCTCAGGTGATATAAATATTAATCTTTTACAAAAATCCCCTGCTGTAACACACTTCTCTAACTTTCTGGAGTCATACAATCTTAGTCAATTAATCAAAGATCCCACAAGAATAACTAACTCATCTAGTACATTATTAGACTTAATTATTACATCTAACTTGGAAATTATTGTGAAGGCTAACACTGTTAGTTCCTGTGGCATTTCAGATCACTGCATTGTTGGTTGTAGTTTTAATACTATCCGAGAAAATAAAATTCCAAAATTTATTAATTATAGAGATTTCAAACAATTTAATGTAAACTATTTTAATTTTTTAATGAACAATGAAAATTTTGACTCAATTTACAATCAATCAAATGTTAATGATATGGTTTTAATTTTAAACAATTCACTTCTGAATGTTTTTAATCATTGCGCGCCTATCAGGAAAATTCGTGTTACCAAACCACCAGCTCCATGGCTAAACAAATCTCATATTAAAGAAATAATAAAAAGTAGGGATAAGGCATTTGAAAGACACAAACAAACTAAATTGTTACGAGATTGGGAGAATTACAAATTGCAACGTAATCGAGCAAATGTCTCCATCAGATATGAAAAAAAAATGTTTTTACAAAATGCAATAAATTCGAAAAATTCAAAATCAACTTGGAATTCACTCCGTAAACTAAATGTAATTAAAACCACTGAGAACACTATACCACAGGATCTAGCAAATCTTGATGCAATAAACTCTCATTTTACTACAGTTCCCTTAGTCACACGTACTCAGGATCAGGAAAACTTATTACATAAATACAACGGAAGTTTTAACCCAGGTATTAACTTTAATTTTATAGCTATAGATCTTTCAGAGTTAATTTTGCACCTTAATTCTGTAAATAGTAATGCTACCGGAGGTGATCAAATCTCTCTTAAAATGATAAATTTGGCTAAAAATTTTATAATTAACCATATCTTACATATCATAAATCACAGCATTACGACTTCTAAATTTCCAAATAGTTGGAAGATGGCCAATGTAATTCCTTTGCCGAAGAATTCCAGTCCCTCCGAGTTCAACCATCTAAGGCCTATAAGCATACTCCCTACACTTTCCAAGATTTTAGAAAAAGTTCTTCAGGATCAGATTACAAAATTTATTTTTCAACATAATATTATCCCTTCAACTCAATCTGGTTTTAGAAAATCTCATAGTACCACTACTGCTCTTACTGATATAGTAGATGATTGTCTTCAGGCATTTGATAAAAATCGCATAACTTGTCTTACTCTCTTAGATTTTAGTAAAGCTTTCGACATGATGGATCATAAAGTCTTTTTACAGAAACTCAAATACTTTGGATTTCAATCTGAATCAGTGAAATTAATAAGTAGCTACTTAGCTCCTCGCTTTCAAAAAATCATCTATGATGCAAAATTTTCAAACATTCTTCCTATTGCTCAAGGTGTTCCTCAAGGTTCCATATTAGGCCCCATCTTTTTTTCAATTTACATATCGGATTTCTTCACCTATGTACGAGATTCTAAACTACATCATTATTGCGACGACACACAAGTTTATTTAGTTTTTCCATTTGAATCTGCATTTCCTCTAGTTGAAAATAAAATAAATCATGATCTTCATATGCTTTCTGAAATCTCTAATGCTCATAATCTTAAAATAAATCCCAATAAGTCCCAGGTAATTTTCTTTGGAAATTCACAAAAAAGAGAAATTGCATCTCAAAATATCTCTGTCCGCATTTCTGGTATTGACATTCCTGTTTCCACAGAAGTAAAAAATCTAGGTCTTTGGATTGATTCAGACCTACGCTTTACAAAGCATGTAAATATTCTATGTCAACAGTCATATAACATTCTAAGGCAACTATATCCACACAGAGATATAATGAATCCTGACCTGAAACTTGCATTGTGTGAATCCTTAATAATATCTCGTATTTCTTACTGTGATACAGTTTATGGTCCCTGTCTGTCTAAACTTGATGAAAATCGACTACAACGAATTCAAAATTCTTGCTTTAGATTTGCTTTTGGAATAAGAAAATTTGATCGGATTACTTATAAGATTCGTGAGCATAAAAGGTTAAAACTGAATGAACTTAGAGAAATGCATGGTATGGTTCTAGTCCATAAAATTCTGCTTGCAAATGAACCTAGTTATTTGCGCAAAAAACTTAATTTTCTAGGAAATAGACATCACAGAACTAGAAATACTAGGACACTGATCATCCCACAACATAGAACAAAAACTTTCCAACGATCTTTTTCATATTTTGCTGCTAAAATTTACAATAAGGTACCTTCTGAATTTCAGTGCTACAGTATATTAAATTTTAAAAAACGTTTAAAAGAATTCAAGATTTTACAATTATGTTCAGTTTAAAGATAATGATCTTGCTCCCTAAATAATGAACTCCAATTTTCCTTTTATTTTTGATCTTTACTTTTTTTAAGTTTCTTTTTGTCATGTTATGTGATTCTTACTAGATGATTGGGCAGTTGGTTGGTATATCAATTTTAAGATATGTATAGATGTTATTTTTTTTTTTTTTTTATCTTGTTTGAAAATAGTTATAGGTATGGTAAATCGCATAGCGACTAAAGTGAATTTTTTAGTTTATTTTCTTTGGTTAGGTTGAAAAACGCTCTAGGAGCGACATCTCGCCATTTTATCAAGCCATTTTTTTTTTTTGTATTTTGCTTAAGAATAAGCTCTTATTTTTGTAAAGCTTGCTAAATAAAGACGTTATTTATTTATTTATTTATATTTATCTAATATGCTTGGTATTTTGCTTAATAAATCCTACTTACTAAGAATTTTTCTATTTTATTCTGTTTTTCAAATGATGACTATACTAAGAGGAATACTATTTGCACAATATTGTGTCAAGACTGGATTTGCTATTTTATAGAAGCTTAGGGATTGACACTTATTAACATTTAAGCCTAGTAAATTTTTATTGCATCAATCCTGAAGGATGATCAGCTGCCAACACTAGGTATACAAAAATTGTCTATAGGACTTCACTGGACACTATACAGGATGCTACAATACACTACAGGACCTAGATTTTATTTGAAAGTCTTGTAGGATGGTGTACAAATTTAGTTCAGCTGATCACCCCTCAACCAATCCAGTAGTTTGTCTAAGTCAAGTTGCAAATTAGAAGATTTGTCCACAATATTATAGCTGACAATCTGTGTCCTTCCTCTCAAGTATGAGTCCAACCATGACAAGTAAACACCAGTAACACCCATAATAGATAGCTTTTAAAGAAGCAAAGAGTGGCAAGCACTGTCAAATGCCTTGCTTAAATCTCTGTAAATAACATCAACTTGTTGCTTATTTTCAACTGCAGTTACTACATAGCTGTAAAAAGTAGCAAGATTAGTGGTAGTCGATCTTCCTCTGTAAAAGTCATGTTGTTCTTTGGACATTTTTCTTTTGAATGTTTTAAATAATTCGTCAGTGATAATTGTTTCTAACTATAGTTGGTGATTTTGATTTTATCTCCTGATTTGAAAATAGGAATCAACAAAGATTGTTTCCAAATTTTAGGGATTTCTCTGCAGTTAAAAGACGGTTGAGAAATGTTTTGCAAAATAGATGCTACGGAGTACAGCAACATTTTATAAAAGCGTTTGGTATGTCAAGTCTGTAACTAATGTATTGTTCAAACTTTATATCATTTTTTAAACTCCAATCAGCGAGAAATTTCACAAAAGTTACAGAATTGATGTATGTGGGCAATACTATTGTTGTAACAAAAGGACACCAATTAGAACAAAAAAAGCAAAAGCTATGGGATATGTATGTTAAGAATAAAACCAAAGAAAGCTACAAGATATACAGAATAACAAACTAAAAAAATTAATCTCTGAAGCAAGAAAAATCTATGAAGAAAATCTTCTGGAATTTTTTTTTAAATACTTTTATTCTTATATTAAGTGCAATCTAAGCAGTCAGGTCATGATTTAATCCTACAAGGTCCAATAAGTAATGAGCTTATAAAAGACTTAAAGACCTCCACAAGCACTTTTTACAACCCAATTTTATTCTGTATACACCAGAGAAAACTTCACAAACATGCCAACAGTACCCAATCCACTAATGACAGTTGACATATGTTTGTACATGGACATTTAATAAATAGCTTACGGATTCTAAAGTAAATTGGCCAATAGGGACGTTGATATATGACATCTCCCTTTTTGAGATAGAGTAAAATTAAAGTTACATAGAGTTATAAGATTTTAAAATTGAAATAAATAATGTGTTATATAATTTCTTAACTAATATCACAATTTAAATAAGAATTTTTCATTTATTATCACAATTTAAGGTCAATGATTTATAGTTACTCATACCCTAAGTGTAGGTACAATTAAAAAAAAAAGATTGAATTAAAATAATAGGAATTATTATATCAGGAACTAATGTTAGTTCAAACAATTAATTTACATAGACTGTGAAGACGAAATACATTTTACACTTTCCACAAAGAACTTGTCTTTTCCCCTGTTAAATAAAAAACATCGCTTGTATAAATGTGTTTTATGATTTAAGATCTCAAAACAAGCTTGAGCTTTACTTGAAATTTTAAAAATCAAATTAGTTTTGAAAAAAGTTGTTTGAGAAAAACATTTATAGGTAAAAGAATAAAATGCTTTACAAAGTAACATTGGAATTCCACAATCTTAAGCTTTGGCTAACCATAAAATACTGAGTGTTCTATTAGTAAAAGCAGCAATTATTGCGTTGACAAAATGGCACAAATGCTATTATAAATTATATATATTGTTATCTTAGAGTAATAAAATATAAAGAGAAGTAGTAGCCCCGTTTTCGGCGGTTCGGTTCGGTTTTCGGCGGTCATTCATTCATTTGTTGGTTAAGAATGTAGCTTTTCCGCTGTTGCCGCCTCCTCTGCCTCTGTAAAATTTTATAAATAATAAGTAAGGTTCAACTTCTTAACTTACCAAAATATATAGTGCTTTGAGTTGGTTAGGCTATTCAAACCGTGCGATAATTTTTAATGCACTTATTAGCCCGCGTCGCGTCGTTTTATGCTGTGTATTTCTTATTACATCCTGCGATAAAAACGCATTTAGACAACATAATTTATGAACGGCCCCTTTTCCCACATTTTTTTCAGGACGTGGCAACAGGTGTATGACATCATATTACGGATTTCGTGTTAGCAGGGCCGGGTTTCAGCTACTTGGACTATACCCAGGTAAAAAGGGAATCCTTTTTCCCATTGTAGAGGACGATTAACTATAAGTCATTGTTCCAACAGTTTTAACCGGTATTAAGGTTCTATTTTATTATTTTAAAATGTGGCTTTTCTGTTTGGAGTGTTGAAGCACTGTTAACCATCCGAACGAAAATTTCATAGGGTTGTTTTAATTTTCTTCAAGTATTTAGTAGTTTCATAGTTTTTCTGTGTGAAACCACACCTTTGGGAAAACAAGCGTCTTAGAATTAAATAAATGGATCCATGATGGATCTGATACCTTCCTAGCCCATTAGCACACTCCACGTGATATCAACCTTGAAAACAGGTTTTTGTAAATATCTCCGAAATGAAAGCTCCGACGAACTTTTCGGTAATAACATAATTTTTTCAAAAAACGCGTGCTACCATACTCCGAAACCGCATATTGATGCGACGCTCCGTTAAAAAGTTAGCATTGATGAATTTTGACTAAAATCTAATCAGCTCGTTGCAGTATCGAGTGCTATTTTACCTGAAAATTTCATTTAATCGGTTAAGCGGAGCTATCGCGTTACGGACAGCTATTGCTAGGGCAGGTCAAAATACACCCTAATAACACATTTTCGGCGTTATCTCAAAAAAAATTTTTTTTGTCGAAAACAATACCTTTTCTAGTCGTTGCTGTGCGGGCTAGGAACGTAAAAAAGGGGCGGGCCGACTGCACACCAAGTAGTATAAGTAGTAGCCTTTAGACTGGATTGTTTAGTTTACACTTGAAAACGGTTAGAGACACTTACTGAAACGTCCTGTTTAAAATAAATTAACAAAACAACATTTCATGTAAAAAAAAGTACGCGAAAATGGCATTCCTTAAAAAAAATTGAGATAAAAGTAAGGCCAAGTTCTCCAATACAAATTTCATAATGAAGGATTTTTAGTAGTTGGAAATGTTTTTCTAAACTTTGCTATTACAGCCAAACTTCTTTATGTTCAATTTAGCACTTTGCCTAAGAGTCATTTACAGCCGTAATAGTTTAGAAAAAACATTTACAAATAGTTTCTTACTTTCATTTTGAAATTTGTATTGGAGAACTTGACTTTACTTTTATCTCAATTCTTTTTACGAAATGCCGCGTACTTGGCTTTTTTTACATGAAATGTTTTTTTATGATTTCAGTTCTTTTTTAAAGGAATTGGATAATATTTAATTTTTAAAGTAGTAAAATATGCGGAATATTGTTCAAAACTTTTGCAATGCCTTACTTAAAATTTTGAGGTTTTTTAATTTTCTCCCATGGTTTTATCATAGTTGCTATCAGCCTTCCAAAGCTCAGCTCTCTAGCGTTTCTGAAAGTGGACAATGTTATTTTTACATAACTTTACATGTATAGGGGAGGGAAGTAGGTAAATTAAAATTTTCGTGTTTAAAATTTTTTTAAATAGTTTTATCGTAGTTCCTATCAGTCTTCCACTACTCAGCTCTCTAGCGTTTCTGGAAGTGGGTAATGTTACTTTTACATAACTTGACATTTATAGGGGAGGAGAGCGAATAAAAATTTTTGGGGTTTTTAAATTTTTTCCCATGGTTTTATCAGTTTCTTTCAGCCTTCCAAAGCTCAGCTCTCTAGCGTTTTTGGAAGTGGGCAATGTTACTTTTACATAACTTTACATTTATAGGGGAGGGAAGTAAATTAGAATTTTGGGGTATTTTAATTTTTTTCTTTAGCTTTATCTTAGTTACTATCGGCCTTCTAAAGCTTAGCTCTCTAGCGTGTCTGGAAGTGGGCAATGTTACTTTTACATAACCTTACATTTATATGAAAGGGAAGTAAATTAGAATTTTGGTGTGTTATAATTTGTTCCTATAGTTTTATCATAGTTCCTATCAGGCTGCCAAAGCTCAGCATAGCATTTTTAGAAGTGGGTAATGTTACTTTTAAATAATTTTACATGTATAGGGGAGGGGAGAAAATTAGAATTTTGAGGCATTTTGATTTTTCCAGGGGTTTGGTCATAATTTCTATCAGTCTGCCAAATTTCAGCTCTTTAGCATGTCTGGAAGTACAGTAGAATTTTGATGATCTATGCATGAGTGAGTGAGTTAGTGAGTGAGTGGCAATTTCGACGTTTTTTGAAATTTCGTAACTACTTTACTTACTTTTATAGTATGAGGTTCGTACCACTTTCCGAAGTAGAGTTTTAGATAGGTCAAATATGGGCTGAAATGTTTCAAGAAAAGATGGTACAGCGGCGCGAACTTGGCGAGGCACTGCCGTGCCCTCAGATAAAGACAATGGTCCAAAGTTTTATTTCTACTCAATCATTGTCTACGAGTTTCAAACAAAAGATTATTTTTCACTTACATAATGGTCATGAACGGTTAGCCCAGATTTTCCTAAGCTCTAAGGTCGACACTGACAGCAACATGTATTTGGATTAAATGCAGTGTTGTCTTGGCCGTCGGACCCGGTGTATTGAATTTTTGGTGTTTTTTTACTGTGTGTTGAGTTTTATTTTTGTCAAAAATAACTTAGTTGGACCTAAAAATAATCAATAAGTACCATGTTTAAGAAAATATTGTGAAAATTCAGCCCACTTTGGTTTTAGCGAGGTTTTTCCAGTGACGCAGCTATGATGCCATTGCCGGGGATTCTGTAAATTCTAAGTTTTCTGGAATGACCGCCACCAATACGGAAAATTTACACGGGGCCGCGGTTGATTTCTTCTCTTTATATTTTTATTACTCTAAGATTATTATTCACTTATATCACAAAGATTCACAAATGTATACAATGATGTTACAGACCTACCAATGAAACACTTGCTATTACAAAAATAAGAAAAAATATAAGCGAACAATGTTGTTTACATTGCGGTTATAAACCTGTGAAAAATAAGTGCGAACAATGTTGTTATGGAATAAGTAATAATAAAATGTTTCAATGTTCTTACAGATTAATAATAAGTCAATGTGGTACCTTTGTAGTTCAACAAAAAACGCAAATCATTAAATTAAATCAAGTAATCGATGTCCTTCAGCCCCTCATAATCTAAATTTGGATGGATAGATGGATTTTTAATAATACGTCCAAAACGACTAGTTAATTTGTAGGAACATGAAGGTTTTTCTAAAGACCTGTTCAAACGGTGGACCTTTCGGTTTTTATTTCTCTTAGTTTAAATAAGAGAATCAAGCAGAGAGCGCTTAACCAAGAAACGTCAAAAATTCATGCATTTTCATTGTTCTTTCTACCTCCGGAGCAGGTTTATGAATGTTTATAAGAACATTGATTTATTTATAAGAAACATGATTTTTTGCCGTTTATTGGTTAAGCGCTCTCTGTTTGATTTTCCCATTTAAACGAAGAGAGCTAATAACCGCCCTTAGAAAGGTCTTAAATTTACATTTTTAGATTTTGTAGTGGAGCTTTGGAGCGTCGAATCTTTTGAATTTAATGAATTGAAATAATAATTTTCTTCAAATAAAGAAAATTTATCAGGTGTTTATCAAAAGATCAATTATATCCTTATTTACAATTGGGTTCTCTAACGTTTCACTTGGAAAATTGTCAATTGCTGTTTCTCCCAGTCTTTGGTCAAATTCAGCTGCATGAGTCTCCACCGAGCTTTGTTTTACGATCGGGATATAACGTTTTTTAAGAAAAATTTTTGATGTTAGTGTACATTTTTTGTTAGTTGCAGCCTCATTTTGCTTATTTGAACTCTTTGACTTTGAAAATGCGCATTCTTTTAGAAATCTTTTAATACTTATCAAAACGAAACCGTTTGGCAACTGAATTTGGTAAAAACGGACACCTATTTTTTAAATAATTTTAGCATCAGATCATTTATCTCCAGATTTTAATTGTACTTTGACATGTACGTTTTTATATAAAATTGACAATGGTTTCGCTTTTCCGTCATACAGAAAGGAGGACGCACTAAATACATTGTTTACCGGGATGCGTCAGATGCGCTGAATTTAAGATATGTTGAATGCCAAACATTTTCGAGCGCAAGTGCCACGACATAAACACACACGTAGGAGGTAGGCAGAGTTCTGAAGTATGGAAATTCATTTCTACAGTAAAAAACCCAACAAAAGAAAAAGTAAACATCCAGATAATCAAACCAGAACAATGGACAGAACACTACAAGGGACTGCTGCAGGAGACGAGACCCAAATATCTGGCAGCCTCTCCGAGAAGAGACATAGAAGTACATGGAGAGGAAGTAATCATCGAGAAAGAAATGATAAAGAATAATATTAAAAAACTTAAATTCGGAAAAGCTAGCGGACCTGGGGGAATATATGCTGAAATGCTCAAAAATGGATCAGAGAAACTACTCGAAAATCTCACATATATTATCAATCAATGCATAAACGGACATCCAGTACCTAATGATTGGAAAATTGCATTCATATCCTCAATACATAAAAAAGGAAACAAGCTGGATTGTAACAATTACAGAGGAATTTCAGTCACCAGCACTCTAAGTAGATTGTACGGTAGGATTCTTAGAGATCTAATAGAGAATGATTTTCATGAACAAGAAGAAGAAGAGCAAAGTGGGTTTCGCGCAGGCAGATCTTGTAGTGATAATGTTTTTTGTCTTAAACAAGTAATTGAGAAAAGGAGCGCCAGAAATATAGTTCCAGTAGAAAAATTATGGACAGTTTTAGAGCAAACTAATATCAATCATACATACATAAAAGCGATAAAAAAACTATACAAAGGGTCAAAATCTAAAATTAAAATTGGAAATCGACTTTCAAAAGAATTCCTCCTGGTAGCAAAAGGCTTAAGACAGGGATGTTGTATCTCTCCAACTCTTTTTAAAATATATCGCAGTAGCTCTAAAAAACTGGAAACGTAAAGTGCACGGCATGGGAATACAACTTAACGACCGATTTACCATATACACACTACAGTTTGCTGACGACCAAGTAATTGTGTGGCTAATGATAAAGAAGACATGGAATATATGATGAGAAAGTTAACAGAAGAATACCAAAAGTGGGGATTAACAGTGAACGTGGACAAGACACAGTACTTATGTATTGGAAACGAATCCAGTGAGTTAGTACTAGAAAATGGACAAACAATATCTCCATGCAATGAGTATGTATACTTGGGTGTCACATTTGATAAGACAGGAACAGACTGTAAAGAATTGGAAAAAAGAATAGTAAAAGCAAAAAAAGTTATTGGATGTCTTAACAGTGTTGTATGGAGCAGAGAGATAAAAAAGAATGTAAAATTTAACATATATGAAACAATGGTCAAAAGCACGCTGTTGTATGGAATAGAGACTTGTCGCGTAACAGAAAAATACAAAACAAAAATGGAAAGAGTCGAAATGGATGCAATAAGAAGATCAATGAGAATATCTAGAATAGATCACCTAAGAAATGAGATCATAAAAGAAAGAATGGGAATCGAGGGAAGCATAACGGATGACATCAATAAAAGGCAACTGATATGGTACGGCCATGTACAACGGATGAACCAATAGGGCGCAGAAAAAGAGGGCGTCCTAAACTAGAATGGCTAGGGTCACTGCATCACGAAGACGTAGTGTCTTCTTAGGGTAGCGACACGACAGCTAAATATTTTTGGTTATATGACGAATCTGACACTGTCAGGAGCGTAGCTTTTTTTGTCTTCAAAAAAATAAAATGGTTTACAAATGTTACGTAAAGAACTATCCATCACACCCCTTATATATATTTAGACTGTCCAAATAAACAAACCATTAAAATAATGCTTTTTCAGATTATCGAATATAAAAACTAAATTTTTTATGATTTCATATTTATTAGGACCCACACAGCGCAAGAAACAAAAAATTAGTTGACATGTTTTATAAAATATAAAAAACTGTTGTTGGATTTTGTATCATTTAATAAATTTCTTTATGCACTCTAGGGCATAAACGTGTACGTTTATTCCCTTTTTTCATGGACTGAGGTAGTATTTTTTATCCCCTGTGATTAAAAGTAATTTGTTTTAAAACTATAAATGCAAAATATGGGTTTTTTGGATCATTTTATTTAAAAAAAAAACAAAAAGCTATCATGATACACGATACGGTTATTCTGTTGCTGCCAGCTTGGCGGCAGTTTACTGTACTTTGCTGATGACTTGGTTGGTTCCGATTGTTATTATTGTGTCCTTTGGCATAACCTCTATATAAACGAAGCATTTAACTTTCTAGACTTCTCCAGGATGTAAAACAGGAATACCTTTTCGATGAAATTTTCGACATTCCTTTTATTGCATCATTTTCGGTACTCTGAAAGCTGCTTTCTTTGGTGGCCTTTTCAATGTCTATTATTTGATCCCTCGTTTGTTCCATCTTTGAGAAATTTAATTCGAACATATTCTCGACTCAACCTATTTAGTTTGTTATAAAATAAATATTATTTTTTTGCCAATTTTTTCTCTGTTTGTTAGCGTCTGACTGACTTTTGTTTAATGTCTACCATAGCAACGCGCCCGAAGCTCACCAAATAAATGAAAACTATCACTGCCCACTGTATTATTATATACCGGGAGTTGACATGATAAAAGTAGAGTACCGGAGTAAGTGGTTTAATATTTATTTATTTTATGATTATTATTATTTTTAGTATATAAGCATTGCCATGAAAGTCCTTTTTAATCACAGCAAATTATAGCCGTCCTTCCGGTCGGGCGCAAAAAATCTTGCCGTGGGATTAAAACTAAACACAGCAGTTCCGAGGTTTATAATATACCTACACAGACACAAAAGGTCGAAAACATAAAGTTGAAACTAAAAAAGGCCGAAAAACAAAAGGCCAAAACTTCAAAAGGTCAAAAATACAAAAGGTGAAAGTACAAAAGGTCGAAAATACAAAAGGTCGAAACTCCAAAAGGTCGAAAGTACAAAAAGTCAAAAATACAAAAGGTCGAAAAACAAAAGATTGAAAAACAAAAGGTCCAAACAAAGAATCGAAAGTAGCTACACTGTAATGATTGTAAAAAAAGGCGTTATTATGGACACAGAGGCATACGCACACACACACACACACACACACACACCTAACGCATACATACACGAACACACACAGACGTCACGCCGATATTGCTAAGATAAGTCAAAATACACCCAAATAAAACATTTTCATCTCGTCGGCGTC
Organism: Aspidapion aeneum; assembly: GCA_963576565.1. Lineage (NCBI taxonomy): Eukaryota > Metazoa > Arthropoda > Insecta > Coleoptera > Brentidae > Aspidapion > Aspidapion aeneum. The sequence goes on along the minus strand of OY755041.1, from coordinate 12,360,347 downwards.
ATCTCAAAAACATTTTTTTCCTCGAGAGCAACACCTTCTCTAGCCATTGTGTAACGATTTTTTTTTAACCCTAATAGCCAGTAACGTTTTTAACAAAAAAAATTAAAATACTTGTAGGACCCTGTACAACTAAGAATAAACCTAAGAATTATCCACATAAAAAAAGACAGTATCGTCGATGGAGCGATCCTCCGGTGGCTGCATGTGGTGCGTGAGCGTTTGACGCCTTGTCCACTGGACCACGGTACTTCATGATAAAATTTGTTTCAACAAGCGTTGTTTAGAGTCGCTTTACGGCACGTTCGCCACTTCGTCGTCGCGCGGCTGTATTCAGACTGATCCAAGCTGCTTTGTTCGGTCAGGGAAACCCGCCGTCTTTTTTCAAATGCACGTAGCCGAGAGAGTCAGTTACATGCGGATTCTTGATGCAGTTTAACTTCTATATGGTAACCGAACTACTTTAGTTTTTGTGATAGCAAGGTCTCGTTAAATCGCAGGATTTTGTGTGTTTCAGAGAGAGCATTTTAACACCGTTATAATATGTGCTAATAAAATATTTTAGAAAACTTATTTTTAACCAAGCATTACTGCTACTCAAAATGTTGTAAAACTTACAGAAATTGTACAGTGTTTTGTAACAGAGTTAGTTTCGTGAAAAATGCTGGTGTGATTAAAAAGGTGGACCATTGTTCATTACTGGCCATTCCGTTTTATGAAGCACATTCCATTTTATGAAGTCCATTCCATTTTATGAAAGCCATTCCATTTTATGAAGCCCATTCCATTTTATGAAAGCCATTCCATTTTATGAAAGCCATTCCATTTTATGAAGCCCATTCCATTTTATGAAAGCCATTCCATTTTATGAAGCCCATTCCATTTTATGAAAGCCATTCCATTTTATGAAAGCCATTCCATTTTATGAAGCCCATTCCATTTTATGAAAGCCATTCCATTTTATGAAGCCCATTCCATTTTATGGAGCTCGTTTTCTGGGATCCGTATATGTTTTGAAGCCCGTACATCACACATACTTTGAGCAGAAGCCCGTAATTGTTTACTGAAGTAAAAGCCATGTTGTACTAGTCGATGTTACTGCTTTCTTTTTGTTTTGCTGTCCCGTTTTGAAATCTGTTTTGTTGAAGTACCGACCACACTACCTACTCAAATCTCTTGAGGACTCAACCTCCAGCGTGGGATTTGGCAGATAAGATTTAATACTTATTTTTACTAACCATTTTATTTAACTGTGATATATTTCTTTTTTATAGCACTGGTTATTATTTGTTAATATTTTTGGTAAACCTATTTATTGCCCTTGTTAAGATCTGGCAACAATGCACCCTTGTTGAGTAGATGCGCATTTACCCTCCCAAGGTATTAATTTTTCTTAGGTCCCAAAAATATATTATATTTTTTTGTTTTTAGCCAAATAGGTACATACTTTTTATTTAGGTACTTCGATAATTTTTTTGTTGTGGCTTGATTTTATCGTCCGTGTGTTTTCTTACTTTTTATTAACATAAAATAATAAGATAAATTCTTTTATTGAAATAAAAAACCAACTCTTTATAAATAGAAATTAAATTACATTCTTGAGATAATAAAAATAAATAGTAACGAACATTCTGTGATAAGAAACAAGGATATAAAATAATATTTTTAATCGATAGCTATATAATTAAGTATTTAGGTTAAAAGATCCTTATATATTTATTTTTTTGTAAATTTCCTTCTTGCAAGTCGTTTGCTGATAAAAATAATTAGAGACTATTTTTTTTAAACCTTTTGCGTTTTAATCAAACATTCACCATCTTTATTAATACGTAGTGAATAATACAAGGTTCACTAAGATCTCGATACATTCTTTCTATTTTACTTTTAAACTTGTATTGGCGCCCTTTAGGCAAAAGAAAGTTAATTTATTTCACATGAATATTGTTGAGTTTTTTTTTGAGGTGAACACCACGACCTCAGTCCCAACTGAGCTACCGAGAGCATTTTAGTTTGTAACAAAAAACCGTTACAATTGTTGCACGGGCTAGAGAGGTAAAAAAAATTCAACAATTTAAAAATTCAAGGTCAAAAATTTTCTTTTGTACCATCTCTAGGTATTTGTTTGGGTAGCAACACGAAGGGTCGCAGACCTCTGTTCGCAAACATTTTCCTCGAACGGAAATTTGTCGAAAACAGTTTTTTCGAACGGAAATTTGTTCGAAAACATTTTCTTCGAACAGAAATTTGTTTTAAAATTTTTTCTACGAAAGAAAATTTGTTCGAAAACAGTTTCTTTGAACGGAATTTTGTTCAAAAACATTTTCTTGAATCAAAAATTTATTCGAAAACTTCGAATGGAAATTTGTTTGAAAACATTTTTTTCAAACGGAATTTTGTTCAAAAATCATTTTTTCGAATGGAGATTTGTTCGAAAAAAGTTTCTTCGAATATAAATTTGTTCCAAAACATTTTTTCGAACGGAAATTTATTCGAAAACCATTTCTTTGAACGGAAATTTGTTCGAAACCATTTCTTTGAACGAAAATTTGTTCGAAAACAGTTTCTTCAAATAGAAATTTGTTCGAAAACATTTTTTTTAACGAAAACAGTTATTTCTAATTAACATTTGTTCGACAACATTTTTTTTCGAACGGAAATTTTTTCCAAAACAAAAATTTACGATCAATTGGTGTTTTCCTCACCTTTCTCAATTGATCGCAAACGTATTCTAACCGTTCCAGACACTCGCTGACCTTTTTCCATAAAAACACCTCCAAATCACAGGTTTGCACTTCATTGATAAAGGTTAAAATAACACATTTTTCGAGAATATGTTTCGGTTGGTTCGGTTTGGTTTCACACTCTCTACCCAGACAGCACAAGTACGTACTTTGTACGTACATAGTACGTAACTCTACGACGTACTATACGTACATTTTTGGACGTCCATTTTTATAATACGTCGTGGGGATGTAATTTTAGCCATGTACTGTGTACGTAAAAAACTGGTACTAGGTACCTACATGGTACGTCCAATTAAACGTAAACCATGTCTATGTAAGTACTCCAGACGTATATGGTACGTACATAGGACATCAAATTAAAATAACAAAAGTGTAGAATTAGGACTAGGTACCATTAAAAACTATTCTGGCTTCCTGAACATTCCTACTTTAGGTGATCTTCCAGGTTTACGTCTCGATAGATCTCTAATAATGCCGTTAAATGTTATAATCCCAAATCTAAAGAACTTATGTTATTTTAAAACAAAGACTTACTGATATCGATGTAATATACAAAAATAAAAGTTTGGAATATTTTTCAAAAAATTATTTTTTGCACAAAGTCTACCTGTTTGAAAGCACGGCAGAACCACTGGAATGACTTTTGAAACTATAACAAATTTACAAAAAAAGGCAAAATTTAGAGTAATCCCGCAGAAATTATATTTTTTATCATTTCGAGGTAAGTACTATAACTAATATTATATCTAATGGTAAAAGTGTATACATTAAATTGTTTCGTAGTCTTTTTTGTATTAATTTATATTTCAAAAATAAAAAGTTGGTCAAAAACTTATTGTATTAAGTATTGTTTTTAATGTTTTTAAAAATATTTTACATACTGTAGGTACTCTGAAAACTCTGAGATCGCATTACAAACTTTTAGAGAAATTGTAGGTACTCTAAAAATTCCGAGGTTTATTAACAATATTGTATAAAAATTGCATGTAGGTACTCTAATTATTCCGAGGTAAGTTGACGAGTCGCCCATGGAAATTCCGAGGCAGGTCACGTGGGCTTGTCGCTACCCATGGAGACGCCAGGCTTCCAGGATGCAGTGACCCTAAGAATGGCAACAGTCAATCCAAAGATCAATGAGTCAAAAGAATCTGACAGAGGATGATTGTCAGGATCGAAGGAGGTGGAGAATAGGCGTCGGACAACGTAGAAAAACGTTCTAAACCGACATAATAGTAGTAGTAGTGAATGCCAAACCTTCTTGATATTTTTTCCAGAAAAAATTGGGGGTGTCATAGGATTCGTTTTCGAGCTATACTTATTTAAATGCGCGCCACTGAAATATGGAAAAATATGACCTTTTGCAGTTTTTTTTGTAATAACTTATCGCCATATAAAAATAAAATACTGATAGTAGTCTTATTTTATTGAAAAAAAAGTCCTTTTAGGAATTTTATCAATTTTTGACATATAGTTTGCGTCACATATCGACAGAGTGGCTCAAAATTATTTTAAAAATATAGAGGAAAAATACCTGAGATTTATTAAATATAAAAAAAGGAAAATGCATAGTCAAAATTAACTTCACTTGCTTTTATGCGAGTCTTTTTAACTAATCTAGAGTGATGTGTGATAAGCTTACAGGATATTTTAAACATTTTTTTAATTTAAAGCATGTCTAATTCACTAATTGTCTACGGAATAGTGTGTTTACGGGTATGCGTCAAATGAGGTGAATTTAAGATATGTTAGAGCCCAAACCATCCTGATACTTGTATCAAAAAAATTAAGGGTCATCGGTTTTGTTTTCGAGCTATAATTATTTAAATCCGCGCCACTGGAATATAGAAAAATGTGAGTTTTTGTAGTTTTTTTGCTTTAACTTCTCGTCGAATAGAACTAAAAAACTAATATTAATTTTATTTTTTTGAAGAAAAAGGGTCTTTTTGAGTATGTTCTCAATTAACAAATGTACTTCAAACTTTGCTATTAAAACATCGATTTTGGTAATTTAATTTTCTTTAAATTAAAAAGTGTTATGCACACCTTCATCGCCAATGAGGGTTAGGAGTTGAGCACACTGAGTCGCTTAATCTTTTTTGTTGATCTCGGTGGCAATCAAATATGTCTTAAATTTCTGCTTCCAGAAAGTTATTAGCCATAGACATTGGAGGAACTCCCTTAAAGTCAATTTTTCGCTGATTATTACAAAAATATAACCTCCCTTTAACGTGATCTGGTGTGATTTTGAAGTGTTTTTTTCAATTTTTTTTTATGATCATTGAAAATTTTAGGGATTTTATTTTTCTCATCTAAAACAGAGGCTTATCGGCTCGTTCTCACTGCGCCATCTTATACTTTTGTTTAGCGTTTAGTTACTTTTTTACTTCAAACCTAGGAAAGCAAACTGGAATGAAATGACAAGACAAAGGTTGGATGACAAGTGAATACATTGGCACTAAGGGCAGACATATGTTTGTAGATTCTAAAGTAAATTGGCTAATGGGACCGTTCATATCTTACAACACCGTCCTGCCAATTTCATTTCGGTATAATTTGTACCATGACATTTTTATTAATTTGTAAATTACGTAAAGGTCTTGTATACCACGCCTGTCATAATAGAATTTTTGTTTTTCTTGTGCATTCTTAAGAAAATTATTATAATGTTTTTTGTCCTCCTCCATTCCTGACTGTAAATTTATATTAGTTTGTGGAAGAAAGATGTCAAATTTCTACACATCAAGATATTAGCTGGACTGTGCTGACTGTCAATAGGTGAATTTATTAAATCTAGAAATGCCAAATAAGGGTCTTTTCCGTCTAAGAAACATTTTTTCAAGATATTTTTAGTTGTTTGAATTGCTCTTTCACCATTAATTTGTGGATATCTTGGTGTACTTTTAACATGTTAAAAATCATATTGATTTGCAAAATCCGCAAACTCCCAGATTTTAAATTCACCTCCGCCATCAGCATAAAAAAACCCGGGAATCCCAAATCGAGATTTATTTATAATATTCCGACTAGTAAGATCCCTATTCAGATTACTGACATCGACATATTTTGAATAATAATCAGTTAATTAATAAAAAAGATTCGTTATACAAATGATACACATACGCAGAACTTTGTGGACCGGAATGCCAGGTATCTCGTGGGGAACCATAGGTTCAGGCTTTTGACTTTTTTGATGAATACCACACACATGACAAGTGGTTACTATGTCTTCAATTTGTTTATTCGTGGCTAAAAAAAGAGTCTGGTTTGAGCTATAAAATTATTTCTGCCCAAATTGCCATAATGTATTTGTTCAAGAATTTTTGCTCTACTTTCTTTTGGCACAATCAACTTTTCCTCTTTATACGTTAAGCCCTGAATCAAATTGACTTCCCCTCGATATTTATCATAAAATTTTTAATATACTGGCACTTTTGAGAACGTTGGCCGTCCTTTTTTATAGTTAATCAAAGTACTTAATTATTGATCTATTTGTGTGTTATTTTTAAGTTCTTGCATTTTTTCATCTGAAACCTTTAAGTGCATTGTGACAAGGCAAATCTGAGCATTAATTACAAGATCTATGTTTTCATTCAATGTTACCTGGCTTATACACTAATTCAAAATCATACTTTCTTAACTGTATTAAAATACAGTAGCTGGACATGAATTTAGTGGTTTATTAATTATGGAAATAAGTGGACGGTGATTAAAAAAACATTTCCAAACTAGTAAGAACCTTTCATTTTAAAATTTGTATTGGAGAACTTGGCTTTACATTTATCTCAATTCTTTTTACGGAATACCATTTCCGCGTACCTGGCTTTTTTCTTACATGAAATGTTTTTGTTATGATTATTTATCTTTTACAGGCACAAAATTTCGTTGACACCAAACAACTACGGGCAGTAGGTGGATCTGGTGGTGATGGTTGTATATCTTTTCTGCACTTATGGTCAAACGAATTTGCAGGACCTGACGGAGGTTTGTATACTATACCTACATAAAAATATATAGACCGAAGGCCAGCATAGGGTACCCCACGTGGGAACTTTCGACACATATTTTTTTGTTGCTATTGGAATCTAATTTCAGGGTTACTTGTTTGCTACTTGTCAATTACAGCATATACCCTGGCGGTCATGTGGAGAAGGAGCACCCATACAAAAGTGGTCAAAGTAAAAAGTTCATTACGTTTTCGTTAAAAGAATTTAACTTTCATAAAAATCGGTTAATAAGCTGACAAGATATAAGCATTTCCTTTTTTAAAAAGATAATGCTTAAATCCCGGCAGCCCGGCGGCGGATATAAGGTCGAAAGTTCAAAAGATCGAACACATAAAGCCAAAAAACAACTTCTCTGACTTCTTTTCCGGGATTCACACCCTCTAGGATCCCGGGAAAAAAGTCAGGTAAGTTTTATCCGCCGTCCCCGGCATCCCCCCCCCCCTAGGTATATGCTCTGATTAACAAGTGGCAAACAAGTAAAACCGAAAACTAGATTCCAATAGCAACAAAAAATATACGTTTAGAAAATTTCCACGTAGGGAGGAGGCGTATCCTATGCTGGTCTTTGGTCTAAAATACCAATAATAAACCCATATCACCCGCTCCTGTTAAATAAACGTGGAATTTCGTACCCGTGAATTTAAAAATCAAACAAGTTTCGTGGCTAATCGGGCAAAAAGGAGTTTTTTTGTTTCCCTTATATTTTTCCGTAGGTAGCCTGAAAGCTTAACCTCACGGGGGTCCAAGATCTAATGCACACCTAATAAGTGTTGACAGTTAACCGTTTCGTCCTTATGGGACTCCTCAGAACACTGCTGGTCAATGTGACAAATCTTACGAAGTTAATCAGACGGTTTTGTCTCTAATTAAATGTAATTAGTAAGCGAACTATAGCAAGAGGCGCCATCTACCGAGATACGAGAGAAACAAAAAACTAAAAGCAGGCGAAAACACTGCTATACAAACCGAACCGATCGATCAATGAAAAGATCGAATGCAAATAAAAGAAAACAACTATAGTCCGTGACCTACGACAGCTCTTTGTCTTTCAGGCCGGATCAACACAGATTGCATTTTTACCCGTCTTCAAGACAGTGAGCGTCAATCAACGGAATTTTTAAGCCAAATAATACTAACAAACGTGGAATTTCGTATCCGTGAACTTAAAAATCAAACAAGTTTCGTGGCTAATCGGGCAAAAAGGAGTTTTTTTGTTTCCCTTATATTTTTCCGTGGGTAGCCTGAAACGGTTAACTGTCAACACTTATTAGGTGTCCATTAGATCTTGGACCCCCGTGAGGTTAAGCTTTCAGGCTACCCACAGAAAAATATAAGGGAAACAAAAAAACTCCTTTTTGCCCGATTAGCTACGAAACTTGTTTGACTCCTGTTAACCAGGCAGCGCTAGGAGCTCTGTCATTTGCCATCATCTCGAAGTTGTTGGTGTCTATCTGGGATTTTATCATTTTGCTCTTGAGAACGTCCTTGTATCTTTTCTGTTGTCCTCTCTGATTTCTTCTTCCCTCCATCAGTTGTACATAGAATATCTGCTTTGGAAGACGTGACTAGGGCATCCGAATAACATGGCCATTGAAGTTAATGCTTGAAAATAAGGGCTTCTATACTAGTTGTTCCTGCCTCTTTCAATAAGCTTATATTTGTACGCCGATCCTGCCGTTTGATTCTCAAGATCCTTCTTAGGCAGCGCTGGTGATATTTTTCTAGGCATTTGATGTGCCATCGGTAGGTAGTCATATTTCGCAGCCATACATAAGAGTCGGTAGTATGACGGCATTATAAACGAGCAGTTTGGTCTCAACGTTGACGTCGTGGTTGTTGGAGACCCTCTCCTGAAGTCGTGCAAATGCTGCGCTGGCGCATTTCAAACGATGCTGAATCTCGCGGTCGATGGTTGCATTTGCTGACGGATGGCTTCCAAGGCATGCGTAGTGCTCTACATTCTGTAAATAGTGATCATTTAGGTCCTCGAATGTCCGGACCCGGTGCTGGTTGATGTAGAACTTGCGTCTTCGAGTCGTTGACTTCAAGACCGATGCTTTTGTATGCTTGGTTAAATTCATTGAGGCTTGCCTTTCTCTGTATCGGAAGTTACGACGTTATCATCGGCATACTGCAGATCGATTATCGTTGTTGTAGGAACTTTTGTTTTAGCACGCAGTCTGTTTAGATTAAATAAGCCTCCGTCGAATCTGTGTCGAATATTAAAAATAAAGTGGGTGCAATCACGCAGTTCTGCTTGACACCTATCCTTATCTAAAAAGGCTCACCTGGTCCATGCTCTACCAACTGAGCTACCGAGGTACTGATTCAAAATCCGCGTATTTGGAAACCGTTTCGTGGAAGGACAGTGGAATGTATCGAAGTTGAGACGTTGCGCTACATATGAAAGGAATGTGTTGGAAAGAAAATTATTTATCCATAGAATCGTCTGTCAAATTAAAATGAAAACGCACACCAAAGCACCAAAAAAATCGTAAATTAATGCGCGTCTTTTTTATGTCGATATTGACTAGCGAATTTTTAAAAAAACGCTTTGTTACTGAGCTAAGAATGTTTACATGATTAAACAAGCCCACCGCTTTTAAAAACCTACAGGGTTCTACAGATATATTTTTCAAGTATCACGTCCCTTCCCAAGTAACATTTCTTTATTTATAGCAGAAGCTAAAAGGTTGCCAGCGTCTTTCCTTAAAACCATTAGTTTCAATGTTTGGTCGCTAGCACGTTCCTATTACGCTTATATACCCCTTAGACCTCCTAAATGGGACTCCCCAATTGGTGGTGGCAACCTATGTATTAAACTCATTATAAAACCATAAGAAATAAACGCTAGCTTCGCCCTCTAGCGGTTCCACCAGTATAGGACCTTTTAGAGCCTAAAGCTATTATGCCAGGTTCTAAAAGCAACTCAGAAACGTCCTCTATCCTGTTATAAAACTAGATTTGGTAATTTGGTATCCTAGGAATTCTGTTGAATACCATAATACCTTTAGAGTAAAGAATTTTTGCTATAAAAGCTTTAGCGATATTTTAGATTCACAATGGCTATATAAATAAATTTAGGTAATAAAATTGCCAAAAATGTCAGAGTCCCAAAATTATTGTATCACATAAAAATATACCTATATATGAGGAGTTTGTCGTTTTGTGGATCATCAAATTGCCTGCCAGACTTATTTTTCTGATAAAATCGTATCTGAAAAGCTCTCAAAACAAGCGCGCCAGCTCACAAATGCTTTTTAATAGTTTTTTGATAACTAAATAACAAATATTTAAAATTAAAAAAAAAATCATTTACACTATTCACCATTAAAAAAGTCTGTTTGGTTTACATAAATCAAAATTAAAGTAAAATTATTGTTAAAAAACACTGCTAAAACGACTAGATAAATATTTTCTGTTTACAATATTTTTAAAATAATTCTATATACGCCATTATCGTTTTATAGTGGTCACTTGGTTTTATTTGTTACTCTGTCGCAACAAGGATTTTTGAGTGCGCTTATGAAACCAATAAAAAAGAGAAGGTAAACATAGTGAACATAACCTCACTTAAATTTTTTGTATTTGTTTTTTAAACTGTTGTGTTAAATTTAAATGTTTTTTATCGTGCAATTTGCACACAATCAGGAGGGCCAGTGCAATAATATCCGTTGTGCCTGCAGGTTGGAGGGAAACCTCTTATATTGGCCGTTTAAACAGGCCTTATCAAGGCTTGGGTGCTGGGGGCTCCCTGGTGGTCCAGAAAGGAGATTGTCTGGAATTTAACGGTGTCAGGTGTGGACTGTATAAAGTTAAGGGAATAAGGTCATAGGCTAAGCTGGTACAAGGGATTCTGAAATGGTCTAGTTTACCTTCTAGGTTAGTGTAGCAATAAACAAATGTATGTAAGGTAAAAATAATGCATTTTCACTTACCATTTTTATACAGGAAGTGGAACTCATGGGAGGACGCGCTGTTAAACCGTAGTTTTTGCACCCCACATTCCTGTGGTAGGAGAGTCGCTAACACGCGTGTATACTGGTTGGAAGACGAAACGGTTCTCTGTGATGCGGCAGCAGGTATCGCTGCTGCGTTCATTCTCCCACATGGCGCCCAGTGGCGTCGTTAATCCATAGGCGTAGGAGAAAAGGAATAAGTAGGAAGGAATGAGATTACGAAGGTCCATATTAAAGGAACTAGGAACCTTAGTAATTCAAAATGCATTTTATGTAAAGTAAATTAATTATAGCAAATTGTAATATTTGCCTCTAAAACCGCGGGAGTTTCAAATGCAAATAACCCAGTAATTTTAAGTACTTAATTAGTTAATTAATACTAAATAAACAAAAAATAGAAAATGCTCTAGTGAATCACCAAATAGCCTAATTCGAACCAATTTGGTAAATTATAGTAAAAAGAACATATTTACAAAAAGGAAGGCGGGACGAACCATTTCCCACCCCCCTGAGAATGCCCAGGGGCATTTCAGAGAGTTTAATTTGTAGGCAGGGCGCATAGTTTTACCAAAGGCCGTTTGTAGGTACCTTTAGTAGTCTTTACAATAGCAACCCGTGGAACATTATCAGAACCTTTAATAAGGTCTTCAATGCGGCCTAGGGGCCAATCCAATGGAGTGGAATTTTCATCTTTGATCAGTACCATAGTACCAATATCAATGGAAGCAAGAGGTTGGTGCCATTTGGCTCGCTGTTGCAAAGTGTGCAAATATTCGCGATGCCAGCGAATCCAAAAATCGCGGTGCATTCTTTGCAACAGTTGCCACCTGGACAGCCTGTTTAACGCAATATCGCAGTAGTTTGGATCGGGTATTGTACCTGGAGGCCTCAAATTTAAAAAATTATTAGGAGTCAAGACCGCCAGATCAGTAGGATCGGTGCTTAAGGCACATAAAGGACGTGAGTTCATTATGGCTTCAACTTGGGTTAAAACCGTATTTAATTCCTCATAGGTGAGTATTTGATTTCCAACTACCCTGTGAAGATGAGTCTTTAAAGATTTAATGTTTGATTCCCAAATGCCTCCCATGTGGGGAGCAGCAGGTGGGTTAAAAGACCAAACTATACCTTCCCCCTTCACGCAATCAGAAAAAATTTGTCGCAAGTATTTTTCAGAGGCCACGAAGTTGGTCCCGCAGTCTGAAGAGATCTTTGAGCATAGTCCTCTTCTAGCTATGAAGCGGCGCAGAGCAGCCAGAAAGGCTTCTGATGTCATATCAGAGACTAACTCTAAATGCACGGCTTTAACAGCGCAACAGATAAATAAACAGACATATGCTTTCATGCTTTTTTTGCACCTCTGGTCCGACCAAGAGTAATCGTGAACGGACCACAAAAATCTATACCTACATTTTCGAACACCTTTGCTTCGGAAACTCTAAATTTCGGTAGGTTACCCATAGGGGGTTGAAGGGAGTTAGGTTTAGTTTTCCAGCAAGTATGGCAAGAACTTAAAACTTTTCTCACTACCCTTTTAGCAGACAATACCCAGAAGTTTTGCATTAGTAAAAAAGTTGTGGTCTGTATACCACAATGAAGATTGCTGCGATGCAAATCTAAAATCAGTAATTCAGTGAATTTTGCACTAGAAGGCAAAAGAATTGGAAATTTTTTATCGTATGATAAATTTGAATGGCATAAACGGCCTCCAACACGAAGCAAATCGTAGCTTTCATTATGCAAAAATGGACATAATTTTTGAAAAGCTTTTGGAAGCTGTTTCTTATCTTTTAGTAATTCAATTTCTTTTTGGAAAGAAAAAGATTGTACGCATTTCGAAATAAAAAGTAAGCTTTTGTAGTAATCCTGATTTGTAAGGTAATCAGTAGCAAAATTGTATGAGGGATTTTTAAACTTTTGTAACCCTCGCAAAAAGTAAGCAACTATTCTCTTAATTTTAAAAAGAGAACTGTATTTTTCAAACAAGTTGTTTACATAATATTCAACTGTTTGTTCGCAAGTAAAAACGTTAAAAATATTTTTTCGCTGTTCTTCCAAAACTGCATTCCCATCGTAAGTAACTGTCATAAAATCCCAAGTATTTGTAGGTTGGTTTAGAAAAGAAGGCCCTTCTAACCAAAAATAAAATCTTTGTAAATCAGAGGGATACATTTCCCTAGTACCGCAGTCAGCAGGATTTTGTTCAGTAGGAACATAATGCCAAAACTCAGGGCTAATTCTTCCTTGTATATAGGCAGTTCTATTCGAAACAAATGTTTTAAATTTGTGAGGAGATCCCTGAATCCAAGATAAGGTCACTGTGCTATCAGTAAAAGCAAGAATTTTATCAAATTTAATTTTTTCCGAGAACGTTTCTAGTAAAAAATCCATTAATTTAGCCAACAAAACAGCTCCTAAAAGCTCTAGTCTTGGTAAAGTTAGTTTACGACGCAACGGTGCGACTCTAGATTTACTACAAACAAAAAAAACTTTAATGTTTCCATCAGAATAAAAAATTCGAATATAAGCGACAGCACAATAGGCCCGTTCTGAACTATCGCAAAATCCTACTAGCTGGATTTGACTAGCATTAGGCAAAATTATTTGACGAGGAATTTTAACAGAATGCAAAAACTTTAATTCATTTTTAAATTTTTCCCATTTAAAAACAATTTCCGGACTGACAGGGTCGTCCCAGTTTAAGTCTTCTGCCCAGCAGTATTGAACAATTAATTTTAAAATTAAAACTATTGGCGCCAAAAAAGACAGAGGGTCGTAAATGCGGGCCAAATTACTTAAAATTGTTCTTTTAGTGCATGTTTGGAGAGAACAGTCGAAAGTATAAAAAAATTCATCAGTATGAGGGTTCCAATTTAAACCGAGAATTTTCAAAGTTGAATTTTCAGCATCTAAATCGAGAGAAAGAGCCTTCATCGAAATGTGTGACTCAGGAAGATCGGATAGTAACTCGGGACAATTGCTCGCCCATTTACGCAATTCGAATCCACCTCGGCTAAGTAGCTCGATTAATTGATTTTTCATCTCAGTGGCCTTAAAAAAGTCATCACTTCCCGAAATCACATCATCGACAAAAACTGCCTCCTCAATGATTTTTGAGGCAAGAGGAAGGTCCTCATGCTCTCTAGCAAGTTGCAGCAAAGTTCTGATAGCCAAAAAGGGGCTACAAGAGACCCCGAATAAAACTCTATTTATTTCGAAGTCTTGAATAGGCTGGTTAGGATCAAACCTCCAAACTATTCTTTGAAAATTAGTTTGACTAGGGTCAACTAAAATCATCCTGTACATTTGACGGATGTCGCAACAAAAGCAAAATTTATGCAAACGATAAAGTAATAAAATTTTTTGTAAGTCCCTTTGTAAAGGGGGCCCAGTATAAACAGCGTTGTTGAGCGAGATTTTGCCAGGGGCGTGCATGCTCGCATCAAAAACCACCCTCAGGGGGGTGCTAGTAGAATCTTTTTTAAACACCGCATGGTGTGCAATATAAAAATGATTTGAAATTTCGGTCGGCAAAGGTGCAGAAACCGGTTGCATATGATTATTATCTAAATAATCTTGTAAAACAGAGCTGTAGGCAGCATAAAAATCAGGGTTTTGTAGCAATTTCTTCTCAAGGGAGAAAAAACGACGTACGGCAATGGATCGAGTGTCGCCAAAATCTGGAGCAGTAACTTTAAATGGTAAAGATACAATATATCTCCCCTCCTCATTTTTTGAGGTAGTTTTCAAAAAATAATTTTCGCAAAACTCATCTTCGGGGTCAATGGCCTTGACATTAGGTATGTCATCTATTTGCCAAAATCGTTGTAGATTTTTATCTAAATTGACAAAAGAATCGTTCATTGACGTAGTAAAAAATGTTTTAATTTGATTTGTAGTTGAAGGTGAAAGTGAAAGATTGCCCATTATTCCCCAACCAAAAATAGTATTAATGCAGACGGGGTTGTTGGGTCCCGTAGACAAACGACCATCTAGCAAAATGTAAGGGTACACATCGCCGCCCAACAATAAATCAATTTTATCGCTTTTATTAAAGCCTGGGTCAGCTAGTTCTAAGTTGGCGAGAAAAGGAAAACTTTTAATCGAAAATGAGGAATGAGGTAAATCACTACAAATTTTATCGAGTATTATCGCATCAAAATTAAAAACAAAATTATTATCACGCAAAGAGGATATATTGCAATTAATTCCAGATTTTGCCGAAGTTGTCATTCGATCTAAGCTTTGTAGAGTCATGGCGATATTAAATTTAGGAAGGCCCAAACTATCAGCACATGACTTAGATATAAATGAAGATTGAGCACCAGAGTCACAGATGGCGCGCACTGTGTGCCAATTTTGAAAAACATCCTGTATTTGTATTAAAGCGGTACAGAGAAGTACTTCGCGATCATTTAAAGACATACCAGTAACAATGGTGTTAGTGGTTCTATTAAATTCGGTAGCCACGGGGCTCCTCGGGGGTTGCACTGCAGAAGTAGAGGGGCTACTCGCAGAACTAGGTGTAGAATTAATAGGAAAAAAATGTAAGAGACTGTGATGAAATTGGCCACAATGTAAACATCTTTTTTCTGATTTGCATTGCTGGGGTAAATTATGCTTTGAGGCCAAACAGTTGACACACGCTTTATGTTGTTTAACAATCTCAAAACGTTGCTGGGGAGTTTTCGCCAAAAAATTAGGACATCTGTATATTATATGATCGCCACTTTTACAGAGAAAACAAAAATTTTGAGGGTTTGGAGTATTATTTAAGCCACTTTGGCCATTTGGAGACTGGGAGGCATTTTTGGAGGCTCTCTGAGTATTAGCAAACAAAGCAGATCGATTTTCAAACTTTGCTTGATTTTTCTGACTTGAAATTGACAAATCTTTATTTTTTAAGTAATCTTGAGTTTGTTGTATTTGTTCCAACGCAATGCAATGGCTAGAAACAAAAGCACGAATTTTATCATAAGAGGGGATCTCATTGGAGCAATAATTTTGCTCAAATGCCTTGCGCGTGGTTGGGTCCAACCTATCCAAGAGCATTTGTGCCATAATATAATCCCAAAACTCCGTTTTAAAACCCATGACTTTTAAAGCACTTAAGTTTTTCGAAAAACAATTAAGCAAATTCCTCAAATTCGTAGCATTCTCTTTAGTAAGAGGAGAGAAGCCTTCAATTGCCTTCCAGTGAAGGTAAGCTTGTAATCGTTTATTTGTATACCTATCCACCAAGGTGTGGTAGGCATTTAAATAATTTTCAGCAAGGATAGGAATGTCAGAAATGACATCCAGGGCAGGGCCCTTTAAATTAGAAAAAAGCAAATTGAATTTTTCAAAGTTTCCCAGCGACCTATTATTGTGCACGGTAGCATTAAAGGCTTGCAAAAAGGTTGGAAACTCCTTAAATTCCCCTTGAAAAAGAGGTATTTTTATCCTAGGCAGTAAACCATGCTGGTCTGTGGAGGCACAGGGACTGCCCATGGGATTTATCGTACTGCTCAAAAGCCCTCCATCTTCAAAGGGTAGTTCGAAAAGTTCGTAAAATATAGTGGAAATCTCGTCACAGCGTTTGCAAAAGTCCATAGCCACTTTGTTTTCTACTACTAAGCGATCCTCATCAGAGGCTACCAACGTCAACAAAGTATTATGGTGCTTTTCAAAATCTTTTTTGATTTTTGACAATGTCCGAAATTTGACTTTAAAGCCGCTGTGATAGGCAGGGTCATTTTTTGCGAGGGTCGCGGATTCAATGATCAAATTTAGCTGTGAAATCGCACTATAGCGCAAGGCTTTAGCCTTTAAAATTTTATCCGAACTAGACATGATTTAAAAAAAAATCCAAAAAATAATTGACAAAAATTAGGTAAACTGAAAAAAAAATCAAAATTTGGACACCCTGTATAAATATTAATGTCCTACGTTTAATTACAATAATCAAACTATAAGCGCACAAAAGTAAAGAAAATACCCGATGCAAACTAATGATAACAAAAAAACTTGTGTATAAGTTTTTTTATCTTCGCCTCGCGAATTCAAATAAGTAGGTACCTACTATGTATTAAATTTAAAAATAAATACCTACAAATCAAAAGCATTTAATTTGGTAAAACTATTTATCTGCCTTTACACGAAAACAAATTCTCAAGTTAAGAATTAAATTTCCTTCAAAATTTATTATGCACGCAAAAAATGGATACAATCATAGCCATTTGCAGACAGATATTATAATAGTAAATTAGAAATAGATATATTCATAGCAATTTTTACGCAAAAACGAATATAGTAAAGCATCCGCAATCGGATATAGTCATAGCAATTTGCAATAAGCAAAAATGAATATGGCAATTTGGAGATTTTTTTCGAGCAAATTGGATATAATTATAGCAATCCACAAATGTGAAGGCACAACGGCTAAAATAATAGCACTTTGCAGACACTATTTTAAACTATTTCCAGTGACAAACAAAAAAACACCCAAATTCCATACGGTTTTTTTTTTTTTTACAAAAAAGAAACGAAAAAACTTGATTTATTCGAAACAAAAAAAAAGCATAGTAGTTTACAGATTTTATCTGTGTTTGGTTTTTCGCATGAAAAGGCTAAATTTATTGTTAAAAATATTTAATTTTTACACAAAAAAAGTCGCAAAATGTATTTTAGAAACCTAGGGGTTTTCTAAAGTAGGCATGTAAGAAAAACAAGGGTTTTTCTTGCATTTGTTTTTACACAAAAAAAAATCGCAAAATGTATTTTAGAAACCTAGGGGTTTTCTAAAGTAGGCATGTAAGAAAAACAAGGGTTTTTCTTGCATTTGAAACCAGTAAAAAAGGCATTTAGGAAAAACAAGGGTTTTTCTTGCATTTGAAACCAGTAAAAAAAAACTAACCTAAAAAGGCAAAAAAACGATTCCAGAAATCCGGGTCGCTAAGGATCAAAAATGGGGGCTCCCTGGTGGTCCAGAAAGGAGATTGTCTGGAATTTAACGGTGTCAGGTGTGGACTGTATAAAGTTAAGGGAATAAGGTCATAGGCTAAGCTGGTACAAGGGATTCTGAAATGGTCTAGTTTACCTTCTAGGTTAGTGTAGCAATAAACAAATGTATGTAAGGTAAAAATAATGCATTTTCACTTACCATTTTTATACAGGAAGTGGAACTCATGGGAGGACGCGCTGTTAAACCGTAGTTTTTGCACCCCACATTCCTGTGGTAGGAGAGTCGCTAACACGCGTGTATACTGGTTGGAAGACGAAACGGTTCTCTGTGATGCGGCAGCAGGTATCGCTGCTGCGTTCATTCTCCCACATGGCGCCCAGTGGCGTCGTTAATCCATAGGCGTAGGAGAAAAGGAATAAGTAGGAAGGAATGAGATTACGAAGGTCCATATTAAAGGAACTAGGAACCTTAGTAATTCAAAATGCATTTTATGTAAAGTAAATTAATTATAGCAAATTGTAATATTTGCCTCTAAAACCGCGGGAGTTTCAAATGCAAATAACCCAGTAATTTTAAGTACTTAATTAGTTAATTAATACTAAATAAACAAAAAATAGAAAATGCTCTAGTGAATCACCAAATAGCCTAATTCGAACCAATTTGGTAAATTATAGTAAAAAGAACATATTTACAAAAAGGAAGGCGGGACGAACCAGGTGCCCTACCCAGGAGGATAATAAATAATCAATCTTGCAATAGAGGGATTGGTACCAATCTGTACTAGTACTAGTAAAAACTAAAATACGAAAGTATTTATTTTCTTCTGTTAGAACCCTTAAGGAAACACAGTTTTATATGACCGCCTATTTAAATAATATTTAATATGCAGCTATGGGTAACCAAAAATACAAAAGAATTAAGTTTACCTTTAAGGCTTCCAATAAAACCTGTTTAAAATGCCTAAAAGTAATGGCAAAAACCAAAAGTTTAAAGTTTATATTTACCACTCTTAAAAACCTTAAGGAAACTAGGTTCTATATGGCCGCCTATATAATCATATTTACTATTAAACTACTGGTAACTACAAAAACAATAGGATATAAGGTAACCTTTTAGCTCTATTATAAAACACTTTTGTTATGACCTAAAGTAATGAAAAAAACTAAAAGACCAAAGTTTTTATTTATTTCTTTTTTAAAACTTTAGGTAAAAGGGTTTTATAAGACCATCTTTATAAATCAGAAATCAATAAAACCAAAAGTATCTAAAAGGAACAGAAGAACACTTTTTGGTTGTATAACACCTCTTTAGGTAATTGGCAATATAAATTACCTTTTTGTAGCCAAATTGATCCTAAAAGTCATAACAGCACCCTCTAAATAACCTTGGAACCAAATTAATAAAACCTTGAGTGGTAATAATGTTACTTGGGTTGTGTGAATTCTTTGTTTTATTTAGAACCTTTTTGGTTTCTTGCAGATTTCTCGTATCTGCCACAGTTATCGAGTAAGAAAATCAAAAATATACTATTTTGAAAAGGTTTAGTTAACACTTTTAGATAATATAGGCGTAACTTATTTTATTTATACTCATATATTTTTATTTTTGTAGGTGATGGAGGACATGGAGGACATGTTATTTTCCAATCTTCAGGGGATATAAAAGATTTGAAAAAACTGTGTACTTTAGTACAAGCACCAAATGGAGAAAAGGGTTCGTTGTGTACTTAAAACAATAAAAAAATTAAAAGGAGCATAAATCCTCGTACAAATTAGACAACATGTTGCCAACACCGACAAACTGTTGCCAACATCGGTCAAGATACATTTATTGGTCAGTATTACGGAGGTTTTGGTATTTTTCTACGACAGTAGCGTGCTGCTGACTCCCAAATCAAACTTCAAATTGGTCTCTAAATACTCAATTATACTTGAATCGATTGACTCTAGCTTTTGTTCACAGCACCACGACTAAGCTTGCGTATTTTTGTTGTCACTCGGCGCAAAAAAATATATTTTTCAAATGTTTTTCGGTTTACGTACCTTGTATACTGAGGCCAGCAGTCAAGGTCTGTGCATAGGGTATTCCTACCCCCTTCGTGGGAATTCTTGACACGTATATTATTTGTTACTATTGGAAACTAGTTTCAGGTTTTACTTGTTTGCTACTGGTCAATTATACCGAGGGGAGAGGGGGAGACAAAAGTAAAAACTCATTAGCTGGCCATACACACAGAGGTTGATCCGCCCGGTTGGAACGGCGCGGTTCAAACTGGCGGATTTGTCTTTCAATTAGTGGACATTTCACGCGCCAGTTATAGCCGGTACAGATTTATCTGTGAGTTCAGACCGGCGGGCGAAACTTGTGGGTTCCGCGCTCGATATTTTAACCGGCGCAGACTTGTCTGTCGGTTTACACTGTGCCAGGGATAACAGACCGTTCATATAGTCTCTCTTTAATTTATTGAACATTATGGCACATGTTTCCGGAATGATATAACCAAGTGCCTGTGCAGAAATTCCCACTGAAAATGTCAGATCTTCATGTCATCTTCCCGTGGCAAGGAAACGAAGGGCAGCATTTAATCGCTGTTTTGGTCCAATGGCTTTTCTCATTTGGGTATCTTGTTTCGTATCCTCTCTTACCAAATTTAATAGAAGGTCAGAGGTGTTAATATCCATTCTTAAATAATTTTTAAAATCGTCTGGATCATTTTCTCTTAACTCTTTTAATAGAAGGTCTTGGCTAAATAGTTTTCTCTTAAGCAAATAACTTTTAACCCACTTGGAACGTCTCTTTTTTACACCAATATGCATTATTTCCATATTCTTAATCATTCCCATACACAGAGCCTGCTTCTTTTTAGCACGAAACATTTTACATACACTATACTTAAAATATCGTGCCGCACAAAACTTTCAACTTGACGAAATTCCACAGTTTTGGTTTAACCGGCAGATAAATCTTGAGTTTTCGCCCACTAACGCGCGGTTTTGTCTGCCACAGACCAATTTGAAGGATCGATTCGAAAGATTTTTTTTGTGTTAGTGGACTGCAGCAGTTTTAAACCGTTGCGGACAAAACGGTCAGACTTATCTGTGCCGTTAGCTTATAGAAGATAATAAAAATGAGTTAATTAGCTGCCGGGTTATATGCATTTCCTTTTTGATCTCGGCAACTAATAAACCGATTATTATGAAAGTCACATTTTTTAAATGAAAACGTAATCTTTAATAAGTTTTGGTATTGAGCTTTTTACTTTGACTACTTTTGCCTGGCTCCTCCTCCACCTCCACCTGACGCTAGATTCCAATAGCAACAAAAAAATATGTGTAGAAAATTGCCACCTCGCACACAGGCGGATTTCACGAAAAAGCTGGTCAAAACCTAAGATCCATTTATAGTCCCCTTAAATTGCATATAGTAATAAAAAAATTTATGATTTATTGTTGAAAATTCTTTAAGGACCCCGCACAAAAAAATAAAATTTGGAACTTTACTATTTAACTAAAATGATTCCTAAAAAATCGTTGAAACCAGAATTTTGGCTGTATAAACTTTTACAAGATATTGAAATATTTGATTTTAATAATTGCAGAGCTCCATGAAAAAATGTTTTAACGAACATGTAGTTATGTAAAATTCGCAATTGCATAAAACAATGTGATATTTTTGCAAAAAAAAGTTAATTGAACTTTTTCGGTTTTTTCCGACTTTTGATATCAATAAAGTATATTGTCTAGCAAGAAAAATACTCTGCCAATATATGGGCCCCTAAGCTCACATTTGGTACTATAGTTATAGTGTACGTGTGAGCTAATATAACTAAAAAATTAAATATATTTTATTCAATTCAATTACCTTTCGTTTGATACCACACAAGCCATATTTTGACTTAAACTCCAATTTTTGAAATCTATCCCCACACTTAAAAAAAACACTAAAATGTATTTTGTTTAACTCCAGACTCAATTACCTTTCGTGTGATATGACACACGCCATATTTTCCCTTAAAATCTAGTTTTTCAAATCTACTCCCACCCTTTTTTTAGAAATAAACTAAAATGTATTTTGTTTAACTCCAGACTCAATTACCTTTCGTTTGATATCACACACGCCATAGTTTCACATATACTCTATTTTTTTTTATCTACCCCCACCCTTTTATTTGGCTTGCGCCGAACAGACACACACACGGGCAGATGTCACGATAAAATTGCTAAGATACAAGACACCAGAATAACATATTTTCAGTGTTATCTCAATTTTTTTTGATGTCAAAAATAATACCTTCTCCAGCCATTGCTGCGCGGGCTAGAAAGGTAAAAATGAAATCAGAATACATGAGACATAATAATTATACTTTTGGTTTACAAAAACCAATGTCATTACAGCTAAGAAAACTTATTTATTAATTTCTGCATATTATGTACGTATTTCTCACTGGACAATTTTCTATATACACAAAAAGAAATTTTAACTTTTTTTCTCGATCCGCATAACTCCGCAGCTGAAACTGACTTTAATAGGACCAAAAATGTCAATAAAGTTGGATGAAGTTAAAACATTTAGTCAAGTTCTATTTCAGAAAATGAAAATTTAAAAAGTTTTCTGCAACGGTTGCTTTAAACCGGTTTAAAATATTACCAATAAAATAAAAAACAATGGTAAATATGTACAATAAATAGCTACATACTTCCAGATTCAAAATCCATGTTCAAAAAAGTTATTTTTGATAATAGGCGCAAGTTTTAAAAGGGATTTTTAACCATCAACTTTTGTAAAATTAAGTAGCACAAATAACATAAAAAAATAAATGGAAGTTTCATCTGTCATTACTATGGCAATTGTTTTTCAAATTAGGCTTGACATGGTCACGGCCTAGTATGATCATCAGTGATTGCACTAATAGCAATTTTACAATGCAACAGGGCTTTTTAGTGTTTAGGGCTTATGGCCAGCTTTTTCTTAAAACCCGCCTGTGTGCGTCGGGGGACGTATACCTATGGTGGCTTTCAGTCTATTAATACCAAATCGGGAGATGTATTCATCATCAAAAACTTCCAAATAAACAGTGCATAAATTTTTGTTATCTATTAATTAATTTTTAAAATTATTTTTGAATTTCTTGAAATTAAGTTTATAAACAATAACAAAAATGAACAGAGCCTGACGGATCTAATAAATTCAGCACTAAAGAAATTTTTCTAATACTAATAAATAAATACAGATTTTTTCTACAAGGTATTAAACAAACCCTTAGGATGGTAAAAAGCCGCGTGTTATAGTATAGACCATAGAGATAGAAGGGGATATAGATGCCCAAAGTTAATTTTTTCCTGGCCAACATACATAGATTAATTTGATTGGTTGCGCCCAGTGCACCGTCTGTGTTTGCGCTAGCGCGAGAGATCTAACAATCACGCTGCGACAGACACGTCTTGCACATGCGCACATGCTTGATTTTATTTTTGTAATGGCCAATTTTTACAAACATACAGTCGTACAGGTATGGCACCTATTTCCCCCTCCCAGCTATATGGTATAGACAGATTTATTACATTTACATGGAAAAAAAAGGCGGGCATAGGCTGGGTTGCCATTACAGATTAAAAGTAGAGGGGGTTGGTAACACAACTCAATTTTTTTTTATAATTTTGTATTTTTACACATTTTAGGTTTGGATAAAAAGAATGCGTTTTTATTGATTTTTATTTGGAAGAGATAAGAGCTATTTTAACATTTTTTTACCCAATGCTTGCACCTAGTTCTCCAACTCCCAATGCTCAAAAATGCCACGCACAAGCTTCTTGAAGGCTTCAGTGGCTTCTCTTTATTTATTTCTTATTTTAATATATTTGCTATGTAAAACTTTTCTTTATTGGAAATAAATATATATAACATAACATATAACATAACTTTACATTTATAGGGGAGGAAAAATAATTAAAATTTTGGTGTTTTTAATTTTTTTCCTATAGTTTTATCATAGTTTCTATCAGTCTTCCAAAGCTCAGCTCTCTAGCATTTCTGGAAGTGGACAATGCTAATTTACATAACTTTATAGGGGAGGGAAGTTAATTAAACTTTGGGGTTATTTAATTTTCTTTTATAGTTTTATCATAGTTCCTATTGACCTTCCAAAGCTCAGCTCTCAAGCGTTTCTGGAATTGGGCAATGTTACTTTTACATTACTTAACATTTATAGGGGAGGAAAGTAAATTATAATTTTGGGGTTTTTAAATTTTTTTCTATACGTACTAGGATATATAAGTGGGCAATGTTACTTTTACATAACTTTACATGTATAGGGGAGGGGAGTAAATTAGAATTTTGGGGTTTTTTGATTTTTTCCAGGGGTTTGGTCATAATTTCTATCAGTCTGCCAAATTTCAACTTTGTAGCATGTCTGGAAGTACAGTAGAATTTTCATAATCTATACATCAGTGAGTGCGTGGCAATTTCGACGTTTTTTGAAACTACTTTACTACTTTATGGAATTCCATGAAACTTGAAGGGGTTAACATGAAGATCTACGACTGTGCAAAGTTTGAGATTCGTAGCTCTTTCCGAAGTAGAGTTTTAGATAGGTCAAATATCGGCTGAAATGTTTCAAGAAAAGATGGTACGGCGCGCGAACTTGGCGAGGCACTGCCGTGTCCTCAGATACTTAAATTTCAAAAGTGCTGTACAATGTTTATAAAGACAGTTTTTATTTTAGGATTTAATAAAGATTGCCATGGTAAAAATGCCAAACACAATATAATAAAAGTTCCTGTTGGGACAGTTATCAAAAATTCAGAGGGCAAAGTTGTAGGCGACTTATCAAAAGAAGGTAGGTAATTATAAATATACAGGGTGTTGATATTATTATTATTGGTGGTATTGATGTATACAAAATTGATATGCGTGATATTTACTTCGCGACATTTTTGCACGCGCGACATTGGTTTGGAGGCATGTATAACTATCCGTTATTTATTAATTTGCTTAAAAGATATTTGGCTATTGAAAAAATATGGCAAAAATCGTAATTCTTTTACGATACACTTTGAACCACTCCTCGGAGGTGGGCCAAAATTTAGTTTTGTTTTACATAGAATCGGGCGGTTGTATACGTACTAGGATATATGTAAGTAGTAGCCTGTAGACTAGATTGTTTAGTTTACACTTGAAAACGGTTAGAGATACTTACTAACCGAAACGTCGTGTTTAAAATAAATAAAGACAATGTAAGTCCTTTCTACTCAATCATTGTCTACGAGTTGCAAACAGGATATACATGTTTTGGAATAAAAGCTTTGGCAATTCTGGGCGAATTGTTTTTTATGTTAAAACAGGGTTTTAGAATTACAAGTTGTTCGACTTTAAAGGGTCTTAGACTGGTGTAAGGGGTCAGCGAAATAACAAACTAATGCAGCGGAGTGATTTCGAGGATAAAGCAAAAAGTTGACGCATACAGGTACAAAAACTAAATTCAACCCCCCTCGACCCCCTTATAAACCCCCCACTCTCAAAAAAACCAATGGTTTTATTCACGGATGTCAAAAAATATTTATGCCAAATTTGGTTTTTCAACAAACACCAAGTCAATTATCTCTGTGTCATGAAAACTCACGGTCAAAACATAAGTACATAAAGTTTAATTTTATTTTCAGGTGTTTTTTATTATTATTGTTTTGTTTCTTTTTCTTTTTTAAATTCTAAACATGTATACTTAAATAAAAACATGACTGGAAACTTAACTAACAAATAATGTAACAAGTTAATTTAACAACTAAAATTAATATTGAGTTTTCTCTTCTCTAGGCGATTTTACAAACTATTTTTTTTTATTAAGATTTTTTTTTCCTATATAGGTGCTAGACAACATAAGTTTAAGCTTTGTTAATAAGAGTTTGTATATTCTTGAACAATAAAGCATGTTTGAACTGAACTGAACTAATAATACAAAAACAAAATAGCGCTAAATTGTTTACATTATAAATATTTAACTCCCTGGTCAGTGACGTTATGTCATAATTATATTTTTGTTGCGAAACCCGGTAGCGTGATGCAATATATTCAGCATGTTTTGTGTCTTATTATAATTTTTTAGGGCTTATGTTTGTCGCAGCAAGAGGAGGCGCGGGCGGAAGAGGCAACCATTTTTTCAAATCTGACACTTCACAATCGCCTGAAATTTGCGAGTATGGGGCCGCAGGAGAGGACTTGGAATATACTATCGAAATCCGAAGTATGGCTCACGTTGGTTTGGTAAGAAAATTTAAATTTCATTTTATTACTAAAGATAGTAAACATTACAAAACTTTCGTTGGAAATATTCCTTTCTTATATTGAGGCCCAGCACTTAATTTTGACCATATTGTTAAGAACCGCTGATATGTTTTATTTTTGAAAGAAAACAATTAATTATTTTGGAACCACTGTTGGGAATTTTTTTATTTTTATTTTGGTCACATGACCACCTTTTTGTGTTTTTTATTTAGCTAGCCTAACCAAACTACGTCAAACTCGATATACTTTGATTTTATCGCGGCCTTGTCAAAATGGCGGAGGTTGTCAGTGGTTGTTATTTTTGTTGTTTTTTTTGTAAATAAAGCAAATCTTGGACTTTACCTACTCTAATGGAAATAGTAATGTTTTAAGACACTAAACAGTTTTTAACAGTTAGATTTTACCCTTGGGTACGGGGTAGACCTCGTCAGATGTCTATCAGGGGAAATAAATCGACCCCTGCCCTCCGTAGATTCCAGGTACTCTCTGACCCGGAGAGTTAGCACCTGTTTAGGGTCCCATTCCCAGGGTTACGGGAGAAGACCACATCGGTATGAAAGGCGGAGAGGATGGACCTCGGTACGGTGATTATAGCGCAGGTGGCAACCCTTTCTTTTAGGGATAGTATAAAAGAAGAAGATGCTGCCTTGTAGTACCGGCGTTGGAATCGTCAAAGGCTAGGGGAAGAAAACCTCGATCAAAAATCACCTGGCCTGGTTGGGGCATTAGACTAACTCTCTGATACCCGGAAAAAACGTACACTGTTAAAAAACCCAATCAAACGTCTCGGAAAGAAATGAAAAACCTAAGACGAACCAAGCAAAGAAACAGGAATATGATTTTTGGTACATGGAACGTACAAGGAATGAGTCGAAAAGTGAATGAAATAGTACATGAGTGCAGCAGAATGAAGGTTGACCTTGCTGTACTAACAGAAACGAAGAAGAAAGGAAAAGGATCTGAAAACCTAGGACAGTATGACCATTTCTATAGCGGAGTGGCTGGTGGTTGGTCAACAAAAGATTTAGAAAATTTATCACCAACTGGGAAGCAGTAAATGAACGGCTATGAATATAACAATAAAAGCAATGAGACTTACGATTTTTGGAATCTATGCGTATAATGACGATGCAAATGTAGCCGTGAAAGACAATTTTTTTGAAGAAATCCACAATGAAATATCAGCAGTAAGTACATCTAGAGAAATTGTAATATTGGGAGATTTAAATAGTAGAACAGGTAACAGAGTAAATGATCTGACAGTTGGCCAATATGGAGAAGATGTTGTTAATGACAATGGAAACCGGCTTAAAAATCCAAAACGGTTTTTTCCAACATAAGAAAATACACAAATATACCTGGACCAAACCCTCACAAAACCTGAAATCCGTCATTGATTATCTTATCACTAAACAAAAGACAAAACTAAAAATTCAAGATGTCAGAACAAAGCGTGGATCAACATGCGGAAGTGATCACTATTTTCTGGAGACCAAAATTCTCTTTCCTTATCAAGGCCGAAGCCTCCATCAACAAAATCTTGATGATACAGTGAATGAGGAAATTGATCACTGTCAATATAATCTACTAAGCCTAGAACATGACAGCGTAAAAAACTTATACAAAAAGAGACTGAACGAAAAACTTAATTCAAGTTCAGGTGAAACCCCAGATGAAGAATACGAATGTATCACATTAAGCATCCATCAAGCTGCAAAAGAAGCACTAGGATTAGTGGAAGAAACTCCTAAAAGAACAAAACCATACTGGTGGGATGCTGAGATTGAAAGTGAAATAGAGGAAAAAAGGAAATTATATCACACATACTTATCCCAAAAGACAGATAGAAGCAGAGAAGAATACAAAATCGCGCAATCAAAGGTGAGAAGAATGATCAGTGATAAGAAAAATCAATCATGGATGCAAAAGTGCCAGAAAATAGATTCTTACTTAGGAGGTAGGAGAAGTACCGAAAGCTGGAAAACTATAAGATCGATCAAAAAAGAAACATGCAGAGATATTATTTCACCAATACCAGACAAAGAATGGGATGAGCATTTTAAAAAACTTTTAACTGAAGATAGAGCAGAATTCAAGGAAGACGAAAGAGACAATATTATTAGAACGATGGGATCTCCAGTACCCCTCACAATATCTTAGGTCAAAAACGTGTGCAAAACCTTAAAAAGCGGTAAATCTGCCGGACCCGGAAATATCCCAGCTGAACTTATTAAATATGGCACTGAAGAATTGTTTTGGAGATTACGGAATCTTTTCCAAAGATATTTAAATGGAGCTGTAGTACCAACTGAGTGGAAAACGTCATATATATCCACAATACACAAAAAAGGAAGGAAAGATATAAGTGACAATTATAGAGGTATATCTGTAACTAGTACGCTAAGCAGAATATATGGCAAAATAATAAGAAATAAAGTGGAGAGCGAATATAAAGATATGGAGGCAGAAGAACAAGCTGGTTTCAGGGCGGGTAGATCGACTTCAGATCATCTCTTTTGTATAACCCAAGTTATTGAAAAGAAAATGGCATACGGACAAGAGCTCCATCTGCTTTACGTAGATTTGCAGAAGGCATATGATAGTATACCACTAAATCTACTTTGGAAAGCGTTGGAAAAGACAAACATAAGCGTACAACTAATTAAGGCCATCAAAGAGTTATACCGCAATAGTAAGGCAAAAGTTAAAATAAAAGCAAAACTAACCAAAGGCTTTCAAGTAAATAAAGGTCTTAAACAAGGTTGTTGTATCTCGCCTACGCTCTTCAAGATATATTTGGAACAGGTCCTTAAAGTCTGGAAGAGAAAATGCCAAAACATGGGAATTCCGTTGGATGAAACCACCTTGTATACTTAATGTTTCGCCGATGATCAGATAGTGGTGGCTCAGGATTATGACGACCTCGAATATATGACACGAAAACTAATAGAAGAGTACAATAAGTGGGGACTAGAGGTTAATATCAATAAGACAGAGTATATGTGTATTGGTAGAACGAAACAGGATCTAATCTTAAATACTGGGCAGCGAATTCAGTCCTGTGATGAGTATAAATACTTGGGTCTAAAAATTACAGCTGACGGAACACTAGACAAAGATAGAAACGTACAAGGAAGAAAAGCAATAACTTTATTAAATGGAATAATTTGGCAGCAGAGTATATCAAAACATAACAAAAAACTTATATATAACACCATTGTTAAAAGTATTATTACATACAACTCAGAAGTATGGCCAATCAAAGATAGAACAGAAAAAATGCTTTCCGCTACGGAGATGGACTATTGGAGAAGAGCAGCAGGGAAATCAAAAAGAGAAAGAGTTACCAATCAAAGAATAAGAGAAATTATGACAGTGGGTGAACGTACTCTAGTGGATGATATAAGAACAAAACAACTGGTGTGGTACGGACATGTACAAAAAATGGATGATGGAAGACTACCTAAACAAATATTACAATGGAAACCAACTGGCCGAAGAAAACGAGGAAGGCCGAGGAGAAGCTGGAGAGAAGGAATAGATAGTGAAATAAGAATAAGAGGCCTAGATGATGAATTATGGGCAAACAGAAACGAGTGGAGATTGGGTATCGGAAGACGTAGAACGTTGTGAAACCGATAAATATATATATATAGATTTTACCCCAAATTTAATTGAAAAAAATAAACAAAAACAGCGATTGACAAGCACCTGACATTTCTAAACCAGAGAACGAAATGTCAATGGTTAAAATGGTCGCAGTACCGATTGGCCGCTTTTACTTTGGTCAGATCCAATCCGTCAATGTTCCAGAATCCGTGGATTTGGCTTTGGGATGTTATGCGCAAAGCCAGAGAAAGTTCACTTCACAACAAGCCGTCGCTCGACACTCTGCATTTTTTTTGTCATTAAAGCAATCGGGCACGTGTGGCAAAGAAATTCTGAGAACTAGCTGGGAAGTGGCAGAAGACAAGAAAAAATATAAGCCAGCGCGTGGACCGAATTTTCTGTTCATGGGTACGTTCAAATTGAAACGTCGGGCGAGACGTCTTGCCGAGCGAATGACGTCATGGGTAAATCGCCGGACGTCTTCCTTTGTGAACGGTATGGGTGTGATAAACATAATCTTAAAATATATATATTTTTTAAATTATTGATAAATTTGATCAGATTTAAAAATTTGTTACAGTTTATTTAGTAGAGTTAGCATAAACACAAATAAGTGTTTTTTTGTTTTGAAAAATGGAAATAGAGAGTCTTTTGGAGTACCCGACTTTTGGTGGCTGACATAGTTTTATTAGACAAATAAAGTTTTGTTTTAGATTTAAAAGTTGTGTTTTCTGTAAATTTATTTTCTTTGTTGTACAAGCAATACAGGTTTTAAGTTCCTCTGCTCAACACTTTTAAAGGAAATAAATAAATTTGAAAATTAATAGTTAGTACATACATGTATAATACCGTATGACAGTGAGAATGCGAAAGAAGACTAATTCTCAAAGTGTTTGCTGGGGCGTTGAGAGATCTTCAATTACATTATATCAAACCTCTTTATATGGTTACATTATTTACTATTAAAGAATACAAATATACATAGTTTAAATGTCTTTTATTTTAATTTGAAAGCACAAAGTAATATCTAGGTATAATATTATTTATATTCCTATAACAATTTGTCCAAATAAAAATCCATTCTCTACATTCTCCTAAGTAGAAACTAAACAGTCAAAATGAAATTCTGTAAATGATCCATTTGCATCTGAAAGAGTGTTTTCCTAAAAGGAGTGCCCCTGCAAGAGGATTCTGCTTGAAAAACTGCTTGATACTCTAAAAACAACTCACACTGCCAAGGGTTATTCCAAAGCCAATTGTCTTCATTGCATGGAGCGATGTGAAACCTGTAACCAATAGTTTTGAGGGTCGATTTACACAGCAACATAACAAAAAATTGAATTTTAGGGTTAATTTTGGTATTTTCGTTTTTTTTCTGCCAGCTGATTATAACAAGGCATTAACTTTATCCATTGTGCTATGTTACTATGGGTAAACCATCATGCATACCCTATAGCTAAAATCCCACAAAGAAAAATACTCTGTCAATCTATGTGCACCTAAGCTCACACTAGGTACTATAGTTATAGTGTGCGTGTGAGCTAATATAACTTAAAACTGAAATATATTACGTTTTGTTTGTTACCACACAAGCCATGTTTTGACTTAAACTCTAATTTTTAAAATCTACCTTCACCATTTTTTTTTTCAAAAAACTAATATGTAGGTTGTTTAACTTAATTACCTTTTGTTTGATATCACACAATATCACTCCCACCCTTTTATTTGACTTGCGTTCGGTGGATTTTGTTCATTTTTAAATTAAAACCATCTCGACCGAAAACCCAGCCTAGGTACCAAATTTCATTCAAATCGGGCAAGCGGTTTTTGAGTTATGCGCGTTGGTCGTTACAGACAGACAGACACACGGCGCGACAAAAAAGTTTCAAAATCATCTGAAACGCAGAGATATATAAAAATTTTTAAAAACAGAGCAACTTTTTTTTCTCGAAAAAATTAGGATCACCATAGCTCACACTACTACAGTATAGTAGTAGTGTGAGCTAGTAGGTAACTACATTTAATGTTTTCTATACGGGATATAAAACTAACCCAACCATAACAAATTGTCTTGTCAGAGTTAACCATGTTGAATGGTCTCGAGTTTATAAATGGGACTTAACCCTTCTAAAGAAACTTAGAACTCACCTGTCAAAAGTCAAACAAGTGTTTTTTGTCTTCAAGAAAAAGTAAAATTTGATTATTTATTCCACTTTTATGTAATATGTTTTCGAAAATATAAAACAAAAAATAAAAAAATTGGGGGGTTGATTTATATACCTACTGCGCAAGTCGAGCGTTTGTCACCCACCTCATAGAGAAGGCTGTAAAAGGCGATTCGCCCGACGTTATTTTCGGCCAATATGAACGAGAGTAACTTTCACCCAGTATGTAATCTGAACGGAATTGAGCGCGCCCGACTACATCCGACGTGCTATCTGAACGTACCCCATATTTTATAATGGGCCTGCTGAATTTCCACGGGGGGGGGGGGGGGGTTAAGAAGTATTATACAGAAACTTTTTTAACCATTTTCTTAATTTAATTTCCTTTGGACCTGTTCACGTGTTAAGTATTATTGTCCTTTTTTGGCAGATAGGTAAAATTACACAGCATACTCGTATTACATTTTATTGAATTGTGCGGTGAATTATACAAGGAACAAAAACAAAAGTTTATTTGTTTAAACATTTTTTTGGCAGATAGGTAAAATTACACAGCATACTCGTATTACATTTTATTGAATTGTGCGGTGAATTATACAAGGAACAAAAACAAAAGTTTATTTGTTTAAACATTTTTTTCTTTTTAAGTAATACTAGTTGTTTGGA
Organism: Aspidapion aeneum; assembly: GCA_963576565.1. Classification (NCBI taxonomy): domain Eukaryota; kingdom Metazoa; phylum Arthropoda; class Insecta; order Coleoptera; family Brentidae; genus Aspidapion; species Aspidapion aeneum. The sequence continues at coordinate 12,327,983 of OY755041.1, read as the reverse complement.
ATTGGGGAAAGATAATTTCTACAAGAGTATTTTTGTTTTATTTTTTAACATCTTTTTTTGATTATTTTTCTTTTTACAATTTTTGGTAAATTTTAAGAAAAAAAGGATCAACATTTTTGTTATTTTTGTTCAATTTAAAATTTAAATTACGCACGCAAAATGGCCGTCATTCATTATTCGGGTTGCAAGAGTTAAAGTTTCTAATGGGGATGTATAGGCCCTTAGTAGTGCCTGACCAAGGTTTTAGGTTTAAAAAGTGAGGGAAATCTGGAAACTAAAAATGACAAATTTATCACCTTCGTTTCATCGCATTTTTAACCATTTTGGTTGGGCCGTACTGATGATGTCTAAGACTGTAACATCGACGTATACGGCTACTACTACCCTGTTCTGAGGACCAGCCTGAAAATTAATTTATTTAGTCTTTGACCAAACCTCGAAAAATTATTTTCATATTTAGTATAGAAATATTGCTCGGATGAAACTACATGAATGAATTGTTTGAGTTGTTTGACTTGTAAATGTAAAAAAAAAACGGCTTTCTCAGTTATTACTAGGTCTACACTAAAACCTAAAGTAATAAAAGCCTAGTCTTTCGCACCAGATCTTAATATCTTATCTAGTCAAAAGTTAAAAGCCAGTTACTTAGAAAACACCCTGTATTATTAAAAATTTAATTTATAAATATAACACGTCAGTACGAAAATTTAATCGTGGATTAAATAATATTATTGATATTGATAACAAAGCCAGTGGCTAAATCGATCAGCATAAATATTTTTATTAAATTATTTTACATCTAAGTTGTGTTTCATCAGCTCAACACAAAAATGATACATTATCACAGATTTAAATTTTGTTAGTTTAGTTTTTTTTAATAATGCTTTTGAACTGCTTATATCTAATAATTACGTGCATTTTTTGCTGTGTAGACTCATCAAATATCTTAATAGTTTTTGAAGCACCCAGACGAAGTCATCAGATTTGGATAAGTTCCCTTGCTGAAGCTTTATTACATCAAGGCCATAACGTAACTTTTGCAAGTCCATTTCATGACACTTTAGAGAGAATCAAGGCAAGAGACATTGAGCCTGTGCCAGACGAAGTTCATAAAGATAAGGATAATTTCCATACCATCAGCTTTGAAGGAGCTTATCAACTTTATTCTACATTCAACAGGACGCAACTTTTGGATTTAGGTCGAGAAGATTCAAAGAAAATTCTCCACGATGACTATTACAAGTTATGTGAACGAATATACAGGTCTAAAGGTTTTCAAAACCTCTGGAACTATCCTCTGGATTTTAAATTTGATTTAATGTTATTAGACCTAAGCTTAGGAAATTGTTCTTATCCTTTGATTCAGAAATTTCAAACAGCGAAAGTTATTGGATACTCACCATCGGCTTTAGACCCGGAATTAGTCAAAAGATTCTCCAGTACAAAGAAAATTAATACTCAGCAGTCTTTGGATAACTCGTTTTTTGAACGAGTTGAAACATATTTTACTAAAAACTTACTAACTCAGTATACGAATAACACAAATATAGGAGACCTCGCTGAAAATTATTTAAAACAGAAGTTTAATTTTGACACCCTAGAAGAAGCCATTGCTTTATTATTTGTTAACTATCACTCATCTATTAACGGACCTCGAGTTCTAGGCTCGAAGATTGTTCCAGTCGGTGGGCTGCATCTAAAAGAAACTGAAGAAATGTCAAACATTTTAAAAATGGTTTTGGACAACGCCATGAATGGTTTTATTTTTTTTTCCATGGGTACTGATATGCAACCTAACGTTCTGGGAGTGGAAAAGACAAGTAAATTAGGCAACGCTTTTGGTAGACTGGTGCAAACGACAGTAATATGGAGAAACTATACAGTATGGAATGAACTACCTGAAAATATTTTCGTTCACGCTTGGATGCCTCAACTTGATCTTCTGGGGCATCCTCATATGAAATTATTGATAACCACTGGCGGGTTATTAAGCGTACAAGAAGCAATATACCATGGCGTTCCTGTTATTGGTATTCCAGTCTACAACGACCACTTTGAAAATATTAAACTTATTACAGATAATGAGTTAGGTGTCAAATTAAACTTAATCGATTTAGAAAATGAGGATGTAGTGTACCAAGCTGTTACTTCTGCTCTTAAAAATCCCAAGTATAAAGAAAATATGAAGCAGTTTTCTAAAAAGTTTAGAGAGCATTTAGGCGATCCTCTTAAAAAAGCCCTTTTGTGGATTAACCACACACTATCAAATCACAATGATAATGTTTTAAGAAGTAAGGAAAGCATCAGTTTTTGGGATGTTGAAATTTTTCTGTTTAGTGTTATTGTTTCTTTTAGCTTAATTTTATTTTATATAGCATATAAAATTGTAAATATTACTATTAGGGCTTTATCTGTAAATAAAGTTAAAAAGAGTTAATAAAAAATGGTATAAGCTTCGGATCGTTATTTTTTATAATTTCGTTGACCTGAATAGAATATTATGTGAGATTTGAGCTAAAAACAACTCATTCCTAAAAATTGAAGCGGTGAAATATACCAACAAATTTTGTTAAAAAGTGGTGTTTTCTTGTCTAAAATAACATAAATGATGACTGTCATGTGTTGTATAAGTTATTTTAAACCATATATGCTAAAGATTACTTTATTTTAGTACTTTTACTTGTCGTCTTAAGGCTTTCGTTCAAAAAATACAAATCAGATAATAGGTGTTGTTTTTATTTTTAAAATGTTAGGTCTTTAAAATAAAAACTTAATTTCTCTCTCGAGATTGCATTTTCACACTGAAGATTTTGCAAGGCCATTTAAAGTCAAATGACCTAAAATTTTTATATACAACGAGTATAAGCTTGATCAAGTAATGATCCTCATTTTTAAGACCGCTACATGTTTTGAAAAATTGATGAAACTAAGCACTTAATCAAAAACTGTAAATCGTTCAAAGTGCCAGGTTTTTTTGTGTGGCGCTTTAGAGAAAAAACTTTCTGAACGATTTTCACTCCAGCTCTCTCTCTCTCTCTTGATATTTTGGTTGACGGCCGTAGCAAAAATTTAAAAAAAATTAGATGAGCGTGTTTCAAGTTCAAACTCTGCAACTCAAAGACATCTCAGTTACACGGGTCCTACAGTGTATAATGCTTTACCTCTTTTCATAAGAAGTAAACCAATAAAAATATTTAATAGACAAATGGATTCTAGATAGGAACTATTCCTTAAATTTTTCAAATCTAGATTAACAAAAAATTAATTAATAAATAAAAATAGAATAAAAGTAGAAAAAAGAAAAAAAAACTTATTTCAAAATATGATTTTTATTTCTAAACGATTTTTTTAAATTCTTGTGACAACCTTAAATATAATTTAAAATTAAATTAATAAATGACCAGCACACACAGATTTCCAAAATCCATCGTGCTAGTAAAACATTAGTGTAGTGATAAGATAGGAATCTTATAGAATAATTAAGTTATTTTCAAATTTTTTGTGAAAATGTATTTATTTATAAGAACAATTTGTACCTCACTATACTAAAAAATAAATTAAAAAAAATTAAGGTCGTTAGTGAACCAAAGATATTTTTTTGTATTGTGCAGCCAATCCTTTTCTAGGATTGACTACCGTATCTGAGGGCACGGCAGTGCCTCGCCAAGTTCGCGCGCCGTATCATATTTTCTTGAAACATTTCAGCCCATATTTGACCTATCTAAAACATTACTTCGGAATGAGCTACGAATCTCAAACTTTGCACAGTCGTAGATCTTCATGGAGTTAACAACCCCTCTAAGTTTCAATTCCATAAAGTAGTTACGAAATTTCAAAAAACGTCGAAATAGAAAAAATCAAACAACCCCAAAATTCTAATTTACTCCACTCCCCTATACATATAAAATTATATAAAAGAAATGCTGAGCTGAGAGCTGAGCTTTGGCATACTGATAGGAACTATCATAAAACTATAGAAAAAAAGTGAAACACCCCAAAATTCTAATTTACTTCCCTCCCCTATAAATGTAAAGTTATGTAAAATTAACATTGCCCACTTTCAGACACGCTAGAGAGCTTTTTAAGACTGAAGAACTAAGATAAAACTATAGGAAAAAAACCAACATTTTAATTTACTTCCCTTTCCTATAAATGTAAATTTATATAAAAGTAACATTGCCCACTTCCGGAAACGCTAGGGAGCTGAGCTTTGGCGGACTGATAGGAAATATGATAAAACTATAGGAAAAAATTAAAAAACCCCAAACTTTTAATTTTCTTCCCTCCTCTATAAATGTAAAGTTATGTAAAAGTAACATTGCCCACTTCCAGAAACGCTAGAGAGCTAAGCTTTGGAAGGCCGATAGGAACTATGATAAAACTATAAAAGAAAATTAACCCCAAATTTTAATTAACTTCCCTCCCCTATAAATGTAAAGTTATGTAAAAGTAACATTTTCCACTTCCAGAAACGCTAGAAAACTGAGTTTTGGAAGACTGATAGGAACTATGATAAAACTATAGAAAAAAATTTCACATCAAAACACTAGAGAGCTGAGCTTTAAAAGGCTGATAGGAACTATGATAAAACCATAGGAAAATTAAAAAAAGACCTCAAAATTTTTAATAAGACTTTGCAAAGGTTTTGAACAATATTCCGCATATTTTACTACTTTAAAACTTATAAACCAAATCCTTTAAAAAAGGAGTAAAATCATAACAAAAACATTGTATGTAAAAAAAAGCCAAGTACGCGAAAGTGGTATTCCGTAAAAAGAATTGAGATACAAGTAAAGCCAAGTTCTCCAATACAAATTTCAAAATGGAAGGTTCTTACTAACTAAACTTGGCTATTACGGCTGCAAATGACTCTTAGGCACAGTGCTAAATTGAACATAAAGAAGTTTAGCTGTAATAGGAAAGTTTGAAAAGCATTTCCAAACTAGTAAGAACCTTTCATTTTGAAATTTGTATTTGATAACTTGGCTTTACTTTTATCTTAATTCTTTTTACGGAATACCACTTTCGCGTACTTGGCTTTTTTTACATGAAAGGTTTTTGTTATTATTCTATCATACGAAATTTGAAGAAAAAAATTGGCGATGTAGCCATTAATGAAAACGATCCCATATGGTGGCCCATAGTATATGTAAAAGGACAAAGAGGTCTAAGATCATAAAGGAAAATGGCAAAACAGTCCTATGTTAAAAAAGGAATTATTTATAACTGGACATTATCAAAACGTCATTCTTTGACAAGACAAGAGGAAAATCGAAGTTCTGTACAACGTCTTTTATCAAAACCGGACAAAATTAAAAAGGGCAAAATCATAAAAAGGGGTCGTGCCAAGCTTGTGACGTTCACCTAAAGGAGATCGGTGTGCATATTGCTATGTAACTGAAGCGTCGTTCACTGCAATTTGTTTACTGCCATGTCTAAAGAAAACGCCGTATCTACATAGAGATTGCTATAGCACATACGGCATTTTTATTAAGCAAGGCCCATCTTTTAAAAAGGTCAGATGTTGGACCCAAGGTTAGGATTTATTTGCAATTAATTTACCAAGTGGTTCGGTTCGGTTAACACCGATTTCAACCTCTCAAAAGAAGGACAGGGGAGCTAATTAAAGAAAACAAAACAGACATTATTATTTTTTTATGTATTTTTGGGCCGAAAAGCAACAATATTATTTGTTCCCGATTTAAATTTGCCGTTAAAGTTCCATGAGAGCGATTTGTATGAGAGGAAGATATACGGAACCAGTATACATGAAAAGAAAGGAGAGAGTTGCTCATGCTAGGACCGGCCCCTTTTTATGATTTTGTCCGGTTTTGATAAAAGTTTAGACTAAACTTCGATTTTGCTCTTGTCTTGTTTTGATGAATGATGTTTTTGTAATCTCCGGTTATTAAGATATGGACTGTTATACCATTTTAATTTATGATCTTGGACGATTTTGCTTTTTGTAATTTACGACGATGGATAGGGATTCATCCCAAAATCGACTATTTAAAAAAAAATTATAACAATCAAACAAGTGGTACATTTGAAAACTTCAATCCAGTTCTTAGTTCACGTGTTTCGGCGATTTTTAATACAAAATCATTTAGCGCCTGTTTGTCACGTTTAAAAAAAAGCTAACAAAACTTTTTTCTGTGTAATTTTACGCAATAATAGCAAGCACCATTCGAAAGAGACTTAAAAGCTATAAATAACTTCAATCCAGTTCTTAGTTTACGTGTTTCGACAATTTTCGATACAAAATCATTTAGCGCTTTTTGGTCCGTTTAAAATAAAACGAAAAAAACTTTTTTCTGTGTAAATTTACGCAATAAAATTTCACAGCAATAATTATACGAAGGATAGTCTACATATAAATGTTTAAAATTACCAAAAATCTTGAAATATAGCACTTTTAAAATTTCATATCTAGACCATCCTTCGATGTCTCTTCTGAATGATACTTGCCATTTTTGCCTAAAATTTAACAGAAAAAATACCACTTGTACAGTATTTATTCAATTTTAAATGCCGTTTGATTTTTTTGATTTAACAAATATTGGATTTATGAGGTTTTGTTTATTTTAGATTGGATTGCCAAATGCAGGAAAGAGTACGCTTTTGAGGGCAATATCTAGAGCACGACCTAAAACCGCTCCATATCCGTTCACCACGTTAAAACCTCACTTGGGTATGGTGCAGTACGACGATTATGAACAAATTGCTGGTAAGTAAAATAAGCAACTCGTTATCCCCTCATAGTCTGGGTCAAAGCCTCCCACGATATATTTAGTGCTTTAAACACATGATATGTTTGAAAATTTTCATAATTAAAGGATAAGTGAAGGCACATTTAACTAAGTAAAATACAAGTTGAAAAATTAGACATAGTCCAAAATATAAAATATATTTTCTACTCCAGCACATTCAATATTGACGAAGATTACGAAAGGTCTACTTTGTTTTGGTCATGTCGATTTATTAGTCTAATTTTCTTGGTATTTAGTTGCAGATTTGCCCGGATTGATCCCCGACTCCCACAAAAACCGAGGACTAGGTATTCAGTTTTTAAAGCACACAGAACGTTGTATGGCCTTGCTGTATATCATCGATGTATCCTTGCCCGAACCTTGGGTACATTTAGACACCCTACAGTACGAATTATCTCAGTTCAACGAAAACTTTGTAGATAAACCCCAGTTGGTCGTAGCGAACAAAATGGATCTTATAGGAGCGAAAGAAAACTTTAAACAATTGGAAAATTATGCAAACCTAAAAGTGATTCCTATAAGTGCAAAAACTGGTGAGAATATTAAGGAGTTGTTGACCGAAATTCGAATTATTTATGATACACATAAACCAACTGAGAACGAGGAAGAGGGATGAATTAATCCAAGTGATGAGCACAAGTGATGAATAATAAAAAACATGTAAATAGTATAGTCTAATAAGTTAATTAATTATTTATAATTGACATTTTTTATTCAAGCTCACTAGGTATAAATATAGTAATTCCTAATTCGAATTTTTCAGCTTTTCTTTACTGCAAAGGCTATTAAAAAAAATTGATTTTTATTTTCTAAAGCTAAATTTTGTAAGATAAACTTGTTCTCATAGAAGTTCTATAAATTATACTGCTCGCAAAAATGTGTAGCGCTAGACAGACGCACAATGGGTTATATGGGGGAGCTAACCAAACCCACCCAAATGTATTGTAGATAGTCCAGTTAATAAAAAAAATGCAATTGAAAAAAAATCATAATGTATTTCCCTTAACAGAGCTCTAAAGTTGAAAAATATTTTGTGAAAAAAAAAAATAATGTATTTTTACAGTATTTTTAAATAAAAAAATGACAATACAAACGACACTTTTTGGGTATATGGGTATAAAGTGGGCATAATCAGTAACTGCACTTTTGAAACTACTAGTTATTTCCTAATTCCAAAACCCTTCTTATGGTTTAGAATTTTTGTAATATATATTTTCGTCACTTTTTTTGTAAAGCCTGCAAAAACAAGCTTAGCAAGGCTTAGTAAAATCTCCACCAAAATATTAGACAGAAGGGTCTTTTTACTCAAAAAACAAAAAATTTGCTGCTCCTAGCCACACAAACACTGCCATGTATGAGGTCTTTATACAGTCAGTGTAACAGCCAAATGGAATAAATACAACTTTTGAGAATGAGATAACCCCACTTGTGGCACCTTGTTGAAAGCTTATCAAAAAAGTAAAACGATAAACTACTTTTTTTGACACCTGTCAAATATTAAAAAAATAATAAAAAAGCTAACCTTACTTTTTTGCCATTTTTAGTAAAATTTATAATTTAATTAAAAAAGTGGGGGTGGACCCCCAAGAAGGGGTCCAGTTAGTAACAACCAACCTCTTTTGCAACTGGTAGACCCAACTTGCGACAACTTGTTCGAAAGGTTATTAAAAAAGAAAAAAGATGGTGCGTGATCCTAAACCCTGAAAATTCCTACATACCATTTTTAAACGAAATCGGAGATGGTACGCCCTCCATCATCCTTAAAGGTGGAGAATTTCCAAGTTTAGAGCTTTATAATATTGTATTGTCGCTGTAACTAAACTCCGTATCATAATTTTTGAGATAACTTTTTGATAGTTATCAGCTGTTTACCATAACCAAGGCCAACACAAAAATAGAGGCCACGACCCTGAAAAAATCAGCTGTTCTCCCGGGGCTGAATTTTACATTGGGTCTTATGGGAGGTCAGACGTTTTTTTATGATATTTTCAAAATGGCACTACAGATTTCCGCAAAATTTCACTGAAATATTCTCAGACACCATCCCGATATTCCACCAAAATTCAAGAGAAGACTTATAGTGAAAACCGCATTTTGAAATATCGTCTCGTCTTTGAGCTACGGGGGCTTTTTGAAAAGTCTGCATTTTTGAAGGGGGTCTATACCTTCGTTATTAGTTGAAATTTTGATATAGAGTAAATTGCAGTTTTATAGACTGTCACGAGGAATTCACCCGCTAAATTATATTTTAACTGTCACTTTTAGTTTTTGAGATATGACATAAAGTTGCATTTTTTCTTATGGGATGGCCTATATTTTAATTAATTTTCGAATTCGTCATTGAATTCTTTTCAAAATGATGTATCATATGTCATAGTTTAATCAAACTAAGCTCAATCGAGCGGTTTAGGAGATATTCAGCTTTTTCACTTATTTCTAGTGCACTATGATTTCCTGCTGAGGCAGGTAAAGGCTTTCCAGTATTTTTATTATTTTACACAGTCACAAATATAGTAAGGCTGGTTTGGAAAAATTATAATTCAGCTGACGGCCCTCAAAGCCTAGTTATAAAAAGTTTTAAAAAAATGATACATATTTCAAAATAAAATTAAAACGCTTTTGTGCAAAATAATTTCATATCAAAGCGTAATGTCAAATTGTTTAAACAATTGAAAACAATGACAAAACGCCAAGACGCAAGGCCAACTTGATTTGGATAGTATAAGAAACAAAACTAAGGGAGCATTGAAGTAGAATTTGACCGCAAGGCTTTCACGTCAATGGCGCATGACGTCATTCAACGCACACCAGACAAAAAAAACTTTAATTATCTCCGAAACCGCTCAATCAAACTATGACATATGATACATCATTTTGAAAAGAATTGAATCACGAATTCGAAAATTAATTAAAATATAGGCCATTCCATAAGAAAAAATGCAACTTTATGTCATATCCCAAAAACTAAAAGTGACAGTTAAAATTTAATTTAGCGGTTGACTTCCTCGTGACAAAGTCTATAAAATTTCAATTTACTCTAAATCAATATTTCCAATAATAACGAAGTTATAGACCCCCCTTCAAAATGAAGACTTTTCAAAAAGCCCCCGTAGCTCAAAGACAATACGATATTTCAAAATGCGGTTTTCACTATAACTCTTCTCTTGAAATTTGAGCCTCGCAATGCGTGGTCAGTTTTTCTCTGTCTTCCCTAGAAGTACCTTAAACCCCCCAAAAGTGCCAAATTTGGGACACCCTGTACAAGTTGGTCAAAATTGTCTTACCAGATTTTCCAAGGGGGAGGGGAGCGTCAGTTTCAAAATAATGAAAATCTAATTAAAAATTCTTGATCCCCATCCCCAAAAGTCCCTGGATATCAATTTTGAACAATATCGGACATACTTAGATCGTACCCCCCTCCAGCATTCCCAAAGGGGGGGAGCTGCGAACTTCACAATATCATTATATTGTATTGTCATCGGAACTCTAAGTGTATACCAAATTTGACGTTGTCCGATGTCTAGAAGTTGGTTAAAACTGAGTTATAATTGAGTGGCGCGCTAGACCTCTCATATAACCCATTGTGTGAAGCAGGCACGCTCAGTATGACAAAATTTGTATAGAGGAAACAGACATAAACATATCAAATTTGCGTTGGTTTTTTACAGGAAAAGTATAATAAAATTTATAAAAAAATGTGTGACCTAAAATGCACACCAAAAATCGTGAACATATCTTAAGCTTAGACTGCACTAAGCAGAACTGCGCATTGGTTTTTACAGGAAAAGTATAATAAATTTTAATAAAATTAAAAAAAAAATTGTGGTCTGAAATGCACGCCAAAAATCGTGAAAATATCTTAAGCTTAGACCACACTAAGCGGAACTGCGCGACACGATAAATATTATTTAAAGGAATTTGAAGTATAAAGCATTACGCTGCGCTACATGGCACGGAATTATAGATTAAAATCGTCATGTCCCGCAGTTCCGCTTAGTGCAGTCTAGCTTTATTCGAAGTGTTTAAATTTTTTTGTCGAATAGTATATTTTATGAATTCAGGAGGTTCGTGTCCAATTTCTGAATATAAAAATCGGGATATTAGGACAAATAAAAGATGGAATTTATAACTTAGTGGATGTTTCTCTTCAGCACTACAAAGCAAAAAACGACAACGTCAACATTTTAAAAAATATCCCCAAACACAAAAATAAACTAAGAAAAAAAGTAATTTTATATGATTTTTTAGTCCGAAATTTTACCTAATATAGGTGTGTAATGAGATATTTATAAGGGGTCAAGAGTTCATTTTTTGCATTTAAGAGGCAAAAACGACACAAAACCTAAAAACATATAAAACAATTAAAAGTATTAAACACATTTCAATAAATATTTTTTTTTTGGATACTTTTTAAGTTAAAAATATCGAATACACAAAACATATATAAAAGATAATAAAGTAAGTATAGGTAAAAAAAATTACCCAGTGAGGTTTTTCTAATAAAAATCCACTACATAGTATGGGAAAAAAGCATTTTTTTTATTTGCCCGTATTAGTATCGAACTGTGCAGAATCGATACGGGACTTCCAATACCCTTAAGTGAAACGCATAGCTGCGGCGGCACCCTTGCGGCAGCACACAATGGTTTATCCCTATGAAAAAACTATGTATTTTCATATCAAGATTTCAAAAAAAAAAAATCGATTTTTTTGTAAAGACATGTCTCCTTAGTTTAAGCCTATGATTGTTTTTTTCGGATTTATTTTGAATTTTGAAAAATTGGACGGTAAAGTAAAATTTTGTATTTATTTTTAATTTTTTTCTCAATCTGCAATTATTTATCTCCTAAACAAAAACCGCTTTGTCAATTTTCCTTTTTACGTTTAGTGCGTATATTTAGTAGTGTTTTGTAAGCCTAAAAAGAAAAAAAAGTTTTATCTATAATTTCAAAAAAAATTAAAACAACAGAAAAAACTATGTTATTTTGATGTATGCAAATTTCTGCAGACTAAAAGTTGTCTTCCCGCAGCCTCCCGGAATGAGATTTATTTATGGTTATAATCCACAATGTCTTATCTTTATGACTGCATAGGTTACAGCTGCCTATCTGTAAATTAGGTTCCTAAAATTGTTACTTTGTTATTCATATACAATTAACGGGTTTTAGTTGCTGTGTTAATATGGATAAAAAATTATAGTTTTTAAGATGTAATGTACAGAGTGACCGTATATAAAGTTCCACTTGAAAAAAATTTTGTTATTTGGAAAAAAAGGATAAATTAAAAAGTGAATTACTCACGAAATAATGAATATTTTTAATACGGTTTCACTTTTTTTTTAGATCACACCTTACACTCAAGATGGCCATTGGGTCTTTATTTTAATAATACACCCTGTATATTTTTAAAATTTTTGATAGATCTTTTCTTTCTTATTCACCTTTGTCTTGAGAAAGCAATGTGTTGAACAAAGAATTAGCGATACTATTTTTCCTTGGCTTTACTCAAAAACCGCGTATGAATTCAGATATGATATATTTAAAAAAATTTAAAAAACATACAGGATGTTCTGCTGCAAAAAAGGACCTCCTACCTAGCCCGTGGAGTGTGATTAAGGAAAAAACTGAAAATGTGGCAAAAATCTATGTAGTTTCATGAGTAATTTAAGTTTTGGATTATCTTTATGTTTACCTGACAAGTAATAAAAAAGTTTCTCCATGTGGAACTTTATAAACGGTGACCCTGTACATTGGTTGAATATTTTTTAACATCAAGAGTTTTTTTTATTCTTGCGAAGATATAAACTTTTGACCACACTAAATAAATTTACTAAATATATAGGAATAAGTAGGCGACAAGAAATTGCCAGATTACTTAAGGGGGGTAGGGGCTAAATAATAATTTAACAAAAATTATAGTACTTTATGTTTGATTCCACAATGAAATTTAAGGGACTGCGAGGGCCTTGGGGCAGAGGAGCATCCAGTCCCCTCCCCTTAGTACGCCTATGTCATGACACAATGGAGGAATAGTTTTTTTGAAAAAACAATCATCAATTAAACTAGTAACAATGGTTACTAAGTTAGTAACCATTGCTAGTAATATTGAGTAATGGTTTACCTTTTTATTACACAATTTTTACCCAACACTCTGCAAGGGAGAGGAGAGGGGAATTAGCTAAAATAAATTGGTAAATATGTGTTAAATATATGTACAAAATTTCAAGTTTATGTGATAAATACTTTTAAAGATATTAACTTTTTTCCGAAATTTTACCGTTTTAAACAACTGTGCGGCACCCGTAGGGTATCGCTGGCCCTAATGCATCCAAACCAATGTTCTGTGTTCTTTGGATTTCGAAGGTCAAGTTCTGCCATCAAAAATGAAAAGGTTGTAACTGCATTTTACAATTATAAACTAAGATAAGATAGTGTTATTTTGACAGTTACAATAAATCTATAGTTTCTGAGTTTTCAGGATAAAATGCCAATAACTCAATTTTCAATTAATAAAAAGCGTCAAATCTAGTACCCGTAAATTAAAAATGAAACGAAACAAAAAAGTTTGCGTGGCTAAGCGGGTAAAAATAAGGGTTTTTGCTTCTCTGGTATTTTTCAGTGGGTTCATTCAAAATCTAATGGACACCTAGTAAGTGTTGACATTTAACTGTTTCGTCCTTGCTAAGTTAAGTACACGGTTTTGCCTCTCACCTTACGTTTCTAGTGAGAAAACAAAACCATGTACTCACGTGACCTACCTAGATCAACGCTGATTGCATTTATTCCGCTATTAAGACGTCGGCGTCGCCGTCTGTCAGTGGAGTTTAAAGCCAAATAATAAAAAGCGTAAAATCTAATACCCGTAAATGAAAAATCAAACAAGGTGAGCACAAGAAGATTTGAACAAATTTGTTTTTTTCTCTAATATCAACACTTCTGGCTGCCGATTCGGGGCCGTATAGGATGTGATCTATCACTTCGTGCTAACATAAGAAATAGCAAGGTCACTGAATCGTCACGTGTTACGAGAATCATCTTTCGGAGTTCGCCCAACAGGTGCGTGACACCTGTTTCGAAAGGTAGTTTGATTCTTCAGTGCAACACATTCAATTAAATGTGTAGCTCAAATGTTAATAATACCACCAGATGGTGAGGCGGCTTTAGGTTTCTTTAAAACTGAAACTACAATATTTTTAAGCGTCTTGGAAAACTCCCAACTGATATATGTTTCGACTAAAATGCAATAGTAAAATAGTTTATGTACACTTTTTTGGTCGATGTTTTTGGTGAAGAAAAAATATCAAAGCATACCTTTGCACCAAGAATGTATTAATTTCTGTATAAAAATGTATAAATAACAATATAATTAACACTTAACTAAATTTCTTGCGTAAATATTGTATGCTTAGATATACCTACCCTAATAACGTAAACGAATATAATATTATTTTTTTACTCTTTTACTAATACTACGAAATACTACGGATAATAGAATTTTTTAAGTCAAATGATATTACGCAAGAAACCTTAAATGCATTGGTAAAAATATAACTTTAATAAATACAATTTTCCAAAGATGGCACCATTACGTTCTAACTTAATTTGGCATCAGCAAACTTCTTTGCCAGATCCAAAACTTCGTCAATCGGCAACGAGTTGTTGCCACTACCTTGAGCAGAGTCGGCTTTGCCACCACCTTTGCCTCCAATTTTCGACGTTATGATCTGCACCCACTCGTTGGCTTTGAGACCCTTTTCAATGACGTCTTTCGGGACGGAAGCCAGACAGAACAGCTTGTTGGAGTCGGGATCGACAGACACAAATAGGGCGGCGGTCACAGGACTTTGGGATCTTACCTACGAAGGGCAAACATTAAGTTTTTTCTTGTAATGGTCATAAACCAACAAAATTAAAGCGCGCAATTGACCAAAAATCAAATTCCTGTTTAATTCCCGGTTTCTTCCGGCCCGTTTTTACATTTTCCGGTTTTTGTAAATTTTAGCACTTTCGTCGTTACATTTTTAAACATCTATTACAGAAAAAAATATTGAAAATCAAACAAAACTAACTTTTTAATTTTACTAGTTCTTCCTTAACATCATTGCTAGAAATACACGAGTCTGTATAAACCCTTATTAATTTAATTGCGTGAGGCGGTCTTCAAGAGCAGTCCCAAGTTTTGAGCTATCTCATATATTTGCTTACTAATAATTTCCGGTTTAATTTAAAATTTCCGTCGAATCGAAGTTTTCCAAGGCTCTGTCCAATTTTCGGTTTCCAAACTTTTAAAACTCCCTGTAAGCGCACTTAGTATACATCAAATTTAGGAAAACGTACACTGGGCCGCTGCGTTGCCAAGGGTGTAATGTAGTGAGAACAAGGTGCTTTTTCTTCGCACTAATAATGCCTCCCTAGTTACCAATCCTCTGACAAAACCAAATTGGGTGTATTTACTTATTTCTTCCCATTTCTTAGATATTTGAAAGTGTGCCACTTAAATTTTTTTTATAAACGTATGACTCATTGAGCTGATAAACCTCACACTATTTGGGATTGGACTTTTTAGGAATAGTCACAAATATTGATTTTAACGAATTCTGAGGAATTTGTCTTATTTTTTATGAAGAGAACAGTTGAAAGCTTTGGGTCCACTAGATCTAAAACTTTAGCGTAGATAGCGTCTGTCTTAGAGTTTTTTAATTTTTAAGCATTTCTAAAACACCGATGATTTCTGATTCCAAAATGCTTGTGCCGCTAAATGGAAAAGTAACGTCTATAATATGCTCTTCTTTGATGTCATAAAGTAGGTATGCATATATATTTCATTTTAACAATCACAACACAACAATCTGTCGAGTAGCTTAGGCGATTTACCGCCATGAACCAATTGATTATCACTTATGTTGCTTTAAAAACGAGAATCTGACAGCGTTCTAACCACAAAGCATCCCCACGGCCCGGCCGCGTATTTACGTTTCCGTGCTCATTTCACGTCGGCGCGGTTTTGAAATAGACACGGAATTGTTACAATATATTTGGGTTCAAATACGTGTTGATTTTAAGAGTTTTGATCTCGAAATGAGCACGGATCTGTAAGAGAACATCGCTCATTAGACTATTACAAAAGCGTATTCAACTGTCAGGTTAAAACGCTAACATAACGAAAGCTAATCAATCAAATCTAACCGAACCGAACCAAAGCAAACTGAACCAATAATTTTTTTCAAAAAAAAAACTTTCCTGACTTCCTACCCGGGATCCTAGAGGATATGAATCAGAACCGAAACGAACCGAATTGAACCAAACCGAATCGAACCGAACCAAAGCAAACTGAACCAAGAATTAAAAAAAAAACTTTCCTGACTTCTTTCCCGGGATCCTAGAGGGAGTGAATCATATACGTAATATTCCTACGTATATGGTGTGAATAGTGTTGTAGTTTAGTTTGGTTAGGTTAGGTTTGGTTCGGTTTAGTTAGGATCGGTTCGGTTCGGATTCACATCCTCTAGGATCCCGGGTAGGAACTCAGGAAAGTTTTTTTTTTGAAAAATATTATTGGTTCAGTTTGCTTTGGTTCGGTTCGGTTAAATTTGATTGATTAGCTTTCGTTAGGTTAGGTTTTTGAAACTTTCTATTTTCATGTGGTTAGAAATCAAGTGAAAATCATTTAAATCATTAAAATTTATTAATAACAGAACAACATCTGTCGTCGTAGTTGCCGGTGTAAGGCAATGAACACTGAACTTTGCAGGTATAGTTAATGGAAGAGTGTTCTTCAAACTTCAAAGAATTTCAAAATCTTGACTAATATTAGTACAAGTACTTTTAAACTGCTCCATAATTATCATATTAACAAACATATAACCTCCAAATCAAACTAATAAAGAACGTGAATCCAATTTAAGTTTCAAATGTGCACGAATAAGTAAACCCCTGCGCTGCGTAATTCAATACAAATCCGTGCCTTGTTCGAGCCTCGGCGCCTTAAAATCAACACGCATTTGTAACCAAATAGGTTGCAACATTTCCGTGTCTATTTCAAAACCGCTGCCGTGAAATCAGCACGGAAACGTAAATACGCGGCCCGGCCAACTTTGTAAGAAGTGGGTTTCTCTGGTTAACCGGAGCAGTGTTTTCTGCTTAAAAACTCTCTGTCAGATTCTTGCTTTTAAAGGAAGAAAGGGCCATCGACTGAATTGAATTCTTTTATAATTTTATGATTAAATTTTTGAAATTTTATTACTTTTATGACCTTTTTCGGAAAAATTTATAACTTTTTATGACCTTTCGAAACAAAATTTTATGACCTTTTATGACGCTGTATTTAGGTAAATGATCTTGAAATATTAAGTTACAAAAAAATGATAAATAGGTATTTCTGCTTTTTAATCAAAGCATTTTGCTTATCTTTCAAATTGTTAATATCAGTAATAAACTGGACGATTTTCTCATATAGATTTACCTTAAAATGTTATGATCAATGTAAAATTTTATGACTAACTTCAAATTTGATAACTTTTTGAACACCTTTAAATTTTATGACTTTTTGTAATTTTATGACCGGTGACGGTCATGCGAAGACAGTAGCAACCAATTCCTCCATAGCGATAAATCGGCTTTACTCTCTAACATGTGGCAATTAGCGAGAAATATCATTTGTTTCGTTTAGTTCATAAAGGTTGGCAGGCGGGACTTTAACCATATTTTTATTGTTGAATATTATACTTTGCTAATGTTATACCTGTTTTAACGCAGCATCAATTGCCTTGGTGTTGCTAAAGGCTTTAACTTCTTTAACCAGAATGGGCAAATCAGGGTTCTGTGTCAGAAACTCCTTGATTTCTACGGCAACCTTGTTTCCAACAGCTGCTTTGGCAGCGCGGTCTTTGTCGTCCAACGCCTGTTAAAATAAGACACCCTTTTAAATGCCACACTTAATAAAGCATAATGAAAAAGCCGTATCTACATAGGAATCGCTATGTAGATAAGGCGTTTTCACTAAGCACGGCACAATAATAAATGATAAAAAAGTGGCTAAAAGGTTAGAGAAGCAGCGGGAAGCAGAGTAAAGCCAACGTTTATAAACACACAGGATTGCCTATTAGCTCGAACCTTTCAGCGGTAGGCGGCGCCTTGCTTACGTCATTAGTGGACCTCTGCTCAGCGCGCTTCATTTAATACACATTGCAATCGTGAGTTTTTCCCGCTTTTTTCTTGCAATGCCTTATTAAAAATGTTGAGTTTTTTTTTATATTTTCCTATGGTTTTATCATAGTTCTTATCAGCCTTTTAAAGCTCAGCTCTCTAGTGTTCCTGGAAGTAGGCAATGTTAATTTTACATAACTTTACATTTATAGGAAAGAAAAGTAAATTAAAATGTTAGTGTTTTTAAACTTTTTCCTATAGTTTTATCATAGTTCCTATCGGCCTTCCAAATCTCAGCTCTCGAGCGTTTCTGGAAGTGGACAAGGTTACTTTTACACAACTTTACATTTATAGGGGAGGGAAGTAAATTAGAATTTTGGGGTTTTCTGATTTTTTCCAGAGGTTTCGTCATAATTTCTATCAGTCTGCCAAATTTCAGCTTTGTAGCATATCTGGAAGTACAGTAGAATATTGATGATCTATACATGAGTGAGTGAGTGGCAAGTTCGACGTTTTTTGAAATTTTACTACTTTATGCAAGTCCATGAAACTTGGAGGGGTTGTTAACTCCATGAAGATCTACGACTATGCAAAGTTTGAGATTTGTAGCTCATTCCGAAGTAGAGTTTTAGATAGGTCAAATATCGGCTGAAATGTTTCAAGAAAAGATGGTACGGCGCGTGAACTTGGCGAGGCACTGCCGTGCCCTCAGATTTACCTCCTAAATAGTCAACCACACCGTCACACTAATGAAAAAAACGCAAAAAAACGGAGGTAAAAATGTCAAAAACACCTTAAAATCACACGAACTCTCAATACAAACAAAGCAACTGGTCCGCTGGTGACGTAAGCAGGCAGTGTTGGTCTCGCTTGAGCGACGCTAACATAGAGTTAATTGGAAATAAGCAATCATGTGTGTTTATAATCGTTGGAGTAAAGCAGGCGCAAATTTATTTTTCCCATTACTTTACCTCAGATTGAGCATGCATTAGTTGTTGTTAATGCATACAAAATATTTTTATGCACTTAGAGATTAAAACTTAGTTTTACGGTCTAAAGTGACCCTTTTAATACCTAGAAGTTATAAACTTACTCTTAATCACTAATTTAATTCCTAGGGGTTAAAACATTTTTTTAATCCCGAGGGATGAAAAAATAAGTGATTATTTTTCCTATACTAAAGTGCATAAAGCTATACTAAAGTGTATAAAATAGTCTATAAACTTCCTAAATACTGAAATTAAAAAACATCAAAAAGGTATTACGAGGGTAGGGAATTTTAATAGTAGATTTCCTAGTCAGTGAGCATGAGCAAAGTTATGTTTTCCTGCACTCGAAAGCAGAAAGACGCGAGGCGGAGTTCGGATAAGCTTTAAGTGTTGGAAACTACTTTGCGCATGCGTCAAGGATCATATTTATCCTCGAGTGAGCGGAAAACATATTAAACAAAACACATCCACACCACATCACACTATTACCAAATTTTATTTATTTAAAATAGGTAAAAATGCATGATCAGCTAATTTGACATGTTTATTTATAAATTAAAACACATGCGGAAAGTGTCTTTACCACCCTTAACGGC
Organism: Aspidapion aeneum; assembly: GCA_963576565.1. Lineage (NCBI taxonomy): Eukaryota > Metazoa > Arthropoda > Insecta > Coleoptera > Brentidae > Aspidapion > Aspidapion aeneum. The sequence continues at coordinate 12,308,484 of OY755041.1, read as the reverse complement.
TTACCCGAACTCCGCTCAACTGCCGTCACGGGCGGTAAAGTCTCACTTTCCACACTTGTTAGGTAAATAACTATTTCCTCATAGTGTGCAGGAAAGTGTCACTTTGCATATGCAAAAGTATGTGATGTGCAAAGTAGGTTTTTTTCTCCCACTAGCAGCATATTCATTACCTACATAGGCTTATCAGAAAAAAGTAAATTTCAAACTATTTTACGGTACTCAAATTGGAGTGGAGTAAAGTTTTAATAGGGCTCAATATTAAAGGACCCAATACGTAAAGGCCCATAACAGGGAGCCAGAGGCCTTGTCTTTATGGGGTCTCTAAAACTTTTTTTAAACGTTCCCTGTATTTTTTTTAAACGTCCCCTGAATGTTTTTTTAAACGTCTCCTGAATTTTTTTTAAACGTCCCCTGAAAGATTTTTTTAGATGTTCCTGGAACGTTTTTTGTACGTTCTTTGGAAGGTTTCCGAACGTCACTGGAACGTTTCTTAAACGTCCCCAAATTTTACAGGTGTAAAAAATTTAATTTACCAAACGTCGAAAAAACGTTCTGTTCGGGCTTCGCTTTGTTCAAAAACGTAAAAAAGACTTGAGGGACCTAGGCGTACGTTTTTAAAACGTCCCCTAGGTCCCAAATGGAATATTTAAAAAATACCTCTGTTACTACGTTGGTAGCTTAGATAAATTAGAAAAAAAAGGAATCTAGAAACGTAATAAACTAAATGGTGTTCATTTAAAATACAAAAACTTCTGTCAGAATTTCGCATTTCGAATCGAAATTGACAACTTTGACATACCTACCTATATATTTTAAATGATCGCAAGTTATGCAACCTAAAACTTTTTTGTATCATGTATATATTAGGAACTTTTTCCTATTGGTCTAAATATTTAGGTGACGTTGTTTTTTTACGTGTTGCTAAAATACCGCCACTGTCCTCCTTTTTTTGAGGTCGAAATGGGTGTTAACCTGACCTTGAATTGATCGCAAACGTATCCTAACCTTGTATACAATTGATCAAGATTATATTAACACTGATTTCGACCTGCCAACAGAAGGGCCAATAGCATAGGCTGACTTAGCGACGCCTCAAATATTGACGGTGAAAAAGGTGTTCACATTTACATTTACGCTAAAACAACCTAAACCTATATTCACCTTTTTCAATGATTTTAAAGCATTTCTAAGTTCGTCCTTCTTCCAGTATGGAATTAAGGCTTGATTTATTTCGTCAGTGAGCTCGACAATCTTCTTGACGTTTTCTTTCGATTTGGTCCCTTCTTTATCAGCGTCTATGGTGGATTTTAGTTGGTTTAGTCTAAAATTAAAAAAAAATATATCACAAACTTTTGCAAAAAACAGTAATCTTTGCCTTAATCCGTTTCGTAAACGGCTTAATAATTGATTGATAGTTTTTTAACTTTTTTGAATATATGACCATAGGCGTCAAAAAGATTAGGAAAGACTGTCATTATACAGGGCGTCTCATTAGGGATCTTTTTATGTCGCTATCCCTCAGAAAGCACTAACACAACATTTAAAAAAAAATAAAATCGGGCGGCATTAATTTACCTAAAATATTTTTTTGTTTCTGTTGCTCTCCGCTAATGGGCAGCAATCGCATTTGTTTTATAACAAAACAGACAAGTTTTATTTGTCATATTCCATAAAAATTTACCCACTTTAGACTCCTCACTTCCAGAGCCTTCAGTCCACCATGTAAAAATAATAAAAATATCAATTTTTATTAAAAAATAAATTTGTTAAGTGGTAAAATAATAACAATAATAATAATTATAAAAGTTTATTTGTCATTTCACGTTTACAATTTTCTGGTACTACTACCATGTCGGTTCAGAACGTTTTTCTACGTTGTCCGACGCCTATTCTCCACCTCCTTCGATCCCGAGAATCATCTTCTGTTAGGTTTTTTTGACTCTTTGGATTGACTGTTGCCATTCCAGTTTAGGACGCCCTCTTTTCCTACGCCCTATTAATTGCCATTCTAGGACCTGCTTTGGTAATCTTTCGTCATTCATCCGTTGTAAATGGCCGTACTATATTAGTTGTCTTTTAGTGATGTTATTAGTTATGCGTCCCTCGATTTTGACACTTTCCATTTTTGCTTTGTATTTTTTTGTTTTATTCCATATAACAGCGTGCTTTTCACCATTGTTTCATATATGTTATTCTAGTAACTTAACTTAAGTAGACTAAATAAATGAATATCTTTAATAATGAATTGATGCATTGTTTTTAAATATCAAAGGAATTTTTTGAGGTGCTGAGCCCAAATAAATTAACTTTTGAGCTCGTCCACACAACGGGGTCATGGGGTGGCCGCAGACGTCGATGTCACGGTCTTATTAGGGGCCATATATGTAATTTTTTTTGACACCTGAAAATTCAGTACTGAAAGGTTATTGCGCCTGTTAACTTTCATTACTCTAGCTTAAACCGTTCAGAACAAAAAAATATTTTAATATTCTACTTTTTAGCATTTTTGTGTCTGTTAACAGGTCAGGCAGTTTTGGTTCCCATCAATTGGTAATTGGCTAAGACAGTTTTTATAAAATCTTTATCAAAAAGCAAAAGAAAGACGCTATGGGTTAATACTATAGATCCCAAAATTATTTAGTGCAACGTTTTTTTGTTTTCTGGAACATCGATGGTTTACTATTCTTTTCGTTTTTGCCCAAACTATAACACCTAGAGGCTCAATTTTAGTATCGTGTTAAAGCCAATAGAATGCTCTATAAATTCCTTCTTCACCACTTTTCTCTAGGATGGTCTGCCGGTAAAATTTCAGACCACACGTATCTCCGCAACCAATAAACTTAGGAAGCTAGAGATGCGCTCAGATTGTAGAGAATTTGGGGCTTTACAAAGGTATAGAACGTAACCAACCAAAAAAAAAAATCTTAAGGTAGTTTTGTTCAAAAAACTCAAAAAAATGCATGATTTTCGAGTTCCTCAGGAGTAGGACAGGGATTTCAGGGTTGCAAACAAACAAGGATACTAGCAAAATATCAAAACATGCGCACTTGCAATGTTCAATGCTTTTATTGACTGGCGTAATTAATTAAATCAATAAATAAAATAAAAATAGCGGAAGACGCCTCTGTTACCGTCTTATCAGACTTCATCAGTAAGGTACAAACAAAATGAAAAGGCGATAAAATGAATATGATGAACTGAAAAAAAAATTCCAATTTGGCTAGGGCAAAAATCTAACATCATGTCATTCACTCCCAAATCAATACAGGATGTTCACTACATAACAAAATAAAGGCCAGTGGCATAGTAGATCATGGTAAGTTATCGCTTGTTTGTTCGAACAAACAAGAGATTTTTATTGACCGATTCCCAGGATTTTTAAAATAATTTACAGTTTCAACGGTCAGGAATAATATTGAAATTACTAAGATATTAATAAAAAAACTAATATTTATTTGGTAGATACTGTTACAAATGTCATATACTGAATTTTAATATTCCATACGGCATGCATTTGTTTAAAGCGGCTTTCCGATAGGCTCACAAAACATGTTTTTGTGTAAGTAGTAAAGTAGTTACGAAATTTCAAAAAACGTCGAAATTGCCACTCACTTTCTCACTCATGTGATGATCTATTCATCAAAATTCTACTGTACTTCCCTGCATGCTACAAAGCTGAAATTTGGCAGACTGATAGAAATTATGACCAAACCCTTGAAAAAAGCCCAAAATTCTAATTTACTCCCCTCCCCTATACATGTAAAAGTAACATTGCCCACTTCCACAAGCGCTAGAGAGCTGAGCTTTGGAAGACTGGTAGGAACTAAGATAAAAATATACGAACAAATTTAAAAAAACCTATGTATCCCAGATTTGGACACTTACAAAATTAAACATGGATAAGGTAACAAAAGCTCAAAGGAAAGACAAATGTTACATGTAAAGCTAACAGATGGAAAAAGAAATGTATAGATAAGAAATAAAATAAAAGTAAGGGATGTCAGAGGAGAAGTAGCAAAATTAAACTGGAAATTTGCCGGTCATAACCTCAGACAAAAAGACGATCGATGGAACAAATGTATTGTAAACTGGAGACCCTGGGAAAATAAAAGAAGTAGGGGAAGAGAGAATGAGATGAGCGGACGATTTGAAGAAACATGCGGGAGCTAGATGGATGAACACGTCGACAGACAGAGAAGAGTGTAAGATATTGGGAGAGGCCTATATCCAAAGATGGATCGAAGAAGGCTAAATACACACTTATACACTTGAAAACGGTTAGAGATACTTACTAACTGAAACGTCGTGTTTAAAATAAATAAAGACAATGGAAGTCCGACATTTTATTTCTGTTATTGTTATAGTTATTTCTAGTGCGCATAATCAAAAGCAAAATGGCCACAGAAATAATCGTTATTCAGAGGTAATTTTACTGGCCCAAAAAGTCCCTATTATATTAGCTAGGAAAGTGTGGCCAAATATTTTTTGTACTATTGTTCTCGGACATCCTGTATATATACTTATTAAAAGTTTCATGCAATAAATTTAATACAAATGTAATGGGTGATGTACGAAAGAATTGACAAGAATAAAACATTTTTGATCAAAGTTATTCAGGGCATTAAAACATTTAACAGTTTACCAGTATAAAGTTTGTTTAATTAAGTATATGAAAAATATTTACTTTTAATTCTACAAACCAATAATTCTTTTTTTAAAGTTTATAAAATTTATTAATAGCATAAGTCTGTTTAAACAATGTGAATCGTTTCGACAATTTTTTTGAAAACGGCTGGCAGTTTAATATATATATTTTTATACATTTATAATTTTTTTAATGTAAATTAAAAATATGAAGGACCAGAATTTTTATTTTATTTTAATATTGAATTTTATTTGGTTTATTAAATTTCAGTCATTTAATTGTGGTATCTTATATCCAAAAGCTAGTGAAACAAGAGATATAGTGAGCCTAGATGGTCTTTGGAATTTTCAATACGATGCCCCTCAAAGAGATGATAATCAAACAGTAAGTTTTATAATCTACAGTCTACAGGGTGTAAATGGTATGAGTGCATTATGTATTTGGAGTGATAGGGGAGATTAAAGCAAACAAAAAAGTTTATATATACAGGATGCGGCATAAATGTCTCCCTATTTTTAAAGCTTTATTAATAAAACAAATATTCTTTGAAATAGTTACAAAATTTAACGATATCTTTATTTTGGATTTAAGTAAAATCAGTTTAAAATGATAAACAAAAAAAAAGAGTTTTGATTCTCATATAATTTAAAGTTATTTAAACATTTTTAGTAATTTTCACAAATAAATTCGATTTTTGAAGACTACTAAAATTGCTCTTCGTAAAATATTGTAATAATTTGTACTGTAATTTATTTAAAAAATTCACAACAGATACAAGTAAGCATTTATTTATAAATGATATAACCCTTAAATAGAATATCATATACCAGGGACAAAAGTGAAACTTTTCGTTTTGATGCAAAAAGTTTGTACAATTCGTCAAGGGATAAAAAGGCACTTTTAAAAAAATATTTTTTGGAGCTTTTAAGTTTTTTTAGGATATTTACTTTTTATTCCTGATCTGTCACTTTTCATCCGGATTTTTACTTTTTATACCGAATTTTTATTTTTTATTCCTGGTTTCACTTTTCATCCTGAAGATAAAAAGTTTTTATTCCTAATATGCGGGAGAAAAACAGCACTTTTCATCCCTAAAGTGTGAAAAGTTGTTTTCTAAAACCATTAAAAATAATCAAAAAACTGTTTTTTAATAAATTTAAATTTTCTGTGATCCAAAACCTCTTTTTATGCTCCATTTAATGACGTATAAAACCAATATGCGGATCATAGGAAATAAAAAAGTTGGCTATAATACCAAAAAATCTAGAAGGCCAAGGAAAAATTACGTTTGTGTGGTCAAACATTCGACTTATTTACGGACAAATCCCAATATAATTCCTTTTTGCAGAAATATATTAATACAGACCTAAACTTGATGCCTGTCCCGTCAAGTTACAATGATATTTCACCTCACGATACACTGAGAGATTACGTGGGTGTAGTGGAGTATAGCAGAAGTTTTTTCGTTCCTCAATCTTGGAAAAGTCAAAGAGTATGGATACGATTTGGTTCTGTATGCTATAATGCCTCAGTAGTAAGTTGTAGCGACTAGTATGAATGAAGATTTCCGTTACAGCGAAATTACTTAAAAACTAACCGTCACACCGTATTACACTTTTAAAGATATTTATGACATAAAGTTTATCTTTTCTTTCATATAATGTGGTTACAGGTTAAAAATTAATTTTAACCAATTTTTTGCTAAAGATCTTCAAAAGTGAAAAACCGGCTTTAAACAAAAATTGTAGAATTGTTTATTACTCAGTGACCTGGATTTTGGATGCCAAAAACAACGTTATATATAAACGGCCTTAAAATAAATATGCTTAAAGGCTAAATCTAAGGTCACAAAGCAGTAGCCAAGCAAGGTACAGGGTGTCCCAAGTTGGGCATTTTTGGGGGGTTTAAGGTACTTCTAGGGAATACAGAGAAAAACTGACCACGCATTACGAGGCTCAAATTTCAAGAGAAGACTTATAGTGAAAACCGCATTTTGAAATATCGTCTCGTCTTTGAGCTACGGGGGCTTTTTGAAAAGTCTGCATTTTGGAGGGGGGTCTATAACTTCGTTATTATTGGAAATATTGATTTAGAGTAAATTGCAATTTTATAGACTTTGTCACGAGGAATTCAACCGCTAAATTAAATTTTAACTGTCTCTTTTAGTTTTTGAGATATGACATAAAGTTGCATTTTTTCTTATGAAATGGCGTATATTTTAATTAATTTTCGAATTCGTGATTGCGAAATGGCGTATATTTTAATTAATTTTCGAATTCGTGATTGAATTCTTTTCAAAATGATCTATCATATGTCATAGTTTGATTAAGCGGTTTCGGAGATAATTAAAGTTTTTTATTTTTGTCTAGTGTGCGTTGAATGACGTCATGCGCCATTGGCATGAAAGCTTTGCGGTCAAACCCTACTTCAATTCACCTATAGTTTTGTTGTCTTATACTATGCAAAACAAGTTGGCCTTGCGTCTCGGCGTTTTGTCATTGTTTTCAATTGTTTAAACAATTTGACATTACGCTTTGATATGAAATTATTTTGCACAAAAGCGTTTTAATTTTATTTTGAAATATGTATCATTTTTTAAAACTTTTTATAACTAGGCTTTGAGGGCCGTCAGCTGAATTATAATTTTTCCAAACCAGCCTTACTATATTTGTGACTGTAAAATAATAAAAATACTGGAGTGCCTTTACCTGCCTCAGCAGGAAATCATAGCGCACTAGAAATAAGTGAAAAAGCTGAATATCTCCTAAACCGCTCAATCAAACTATGACATATGATACATCATTTTGAAAAGAATTCAATGACGAATTCGAAAATTAATTAAAATATAGGCCATTCCATAAGAATGCAACTTTATGTCATATCTCAAAAACTAAAAGTGACAGTTAAAATATAATTTAGCGGGCGAATTCCTCGTGACAAAGTCTATAAAACTGCAATTTACTCTAAATCAAAATTTCCACTAATAACGAAGTTATAGACCCCCTTCAAAAATGCAGACTTTTCAAAAAGCCCCCGTAGCTCAAAGACGAGACGATATTTCAAAATGCGGTTTTCACTATAAGTTTTCTCTTGAAATTTGAGCCTCGCAATGGGTGGTCAGTTTTTCTCTGTCTCCCCTAGAAGTACCTTAAACCCCCTAAAAGTGCCCAATTTGGGACACCCTGTACAGGGTGTTTTTTTTATAACTGTAACACTCAGTAACTTTTTATTATTGAAGATAAAGGAATAGTTTAAATTGGCGTTTGTTATAGTAATATCTTTTATCGTTTTAAAAATATACATTCATTTACCCGAACAGATAAGATTGGTTTTGATTCCCAAGAAAGCCTTAAGAACCAAGTGAAAAATATTTTAGTTGGTAAAGCTTATTATACACTGGATAGTCATATCGGAATCATTAAAATTTATTTAAATGTGTATCTGAATATAACAGAATAACCATCTTCTATCGCTTTAAGTCACACAAACACTGCCTTCTTTATTTATTTTTATTTAGTTTTGTAAAATTAAAGTTAGTACACTCTGTAACTATGCATACTGACAGCAACAAAAGCAATCTGAAAAATGGTTTGTTTTTATCTGTGCGTTTTTTTTATCAACCTACAGTCAGCATATCCAGAGACCATGACAGTTTTACCCATAGACGAATGATAGTTTACTGTGGTTTTACCTTTAATTTTATACCAATATGACATGTTTACTTTGTAGTATATTTCTGGTTAGGAAATATGTTTATTACATATCAAAGTCACAAAAGTGTAACTGCGTATGGCAAGGACCTTAACATGTCTTATTAACTTACTTATCTTGCAAAATTCAATTGAAGTTATTGTTTGAACTTTTAGCTAATTTAAAAGTAGATATATTTATGTGTTTATCTATTTTATGTATTTTAACTTCAATTGAAACGAATAACGGGTTCAAACTTCAATCATTGCATATTACATTCTGAGCTTTTATTTTAGATGATAAATAATAAATTTGCTGTTAATCATGAAATGGGACATTTTCCATTTGGTGCAGAAATAACAGGACTGATAAAGTATGGAAAGAAAAATCTTATTCAGGTTAATGTAGATAACGCTATGACCAATACAACCATTCCTCAAGGAGAAGTAGTAACATCTAATTCGTAAGTTTCCGTGATCCTCTTAAACCCCAAATAGTTGACATGGCCAGTGATTTTTGTTCGGTTTTAATCAAAATCTATTAATGCTAATGACAGTTTTTTGACAGTTTAAACATTGAAAATATGCTCGGAATATAGCAGAATACGTGTTTCTTAATAATTTATGTTATCACTAAAAACTTCGTAGGAGCTTCCGTTTCTAAAATATTTACAAATTGCTTTCAAGGCTGATATAGCGTGGAGTTCACTTGGAGTGTGCTCATGGGCTAGGAAGGTATTAGATCCATCAAAAATCCATTTAATTGTCTAGCATTTCATGATATTAAATCATTATAGTTTCTGACGATTTTGGACTTTTTACAACCTTTTGCAACTAAAACGCAAGTTTTAAAATAATGACTGACGCAATTAACTAAAAAATATAATATATATATATATATATATATATATATATATTTATCGGTTTCACAACGTTCTACGTCTTCCGATACCCAATCTCCACTCGTTTCTGTTTGCCCATAATTCATCATCTAGGCCTCTTATTCTTATTTCACTATCTATTCCTTCTCTCCAGCTTCTCCTTGGTCTTCCTCGTTTTCTTCGGCCAGTTGGTTTCCATTGTAATATTTGTTTAGGCAGTCTTCCATCATCCATTCTTTGTACATGTCCGTACCACACCAGTTGTTTTGTTCTTATATCATCCACTAGAGTACGTTCACCCACTGTCATAATTTCTCTTATTCTTTGATTGGTAACTCTTTCTCTTTTTGATCTCCCTGCTGCTCTTCTCCAATAGTCCATCTCCGTAGCGGAAAGCATTTTTTCTGTTCTATCTTTGATTGGCCATACTTCTGAGCCGTATGTAATAATACTTTTTACAATGGTGTTATATATAAGCTTTTTGTTATGTTTTGATATACTTTGGTCCCAAATTATTCCATTTAATAAAGTTATTGCTTTTCTTCCTTGTACGTTTCTATCTTTTATAGCTTTGTCTAGTGTTCCGTCAGCTGTAATTTTTAGACCCAAGTATTTATACTCATCACAGGACTGAATTCGCTGCCCAGTATTTAAGATTAGATCCTGTTTCGTTCCACCAATACACATATACTCTGTCTTATTGATATTAACCTCTAGTCCCCACTTATTGTACTCTTCTATTAGTTTTCGTGTCATATATTCGAGGTCGTCATAATCCTGAGCCACCACTATCTGATCATCGGCGAAACATAAAGTATACAAGGTGGTTTCATTCAACGGAATTCCCATGTTTTGGCATTTTCTCTTCCAGACTTTAAGGACCTGTTCCAAATATATCTTGAAGAGCGTAGGCGAGATACAGCAACCTTGTTTAAGACCTTTATTTACTTGAAAGCCTTTGGTTAGTTTTGCTTTTATTTTAACTTTTGCCTTACTATTGCGGTATAACTCTTTGATGGCCTTAATTAGTTGTACGCTTATGTTTGTCTTTTCCAACGCTTTCCAAAGTAGATTTAGTGGTATACTATCATATGCCTTCTGCAAATCTACGTAAAGCAGATGGAGCTCTTGTCCGTATGCCATTTTCTTTTCAATAACTTGGGTTATACAAAAGAGATGATCTGAAGTCGATCTACCCGCCCTGAAACCAGCTTGTTCTTCTGCCTCCATATCTTTATATTCGCTCTCCACTTTATTTCTTATTATTTTGCCATATATTCTGCTTAGCGTACTAGTTACAGATATACCTCTATAATTGTCACATATATCTTTCCTTCCTTTTTTGTGTATTGTGGATATATATGACGTTTTCCACTCAGTTGGTACTACAGCTCCATTTAAATATCTTTGGAAAAGATTCCGTAATCTACAAAACAATTCTTCAGTGCCATATTTAATAAGTTCAGCTGGGATATTTCCGGGTCCGGCAGATTTACCGCTTTTTAAGGTTTTGCACACGTTTTTTACCTCAGATATTGTGAGGGGTACTGGAGATCCCATCGTTCTAATGATATTGTCTCTTTCGTCTTCCTTGAATTCTGCTCTATCTTCAGTTAAAAGTTTTTTAAAAAATATAATAAACAAGGCTTAATAAACCATTTTAGGGGAAAACGCAGACTCTCATATACGTTTGACTACTTTCCTTATGCTGGAATTGACAGATCAGTGGTTCTTTATTCAACAAATAAAGTCTTTATAGAGGATATATCAATATCAACAGCAATTAGCAACACCACAGGTAAATCCGGATAAATTTTAATCGTTCAATTTGTTTAAAGTAGAGAAGAGTCTAAGGAAAATTATAACCAAACTCTTCAAAAAAAGCTAAGGGATTCAGGTGAATATTTTGAACTTCTAGGAATTGTAAACTATACTATTGCAATCAGCGGTTTGAAAAATCTTACAAGTTATGTTATTGCTATTTATGTTTTGGATGAAAGCGAAAAAATAGCCTACTCAGCTAGCCACCGAGCTAACGCTACAGTTGCTTCCAAATTCGAAATTTTAAATGCAAGATTCTGGTGGCCGTACCTTATGGACGACCTTCCTGGTTATCAATATACTTTTAGGGTAAGTATGTCACATTGGTCCTAATTTTTTTCTATCGAAAATGTTGATATAAATATTATCTGTAAATTAACCACCCAAACTAAAAGCTTTTAAAAATAACTGGACTACCCATTAAATTTTATTTTGATTAACTTTTAGGTAAGTATAATTGATGAAAGCAGTAAATTAGTTGACATATATGATCAGAAATTCGGCATTAGAGAACTAGCCTATGATAACAATTCGTTTACTATCAACGGTAAAAATATCTACATTCGAGGTGAGTAAACTTTAAATATTTAAATGGCAGATACGAGATGACCCGGCATGGGAGGCTCAAAAATACAAAACAGGACAATTTCGAAAAAATTGCGTTTTAATTTAAAAACCAATATTTTTTAAGTTCTTTACTTTGTTTGTACCATAATGCAGTTTATGCGAAATTATCAATCACTTGCATTTTGAAAAAGATATAGCCCCCAAAATTATGTATTTTTTTTTTACCTGCTAATCTGCAGAAAAGTATTATGTAAGTAGTATTTTGCAAAGCATAAAATTACCTTTTCATATTTGTGTATTTTAGACTTGCTTTAAGATACAAAAAAATGTCGGTAAAACATTGGTTTATAGGGTGGTGGAATATTGATAAAAACGTTTGGTAAAAAACACATTTTGTAGAAAAATTAAGGATGGCAAAAAATATAAATTTGCTAGAAAAACAGTTAGCAGCTTAACCTAACCTAAGTTGCTCATACCTAACCTAACTAAAACAAACTCAACCTGCAGGCCTTACCTGACCTAATCTATCCTAAACTTACCTGGTTGACCTCAATTAACTCAACCTAACCTTCGCTGACCTCGCTTCGGTAGTGCCTACAACGCCTTGCGTGCGTCAGAACTTACGAGCAAGATGAGGTCAAGTGAGGTTATGTTGGGTCAGGTCAGGTGAGGTTAGGTCCGTTCAAGTTGATATAGGATACGTTAGATCAGCTTAGGTTTATAAAAAACATATCGGTTTTTCAATGTTTGCTGCGTTTTTTTGCTTTTGAAAAAGTGATATTTTCGTTTCTAGGTCAATTTCGTAGTTTCCTGAGCATAACTTTTTCACCTAAAGATGGTACCTATTGTGTAAAGTTTCAACTTGTTAATACACATTAACATAAAAAATGCGTGTGACTGATAGTTTAAAAGCACACTAAGATTCACACGAAATATATTTGGTGTTAAAAAAAAATCGGTTTTCAAATTCAAATTCTGAAAAAGTTGTAATGTTTCCAAAATATTCCTGTTTTTCATATTTAAGCTGCCATCTTGTATTGAGTTTGACAGATGACCAATAAAGGGCTCTCAACCTCTGAAGTGAAAATTGCACCAACTTGTAAAATTTACGGAAGCCTCTAAACCAGTAAGCAACTCCAGTACAAACCAAGGTGGTCATTGAACCTGACTGGCCAACTGTAATCAAATTAAAAAATCTACGTCGCCGGGTTGCCTAAACCATTTGTTTTATGGAAACCCGATGACGCAGCTACACTCGTCCAGTTAGGTTCACATGACTGGTCAAATTTTGTAGGCAACCTGTGTAAAAGTATAAAGACCTTAAGTACAAACCATCTTTTGAGACAGTCGTGTAAATTTTAATTAAGAAAATTTTTCCTCACTTTATGATTTAACCTCTTTTAAAGGATTTGGCCGCCACGAAGATTCAGATATAAGAGGAAAGGGCTTAGATCTACCTCTAATTATTAGGGATCATAACTTGATTAAATGGATTGGTGCCAATGCCTACAGAACCTCACATTACCCTTACGCTGAGGAAATTATGGATTTGGCAGACGAAATTGGAATCATGATCATCGACGAAGTTCCTGCGATTAATACTCAGTAAGTTAATATTTGTGCTAAAATACACACACAAGGCAATAAAAAAGATAAAGTTTTTTTTAAGTATTTGGGATATTCGTAAAAGCTACCTAAAACATACAACATAAAAGTAGCAAAATAATTGCCAAAAAGTTAAAAACAAAATATAAAATTGTATAACTTTCAGAGACTACTCCGAAGATCTTCTATCTAAACATAAAGCGGCAATTACTGAGCTGCATCAGCGAGATAAAAATCGACCATCTGTTATCGTGTGGTCTGTGGCAAATGAGCCAGTAACCTCACTTAATGCCTCAGAAGATTATTACAGGTAAAAACAGACATGCCACGAATTCCAAAGTTATGAGAAATAGTAGAATAAAGTGGACCAAGGTAAGATAATTAAACATTAAGTTTTAAACTAATTTTTTATTTTTTAGAGAAGTTGTGGAGCATATGAAAAAACTGGACAAATCGAGGCCTGTAACAAGCGCTATTGCCATATCTTACGCTAGTGACCTCGCAGTAAGTTAAACCCACGGTATTGAAAATTGGTAGTGCAAAATCCCCTGCTTAAAAAAAAACCTACTCTTAGCGCCGATACACACACGCGGTTTTTTGAATGCGGAGACGCAGCGTTACCGCGTTTTTCTGAAGAATGCACGCAAGACGAACGCGCGTTTGCCGCTCAACCCAAGTAACATTTCTTTATTTATAGCAGAAGCTAAAAGGTTGCCAGCGCCTTTCCTTAAAACCATTAGTTTCAATGTTTGGTCGCTAGCACGTTCCCATTACCCTTATATACCCCTTAGACCTCCTAAATGGGACTCTCCAATTGGTGGTGGCAACCTATGTATTAAACTCACTATAAAACCATAAGAAATAAACTCCAGCTTCGCCCTCTAGCGGTTCCACCAGTATAGAACCTTTTAGAGTCTAAAGCTATTATGCCAGGTTCTAAAAGCAACTCAGAAACGTCCTCTATCCTATTATAAAACTAGATTTGGTAATTTGGTATCCTGGTGATTCTGTTGAATACCATAATACCTTTAGAGTAAAGTTTTCCTATAAAAGCTATGGCGATATTTTAGATTCACAATGGCTATATAAAATAATTTAGGTCACAAAACTATTTTATCACATAAAAATATACCGAGTTTGTCGTTTTGTTGATGATCAAATTGCCTGCCAGATTTATTTTTCTTATAAAATCGTATCTGAAAAGCTCTCAAAACAAGCGCACCAGCTCAAGAATGCTTTTTAATAGTTTTTTGATAACAAAATAACAAATATTTAAAATTAAAAAAAATCATTTATACTATTCACCATTAAAAAAGTCTGTTTGGTTTACATAAATCAAAATTAAAGTAAAATTATTGTTAAAAAACACTGCTAAAACGACTAGATAAATATTTTCTCTTTACAATATTTTTTAAATAAATTTATATACGCCATTATGGTTTTATAGTGGTCACTTGCTTTTATTTGTTACTGTATCGCAACAAAGATTTTTGAGTGCCCTTATGAAACCAACAAAAAAGAACAATGTAAACATAGTCAACATAACCTCACTTAAATTTTTTGTATTTGTTTTTAAAGTGTTTAAAAGCGTATAATTCAACACTTAAATGTGTTTTATCGTGCAATTTCAACACAATCGAGAGGGCCAGTGCAATGATATTCGTTGTGACTGCAGGTTGGAGGGCAACCTCTTATATTGGCCGTCTAAACAGGCCTTATCTAGGCCTGGATGTCCTACCCAGGAGGACGGAAACTGAACAATTATTAATTATTGGGCTTTAAATAATCAATCTTGCAATAGCTGGGTACCAATCTGTACCTAGGTATATCTATTATTTTTACAAGAAATACCTAAAAAAAATAAAACACGAAAGTATTTACTTACTTCTGTTAGAACCCTTAAGGAAACAAGGTTTTATATGGCCGCCTATTTAAATAATATTTAATATACAGCTATGGATAACTAAAAATACAAAAGAATTATGTTTACCTTTAAGCCTTCCTATAAAACCTTTTTAAAATGCCTAAAAGTAATGGCAAAAACCAAAAGTCTGAAGTTTATATTTACCACTCTTAAAAACCTTAAGGAAACTAGGTTCTATATGGCCGCCTATCTAATCATATTTACTTTTAAACTACTGGTAACTATAAAAACAAAAGGATATAAGATAACCTTTTAGCTCCATTATAAAACACTTTTGTTTATATTTATTTCTTTTTAAAAACTTTAGGTAAAATGGTTTTATAAGACCATCTTTATAAATCAGAAATCAATAAAACCAAAAGTATCTAAAAGGAACAGAAGGAATATCAGTTTTATTGTACTCCCTTTATAAATCACTTTTTGGTTGTATAGCACCCCTTTAGGTAATTGGCAATATAAATTACCTTTATGTAGCCAAATTGATCCTAAAACCCATAGCAGCACCCTCTAAATAACCTAGGAACCAAATTAATAAAACCTTGAGTGGTAATAATGTTACTTGGGAACTGTGTGAATCGCGCCATTTATTTCATAGTATCACGGACCGCAATGCCGGTAACGCTGCGACGTCGGGCTGCAGAAAAACGCGTGTGTGTACCTGCGCTTATAACACAACTAAATGCAAAACCACCAAACATTATGAGCCATTCTGTCAAAATCTCGGATAATTAAAATGTCAAAAATGTTAAATCAAAAATGAAATCTGTTTCTAAATTTTAATTTTCAATATTTTATATTTGACATGAATGAAATTCGATATTTTAATTTGTGGTATTAACATTTTTGACAGTTTGATTGTTCGAGATTTTAATTTTTGACATTTTCTATTTTTATTTATTCGATATTTTGATTATTCGAGATTTTAATTTTCTATATAAACAGTTCGAGATTTTGATTTTCGATAACATGTATTTCGATATTTTGAACATCATCCGTTAATATACCGTCACTTAAACAAACCAAAATTTACAAGACGCTCCATGATCATTTTGGACATGGGCAAAACTTCATAAGATTTTCACTAATTGGAAAATCATAAAGTTGTTTTATTCCAATTTTTATTTTTGTTTTAATACAAGAAGGTAATGAAATAAATAAATCAGGAATAATACGTACATATATTAAGAGTCACAATAAAGAAAACCTAGGTTATATTAGACGACGTAATCGTAATCAAGTCTTCTTGTTGGTTTAGGCTCAATTTATGGATATAGTCAGTTTTAACCGTTATAATGGATGGTACACCAGCCCGGGAGAGCTTGATGTGATTTACGATAATATAGTAACCGAAGCAACTAACTGGAGACAAAAGCATAATAAACCTGTTCTAATCACAGAATATGGGGCTGATACCTTAGAAGGATTGCATTCGGTAAGTAAAGCTAGTATTTCTTGTGTTTTTTAAGCAAATATATATTTTTTTTAAATGTAATCTTTTAAGTCGTGTATACAAAATAAAATTAAGTATATCAAAAGAAAAGTTTTAAAACATCTTTATTTCACAAATCTACGAGATTTCCTTCCCTTCTACAGCGAATAAGAATTCCACGTAGCCAATAACTAATAATGTAAATGGTGGAGAAGAATTATTCTCATAATATAAAATATCAGCGTCCACCAGTGCTAATTGATTTATTTTTTGAACAGTTACCACAATTTATCTGGTCAGAAGAATACCAGCAAAAACTGATGTCAAGCCATTTTAAAGCTTTCGACCATTTAAGATCTCAGGGATGGTTCATTGGTGAAATGATTTGGAACTTTGCTGATTTCAGGACTGGACAAGGTGAGTAATGGTAAAACATGTTAACTAATTTTTAGTTAACAGTATATTGTTGGTATATTATTTCCTAACATGCTTAAATTTTAATAAGCTGGGAAATGTAAAGATGGAGAGAATGGTTGATTGCAAAATTACTGTAGTTTCCAATATCTTGGGCAGACCACCGATCCAAAATTGTAGGCAGAAACTGAAGAAAAATAATTGGTAAACTTCAAAAAGCGAAGCGGCTGGTTACGTAACCCGTAAAACAGCTACTTAAGTGTCCCAAAGGAGCAGGCACACTATAAATGGGATTTTGAAAAATCTACAATTTTGATGAAATTTTGGTATGTTGTAGATCTCGATGCCCTTTATAAAATGTTCTCATGGGCTCAGAACGATCCTATGACTGGTTTCTGAGATACAGTGGCGGGCGTGGGGCTTCCCCAAAATACAAATAAATTGAAATTATTTAGTAAAACTTAAACTTTAATACAAAAAAGTGATAAAAATAATTGACTCTTTGATATTTGATGACCATGCGAGTGCTCAAAAAGTATAATATTTCTATTTAATTCATACTTTTCTATAAAGAAAAACGGACATTCGGTAGAAAAATGGACGCTATTGGTAGGATAAAGGATATTTACTAAATTGAAAGGAGTTGATCGGCCATCAGTGGAGGGTGTGTTGATTAAGTATTTTGCAGGAACAAAGTGAGCTGGGTATTTTACGAAAGCAAGATTTGCAATGAGAGTTTTGGGCATTTCCAAACAGTAATTTTTTTTGAAAAAATGCAGATGTTAGAAGAATTGCAAAAAAGCGCAAGGTTGGGAAATAAATAAGTGAAAGGCGCATCTCAACAACTATTTTTTGCGTTTCTTGGCGTAAAGAGTTTCCAGGGTTATTACGTCGGTTGATACATAATAATAATAATTAATGCTTTTATTGTCACATTCAATACAGAAAAATTACAGTACTTAGTAATAAATGTAAATGTAACAATGGTTAATAAAAAATATTATTAAAAAGTGCGCTCTTCCACTCAGGCCAATATACAGGGTGTTTCAACTAAAAGGTAACAGAGGTGTTTTTGGGTATTTTTCGTGCGAATTTGGAGAAACGCTCGGACACGTCGATTTTGTTTGCAAGGGGGACATTTTTTGGCTATCTTGAAATTTTTGTAGCACGAACCCTCTTAGAGGGGTATACTTTACCCCTATATTTTAAATAGGGAAAGTGGGTCTAGTGATACCTTGTTTTGAAGCCCTTTTAAATGTCCTTACAACTATGTAAAAATTTCAAAAATCTATCCATTAGTTTTTGAGATCAAACTTTCAAATTTAACATGGACTGATAAAATAAAAATTTAATTAGAATTTTATTATTTTTCGGATTTAATTTTTATTTTAGCATTCCATGTTAAATTTGAAAATTTCAAAGCAAATATCTTAAAAACTAATCGAGGGATTTTCGAAACTTTTACACGGCCGTAAAGATATTCAAGAACGCTTCAAAACAAGGTATCACTAGACCCACTTTCCTTATTCAAAATATAGGGGTAAAGTATACCCCTCGCAGGCGGTTCGTGCTACAAAAATTTCAAGATAGCCAAAAAGTGTCCCCCTTGCAAACAAAATCGACGTGTCCGAGCGTTTCTCCAAATTCGCACGAAAAATACCCAAAAACACCTTTGTTACCCTTTACTTGAAACACCCTGTATAAACATTAAACAACAAAAATGCGAATTTTTTAGTTATTCTTAGGTTTTGCATGTATTGTTTGAGAAGAAAGAAAGAAATTGAAATACACTTTGATTCTGCAAAATACTTAATCAACACACCCTCCACTGAAGGTCGATCAACTCCTTTCACTTTAGTAGATACCCCTTGACCTACCCTTGGCGTCCATTTTTCTAGTAAACGTCTGTTTTTTTTAAATAGAAATAATATACTTTTTGAGTACCCCCTGTACAAAAAAATTGTCGCGTGACAATATCATCAAATATAAGTCAATTATTTTTATCACATTTTTGTATTAGAGTTTAAGTTTTACCAAAGAATTTCAATGTATTCGTATTTTAGGGGAGCGACATACCCGCCACTGTATCTCGAAAACCAGTCATAGGATTGTTTTAAGCCCATGAGAACTTTTGATCAGGAGATCGAGATCTACATTATTTAAAATTTAAGTAAAATCGTGGATTTTTCAAAATCTTATTTAAGGTGTGCCTGCATCTTTTAAAATAAAATTAAAGATATCTGAATTTTATTACTGGGCTCAAATCTGGTCTAAAATCTGAGTATGCTACGATTTTAGATTAGGTTAGGCATAGATATGGGTGGCGCGAATGCTGCCTCTCCACTGCAATGAAGCAAATCACTTTCCCCCCCTAGTTTTTTGTCGTGTCATGCTAACTGCAAGCGGAAGTGTTACTTACTCCAAGTTTGTTAATATATTTGTTGAGTCGATATTGGTCTGTGATAATACGAAGGCTATTTCTGTTTAGTTCCAGAAGCTATATGTATGTCTGTCTGGTGTCTATAGGAAGGCTTGGGAGTGTTGTTGTTCCGGCGTTGTTGTGCCCGTTTCTAACAATCCTTTTTCCTATTTCTTTAATAACTATGATCTCAGGTCTTGTGGTGTGAATTTTTTTTGTTTTAAATCGGTAAGACAAATAAATGAATTGAATTGTTTGAATACCAAATTGCAAACATTGCAAAGACCTAAAACCATAAACAACAAGTAAAATTAAAGAAAGAAAAATCAAAAAATATCTCTCTCTTGCTCTGTACGCAAACGCTCTCTCATTGAGCCACCAAGGAACATACACAAATTCTCGGAAAACTTCCACCTATGTATGTGTGGTGTCTCAATACAAGAACGAGAAATTGTCAGGGTATTAACTCCACCAAGCCAATTCAACTGATTTTTTATAATTCCTCTTTTCCACCGTGAGTTTTCATACCTTTGACGGTGGGACTTTTTTCTGATTTTTCTTTCTTTAATTTTACTTGTTGTTTATTGTAGACAATAGTTAAGTAGAAACAAAATTTCGTACTTGCATTGTCTTTATCTCTTTAAAAAACGACGTTTCTGTTAGTAAGTATCTCTAACCGTTTTGAAGTGTAGACTGACAAACCAGTCAGTCTACTTATACAGGGTGTTCGGCACATGAACCGTCAAAATTTTTTGGGATATTTTTGGGGTCATTTGCTACCTTTTCAACCTTGGAACTTGGGTCCTTAGAGTCACGGCTAAAAAGATATGAATTTTTTAATTTTTTTTCTCAAATTACCTAAAATCCCACCTTTAAACCCTCGTAAGCTTTTTATTAATGTCTGGAAAAGCACCATTTTTTTTTATAATTCTGTAATCTTATGCTTCTTCAACTAATTAATGGATTTGTTAAAATTGATGTACCAAAGGGACATACGAGGTTTTTTATTGAAGAACATTAGTGATTTTGTGAAAGAAAATCAATTTCAAAATTAAAAATCAAAAAAAGTATCGACAATTGAGAACTTCATTTTCTTTTAAAAACTTCTCTAGTTGATTACCTTTCTAACGGTATGCTACACATTGATTAAAAAAAAACAATTCTGCTTTAAAATACAGATATTCCGTGAGACGGGCAATAATCGTTCGGACTTGATAAGAAAAACAATTTGATGTTTATGATCGTTTCGAACAAAATTTATAAATAAAAAACACAATACATTATTGTTAAACGTTTAACTTTTGTTTAAGTAGCTAAACGATCATAAAAATCAAATTGTTTTTCTTACCAATTCCAAACGAGTCTCGCCCTTCTGACGGAATATCCGTATTTTAAAGCAGAAATGTTTTTTTTTATCAATGTGTAGCATGCCGTTAGAAAGGTAATCAACTAAGGAAGTTTTTAAAAGAAAATGAAGTTCTCAATTGTCGATACTTTTTTTTATTTTTAATTTTGAAATTGATTTTCTTTCACAAAATCACTAATGTTCTTCAATAAAAAACCTCGTATGTCCCTTTGGTACATCAATTTTAACAAATCCATTAATTAGTTGAAGAAGCATAAGATTACAAAATTATAAAAAAAAATGGTGCTTTTCCAGACATTAATCAAAAGCTTACGAGGGTTTAAAGGTGGGATTTTGGATAATTTGAGAAAAAAAAATTAAAGATTCATATCTCTTTAGCCGTGACTCTTAGGACCCAAGTTCCAAGGTTGAAAAGGTAGCAAATGACCCCAACAATATCCCAAAAAATTTTGACGGTTCATGTGCCGAACACCCTGTATACTACTTGGCAGAGGTATAAAAGCCAAGTGCTAAGATGCTTGTTTCTCATAAGAAGTAATTTCTATATGTTTGGTATGTCCGTGTGTGGATGACTAAAAACTGCTTTGTTCTGCGTTCTAAAGCAGCTTCAATAAACTTTCGTTTTCGCCAATGCGACCCCTTATGCAAAACTTAAGTTACATTTAACCAAGAGGGCGTTTTGTTTCTCCTACATATGACTTACCACACTCACACGGGATGTGGTAAACACATTCCTTATTATTCAAAAGAATTTTTTGATTTTGTCTTAGTTGTAAAACTATTTATCATGTTTCCCGATGAGAATACTGTTTTACCATTTGTTTGGTTTGTTTTTAATTTTAGAGATCGTTGAGTTTATTTATTTTTCAGAATAACCATTCTCTTGTTAATCCATTTGAATGCTGTAGACTTCTGCGATTTTCTTCACTATTACTACAAATATTTACGGCTCTCAAATACAAATTTCTTATGACTTCTTATACAAACAAGGAAACAGAATAATTAGACATAAAATTTGGAAACACTTCTGTGTGTATACAGTATACAGTGGTTTGAACGTTTTTCTCTATTCGATTGAGGCTAATCTTTTTCATGAAAAACAAGCATCTTATAGTTAAGAGGGAGAATCGTCACACTTGGACTGCCTACATTAAGTAGTATGGAAATGGTTAGAGATACTTACCAAACGACACGTCGTGTTTGAAATAAATAAAGATATTGCAAGTCCGAAATTCTGTGTTCCATCCGTCTGTAACAGGGCTTCTAGGGCATTGCAAACTAGTATGGATCGAATCGAATATTTTATGCGAGCTTAATCGTTAAAAGCTAATTTTACCCTTATGTCTTTTCAGACTACACAAGAGTGGGTGGCAATAAAAAAGGAGTCTTCACCAGAACACGTCAACCAAAAACAAGTGCATTTCTATTAAGAAGAAGATATTGGGCTTTGGCAACAGATGTCGATAAAGTTTCTTACCAACCTGAAGATTTGAATTTATATGTGGAAAAGAATGAAGATTATCCAAAAAAGAGTGAATTATAACGTTTATATATATTAAAAAATAATTAATCTAAATTAAATACCTTTGATCAATTTTTTTAGTTTTTATTTCCCCTTCCCAACAACCTTCTAGTAGAGGGAACGTATAAAAATCCGAAAAAAGTTTTGAGATCTGAGGGCACGACCGATGAACATGGTCGCCTTGTCGCTTTTGTCTCCAGCAGCCAAATTGACAGATTTATGGACACTCGCTATTTTGGGCATTGAAAATCCAAAAGAACGCAAATCCAATGAAGAGCATGAACAAGAGATACTTAAAAATTTTCAGAAAACAGTGACACGACAATCAGATGGAAGATACGAAGTCTCAATGCCATGGATTTCGGGACACAAAATTTCGGGACACAAACCATGACCCGATAACCTGAACATGGCAAAGAAACGAATTGATAATCTTATCAACAAACTTGACAAAGATGGCTACTATAATGCCTATGACCAAGTGTTTAAAGAATGGTTAGAAGCAGGCATCATCGAAGAAGTCACCAATGATGAAAACAAAGGCACATCACATTACCTACCTCATCGTCATGTGGTTAAACTGTCAAGTAGTACAACCAAGATACGCCCTGTGTTCGATGCGTCTGCTAGAAGATTGGTGTTATTTCTAATATAAGAAAAGGTTTTCTACAAAAAAGTCTTCATCAAGCTGCAAGAGACTTCCTAAGATTTTTGTGGTATGATAAAGATAAAAACCTTATCGTATATCGACATGCTAGAGTAGTGTTTGGTGTCACATGCAGTCCTTTCTTGTTAAACGCAGTCATCAATCATCACCTAAATGCTTTACTGATTGAGAAAAAAGAATATATGCCCAAGGACACAATTTTGAAGCTTATGGACTCATTCTATGTTGACAATTACGTCACTAGCGTCGATACAGAAGAAGAACTACAAACATTAATTAAAGAATCCACTGACATTTTCGCTAAGGCACAGTTGTCTTGGGTATGACATGGAAGCGAAATGATGATTCCTTACACCTATGCTTAGAAAACCTGCAACAAATTGATACAAATATCAAATACCAAATTGCCAATAATGCAAGGACCTAAAACTATAAACAACAAGTTCTTTACGTCTAATTTGAGTTATCATACCTTTGACAGTGGGAAAGAAGAATTAAAATCAGTTGGATGACTTGGTCGAGTTAATACCCTGAGAATTTCTCGTTCTTGTATTGAGACACCGCAGCCTGCATAGATGAAAGTTTTCCGAAAATTTATGTATGGCTTCGGTAGTTCAGTGGTTAGAATGTTTGCCTAGATAGCAAGAGATCCCGGGTTCAAGTCCCGGCCGAAGCAAAAACTTTTTTCTTATTTTCCTTTCTTTAATTTCACTTGTTGTTTAAAATTGATACAAGTTGCGTCACAAAAAAGCTTATTTTATCCGTTACCAACAGAGTCTTTGTTCCACTTTATTTTGTATCACCTGTTCTTCTATTCCCAAAAATTATACTTCAAAAAACCTGCATGATACCGCTAAACTGGACGAAAGAAGTTCCATATGATATAAAAGAATCTTTTTTACAATGGATATATGAACTCAGTTGTATTTCGATGGTTATCATCCCAAGATGGTTTTTTTTACTGTGAAACCAAACGTCGACATCTAAGTCTTCACATTTTTTCCGACGCAAGCAAAGCCGCTTACGCTACTGCTATCTTTATTAGATGTGAAACAGACACAGGTACCAATGTTCAACTTTTACAAGCTAAATCTCGAGTTTCACCAACTAAGAAGCTTACGATACCAAGACTAGAGCTTTTAGCCGCAACTATTACAGCTAGATTGTGCGTAACTGTAAAAAAGGCACTGAACTACCAAGATATACCCACTTACTTTTGGACTGATGCGCAACTGTTCTGTGCTGGATAAAAATGACAGAAAACTGGAAACCATTTGTTTGGAACCGGATATCAGAAATTCGCAAGCTTACCAAACCAACTGAATGGAATTTCGTACCTGGATCCATGAACCCAGCTGATTTATCTTTGAGAGGATGTACAGCAACACAGTTGCTACAATTTTGTTGGTGGAAAGGACCGAGGTGGAAAAGAACCGAATGGGTTAAAGAAAGAACAAATGTTTTGGCAGCAACAAAATTATGATACCGACGAAGAAAAAATTATGGAAGAGAAAAAGAAGAATGCCACAACATTGCTGTCATCAAAAAAAGTTGATTTTTCTTGGGACTACAGAAAATTTTCTAAATTTGAACAGATTGTAAAGCTAATTGGTTGGATGAGAAGATTTTGTAACAATGCCAAAAATGTGAACTCTCAGATAAAAGAGCCAATGTTGCAAATTCAAGAACTGCAACAGGCAGAACCATAATTGTTAAAGTACGTACAACATGAAAGCTTTCAGAATAATTGTTCAGAACATATTTCCTCCATGCTATTGTGTCAAGATGAAAACAACATTATAAGAGTCAAACCCAAAATTGTTGAACGGGACGACACTGATAATTTCAGATATCCAATAGTTTTGCCAGCTAAGCATCCAGTTGTGCAAAGACTTATTTTTGACACGCATCAGAAACTGTGTCATGCTGGTGTTCAAACTCTTTTAAATTTTTTAAGAGAATCATATTGGATATTAGTAGGCAGAAAGACTGTAAAATCCGTCATATCTAAATGTGGAAGATGCAAAAGATTTGATTACAAAAAACTAAACGCTCCACCTATATTTTTACCAAAAACCGAGTGAAAGATGCAGCAGTTTTTGAGGTGACAGGAATTGACCTTTTTGGACCCCTATTCTTAAGAAAACAAGTGAAAGTTTGGGTTGCAATTTTTACCTGTGCGATCTATAGAGCTGTGCATTTAGAACAGTTTTACAAAAGCTTTTAGAAGATTTATAGCAAGACGGGCAAGACCTTCGACGATTTACACTGAACTAGCTTCACTGGATGTCTCAGTGCCTTAAAAGCTTTAAGTTGGGATGAACTTCAAGAATTTTACAATTTGAAGAGAATTGAATCCTCCGACTGCCGCATGGTGGAGTGGTTGGTGGGAGATACTGACTCGCATCATAAAACGAACTTTATCAAAAGCATTAGGAAGACCATATTTAAACTATGAGGAACATGAAAGCATACTATGTGACTGCGAAGCTTTGATAAATTCTCGACCATTGACATATGTATCGAAAGATATTTTAGATCAATCTCCTTTAACACCAAATATGTTTTTGGAAGATATCAAAGAGATAGGTGTAGTTGATTTAGAAAACATTGAAGCTAGAGATATGCGAAAAAGGCATCAGTATAAGCAAAAATTAAAACTGGATTTACAAAAACGTTTTCGAAATGAATATATGGGACAACTGATTTTGAGAGAAAATAAACAAAAATATGTCAGACCAATTAAAGTTGAGGAACTTGTCTTCATAGAAAATGATACCCAAAAACAATTAAATTGGCCACTTGCGAGAGTAACTGAAACAATTCCTGGTAAAGATGGAAATATTAGGGTTGTAAAACTAAAAACATCTACAGGACAGGTATTACGTCTAATTCAAAAGTTATATTCAATGGAAATTTAAAATCAAGATCAAACTTTGTGCCAAGTTAGTTTTCTAAATAAATTGGAATTTACGTCTGTATCAAAAGATGGCAAACAAACACAGTCTACAAGATCGGGCAGAAAAGTGAAGAAACTTAAGAAATTAGAATTATAAAACTCCTAGAATTGACTCTACCAGAGTTTCTATTTCCTTGGCGGAAGAATGAAAGAAATGCCCAAGCCATCCTATAAGGAAGTGAAATCCTATTTGTATTTATCCTGTACAATGTTATTATTAGGTCACTATATGTTTATATATTTTTGAGTGACATTGTAATAAAAAGTCAATTTTTGAAAAAGGTTTCTTTTAATATTTTTCTAAAGTTTTATCTTAAAAGCCACAAAGTTCTACTCTAAGATACTGCAATAACAGGTCGTTATAGCATATTATTTTCAGATCTGATACCTTCCTAGCCTATTAGCACACTTCAAGTGAAGCCATGATATATCACCCTTGAAACAGTTTTTTGTAAATATCTCAGAAACTAAAACTCTTATGAAGTTTTTGAGCAAAATACAATCTACTATATTACGAAAACCGTATATTGATATGATGCTCCATTGGACAGTTACAATTTTTTTAATTTTTTAATTGTCAAAAAACTGTCATTAGCATTAATGGATTTTGACCAAAATCTAATGAGCTCGCTAGAGTGTCGAACACTATTTTACCTGAAAATTTTATGAAAATTGGTTAAGCGGTTTAGGAGCTATCGTGTCACGGATATAAATAATACACACACACACAGACAGACATTCTCTAGCCATTGCTACGCGGGCTAGGAATGTTAGAGGAGTAATATCCAGGAATGGAACAAAGGTGTCAAGACAAATCCCGTAATTTTAGTATGAAGTTTGAAATAGGCACTAGCAGCAATACCTATTCAAGAAAAGTTTATTAACAAACGTGAAATTTCGTACCCGTGAATTTAAAAATCAAACAAGTTTCATGGCTAATCGGGCAAAAAGGAGTTTTTTGTTTCCCTTATATTTTTCCGTGGGTAGCTTGCAAGCTTAACCTCACGGGGGTCCAAGATCTAATGGACACCTAATAGGTGTTGACAGTTAACCGTTTCGTCCTTATGGGACTCCTCAGAACACTGCTGGTCAAGTGACAAATCTTGCGAAGTTAATCAGACGGTTTTGTATCTAATTAAATGTAATTAGTGAGCGAACTATAGCAAGAGGCGCCATCTACCGAGATACGAGAGAAACAAAAACCCAAAAGCAGGGAAAAACACTGCTATACAATATCGATCAATGAAAAGATCGAATGCAAATAATGTATTATTTGGCTTAAAAATTCCGTTGATTGACGCTCACTGTCTTGATGACGGGTAAAAATGCAAAATGCGTTGATCCGGCCTGAAAAGACAAAGAGCTGTCGTAGGTCACGGACTATAGTTGTTTTCTTTTATTTGCATTCGATCTTTTCATTGATCGATATTGTATAGCAGTGTTTTTCCCTGCTTTTGGTTTTTTGTTTCTCTCGTATCTCGGTAGAGTTATATGCTATAGTTCGCTCACTAATTACATTTAATTAGAGACAAAACCGTCTGATTAACTTCGCAAGATTTGTCACTTGACCAGCAGTGTTCTGAGGAGTCCCATAAGGTCGAAACGGTTAACTGTCAACACTTATTAGGTGTCCATTAGATCTTGGACCCCCGTGAGGTTAAGCTTTCAAGCTACCCACGGAAAAATATAAGGGAAACAAAAAACTCCTTTTTGCCCGATTAGCCATGAAACTTGTTTGGAAAGTTTATTTTTATATATCTTGTAAGCTAAAGCCAAAAACTTGTTTTGGAAAATAATTTAATTGTAAAATTCGTATCGTAAAGCCCAAAAAAAAAATTTAAGAAACCAAAAATGCTTACCTGTTTTCCAACACCTCATTCCTCTTAATGGCCTTAGTGGCTTCAGGCCCAGTCAAAGCTACTATCCGTCTGATACCCTTGGCGATGGCTTCCTCGCTGCTGATGACGAAGTCGCCAATGTGACCGGCATATTTGACATGAGTGCCGCCGCAAAATTCGATAGAAGTGTTATCGCCTGCTGGACCGAATGGATCTTTTTCGAGGTCTTCCACGGGGATTCCTGTAAAAAAATATTTTTTTAAATCAAAGAAACTAAAAGATAATGTTGGTTTTTTCACAAAGAAAATCTATAAAAATGCAAATCAAAAGTTATACTATAAACAAGAAAAACCTATTTAGTAAACATTTCGCAATTTCCATCCTTAGCTGAAAATAATGTAAGTTCAGTATAAAGTTTGGGCCAACGTGTTAAGCCTAATAATTTTTTGTTGTAGTCTGCAGAGTTTTCTATGTACTGGGTGAAAGAAAATATGCCACTTTAGTCAAACTTAGTACTACGAAGGCTAGCGGGACCGTCAATTTTTATGTTTAATAAAACAAAAATACAGTCGTTATACAGGTTTTTAGGTTAGTCTGCTAAAAATAAGGTGTGTATCGTAATTCTTTTCTTGTATTTAGCCTAAAAGGTTTTTTAGTTGAGTAGCTTATGCAGTTGTGACTCGACAATCCGTACAAGTGATAATCCTGATGCTTCGGTAGTCTGGATAGCCTCAGCAGTCCATGAAGATATTGTACCGGATTTAACTTGATTCAATAATCCGGACTCCGGCGTTTTTCTCACACAGTGCCGTATAATTTACATAATGCAGGTTCTAATCTGTTATTTGGTTGGTTTGATGCGGCGGGTGGTGTTAAAGGCCGCATTCAGCATTGCTCAACTAACTTTGCAGGCGAGGTCAAGGTTATAGGACACGGTCGTGTCGGGAATGGCTCCAATCAAAACATCCATCCGATCCATTAAAAAGTGGTAGCGTTACTGGAAAAGCTTTAGCTCCAAAGTAGTCACCAAAAATTAAAGGATTGGTTTTCAATTTTATGGAAATCCAGGTGAATATGTTATTCGAGTCGCGTGGGGAAAGTATATCCTTTCCGCACTTATATAAGTGCGAAAAGTGGCAATTTTCTGCACTCATTTCACTTTTTGCATTGAACATGGGTGTGGAAGTGTAAATAGACACAAATTTCGGCTAGATTTGGACATTTTAGTGACTTTTGACTGCTTGAACGAGCCACAGTAAATATACACTGCATATAATTAAAAATAAAATGTTTTTGTTTTAATATTTAAAAATAAAATAAAATATTTTCTTCTGCGGATTTATTATTTTTAGCTCACACATATACTATACTATAGTAGTGTGAGCTATGGTGATCCAAATTTTTTCGAGAAAAAAAAAGTTGCTCCGATTTCAAAAATTTTTATATATCTTTGCGTTTCAGATGATTTTGAAACTTTTTTGTTGCGCCGTCTGTCTGTCTGTCTGTCTGTCTGTAACGACCAACGCGCATAACTCAAAAACCGCTTGGCCGATTTTAATGAAATTTTGGTACCTAGGCTGGGTTTTGGGCCGAGATGGTCCCATTTAAAAATGAACAAAATCCACCGAGCACAAACCAAATAAAAGGGTGGGGGTAGATTTTAAAAATTAGAGTTTATGGGCAAATATGGCGTGTGTGACATCAAACGAAAGGTAATTAAGTTTGGAGTTCAACAAAATACATTTTATTTTATTTTAAAAAAAGGGTGGGGGTATATTTCAAAAACTAGAGTTTTAGTGAAAATATGGCGTGTGTGATATCAAACGAAAGGTAATTGAGTCCGGTGTTTAACAAAATACATTTTAGTTTTTGTTTTTTTTTAAGGGTGGGGGTAGATTTCAAAAATTTGAGTTTATGTCAAACATGGCTTGTGTGGTATCAAACAAAAGGTAATTTAGTCCGGAGTTGAATAAAATATATTTTAGTTTTTAGTTATATTAGCTCACACGTACACTATAACTATAGTACCTAGTGTGAGCTTAGGGGCCCATATATTGGCAGAGTATTTTTCATGATTTTGTGTTCATTTCATAGAAAATCATTATTTATTCTATTAAATCGCGATATTTAGTCAGATTTACACATTTTTTATTATTAAAGAAGTGTCATCAATAATCCGGATTCCTGATCTGCTTTCATTGATCCGGATTATCGATTTGCCACTGTAGTCAAAAATCGTGTCCCGTGGGATAGTTGTGTAAGATTTTTTGAAACTACCCTAGATCGATCGGTAATAGATCACACAATCTTAAGCAACCGAGTTATTGCCTCCAATTTGAGTAGGCGGGCTAAATCCAAGATAGCGGCTTTTTTTTATGTTTTTTCAGAAACTTTAGCTTATAACTTTCGCTTAATTAGTTTTATAGACAGACTGTAAATACGTTTTTGTTTGCAATAAAAGATCAATCATTATAATCAAGAAATAAACTTTATATCTTAAAAACTAACACAGATATAAAAAAATCAAACTTTTTTTACGCAAAAAAAATTAAGGAAGGTTTAAAAATTACAAAATCTTTTATATTTCTAGAGATATAAAGCTCATTTAAACAACATTAAATTGTTGTTGTATTGCGAAAAAATCAATTTTTCTGTAAAATTGATGAGGCAAAAGTTAAAAGCAAAAGTTTATGAAAAAACATGGAAAAAATCGCAATATTAAATTTATGCCGTCACACAGACGCTCTTACTCAAATTTGAGGCAAACATCCGACGGCTTAAAATTGAGCGATACATAACCAATCGATCTGGGGTAGTCTAAAACTTCCTTCCTCATTTTTTTTGCCAAAAAAGTTACTCTTTTTTAGAAGTTTAAAAAATATAAGGATGATTCTACAAAAATGGTGCTGTAGTGTGGGAATGCATATTTTTCAAACACAGACTGCAAATGAAGCATAGTTTTTGTTATAAGATTTAAAACGAAATGTTTTCTTTATGAAGTATTTGAGTTTAATGTATAAAAAAAGTTTATAATTTTTTTTATTACAAAGCAAATACCTCATTCCTCTGGTGTAGTCCCAAACCAAATATCAAAAACCCAGATTGACAAAAATATCCTAATAAATAATATTTAACCTAGTCTTAACTATTTATCAAAAAATTGATAAAACTTAAGTTTGCAGTCATATTTTTAAAAATCCGAATTTACATTTTCTCCGGAAAATTTTACAATTTTAAACGTGCTCCATTTTTAATAACACAATATTTGTGAATACCACCGGTTAATTTCTAGAGAAAGAGACGGCCCTGGATATCTAATTTACTTGTGAGGGTGACAAGTTGTGATAGATAATGTTAACTTTAGTTTGGTTTAAGTTATAGATCTTTTTATTTTCGGCAGAAAATTAGTTTTTTTCAGAGAAATCAAAAAGGAACGCTTCAATTATCATTCCTCTGGTAAGTAAATATTCGACTGATATCAATAGTATAATATTTTTGTTGATTCTTTTAAAATTATAAGTATAGGAACTTTGTTTATATAAAACTTAAGTTAAGTAGTCTAAATAGATTTTGATTTAAATTGGAAAAGCATTAAAAAACTCAATCCTCTGGTACTTATCCCTCTGGAATTTTTATGCAATAATTCCTAAAATTCGGGAAAATAAATGTTACTTAGTTTACACCTAACTAGTTACATAAATTTAAAAAAACTAAATTATTTACTGTGCTGTACTGTTATTTAAAGGCAATGACCAAAAATGATATCCATATAGCCCACGTTTGGTAGAATCATCCATATATACTTGTTAGTTTTTTACAAAGATAGAGTGAATATCGCTTATAACGATATCGGATATTACGACATATCGGTTACAGCGACGACATATTAAGGTACCTTTTTTCTCTATAACGACGCTCGGTTCACTTATATTCACTGTATAAACCTAATCTCACTCTTCTTAATTGGTGTTCTATTGCAAACAAGAAACGTATTTACTGTTTTTCTGTAAAACTAATTTAGCAAAAATTATAAACCAAAGTTTGTGGAAAAACATGAGACACACGGGCTCACACCTCCCACTCAAATTGGAGGCAAACACCCGGTGGTGGTAGGGTAGTTTAAGAAAATCTTCCACAACTATTTTACGGGATACCATAGGCCCCTCAACTATTTTACACATTCATATTTTTTAGTTTGACGTATAATTACACAAACCAAACTCCTCATCCTTTAAACTCTCTCATTGCATCGGTTACACGGTGAGCCCAGTAAACTTAAATAACTCCAAATACCAAGTTTGACCCAAATCGGTGCATAGTCCGTCATTTTGGATCAGCCTGTTTTTTTAATTTGAGTCAAAACTATATTGACTGACTCTAAACACCGTAAAGTTGCAAATCTCAGACGAAATCGGTTTATAAATAAGAAAAACTGGAGAGCGTTACTGGAAAAGGAGCCAAGCGCCAAAACCTAAATTTTGCATTATAAGTGCCAAGCGCCTTCAATAAAAAAAAAACAAAATACTGCCAACATTTTTAAGGGTATAATTAATTAGGAGTACTCTATTCAGAGTATATCAAAACATAATTTGATTCTCTTTTAAACGATTTACAATTTAATCTTAACTTTAACTCTGATTTTTCCAAAATATAAATAATGGCGGTTGGCTCCTTTTCCAGTAATGCTCTCCAACTGTCATTCTGTATTCCTGATTTTGAATGAATTACATTTTATTGTTACCGGAACACTACACACCTTCCCAATTTCAAGTCAATAGCTTATAGTGAAGTAGTTAAACAATAACATTACTTACCTACTGATACAACTCTGACAGGATCAGGGTAGGTCTCCTCAAAGACAGCTCTTAAACCCCTCATGGTTTTAGCTACGCCCAAGTTGGTTTCCTTGGCATACACCTTGTTGTTTTTCGAGATCATGGCTTGCGAGTTCAATTCTGTATTTTTCACTTGTTCCGTTGTAAGCGCTCCTTTGTTTGTAAAGTCAAATCTGAAATATATTACAAATCACATTTTTGTCATTATTTCGCATCCTCGTTCGGACACCCAAACGAGTATAAAAGAAGAAGCCGTCGGCGTCGCTCGCCGTCAACTGTTAGAATTGGTCCCAAAACTAACTAAATTGACTTCATATGAAGTTAGCGAAGCACCCTTGTCAAAAATGGCTTTAGACATGACCTATCGAAACCAAATATGGTGGATAACTTGCCGCTAATTAGTCGTTAATTAGTTGTGGAAAAATTAATTTGGCGCACTTATTTTTGACCGTTGTTTTGGGTGGTTCGCTAGATGCATATGTTGGCACCCATCGCAAATCGAATCGCGAATTAGTTGTGGAAAAATTAATTTTGTCGCTCTTATTTTTGACCGTTTTTTGGGCGCTTCGCTAACTTCATATGAAGTTAGTGAAGCACCCTTGTCAAATATGGTTGATAACTGCTGCTAATTAGTCGTTAATTAGTTGTGGAAAAATTCATTTGGCGCTCTTATTTTTGATCGTTTTTTTGGGTGCTTCGCTAACTTCATATGAAGTTAACGAAGCACCCTCGTTAAAATGGCTTTAGACATAACGTACCGAAATCGAATATGGTGGATAATTTGCCGCTAATTAGTCGTTAATTAGTTGTCGAAAAATTAATTTTGTCGCTCTTATTTTTGACCGTTTTTTGGGTGCTTCGCTAAATTCATATGAAGTTAGAGAGGCACCCTCGTCAAAAATGGCTTTAGACATGACGTATCGAAATCGAATATGGTGGATAATTTGCCGCTAATAAGTCGTTAAATAGTTGTGGAAAAATTAAGTTTGTTGCTCTTATTTTTGAACTTCATATGAATTTAGCGAAGCACCCAAAAAACGGTCAAAAATAACAGCGACAAAATTAATTTTTTCACATTTAATTCACGACTAATCATCGGCAAATTATCCACCATATTCGATTTCGATACGTCATGTCTAAAGTCATTTTTACGAGGGTGCTTCGCTAACTTCATATGAAGTTAGAAAAGCACCCAAAAAAACGGTCAAAAATAAGAACGACAAAATTAATTTTTCCACAACTAATTTACGACTAATTAACGGCAAATTATACACCATATTCGATTTCGATACGTCATATCTAAAGCCATTTTTACGAGGGTGCTTCGCTAACTTCATATGAAGTTAGCGAAGCACCCAAAAAAACGGTCAAGAATAAGAGCGACAAAATTAATTTTTCCACAACTAATTCACGACTAATTAGCGGCAAATTATCCACCATATTCGATTTCGATAGGTTATGTCTAAAGCCATTTTTGGCGAGGGTGTCACTTTAACTTTATATGAATTTAGCGAAGCACCCAAAAAACGGTCAAAAGTAAGAGCGACAAAATTAATTTTTCCACAACTAATTAACGACTAATTAGCGGCAAATTATCCACCATATTCGATTTGGATACGTCATGTCTAAAGCCATTTTTACGAGGGTGCTTCGCTAACTTCATATGAAGTTAGCGAAGCACCAAAAAAAAACGGTCAAAAATAAGAGCGCCAAATGAATTTTTCCACAACTAATTAACGACTAATTAGCAGCAGTTATCAACCATATTTGACAAGGGTGCTTCGCTAACTTCATATGAAGTTAGCGAAGCGCCCAAAAAACGGTCAAAAATAAGAGCGACAAAATTAATTTTTCCACAACTAATTCACGACTAATTAACGGCAAATTATCCACCCAGTCGCGATTCGATTTGCGATGGGTGCCAACATATGCATCTAGCGAACCACCCAAAACAACGGTCAAAAATAAGTGCGACAAAATTAATTTTTCCACAACTAATTAACGACTAATTAGCGGCAAGTTATCCACCATATTTGGTTTCGATAGGTCATGTCTAGTGAGATGACTCTCACACAGTTTTTTCGTGTCAACTGCGTTTTTATATGGTCCATAAGATGAAGTGATATACATGAAACAACCAGAGGGTCTCGAAGACAAAACAGATAAAGTTTGTTGCATGAAAAAGAGAATCTTAAATGTACATCAACAATGAATTTTACAGCAAGTGATGCTGATCCATATCTTTTCTTAGGTTAGGGTTAAACAGCAATGACATGAGGAATGAATTTCTTGATAGTTTACAAAAAGAACTCAAAATAATAACAAAACCCTCTTCTTATTTTCTTGGGTTGAAAATAGAAACAGATTTGAATGGAGTTGTAAAAGTTGGTCAATAAGCATATGCAAAGAAGTTGCTTGGAAAATATGGTATGAGCGATGGTAAGCCTGTTTCAAAACCCATTGTCAAATCAGTTGATAACTGAGAGAAAGAGCAAGAAGTGGATAATCCGAAATTTGACTACAGAGAAGTCGTAGAAGCACTGTATCTGATGTCTGGTAGTCGACTAGACCTTGCTTATGCAGTAAGCGTAGTGTCACGAACACCTGATAATACAAGTAAAAACGATCATGTTAAAGTTAAAAGAATACTACGATACTTCAAAGGTACCAATAATTTTTGGCATATCTTAAAAATCAGATCATAAGAAAGGTTATTTGCAATGCTATATACATGCCGATTATGGTGGAGATAAAAAGACTCGGCATTCAACTTCTGGTATGGCTTGTTTATATGCTGAAGGAATAGTATTATGGAGAAGTTAACGGCAGTCTTCCGTTGCTAATTCAACCACAGCACAAACTGTCTCTGCCAGTGAGGGTGCCAGGGAACTTGTTTGGCTGAAGAGATTATATGAGGAGATCATTCAACTACAAAGAATTAATGTTATCAAGGTTGATAATGAAACCGCTATTAAGCTAGCGCAAAACCCATATTTTCACAAATGGACATAGCAGAGAGTTGGTTATGGATTATGAAGTCAGCATCAAGAAAGTTGATACTACTAACCAAGTCGCAGATTTGATGACAAAACCATTATTTAGACCTAGATTTGAGATGTTAAGAAATGCCATAGAACTAACAAATACATTGAATGGATGAAGGTGTTAAAGTGACCTGTATAATTACCAGTTAATTTACATTTAGTAGTTTTTAATTATGTCAAATATAATTTTTGATTTGGTAAAATTATCACGTCCTTGCAATTCAACTACACGTAGATTTAGTGGGAATAAGGACACTGTTGTTCTGGTAAATATACGCTTAAATCCATCGGTAACGTTTCGACAATGGTTTTTGTCTTCATTAGACCTTCAGACTAGATCGTACATTAGAAACAACAAAAAACAAGAATTTAAGCACATGAGGAAAACAAACGGCACAAAATTGAAAACGAAACCAATTTAATTTGCTAAATGTTTATATTTTCTTTTGTTTATTGAATTTATATTTTCTTTTGTTTAATGAATATAAATATTTTTATTTTGAGAGTTGAATTCCTAATAAAAAAGTGCCTTAAAAATGTTTTTGCAGAAATAAAAAATCTTGTAAGTAGTTCAAAGTATCGATTTGCGGTTTTCGGCATTCATTTTTTTACGAAATTCGGGCGCGACATGTAGGTTAGTTTTGACTAGCTCCTCTAGAAATAGGGGTTTCATTTCAAAAGTGTCCAATTTGGACCACCAATTTTGAGCAGAAAAACAACCATAAAAACAAGAAATCCTTTTTAACAATTAAATATCGTTGAAACAACACAAGAGTCTGAGACACCATTTAAGAAATTTTACCAGCTTACCTAAGCCTATCTGGAGCCACCAATGACCCTCTCTGGTCCGCTTCAGTTCCAAGGACTTTTCTCAAAGCATAGTTTAAAATGTGTGTTCCGGTGTGATTGTTCATTACAAGGCGCCTCCTAGCGGTATCTATATGTAACTTGACTTTGTCTCCTTTTTTTAATGTACCTGTTAAAACATAGTCATTATCACAAAAAGACCCACAAAAAATGACACTGACCGTTTTGAATTGTCTATGCACAATCCCCTCAAGTTAATTTGAGGGGCTGTGGTCTACGTTATATTATTTGTCTACATTTAATGCTGGCCGATGTTGTCACCTGGCAGTATCTTACTTTTTTAAGGAGTACATGATCAGCGAAGGTTTAACCTAGATTGAT